>CM077093.1:105592228-106192228 GCA_039513925.1 Platanthera zijinensis | reverse complement strand
TGAGGCGATCATGCTCGACCGAGGGTAAGAACGTCCTCAACAGCATCTCCTTGAACACTTCCCAAGAGTATCCAGCTACTAAACTCTCCTTCTCTCTTAGCCACCAACTCTTAGCCAAACCTTTAAGCTGATAGGCGGCTATCATCACCCTCTGATCATCTGCAATCCCTGAATATGAGAACATCTCCTCCATGGAGATCAGCCAGTCATCTATCACCATGAAATCTGCCTTCCCATCATAAGTGGGAGGACTCAGCCTCTGAAACTCCGAGATGAAGGCCATCTCTGCTGGCACCACCACTGGAGGTCTCAAGGGTGCAGGAGGAGGAGGAACAGCTAACCCCCCCGCAGGGACTTGCACACCCTGAGTCTGACCTGCCACGACCGCCACCAAAGACTGAATCTGGGCTCGCACCTCCTCCAACTGTCTGCCCATGGAATCGTTACTCTGACGCAGACTCTCGATCACCGCATCGTTATGAGCCCCAGATGACTCACCCTCAGATAGGGGAGTCGATCGAGTCGCAGGACGCCATGCCATTCTAAAATCATAACAACACAAATTAGATCCTACTACAACGTCTAGAACCAAATACAAGTACAGACAATACATATATAGATATAGACTTAAAGCTGCTAAACTTGCTCTAAGAGTTTATCTTTTTAACAAAATTTAGATGTTATGCCCTAACCTAGGATGGTTAACCACCACCTTACTAACTCTTGTGCCTAGATCGGGAATGCATGACTTTTATATTAATTTGAAAACTTATGTGTGTACATATGTCATCCTGCCAGTCTTTAGCATGGCACGTTGTGCTTATGCAATGTTATGATATGCATGTTTGTGTTATGCATTCTAAAAAGGCCCTAATGCATGTTATGAGCGGCGTACACATGAAAATGTTATGCATCCCATACTACATAACATTCTCATGCAACGAAAAAGAAAATGTGCTAGTCGCAGCTATGTGGTGAGGTTATGCATCCCATACTACATAACCCTCACATATTGCCCTTATGGTGGATCCATATACGAGCACATATTATGCATCCCATACTACATAATATGCCCCGTATACTTCATGTTATGCTATGAGTGTAGTGTTCGTGCTTTTGCCAAGACGTGATGATGACATATCGGTGTGTGAATGACATGATGCTGAACTACTAAAAGCAAACAAAGGAAGGTTGCTCAACTAACTTGTCAAGCAACCTCCCTCTGATACCAACTGTCACAACCCGCATTTTCTCCGAATTAAGAATTATCAGAGTAAGAGAAAACACGCGTCATGATGCCACGTCAAGCAGGGGATAACTGCTGACGCTCAGGAAAAACCACCTACCAACTTAATGAAAGAAAATCATGTGATTAATGATTAGAAAATCAGTTATATTTTAGAGCCCGTATCCCCCGGCTTAGTGGATCACCTAGTCCACAAAAGAAAACAATATTTAAACGCTGCGGAAAGAAAATACTTTATCAGGTTTGACATCCTAAGGAGCACATAAGGGTCCCAAGAGAACCACTCATGCTATGCAAGACCCTACATTTAATTTATATAATATATAAGAAAACGGTCTTTATACGTGATTTGGAAAATAGTGATTACGTTTTATAAAACATGCTGATCATGAGCTTTATTTATAATAATAATTATAGTTTAAAAATAACTAGCAACCTAGCATAAATCCTTCTCAGGGCAAGTAGACTATCTCCAGAAAATGGTAGCAGCATAAGTAAATATATCCAGAACAAAGGTAACAACTACCAGTGGGCGCAAACAACCTGACACGAACCCACTGACACACATGTATGTCTGTAAGAAAGTACTGAAAAACTACCTCACCAACACGGCAAACGGAACTCCAAAGTCCAAGAGACCACCAACACCACCACTACAAACTTGCCACCCAACTGGCTACGGCTCAGAACCTGGTGCATTCCAAAAGAAAACAGAATACCTCAGCAAGCTAAACAAAGTAAAAACTGCATTAAAGAGTCAACCAAAAGGGGAAAAGTACCTGAAAAATATGCAGTAGAAAGAGTCACAACTGTCCAAAACAGGACAACAAGAAAAGCACTACGTGCGAGGAAACAGCAACAACCCAGCCCAGGAACAACATCCTGCAGGGCCTACTAGGCTACCAAGAGCCCAAAGTGCTGCAAACTACCAAGGAAGAAACTTCTAACACCCTAAACTGTGGGAGGTGGTAGTAGCAAAAACAAACAACGAGGAACCAGATTGGAGGCAAACTCAGTCCCCCCATCCACCATGTCCAAGTCAACAAGCTCGAGGGTCTACACGTGAAAGCACAAGGGACCTTCCACCCACATGCCCAGCCCATACCTGGAGCAAGAAAAACATGAGTGGCCTTGGCTAAATTACACAACTCCACCCCCATAAAGAGCTACAAACCACCACTACTAACCACGACCCACGATTCGGCCATTAGGAAAGAGAAACATGGCCGACAAGGAAATTACAAATATAAACAAGGAATTCACTCGGGAACGTAAATCGAGGAAAGAGAAAAAAGAAAGTGTTGAAATGACTCAACACGATGTGGCGCTGGGTCCTCTCGACACCGCATTGAGTGAGCTTCACTCACTCAACGTGCCACGCAAAGCGAATTATCACAACAATAACTCTTACATTACTACCTTAACACTACACAAAACACTCATGCCCACCTAACCCGCGTATCGACGCCAGCTAAATACGGGTGCAAAAAAGGAAATATTTAGAGCGCACGATCAGTGTCGCACGACCAGTGGTCGTGCGCACTCATCGGCTGATGATCGTGCGAAGTGAACCTGGGAAACTTGAAACCTGACAGAAAACTTAGCATAAGCGCACGATCAGTGTCGCACGACCAGTGGTCGTGCGCACTGTTGCCAGCGCCCGTGCTATAGCCGAGACAGAACTTTGGAGAAATGAACAGGTAGCCACGCACGAACAGTGGCACACGACCAGTGGTCGTGCGCCCTAACGCTGATGATCGTGCGCGGGTAACCTGTACTGTTTGGGATTTCCCGAACGACACCGGAACGCGCATCACATTCTCCCGACACTGCGAACCACAACTACAACACACCGAAAATGGCCTACGACACACCTAACATAATTTTTACCTATTCTACTCGTCCACCACACCACACAACTAAGCCAAATCGTTCGAAACGGAAACCGGTGACAGAAATGGTAGAAACAAGTAGGATGCATGAATCAAAAGAAAAAAAAAACAACTTGGCAAGGGCGAGAACACCACTTGCCTCGATTTCCGGCGAAGCTTGGTCGGCTTTCCCTCCTTTTCACGCACGAATCCGGCAACGAAGCACAAGGACAAAAATCTGGACATTGCCGGCGGAAAACAAGTCAAAACCCGAAATTCAAAACCACAAGCAAGGCCACGAAACTTGCAAATCTTACAGTAGGAATGAAGGTCTTGACGAGAGCAATCCGAATCCACTCTCGGAATCGAATTCCGTCCACAAACGCTCCGGGAATCGGCGGTGGAAGGCAAGGGCTCGGCGGTTTCTCCGTTCTCTCGGACAGGGGCAGCGGTTTGACTTGGAGAAGATGATGGCGTGGGTTTTTTTTTTATTTCTATCCTATATATATATATATATATATTAATATATAATAATATATTTTATTTCAAAATTACATAAAGCACCAAAACGACGTGAAAATCGAACTACCTCGGAATTCGACGAAATTCGCACCGTAGCTAAATACCCACGCTACGAACACAACGGCGAAGTCGAAATTAATTTTCAACGAACAGAACTAGAGTTATACCCAAATAAAACCAAACACAAATATCCCCCCCGAGAGGCCACACCGGGTCACCCAAAACGACTCGGCTTGCTAGGGAGATCTTGCCAACAGGCTACAGAATAGGGCACTCAGTTCTAAGGAGCTAAACCACACTCCACAAATGGTACAAGCCACGGAAATGCATCATCGTAACGCCAACGAGAATAAAAATAAACGCAGAAAAAAATCGGGGGTGTTACAGATACCTCTACCCTGCTCAGGCTCTCCATGACCTTTTCTATCTCCTCTACCCTGGCTAGCTAGGAGATGGTGTTGATGGTTATGACATAGCACTACCTTGCCATCCTGGGGTCTCCCCTGATCCTGACTTGGATCCCTCTTGAGTTGAACTTGAGGCACTGGTGAAATGATGACGGCACAAAATAGGAGGCGATGATGTGGGGTCTTCCTAAGATGGCATTGTAACTGTTGGGTTTCTCTATGAGGATGGCACAATGCTTGTGCACGCAGCGGAAGGAATAACACATCAAGAACAACCCAAAAGAGATGGGATCAGGCCATGAAAATTGAATCAAGAAGTGAACAAATAACTAGGCAAAAATACCTTAGCGGCGTTGAGTCACAACTCAACGGAGATGCTCCAAGCTTCGAGTCCTTGTCGGTGGCGAGTTCTACGTAGAATAACATCCACGTCTTTACAGAAATCCACACGAGCGGGAGAACCCCGAGCTTCATCGCACGAAGGGTCGGGAAGAAGATCAACCGCACCTATGCAGTTCCACGGACTGCTAGGTCCACGCCAGGAAAAGCAAGACCAGCGAAGGTCGCCGGAGATGAGGTCGTCGGCGGAGCGAACAGGCGGCGGCGGAACATTTCCGTCCGGCGGGGTTCGGGATTCGGCGGATCAGAAGATCGGCGGAACTCTTCCGTCGACTTCGATCTAGCTACAGGAAAAATCCCGATGTTGCTCGATGTTGTTCCCAAAACCCTAAGTCCCCTATTTATACCAAAGGCATAAACAGTCCATAGGAATCACTATCTGCAGACCACCCAAGTTAGGGTTTCTGGACCGTTCTGCGAGAATCACCTCCAGATTCGGCGAGAATCAGTCGGCGAGAATCACCTCCAGATTCGTCGAGAATCAATCGCAGAATCTGCGAGAATCAATCGCAGAATCGGCGAGAATCGAACAGTTCGATTCTCGACGATTATGCCTTAGTCGGCGAGACATACATGACGACTCTCGTCGATTTTGCCTTAATCGACGAGTCATACTCGACGACACCTATCGAATCTCGACGATTTTCCCTTGGCAACATTTGTCGGACCCCCACTAAGTATGGTGATTGGTAACCCTTACCAACACGGTTAATCTTCCAACTTCTCCACACGCTCTAATGTGCGACCCTGCAGGCTCATATCGCGTTGGCAGTGAGATTACATGATTGACCACTTCTAGATCACCATGGTAACTCAAACAGTCTCCCACTTGATCTTGAAAGTATCAAACCAAAAACCTCACAAACAATGAGCGGCATCTAGCAATGCATCATTGCTCCCCAAGCAATAAGAGTTCATAACTCATAAGCCTTTATGAACAATGTCTCAGCGTTGTGTTTGTCCCTTTGTCCCTTACATCCGGAAAGAACTAGAGGCATGGACCGTGTCACCCTCATAATAGCTCAATCCTAGTTTCTCGATCTAGAACAGACTTCCAGAGGATGGTGAGTCCAATATCACATATTGACTCAACCAAGCATGGCCATGCATTTCTCAATCCAGTTCCATCAAGGGGCCCATGGATGCAACTCCTTTCATATAGTAGGACAAATCCCATATCTTCTCACACACAAACACCCAAATGATTTGTAACGTGCCCAACAACCACCCTTATCATCAACCTTTCTCAAGGAAGACTTTAGATGGCATCAAAGCACGCTCTTCCTCACTTGATGAATGTTGGGACTTCAGGTCAAAGGACCACAACACCATTGTCAATTGAGACCTACTCATGATACGATTAGATAACAATCCACAAAGTAGTCTCAGGTTGGGTCTGTCCAGTACAACTTGTTCATTAATAAGTACCCACGTGATGACTTGATATCACAATATCAAGACCTGTGAGAACTGGTCATCAATCAACGCACGTGCTAGTCTTAATGTATCATCACCACCCTTAGTTTCTATGATGATACAACGACCAGGGACCTTTTAAGAATGAAGCTTCAAATAAATCATAGGCTCTCACATTCAAGTCACGTACTTGATGTCCTATGGAACCGAACATTCTAAGGATATTTATTATGTTAACATTTAACTAGCGCATAAAGAAACCATAATAAAATAACATGCCATTAATTGTAAAAAGAAAAATCTAGGTACACAATTCATCATATGAATAAATAATAAATAGCCAACAGAATATCTATGTTTACATGCAAACCACATGGTTCTCACTAGAGTTGATCATTTAGGTATCGTATACCCATTGATCTAGTATGACCATCATGCTTTATCTGCGCGAGAGGCTTTGTCAGTGGATCCGCAATATTCTCCTCAGTCGGCACTCTGCAAATGTTCAAATCTCCTCGTTCAACAATCTCACGAATAAGATGGAACCACCAAAGTATGTTCTTGGAGCGCTGATGAGATCTAGGTTCCTTAGATTGTGTAATTGCACCATTGTTATCACAGTAGAGAACTACGGGACCAACAATGCTAGGAACTACACCAAGCTCGTTGATGAATTTCCTAATCCATACAGCCTCCTTCGCTGCGTTAGCTGCAGCGATATACTCGGCCTCTGTTGTAGAATTAGCAACTGTCTCTTGCTTGGAACTCTTCCAGCTCACAGCTCCTCCATTAAGGCAAAACAAAAAACCTGACTGAGACTTTGAGTCGTCCCTATCAGTTTGGAAGCTAACATCTGTGTAACTATTTACAACGAGCTCTTCCTCTCCACCATACACCAAGAACACATCCTTTGTCCTTCTCAAGTACTTCAGGATATTCTTGATTACAATCCAGTGACACTCACCGGGGTTATGAATGATACCTACTAGTCATGCTCAAAGTAAAGGAGACATCGGGTCGAGTACATAACATTGCATACATGACTGATCCAATTGTCGAAGCATATGGAATCAACTTCATGCGGTCCTTATCTTCACAAGATTTTGGACACTGGTCCTTAGAGTGATTCACACCATAAGACATGGGTAAAAATCCTTTCTTGGACTCAAACATGTTGAACCGCTTCAACACCTTCTCAATGTATGTACTCTGGGTCAAACCTAGCAACTTATTCGATCTATCTCTATAGATCTTAATACCGAGTATATAAGTCGCTTCACCCAAGTCCTTCATAGAAAAGCAGTTCCCTAGGTTGTTCTTAACAACTTTCAGGGTAGGAATGTTATTCCCAATCAACAATATGTCATCTATATACAATATTAGGAAGACTACAATGCTCCCATTGATTCGCTTGTAAACACAAGGCTCATCTTCATTCTTGATGAAACCAAAATCTTTGATTTTATCATCAAAATGAAGATTCAAACTTCGAGAGGCCTGCTTCAGTCCATAAATGGACCTGTTCAGCTTCCATACTTTAGTGGCATCATTTGGGGATACAAAACCCTCGGTTTGTGTCATGTACACTTCCTCAAGGAGGTTTCCATTAAGGAATGCAGTTTTGACATCCATCTGCCAAATCTCGTAATCATAATACGTAGCAATAGTAAGTAGTATCCTTATGGACTTTCCATGGAAACAGGGGAAAAAGTCTCATCTTAGTCAATACCATGAATTTGGTTGAAACCCTTAGCCACCAATCGCCCTTTGAATGTCTGTACATTCCCATCCATGTCGGTCTTCTTCTTGAAGACCCACTTGCACCCTATGGGTCTTACCCCTTCAGGTTGTTCCACCATGTTCAAAACTTGGTTTGCATACATGGAGTCCATTTCGGATTTCATAGCCTCAAGCCATTAGTCGGAGTCCGGTCCATTCATAGCCTCTTGGTAGGTTGCTGGTTCATCATCATGATCCATAAGCAACGCATTACCTATTTGAGACATGAGAAATCCATATCTCTCAGGCTCAAATCTAGGTCTACCAGATCTACGTAGGACTTGTGTTTCTTGAGCAGGTTCTCTAGATACAACATCTTGTAGTCCTATCTCAGAATCCAATTCCGGTTCATTAACTATTTGTGGTTCTTGAACTTCTTTAAGTTCTACCTTTTCAGTCTTTCTTAATAAGAACTCTTTCTCCAAGAAGATGTCAGTCCTTGCGACAAACACTTTGCCCTCGGACAGTAGGTAAAAGTAATACCCTTTCGTTTCCTTAGGATATCCCACCAGATATCATTAATCCGATTTGGGTTCCAGCTTGTCAGGCTTTTTACGTCGCACGTATGCCTCACAGCCCGAAATTTTAATGAATGACATACTAGGACGCTTCCCAGTCCATATCTCATATGGTGTCTTCAGAACCATTTTCGTTGGAGCGCGATTCAGTGTCATAGCAACAGTCTCTAAAGCAAAACCCCAGAAGGAAACAGGCAAGTCTGCATGACTCATCATCGAACGTACCATGTCTAATATAGTACGATTTCTCCTCTCAGACACACCATTATGTTGTGGTGTTCTAGGTGGAGTGAGGTATGATACAATACCACACTCTTTCAGATGATAACGGAACTCATGACTCAAGTATTCGCCACCTCGATCAGATCGAAGTGCTTTAACCCTTTTACCCAACTGGTTTTCTACTTCATTCTTTAACTCTTTGAACTTTTCAAAGGTCTCGGATTTGCACTTCATAAGATACACATATCCATATCTACTGAAATCATCAGTAAATGTAACGAAGTAGAAATACCCACCTCTAGCCATGGAGCTCATGGGTCCGCATACATCACTATGTACAACACCCAAGAGATCCTCAGCCCTCTCAGTATAACCAGTGAAAGGGGCTTTAGTCATCTTGCCTAACAAAACAGATTCGCATAGCTCAAATGATTCATAATAAAATGAGTCCAAAAGTCTATCTTGATGGATCTTGGATATGCGCTTCTCGTTTATATGGCCCAAACGATAATGCCAGAGATATGTCGGGTTTGAGTCATTCGTTCTTAGTCTTTTATTATTTTCTACATTATAGATCTGATGGTCCAAGTTCAAAACATAAAGACCATTAAACAATTGGGCTACAGCATAACAAACATCATTCTTAAATATAGAACATTAATTATTCTTAATTAAAAAAGAAAATCCAATCATGTCCAAGCATGAAATGGATATAATGTTTCTAGTTATGGCCGGAACAAAATAACAGTTATCTAGTTCTATTACAAGCTCATTGGGCAAAGAAAGACGGTAAACCCCTACAGTTACAGCAACAACTCTTGCTCCATTGCCGACACGCAGGTCTACCTCCCCTTTACTCAGCAATCTTCTCCTTCTCAGTTCCTACACATTTGTACAAATGTGAGAACCACATCCGGTATCCAATACCCAAGATGAAGGAGCAGAGAGGTTTATTTCTATAACGTAAATATTCGAAGCAGAAGTCATACCTCCCTTCATTTTCTGCAGACCCTAAATGTAAGAAGGACAGTTCCTCCTCAAATGACCAGCCTTGCCATAGTGGTGGCATTTCCCTTCCTTCACCATGCTCTTCTTTTTCATCAACGCAGAAGACTTGGGCTCGAGATGTGACTTAGGTCCCACCTTCGTCTTCTTAGAGCCCTTGGCCTTGCCCTTGCCCTTATGCACCATCAGTATGGGGCTGGCAATCTTGGCCTTCTTCATATTGATCTCAGTAGTTCTCAACATGCCTAGGAACTCGGGCAGTGTCTTGTCTATTTCATTCGTGTTGTAGTTCAAGACAAACTACTCAAAACTGTCCGGCAACGATTGCAGGATCAGATCTGTGGCCAACTCTTGACCCAGAGGAAAACCCAGTCTTTCAAGGTTCTCTATATACCCAATCATCTTGAGTACGTGACTCCTTACTGAGTCTCGAACTCCCAACTTGCACGGAAACAATGCTTTTGTGACGTCTAAACTCTCTTGACGAGCTTTCCCTTGAAACATTTTCTTGAGATGCTCGTCAATCTCCTTGCACCCCATGTTCTCATGTTGCCTTTGAAGCTCAGAGTTCATGGTGGCAAGCATAAGGCATTCGATGTCTAAGGCATCATCAGTATACTTCTTATAAGTATCTTTATCAGCACGGGAAGAATTCCCGGTTGGCACCTCGAGGGCTTCTTCTTCCATGACATAAAGCTTTCGCTTTTTCCTGAGAACAATTCTCAGGTTCCTATACTAGTCTATGTAGTTAGTCCCACTGAGCTTATCCTTCTCAAGGATGGCTCTCAGAGACAGAGTGGAGTGTGAACCACTTGCTATGGAATTCTACAAGAATTCATGCAGAATAATATCAGTACATAAATTTCAAATACAATTTTTTTTAATATGGACTTCAATTAAAACTCCCACTATTTTATTCGAAATAATAGCCCTCACTATCAATTGGGAGAGTTCATACGAGCTACTCTCTTAGTGGATAAGATCCGTATTTCACCAACACAATGAGTCAGCTTTGGCTTTTCTCTAACGATGTGGTTATTTAGGTAGGCAACGCTTGCCAATTGCATCCTCATGCAATTCTTGTATGGTTGGTGAATAACTCCTTATTCGCATCCATCATATGGTGCATGCCAACCCTATGCCTCTAGGCACTCAACCTTTGAGGTCACCTAGTTAAGCTAGACCTGATGTCGACAGTTTGATATCATAATTATTCGCTTGCACCCTTACCAAGATAGATTAATGCACCTTGCTTTGGCAAGCCCACACTTCATCGATCGAGGCAGGAAGAGTGTCATCCATCGGAAGGCATCCGAAGACTTAATATTTGATGAAGGGATTTTTTTGATACTAGGTTAACAATTAACCCTGATCAACATTCGATCAATGTGCACATCCACAGAAAAACATATTTCTAAAAGCCGCATGCATCCCTTATGTGCACAACCTGGCACTATCAACATTTGATAGAAGAAAGGGCTAAATCTGAACATCCGGACATTTCCAAATCTTCAGATTTACATGCATTGGACAAAAGAAAAGAAAACTCAACTTAAAGTATTAGACAAGCTCGTCTCTCATTGTTGGATTCAAAATCCAAAAAAATACACTGGTTAATTAACCACTCGAGGGACGGTTACTACTTAGGAGACAACAATTTCTAAAAATTAGAAATTACCACGAAATTCCAGACGTTCCTGCCGGGGTTCCAAAGGGCAGATCCCCTAACCTGTGGGTTATGGGCCCACCGATTTCCCTTGGAAAAACCATCAACAATTGATGTACCAGAATTAAATCTAGACATTTAGAACACTTATAAATCCCTAGGTTTACACGCACTAGAATAACCTAACTTCCAATACAACAGTTATGGCTGTAACCTTGCTCTGATACCACTGTTTGGTTTCTCTATGAGGATGGCACAACGCTTGTGCACGCAGTGGAAGGAATAAAACATCAAGAACAACCCAAAAGAGATGGGATCGGGCCATAAAAATTGAATCAAGAAGTTAATAAATAACTAGGAACAATTACCTTAGCGGCGTTGAGTCACAACTCAACGGAGATGCTCCAAGATTCGAGTCCTTGTCGGTGGCATGTTCTACGTGGAATAACGTCCATGTCTCTGAAAAAATCCACACGATCGGGAGAACCCCGAGCTTCGTCGCACGAAGGGTCGGGAATAAGATCAACGGCACCTATGCAGTTCCACGGACTGTTAGGTCCGCGCCAGGAAAAGCAAGAACAGTGACGGTCACCGGAGATGAGGTTGTCGGCGGAGCGAACAGGCGGCGGCGGAATGTTTCCGTCCGGTGGGGTTCGGGATTCTATGGATCGGAAGATCGGCAGAACTCTTCCATCGGCTTCGATATGGCTACAAGAAAAATCCCGATGTTGCTCGATGATGTTGCAAAAACCCTAAGTCCCCTATTTATACCAAAGGCATAAACAGTCCATAGGAATCGCTATCCGTAGACCAACCAAGTTAAGGTTTCTGGACCGTTCGGCGAGAATCACCTCCAGATTCGGCGAGAATTAGTCGGCGAGAATCACCTCCAGATTCGGCGAGAATCAGTCGGCGAGAATCAATCGCAGAATCGGCGAGAATCAATCGCAGAATCGGCGAGAATCGAACAGTTCGATTCTCGACGATTATGCCTTAGTCGGCGAGACATATAGGACGACTCTCGTCGACTCTCGTCGGTTTTTCCTTAGTCGACGAGTCATACACGACGACTCCCGTCGACTCTCGACGATTTTCCCTTGGCAACATTTGCCGGACCCCCACTCAGTATGGTGATTGGTAACCCTTACCAACACGGTCAATCTTCCAACTTCTTCACATGCTCTTATGTGCGACCCTACAGGCTCATATCGCGTTGGAAGTGAGATTACTTGTTTGACCACTTCTAGATCACCATATTAACTCCATCAGTAACTACTCGGAGCATCAACAATTATGAACCGACAGTTTCTCAAGGCCCCCCATGTAACGCCCCGAAACTCAAAAGAGCAACGGGAATCATTTTTAGGCGTGTTTGGGCCTTGGTAAAAGTCACACGGCCTGGGACATGGGTGTGTCCCACAGGTCTGTGTCAGGCGCCTATTCGACGACTCGCCGAGAACTCAACGATTTTCACTCAACAATCATTGAGTGAGGGCACATGGCCTGACACACGGTCGTGTCAGTGGTCGTGTCCTAGTCGGGCAGTTTGTTGGATTGTGCTGTGGGAGTTACATGGCCTGGGACAAGTGTGTTCCAGGCCATGTCTATCACACGGCATGTGAAACGGGCGTGTCACATGGCCGTGTCCTTCTCGGGACGTTTTGGACCTGTGTTGATGGAGGAACACGCCCAGCTATACTGGCGTGTACTGGATGACACGGGTGTGTCAAGCCTGAGATGGGCGTGTCGAGTGCCTATGTTCGTTTCGGGACGCGACGGTTTTGACGGCGAATGAGTTATACGGCCTTGCACACGGGCATGTCGGAAGCCGTGTTCGTCCCAGGAAGTTTATTTTCAGGACAAATCATGGCCGTTCGTTTCCTTATTTTGGGATCTAACGGTTCATGCCTCTCGATCCTAGGGTTAAGGCAGGGATTGGGGGTTTAAACCCTCACTTTTCATTAGTAACTCTCTTTCTAAGTTCTAGAGAGAAGGGAGAGCAAGGAGGAAGAAGGCGGGAATATCCGGTCATCGGAGGAGATTCGGAGCGCCAAATCGCAAACCGAGTCTAGATCTACGGAGGCGAGATCATCGCGGTGCTTTTAATCCATGTAGATTTCCATGGCGCCGAAGAGGAATGCTAGGGTAACGATTCTCTACTTGAGCATGTGAAACTCTTCTTCTTTTGCATAGGGAAAACCCGCTCCCGCGAGTGTGCGGCGAGTTTGCGGTGTTCCTTGGGGTACATATGTAAAGTCCCCCTTATTTCCATTTAGAGTCCGAAATCGTGAAATGTACATAGGCATTGTGTTTGAAGCCTACCCGGACATATTGGTCTGGATCGGTGAAGTTTTACTATGCATGATTAGCCAGAGAAGACTCCGTGCCTTTGGTTGTTTTTGGGTTTCTACGTGATAGATTGTAGCAAGGATCCTTGGGGATTAACCCCAAGGCGCACCTAGAAAACTGGGCAGAAACGTATTTCTGCCATCTTGGCGGCCTGGGAGCCGGCTTTGAACATAACTAAGTAATGTGATTGTATGAACGAATTTGGGATCCGACGAAGTTTGACCCGGGCGCTTATCTTAAGTTTGACAGTGCGGCGTGAGCAACAGGCTTGTGGAACTGAACCCGAGCTATATGGTTTGGTGAGAGGTACCTTAAAAAGGGACTGGCCACTGGCATAGTCGTGCGAGTCTTAGGCTTAGGTTGGAAAGACTAAATGCTCACGAGATTTGCCTTCCAAGGGATGGTGGTGAGACCGAAGTTTTGACAGGGTTCAGCGAGTTAGTGCCCTGAGAGAACGGGGTGTGTGTCCATGTGAGCCTGCACCTGTGAGGATGTGTTTATTCACTATATTTCTTGTTACGCTAACAAGTGCAGGGAAGGAGCTTTGCCGCCCCGAGTTTGGGGGCTAAATCGTTATAATTTGGTCGGCTTAAGCTGACCGTTATTCTTGTTTGCTACCGTTGCGGTGATTTGTGCTTGCAGGTGCTGCGGAGCCGAGCAGAAAATAGCGGGCCAAAGCCCAAGTTGTTGAGCCAGCTTTTGAAAGCCTTGTTGGTTTTCCTGTTTAAATCATGTGTGGCGGGCCTGTGAGCCGAAGTTTGTAAGACACTATTTAAATTTGGTGAACTATTGTGAGTCCATATGTCCAGTACTTTTGTGTATTTTATAGTTCATTCCTACTGGGTTGTTGGTGGACATTCGTGCTTGTGGCTGGATTCTTGCTTTGAACTTAACAATTTCTTTCGCTAGATGCTCTGTGTAGGACGTGTGTATTGGTTGAATAATTTCATCTAGTAACTCGCCGGTCTATCCGTGGTATATGGCGTCGGGCCCCGGCCGGACCTACTGCTATATGCTATGTGACAGATAGGGGTGTTAAAATTTGGTATCGTACTACAGGTTTCGGTCAGGCTTAAATGAATTCGTGGACGAATTCACTTTAAGTGGTGGTGAGCACATGTGTGTGCGTCATCGTAATAACATGAAAAGAACCTATGAATCTCCACTTAGGAATGAAAATACATATGTTTGAGGAAAATGCGTGTTCCTATAATTGCTTTTTGCAATTTTGTTCGGTCACTTAATTGTGTTTTATACGACTATAGGTGTCCGGGAGTGACACATGGCAGTCTTAACGCATGCTTTCTGAGAAAGGTATTGCACCCAGTGACGTGCCTGAGACACCTCCCTATATGGAAACCCTAAGAAGGGTAGTTGTGGCGGTGTTCGTGGTGACCAACGCACAATATGGAAGGAATGTGCAACCCTCTGTCCCTGAGGTGGCCTCGACACAAGGTGGTGTGATGGAGCAAATGGCATTTAGAGGACCATTGGGGCAGCAGGTGAACATGCTTTTAGTGTAGGGAGCGCACTCAGTCGACGAATATTTACAGGCATTCCTTATGATAAGGCTCTACCCAGGCTTTGAGTTGGAAAGCGAGCAATCTATAATCGATAGATTTTATAATGGTTTGCGTAGCGAGTTGCGAATCCTACTGCTAGGACAAAAGTTAATGGGATTCCGAGCCTTGGTGGAGTCGTCCAGATCTTTGGAGGTAGAGTTGGTGAAAACTCACCAGATACAAGTGTGTAGGGTACTGAACCCTGCAGATCCTATAAGGGCTACCTACCGCAGTACGCTGAGAAAGAAGGCAAAAGTATCTACTCGCAAAGCTACTTATACTTGTCATACTTGTGGAAAGAAAGGGCACTTTGCCGGAGATTGTCGGGAGGGTGCTTAGGCGACAAAGAACGCTATGTATGGAGCAGTTGAAGACTCTGGTGCTAAGAAGTCAGAGTTCAAGGTGCCGACTTTAAAGCCTGGTTACCATTGGTGGATTAAGAAGGCTAGGACGTCGGGTCCAGCCCCTTTTTCAGGTGCTTCAGGGGAAACTAACTGAACCCCGAGCGCTTTCTTTACTTGAGGTAAGACGGGGCATTTTGCCCGTGACTGTTGGAGCGGATGTGCAAAGTCCGAGAGTAAGCAGGGAGTAACTTACGAGGAAAATGGCACGGCGGTGGAGTCAACCACATCCCATTATGCTCCGACTCAACCAAGAGTCTATAATTTAGGCCAGTAGGAGGCCATCAAACAAGCGGATATGGTGACAGGTACGGTTTAATTTTATAGCAAGTTAGCTTTAAATACTGTTACCTAATGCTTGTTAGCTTATTACTGTTTGTATAGGCTTTGTTATGATTTGCGATAGTTTGGCAAGGGCACTATTCGATACGGGAGCTTTGCACTCCTTTTTGTCGAAGGTTTCATATCACGCATCGGAGTCCCTTCTTCGATGGCGAGGGAAAAAATTGGACGTGGTTCTACCGAATGGGTGTTCTATCCGTGCGGACAGAGTATGTGCCGTAAAGATTCGTATTGGATGTCAGGAGTTCGACTTGCTAGCATCGTTATTGCCGCTAGTATAGATCAACGTCATTTTTGGCATGGACTGGCTTTCGGAGCAGAAGGCATACATAGATTGCAACCGTAAGGAAGTCAAGCTGGGTGTTGGGCGGGAGACAACGTTTGCGGGACTGAAGAGGTCGAGCAAGACTTTAATGTCTGCTCTTTAGGTGGTCAAGGCATTCTGTTCGGGTGCGGAGCTGTTCTTCACGTTAGTGGAGGCTGTAAAGCCCAAACCCACTTTGGTTAGCATCCCAATAGTGTGCGAGTACCCTGACGTGTTCCCGGACAATCTTCCCGGAGCCCCACCTCAGCGGGATATCAATTTCACAATTGAGTTAGTGCCAGGTGCCAAACCTGTGTCACGCTCGCCTTATAGGTTGGCGCCTAAGGAGATGGAGGAGCTAAAGGTTCAAATAGAGGATTTGTTGGAGCAGGGCTATGTGCGTCAAAGTTCGTCGCCTTGGAGCGCACCAATCCTTTTTGTTAAGAAGAATGACGGAAGTTTGCGGCTCTGTATCGACTATAAAGAGCTGAACAAGTTGACGGAAAAGAACAAGTACCCGATCCCAAGGATTGATGATCTTTTGATCAGTTAGTCGGGTCATCGGTGTACTCAAAATTGGATCTTAAGTCTAGTTACTATCAGTTGAGGATAAGGGAGAGTGATATCCCAAAGACAGCATTCAGCACAAGGTATTGGCATTTCATGTTTACGGTCATGCCATTCGGGCTAACTAATGCGCCATCAATGTTCATGGATATGATGAACAGAGCGTTCAGGGAGTACTTAGACCATTTTGTGATTGTCTTTATCGACGACATATTAGTGTACTCGAATTGCGAAGAAGATCACTTCAAGCATTGATACAGAAATTCGCAACTGCGGAGAGAGGGTTGGAAAAGAGAAAGTGGATGTGGTGGTTGAGAATATTCTCCGATTCTATATCCGATAAAGGCAAGCGTACCTTATCGGTTATAGTATAGGATACTAAGGATTAGTATCAAGGTCGTATTTCCCTGGGGCGTAATGACTACTTCTACTCAAAGGAGGTTGTTATTATTTTATCAAATGATATTTCTATTAAATGTTAAACTAAAAACAGGAATTAAAGTATTAAAATAAAAAGAAAACTAAACTACTTGCAGGATAAAAAGAGTTAGAGCTAATAATAAAGAGGTGCCCTCGATCTAGAATCAGTTCAGTAGGAGGCGATTAAAAAGACGATAAATAAACCTAAGCTTAATAGGTTAAAGGTCCTTGACCGTGGAGGTTCCTAAAGCTTGAACACACTTCTCTTGAAGTCGTGCCCAACAGAGATTAAGAAGGTCCGACCGACTCTCGTCTAAATCGGAGGCCTAAAGCTCGCTTTACGCGGTGAACCCCTCTATTGGATTTTACTCCAATCCGGGAGATTTGGACGTCTGCCTCTCTCGAGTGGTGCGTACAACTCCCTTTACTCTTTCATGCTCACTTCATTCTATCGGCCTCTCGGCTAGCCCAGAATGAAAGCAAAGGTGGAGAGTATATATCGATAATATACCTCCAACCCGTGATTAATCAAAAGAAATTCAAGGTCCAGAACCTAAAAAGAAAAGGTTAATTAGAACATCATAACTTAATCGCTCTAACCTCGGATCATCAAGATCGAGTACAAGGAGGATTAGTTAATCATAATGGAGTGGATGAGGGGGGATGAGTAGTAGAGCATAAAAATACAGGAATAAGAAAGGAGCACTTTTATTAATGAAAAAGAGAGCTACAGCTACGAAATGGAAATTACAGGTGCATCAAAGTAAAACCTATTCTAGCCCTACAATAAGCTACTCAGAAGAAATGCAAGAGTTAAAAGCAAAACACTAAGCTAGGTTAAGAAAATAATTACAAAATAAGAGAGAGAGAGAGGGAGAGAGAGAGAAAGCATAAGAGGGGCCAAGAAATAGAGGGGCAGCACCTCCCCCTCTCCCCAAAAGTTGCTGAAATGGAAGGGGGGGTCCTGTATTTATAGATTTTTGCCACGGGTTGGTCACGCCCGGCGACATGCCCTAGGGGGGGCGTGTCAGGGGGCGTGACAGTACTATGTTGACCTCGGGAGCTGAATTCTGGCGGGAATGATGATTATTTCGGTACGATGATGGTCACGCCCTAGGTCATGCCCGTGACAGTGGGGCGTGGCAGGCGTGTCAAGTCAAAGTCAGCAGTCGCAGGTCCATCAGACGTCGGAATCGGGGCAGTCACGCCCCAGGTCACGCCCGTGACATGGGGCGTGACAATACTGTTGCGTGCAGTGTTGTAGAATGCATTGAAGAAGGCGGCAGACTTCGGGCAAAGGGCGACACGCCCTGTGTCATGCCCGTGGACACGCCCGGGGTGGGCGTGTCAGTGGGGCGTGACAGGGTATTTTTGGCGGGAAACTCGCTCTTGCGGCTGGGTTCCTTTGGAACAGGTGACACACCCTAATAAATAATAATTACTGTTGCGTGCAGTGTTGTAGAATGCATTGAAGAAGGCGGCAGACTTCGGGCAGAGGGCGACACGCCCTGTGTCATGCCCGTGGACACGCCCGGGGTGGGCGTGTCAGTGGGGCGTGACAGGGTATTTTTGGCGGGAAACTCGCTCTTGCAGCTGGGTTCCTTGGGAACAGGTGACACGCCCTAGGTCACGCCTGGGGAGGGCGTGACAGGTGGGTGTGACAAGGCATTTTTGGCCGCAAACTTGTTGAAACCTGCAAAAACAAAAAATAATTATTATTTATAATATTTACAAAAAAAGAAGCATAAAATAAAATAGAGAAAGAGATTTAAAACGAAAATAACATATTTTTACCCTAATAAATTAAGCTAAAATATGCATCATCAAATTCCCCCATACTTATTATTTTGCTTGTCCTCAAGCAAAGACTATGAGTTAGAGAAAATAAAGAGGATTAATTGAAAATTTTAAAAATGCTATAAACGAGTAAGATGGGAATTTAGAGGTAGAGAATTTTTTTGAAAAAGAACCGAAAAGTCCTACTTTAACTTAGCACAGAAATTTATAAATTTTACTAAATATGAAAACAAATCATCCCAAATTTTTACAAAATTAAAAATTAATAAAGTAACGAGTAAAAAAGTGCATTGAGTCACTACTAAAGCCTAAGAGACAAATTAAAATCATAGTCAATCAAGACAAAATTCAATATTTCTATCAAAAATACTTACTCAATCTAGTTTCTCGCTACTATACTAAAAAGTAAACGTAGAAAGAATGAATCATTAGGGCTTTAATTAGGTGTATAATTAGGCTTAGGGTTTTAAGGGTGCGATATTCAAAAAGATAAACACGAGGGATATTTGCACACTTAAAACAAAAAGAAAATGAGCTTTGCCAAAATAAAACTAGCCAAAATAAATACTTTTCTTTTCTCTTACTTTTTTTCTCAATAATTTTCATCATTTTTTTTCATTTTTTTTATACTCAAAACTTTTCACTTTTGTAGCAAAAGATAAAACAAAGATTTTCCACAAATTTTTTCAAAAAGATGCACATTTGCAATTAAAGTTCAAAAATAATTTTAAAGTGTGCATGTAGGTAGGCTATTTGGCCGTGGTGAAATGAAAAGTGGGGCTACAAAAAGGAAAGGAAAAGGCACAAAAATGGCTAGCAATGGTTATTGTTAGGCGAGGTGCAAAGGCTCAAGCGTTACAAGAGAAATGCCTAAACCATTTTCATGCTTCCTAAATCTACTCAAAGTAAAGCTTTGAAATTTCAAAAGAGGATAAGCACAAAAAAATAAAAAATAGAGAATTTGCTTTTATGAAAATAATGATAATAAGCGTCTAGACCGGTTTGTGTCTACTACACTTAATACAAATTAACGTTTAAAAAGATTTTAATAATGAAAAATAAGGGATGATGGGTTTTATAAAAGTAAAAGAAATAAAAGAAAGGCTATGGAAAAGTAAAGAAAAATTCAAATTTTTTTCAAAAATAGCATACTACCCTAAATAGGAACACTACATGAGTCAACATACTACTCGCTAAATATATTTAAACAGAAAGTTAATCAAATTTATTCTAACTAAGCAAGTAGACATGAGCTTGAAAAAAACAATAAAAAGCAAAGTAGCGGGGTACTAATTGATTTGGCAAAAATTAACTCAATTTAATTTGGGATTTTTTTTTCAAAAATATTTATATATTTTTTTTTGGATTTTTTTTTTAAAAAAAATATTATATATACAATTTTTTTTTTCTAAAGTAAAATATTAAGGGAACACTCCCCCATACTTAAAGTTAAACATTGTCCCCAATGTTTAAAGTTAAGTATAAAGAGAGTGAGAAGAGAGAGAAAAGAGAATAGAAAAAAAATGCAAAGAGAGGTAAAAGATGCTTCCCTAGCGTTTGATGCCCAGACGTTTGAAATTGCGTCCCCCAAACTTGAGCTAAAGATCGGCTTCTGTCCAAGTTGCGAGGCGATAAGCTGCACAAACACGCGGGAGCTTATTCCTGCACAAAACAAAAAATAAAAAAAAACGGAAAAACAAAAAAAGAAAAAGATAAGCAAGGGGTGCCTCCCAAGAGCTCTCTTTATTTAAAACGTCATTGAGCTCGACGTTTTTTTGTTAGCTAAAAGGAAAATAAAAAGAGAAATGTAATGGCAGCTCGCGCAAAATGCGTTTTGGCGCGAGTGCCAAAACATTTTTTAAGTAACTAAAAATATTTTTTTGTAATTTTTTATTTTTTAAATAAAACAAAAAACAAGAAGATTTAGAAAAAGAAAAAAAACAAGAAAAAGAAACTATACTATTAGAAGGGGGCGAAGAAGAAGTAGAAACTAAACTAGAAGGAAAAATAAAACAAGAAAAGAAAACAAAATTTTCGCAAGGAGGGGGAAGAGAAGAAAAAGAAGAAGGTGACGGTGGTTGATTACAAGGGAATGGTTGGATAGAAAAATCTGGTTGCTCCACCTGAATGACAATCATTTCGGTAGATTGGGAGCAAATCGGGATATCCGAAAAATCAATCTCTTCAGAAGATCGAACACAAGAAAGTTCGTCTTCCTCGGAAACTTGAAAAAAAATCGGAATATCGGGGGAAATTTCCTCCTCGAGAGGTTGAAGGCACAATGGAATTTCTGAATAATCGTCTTCCGCAAGTGATTGAAGGCACTGCGGAATATCTGAAGATTCATCATTCGAAAGATAAATAGGAGGAGGAGGGGAAGAAAAAGATGCGGCCTCAGCAGCCAAAGCGTCAAAAATCACTTTGAAGTGAGCATTGATGCATGCATCAAATGCTACACAATCAAAAATGACTTCATTTTCGCTAGAATCAAAAACGGGAGGCGCACAAACTTGTAGAGAAAAAGCGGAAAAATCTTGAGATGGAATGGATTGATGATCACCTTGGCCCCAAGAATGATCAGGGTGTTGCCACCCTGAGTAGTTCAAAGTAGGGCTAAGAACAAAATGTCCATTCAAGAAATTTCTGGAAAAATTAAAATTAGAAAAATTCGGAGGAGAAGGGTAGGAAGGAGTTTGAAAACCATCGTAACCCCATGAAAAAAAATTCGCGGACGGATCAATTTGGCCAAATTGATTCGATCCGGAAGGGATAAAATCATGGGAGGATGAAGGATACCTTACCCAACACTCCTCACGAGAGTGACCGAACTCTCCACAATTAAAACAAAGATTACACATTTCAAAATAAAATTAATCAACTGCGAGAGTGGGATGAGAGAGACGAGAGAAAAAACAAAACAAAAATGATAAAATTAATAGCAATCCTTTTTTCCAAATATCAAAACATTCCGCGGCAACGGCGCCAAAAACTTGATACAGAAATTCGCAACTGCGGAGAGAGGGTTGGAAGAGAGAAAGTGGATGTGGTGGTTGAGAATATTCTCCGATTCTATATCCGATAAAGGCAAGCGTACATTATCGGTTATAGTAAAGGATACTAAGGATTAGTATCAAGGTCGTATTTCCCTGGGGCGTAATGACTACTTCTACTCAAAGGAGGTTGCTATTATTTTATCAAATGATATTTTTATTAAATGTTAAACTAAAAAAAGGAATTAAAGTATTAAAATAAAAAGAAAACTAAACTACTTGCAGGATAAAAAGAGTTAGAGCTAATAATAAAGAGGTGCACTCGATCAAGAATCAGTTCAGCGGGAGGCGATTAAAAAGTCGATAAATAAACCTAAGCTTAATAGGGTAAAGGTCCTTGACCATGGAGGTTCCTAAAGCTTAAACACGCTTCTCTCGAAGTCGTGCCCAACTGAGTTTAAGAAGGTCCGACCGACTCTCATCTAAATCAGAGGCCTAAAGCTCGCTTTACGCGGTGAAACCCTCTATTGGATTTTACTCCAATCCGGGAGATTTGGACGTCTGCCTCTCTCGATGGGTGCGTACAACTCCCTTTACTATTGAATGCTCACTTCATTCTATCGGCCTCTCGGCTAGCCCAGAATGAAAGCAAAGGTGGAGAGCATATATCGATAATATACCTCCAACCCGTGATTAATCAAAAGAAATTCAAGGACCAGAACCTAAAAAGAAAAGGTTAATTAAAACATCATAACTTAATCGCTCTAACCACAGATCATCAAGATCGAGTACAAGGAGGATTAGTTAATCATAATGGAGTGGAGGAGGGGGGATGAGTAGTAGAGCATAAAAATACAGGAATAAGAAAGGAGCACTTTTATTAATGAAAAAGAGAGCTACAGCTACGAAAAGGAAATTATAGGTGCATCAAAGTAAAACCTATTCTAGCCCTACAACAAGCTACTCAGAAGAAATGCAAGAGCTAAAAGCAAAATACTAAGCTAGGTTAAGAAAATAATTACAAAATAAGAGAGAGAGAGAGAGGGAGAGAGAAAAAGCATAAGAGGGGCCAAGAAATAGAGGGGCAGCACCTCCCCCTCTCCCCAAAAGTTGCTGAAATGGAAGGGGGGGTCCTGTATTTATAGATTTTTCCCATGCGTTGGTCACGCCCGGCGACACGCCCTAGAGGGGCGTGTCAGGGGGCGTGACAGTACTATGTTGACCTCAGGAGCTGTATTCTGGCGGGAATGATGATTATTTGGGTACGATGGTGGTCACTCCCTAGGTCACGCCCGTGACAGTGAGGCATGACAGGCGTGTCAAGTCAAAGACAGTAGTCGCAGGTCCATCAGACATCGGAATCGGGGCAGTCACGCCCCAAGTCACGCCCGTGACATGGGGCGTGACAGTACTGTTGCGTGCAGCGTTGTAGAATGCATTGAAGAAGGCGGCAGGCTTCGGGCAGTGGGAGACATACACCGTGTCACGCCCGTGGACACGCCCGGGGTGGGCGTGTCAGTGGGGCGTGACAGGGGATTTTTGGCGGGAAACTCGCTCTTGCGCTAGGTTCCTTGGGAACAGGTGACACGCCCTAGGTCACGCCCGGGTAGGGCATGACTGGTGGGCATGACAAGGCATTTTTGGCCGCAAACTTGTTGAAACCTGCAAAAACAAAAAATAATTATTATTTATAATATTTATCTAAAAAGAAGCATAAAATAACATAGAGAAAGGGATTTAAAACGAAAATAACATATTTTTACCCAAATAAATTAAGCTAAAATATGCATCATCAAGCATCTTCATTTGGTTTTGGAGATGCTGAGGAGAAATGAACTATACGCAAAGTTCTCCAAATGCGAGTTCTGGTTATCCTCAGTAGCGTTCCTTGGTCACATAGTCAGAGGTGATGGGATTGCGGTAGATCCAGCGAAGATAGTTGTAATACGGGAGTGGCCTGTTTTGTCTACGGTAGCGGAAGTCCGGAGTTTTCTTGGGCTTGTCGGCTATTACAGGAGCTTCGTTGAGAACTTCTCGCGGATAGCGTTACCTCTCATTACCTTGACCAGGAAAGATCAGAAGTTTGTTTGGATGAGCGAGTGCCCACAAGCTTTTGAAGAGTTGAAGAGTTGGTTGACCACGCTGCCAGTGCTAAGTTTGTCGAGTGGGACCGAAGGATTTGAGATATACAACGATGCTTCGGGCAGTGGATTGGGCTGTGTGCTGCTGCAGCATGGAACTGTTATTGCTTATGGCTCGCGTCAGCTGAAAGTGCACGAGAGGAATTATCCGGTCCACGACTTGTAGTTGGCGGTCGTTAATTTTTCTCTAAAGCTATGGAGGCATTATTTGTACGGCGTAAAGGTCGATATTTATACGGACCATAAGAGCCTTAAATACCTGTTGGATCAGATGGATTTGAACATGAGGCAACGGAGATGGATGGAGTTCCTGGGGTACTATACATTCAAAATTCATTACGTGCCCGAGAAAGGCAATGCAGTTGCGGATGCGTTTAGTCGCAGGGCTCCCGCCCAAGCCAACTAGTTATCGCTTCATGATGAGCGGTTGATTCGGGAGTTGGAGGCATTGGAGATCTGTTGTGTTGACAAGCAGACTAGTGTCGAAGCATTATTTAACTTGATAGAAGTTCAGTATGATCTGGCTGATCCTATTCGGCAGGCTATGGATTTGGATAGAAGCATGATGGAAATCATTGATGTAGCTTCGGATTGGTGAAATTCCCAATTTATAGTTGTATATGGACTATTAAGAAAGGACAATCATTTGTGCGTCCCGAACGTGGGTAATTTACGGGTGGAGTTGATGTACGAGGCTCATCAGACCAAGTACTCAATTCACTCAGGGAGCATGAAGAAGTTTCGAGTTATGAAGAAGTTGTTATGGTGGAAAGGACTCAAGAAGGATGTGGCACTATATGTGGCGAAGTGTGAGACTTGCGGTTTAGTGAAGGAAGAGTGCCAAAAGCCAGGGGGTTTCTTAAAGTATTTGCCTATTCAAGAGTGGAAGTTCGACGACATCTTGATGGACTTTGTGCATGGTTTGCCAAGGTCGCAGAAGGGAAATGACGCCATCTAGGTGATCGTAGATCTGTTGACAAAAAATTCGCACTTTATTCCGCATCGGAAGGACGATTCGGTGGAGAAACTCGCAAAGCTTTACGTGGATTACATTATTAGACTAACGGGTGTGCCCCGCAACATCGTGAGCGATAGAGATGGGCATTTTACGTCCAATGACTGGAGGTTGGTGCAACAAATGCTGGGAACTAAGTTGAAGTTCAGCATAGCCTTTCATCCACAGATGGATGGGTAGACCGAGAGGGTCAACAGGACAATAGAGGACATGCTTCGCATATGCGTCCTGGACTTCGGAAAGTAGTGGGAAGATCATATGTATTTGGTGGAATGTGTGTACAACAACAGCTACCAAGCGAGCATACAAATGGCGCCCTTCGAGGCCCTATATGGTAGAAAATGTCACACGCCATTGTCGTGGTTGGAAACGGGTGAGGTGAGGTTATACAAAAAGCAAGAGGTGAAATGCGCCACTTCTTTGGTGCGAACCTTTCGGGAGCGTTTTCTGATCGCTCAGGATAGACAAGCTAAATACTACAATGCCAAGCATCAGAACGTGGAGTTCGCGGTTGGCGATTGGGTGTATTTGATGATAAAGCATTTCAAGGGTGTTTCACGGGTACAACGCTTAAATAAGCTGAGCCCGAGATACCTTGGACCATTTGAGATTCTGGAGCAGATCGGTGAAGAGGCTTATCGTCTAAGGCTATTAGTGGAGTTGAGTGGTCTACACGATGTATTCCCCATATCAGTGTTGCGGAAGGCGGTGCAAGAGACTTCGCAAGTGATCGTAGTTGATAAAGTACCGGTGGACGAAGGGTTAACGACAAGGGTCAAACACGTTTGTTTTGAGGACTCTGAAGTCAAGCGACTTCGTAACAAGGTGATCAGGATGTTAAAAGTCTGTTGGGACAATTGCGGTCGGGAGGAGCTCTCATGGGAACGGGAGCAGACCATGCTTGAGGAGTACCTAGAGTTATTCCACTCAGGTACCACTTTTGGTTTTCTGTTTCTTTTCCTTTGGTAATTTTGTGGACAAAATTCTTTTAAGAGGGAGAGAGTTATAATGCCCCGAAACTCAAAAGAGCAACGGGCAGCGTTTTTAGGCGTGTTTGGGCCTTGGTGAAAGTCACACGGCATGGGACACGGGCGTGTCCCAGGGCCATGAAATGCGCGTGTTCGACGTCTCGCTGAGCACTCAATTATTTTCACTCAACAAGTATTGAGTCTGGGCACACGACTTGACACACAGGCGTGTTAGTGGCCGTGTCCTGCTCGGGCAGTTTGTAGGATTGTGCTGAGGGAGTTACACGGCCTAGGACATGGGTGTGTCCCAGAGCGCATCTAGCACATGACATGTGACACGGGCATGTCACATGGCCGTGTCCTTCTCGGGACGTTTTAGACCAGTGTCGATGGAGGAACACAACCAGCTAGACGGGCGTGTACTAGATGACACAGGCGTGTCAAGCCTGACACGGGCGTGTCGAGTGGCCGTTATCTTTTCGGGATGCGATGGTTTTGATGTTGAATGAGTTACACGGCTTTGGACACGGGCGTGTTGCAAGCCGTATTCGGCCCAGGAAGTTTATTTTCAGGGCGAATCGTGGCCATTTGTTTCCTTATTTTGGGATCTAACGGTTCAAGCCTCTCCATCCTAGGGTAAAGGTCGGGATTGGGGGTTTAAACCCTCACTTTTAATTGGACACTCTCTTTCTAAGTTCTAGAGAGAAGGGAGAGAAAAGAGGAAGAAGGAGGGAAGATCCGGTCGCTGGAAAAGATTCGGAGCGCCAAATTACAAACCGAGTCCAGATCTACGGAGGCGAGATCATCACTGTGCATTTCATCCGTGTATATTTCCATGGCGTCGAAGAGGAATGCTAGGGTAACGATTCTCTACTTGAGCATGTGAAGCTCTTCTTCTTTTGCATAGAGAAAACCGGCTCCCGCGAGTGTGCGGCGAGTTGGCGGTGTTCCTTTGGGTAGATATGTAAAGTCCCCCTTGTTTGCATTTAGAGTTCGAAATCGTGAAACAAACTTAGGCATGGTGTGTGAAGCCTACCCGGACATGTTGTTCTGGATCGGTGATGTTTTACTATGCATGATTAGCCGGAGAAGACTCGGTGCCTTTGGTTGTTTTCGGGTTTCTACGTGGTAGATTGCAGCAGGGATCCTTGGGGATTATGATAATACGTTTTGTAGTCTTAACTATTATCGTATTTTTCTAGTTTATAATATACAAATCTTGTATTTTAAGCTTTATTTTTATCTTTCTTATGTTAATTTTATTGCCCCTAACTTTTTCCTCTCTTTTCCAGCTTTCCTGAAAATTGTTTAAAAATTACCTGTCACGCCCCCCTGTCACGCCCACCCCGGGCCTGACCTAAGGCATGTCACCTGTTCCAGAGGAATCAAGAAGTAAGAGGAAAATACCAGGAAAAACGGTTGTCACGCCCCCCTTACACGCCCTCCCCGGGCGTGTCCTAGGGCGTGTCGCCCTCTTCCCGAAGCCTGCCGCCGCATTAAATGCTATTTCGACTCAGCACGCCAACAATACTATCATGTCCCCTTTCACGGGCGTGATATAGGGCGTGAACCCTCCTTTTCCGATGACTGAAGGATTTCCGACCAATGATTTTGACGCGACGTGTGTGTCACGCCCCCCCTACACGGGCATGACCCATGGCGTGTCCACCGACGTACAAAAGCAATCATCCTTCCCGCCAGAATCCAGAGCCTGAGGTCAAACCAGTACATGTCACGCATCTTGAAATGCCCCCTAGGGCGTGTTGAAGGGCATGACCAACCCGTGAGCTTTTCCTATAAATTTAGACCCCCCCTTCCATTTAAGCAAGCTTCTCTTGAGAGGGGAGGTGCTGCCCCTTTGTTTCTTGGTCTTTTTCATGTTTTTCCATCTCTCTCTCTTTCTCTTTTTGTAATATTTTGTTAACCCTAGCTTAATGCTTTTGTTGTATTAGTTTTTAGTGTAGATTATGCACTTGTTCTAGTTGATAAATGTAGGGCTAGATTCGGATTTTAATTTCATGCAAGTGTAGTTTCCATTTCCATGCAAGTGTAGCTCTCTTCTAGTATTAATAAAAGTGTTGTTTTCTCTCCTTTATTACTTGTGTTCTTACTATGATTTACTACTAAACCCCCCATCCTCCACTCCATTATGATTAACTAATCCTCCTTGTATTCGATCTTGATGATCAGAGGTTCGAGCGATTAAGTTATGATGTTTTAATTTACCTTTTCTTTTTAGGTTTTAGGCCTTGAATTACTGATGACTAGTTTTAGTCATCATTTTTGGAGTAATTTAGTAGCTTAATTACCTTAGTTTATTTATAATTTATGCTTGTTATTTCATGTTTTAATATCTTTCTATAATATATTAAAAATACTAGTTTTATTATAGTTTTATTGTTCTGTCGCAATTTTATTTTATGTTATTATATAAAAATATATAGTTTTATTATATTATTATACTTGTTATGTATTATGTTTCATGTTTGTCTAATTTTAAGTTATAAATGTTTTATGTGTTATGTTTGTTTAGTTTATTATAATTAATGTTATGTTAGTTTTTATTTTTCACTTTTATTTTATGTTTTATATTATCATGTTATAAAGTTTCTAATGTATGTTTTATTTATATTTTGTAGGTTCAAGTGCAGCCCACCTACATGGCCGACCGCCATTGGAACAGCCCCTACTAAAGCCTACAAGCAGCCCACTTCATTCCCAAGCCAACCTAGCTCCACCTTTTGCATGGCCGGCCACCTTTCAACCCATGCATGCACTTTGCTCTCTCTCTCCATTTAATATATTACATGCATGAACCATTCCCCTTGATGAGGCCGGCCACCTATTTCATTTTTTACTCTACATTCACCCCTTCTTCCCCTCTCTCTCATGCTCATTTATTTCTCATTCATCTCCCCCTTTATATTTTATATTTTCCATGTCATTCCCTTTATTACATACATGAATCATCCCACTCTCTCTCCCTTCATTTAAAATAAAATGCATGAACCTCCTCCCATTAAAGTGGTCGGCCACCCTATGTCTCCCTCCTCTTTATTCCCTTCTAGATCCTTCTCCTTCATCTATAAAAGGAACCCCTCTCCCTCTTGTTTAGGTTAAGTAGTTTTTAAGTAGTTTGAGTTTTAAAGTAGTTTTAGTTGAGAGTAGTAATATTAGAGTGTTAGTTCAAGTGTGCATCTTTCCTTGTTGTAATTTTTCCTTTAGTAGATTACTTTTGTCTTAGTATTATTATTACTTCATGCTTTTAGATTCTTAGGAAATCTCAATCTACTAGTAGTTGCTCTCTAGTATTTTAGTTTATTTTCTAAAAATTTTGTTTAACCCCATCATTTTTCTTTTTATTTGTTAGATCATATGTCATGGGAATAAGGAGATGTTAGTTCCTTATTCTTTGGTACACATATATAACCAAAAAATGAAGAGAGGAATTAAAAAGTTCATATATGTCGGGGGAAGTGATAGGATGTTAGTCTATCATTTCCTGGTATTACATATATATTTTTCAAAAAGTAAAAAAATATTGTGTGGGGTGTGAAAAAAAATGATGATCACCTCCAATCAAAGACCTCTTCATGTTTAATTTCCTCCCCAAACCCCTTAGCCAATATCATTGTCTTAGTTTTTAAATTAAAATATGTGGAGAGCATAAGTAGTAGGTTGTCTTCTTCCTTAAGTTTCTTTTAAGTCATGGTTTTTATAATTCCAATCCAACCCTGTTTGCACTTTACTAAATTTTGAATACTAGTTAATTTATTAGAGAATTTTTGGCTAAATATTTCTCTCTTTTCACTTTAATTTCATAATTTAGAACTTGATTCTTAAATCCCAAAATTTTATTTTTGGCTAGATTTTGGTGTTAATAAATTTTTATTTTATTTGAAAATTTTATAATGCCTTATAAATATTTCTCTTCCTTTTGCTCTGGAATAGCAAAGGTCTAAGAATGGGGGAGTTTGATGACTTGTTTTAGTCATCCTTTTTTGGGGTAATTTAGTAGTCAAAATTCCTAAGTTTTATTATAATTTGGTGTTTTTGTATGCTTAGTGTGTTATTTTATAAGAATCTATAGTTTTATTTTATGTTTTGTTGTTATTTTATGTAATGCTTATGTTATTCTTATGTCTAGTTTTATCTTTAAATATTATTATATTATGGTATGTTGTTAAGTTTAGTTTTAATTTTAATAACAATTATTATTTTACTATTTGTATTATGTATGTCATGTTTTAGTATGATTGTTATTTATTTTATGTTTTGTTTTGTTGTGTTTGATCTTATTCTATTATATTATATTATATCATATTATAAGATGATTAGTTTTGTTAAATTATTATGTTCAATGTTAATATTTTGTGTCTAATGTTTTGTCTTGTCATTTGTAGGTTCAAGCCCAACCCGAGCCCACTTTTGGAGCAGCTTTTGTGCATGGCCGAGCCTCATTGCAGCCCACCACTTGGAGCAGCCCTTGTCCAACCCGAGCACAAGTGAAGCCTATGCAGCCCTCTAGCCGAGCCCACTACATGCATCCCTACCCGAGCCCTTAAGTGCAACCCTCAATCCCAACTTGGAGCAGCCCACAACCTCAAACCCGAGCCCTTACATTAAAGCCTATACAAAGCCCATTTTATCCATGCAATGGACGGCCACCTCATGTATTCCCTCTCCCCACATCATTTAATTCATGCATGAATCTCTCCCATCATATGGCCGGCCACTCTCTTTCTCCCTTTTATTTTATTTCTTTTATTTCACATTCACGCCCTCTTTCCCACTCTCATGCATGCATCTTGCCACCTCACTCATGTATTCTCTCTCACAACTATTATTATTTTCTCTCCACTTTATTCCTCATCCATCCCCCCTCTCTCATGTTTAATTTTCTTTTCATTTTCCTAAAATACAATGCATTCATGTAGCCTTCTCTCTCTCCATCATTGAATATCATGCATGAACTTCCCCCAACATGCATGGCCGGCCACCCCTTTGTCTCCACCATCTAGATCCTTCTCCCTCTCCTATAAAAGGAACCCCTTCCCCTCTTGTTGATGTAAAGTAGTTTTAGTTTTGGTAGAGAGTGCTAGTTCAAGTGTTCTTCCTTCATTGTTGTAATTGTCTTTTTTTTAGTGCAATATTATCTTGTCTTTTTAGTATTATTATTTTTGTACCTCTTTTATTCAAGCAATGCAAATGTCATTTCTTTTCTCTTATTCTCAATCCCTTTCTATCATGCGTAGCTAACTTTATTTTGTGCCCGATCGCGATGATCTTTGCAATGAAATAACATATCTTTATTTTTATGTTTGCATTTGTTTCTTTCCATTTTTGATCCTTCCTTGATTTATTTTGTGTAGACTCCATATTCCGGTATACGGTAGTAGGCATCCGATCTCAATTCATAGAAGTCGAGAGACTCATTGATTTGAAAGATCACTCAAGGAAGGAAGGAGTTGAACGCACCCCTAGAGATAGGATGACGTAAATCCTCTGGATTGGAGTCAAATCCAATAGTGCGGGTCACCTCGATAATGCGACTTTAGGCCTTTTTGACTTGAAAGAGATTTCGGTCGAAACGTCTATAAGTTAGGGGATTTAATGCTCTAGCGAGATTACTTCTTAATATCGGATCCGTCACGGTCTTAATAGAATTACAAATGCTAAACTAATTTCTTTTGTTATTTTATTTCAAGTTGAATCGTCGATCGAGCACTTTTCTCGTAATAGTTTATTTTCTCTTTTTAACTTAGTTTATTTTCATTCTCAAAACTCATTTATCGTTCCGTAGAATAATAGAATCGTTGTGAGTAATAATACTTGCCTACCCCGAGTTTTTATATGACCTTGATATTTTTCATATCCTATGGTATATTTCGATAGGTACACTTGCCTTAATCAAGTATAGATTGGAGAATACGATTTTCTCTATCAATTACCCTTGATTTTTCATGGGTTGGAGGTATATTATCGATATATACTCTCCACCTTTGCTTTAATTCTGGGCTAGCCGAGAGGCCGATAGAATGAAGTGAGCATTCAAGAGTAAAGGGAGTTGTACGCACCCCTCGAGAGAGGAAGACGTCCAAATCTCCCGGAATAGAGTAAAATCAATTAGTGGGGTTCACCGCATAAAGCGATCTTTAGGCCTCCGATTTAGACGAGAGTCGGTCGGACCTTCCTAAACTCCATTGGGCACGAATTTGAGAGAAGCGTGTTCAAGCTTTAGGAACCTGCATGTTCAAGGACATTTACCCTATTAAGTTTAGGTTTTTATCACATTTCTTAGTTGACTTTAGCCGATGTGATTCTTGATCGAGTGCATTTCCATTTCACATATTCAGCCCTTCGTTGTAATCGCTTCTTATAGGCCTTTAATTAACTGCAATAGTTCTCCTTCTAGCATACTTTTATTTCCTTAATTTCAATTAGTTTCTCAAACACTAGTTTTTCTGTCGATAAAATAATAGCCTTCGTGTGAGTAAGTGTACTCAACATTTCCTGGATTTCAATACGACACTTGTGTCCCCTAGCTACAGTTCGATAGGTATACTTGCCTCATTGGATTGCTAGTTCGGTTGCTTTTATTTTCTTTGAATCTTAGCGAACAACAGATTAACCCCAAGGCGCACCCAGAAAACTGGGTGGTAATGCATTTCTGCCATCTTGGCGGTCTGGGAGCCGACTTTGAACATAACTGGATTATGTGATTGTATGAACGAAATTAGGATCCGGCGAGGTTTGACCCGCATGCTTGTCTTAAGTTTGACAGTGCGGCGAGAGCAATGGGCTTGTGGAACCGGACCCGGGTTATATGGTTTGGTGGCGGATACATGAAAAAGGTACTGGCCACTGGCATAGTCGTGCGTGTAACGCCCCAAAACTCAAAAGAGTGACGGGTGGTGTTTTGAGCCAAATCTGGGATTTGGTAGAGTTGACACGGCCTGGGACACGGGCGTGTCCCAGGTCATGTCGATCTCGGGTTCGGCAATGGTCGCGTGGTCGACGAAATAATAGTCAACGGTTGTCCGGGGGTAAACACGGCCTGGGACAATGGTGTGTCCCAGGGCGTGTCATCCACTCAATGCCTTTCACTCAACGATCGTTGAGTGAGGACGCATGACTTGAGCCCAGGCCTGTTTGGGTCGTTTGGCGAGTTTTTCTAAGGAAGCTACACGGCCTTGGACGCGGGCGTGTCCTAGGGGGTGTCTAGAACACGTCATGTGACACGGGTGTGTCACATGGCCGTGTCGTGCTCTGGTCGTTTTGGACCTGTGTCGATGGAGGAACACGCCCAGCTACACGAGCGTGTACTATATGATACGGGCGTGTCAAGGCTGACACGGGTGTGTCGAGTGCCCTTATTCTTTTCGGGACGCAACGTTTTCGGTGTCGATTAAGGAAAACGGCCTTCGACACGGGCGTGTCGCAAGCCGTGTTCGGCCAAAGAAGTTTATTTTTGGGCCAAATCGCAGCCGTTCGTTCCCTTATTTTTGGATCTAACGGCCCAGGGCTCTCCATGCTACGGTTAAGGCCGGGATTGGGGGTTTAAACCTTCACTTTCACTTAGCCATTCTCTTTCTAAAACCTAGAGAGAAGGGAGAGCAAGGAGTTTGGAGGAAGAAGATGATTCGTGTTGGGTATTGCATCCACAATAACCAATACTTTTATGAAGTCACCCTTGAACTAAGATGAATTAAGTTGTATTTGATATCCTTATTCTAGTTGTGTGTTTGCAGATTACCATTGCTAAGTGTAGACCAATGTTAGTCTATAGTGGGTCATAAACAAAGGACCATACAGTATAATCCCTCACTATATGACCCAAGGTGTTGAATCATATGTAGCCTCTCAATTGGGATACACTTCATATTCAAACCATGGATCATGGAATGAATATTGGACTCTTTAAGAGAAGAGAAAGATTTCTTCTAATGTTCAGGAAATTCTCTAAGTCCATTTCTCGAGAAGTACAACTTAGTTCTCGAGAAGTCCTTAGAGTTCTGGAAAAGCTTAGCTTTAAAGTTCTCGAGAAGTGCTTAGAGTTTTCGAGAATCTTAGCCTCTTAGTTCTCGAGAAGTCCTTAGAGTTCTCGAGAAGTCCCAGCTTTTGGTTCTCGAGAAGTCCAGACAGGTTCAAGAATTTTTCTAAGTCAGAGTTCTCGAGAAGTCTTCTGTGTTCTCGAGAAGTCTTTGCTAGTTCTCGAGAAGTCCCAATTATTGTTCTCGAGAAGTCTATCTTGTTCTCGAGAAGCTTGGCTTAAGTTCTCGAGAACTGCAAGCCCTACTTCTCGAATAGTCAAATTTGCATCAGAAATCTCTCTAAGTGTTAATTCTCGTGAAGTCTCCATAGTTCTCGAGAAGTCAATTAGTTTTCGAGAACTCAGCCTTTTTGTTCTCGAGAAGTCCAGAATTCTTCTAAGCAGTTTAGTTCTCGAGAAGTCCTGATAGCTCTCGAGAACTCAATTTCTAGTTCTCGAGAACTAAAGGTACTTCTCGAGAACTGTAAGTCGAATTTTTCAGAAAATTATGTTAAGTCCAGATCGGCCGAAATTTTCAAATGACTTGACGTGATTGGTCCACATGTCATCATTAATGTCTTTTCTAGCCGTTAAGGGTAGTCCTATATAAAGTCATATCGTTAAGACAAAACCCTAGCAATAACAAGGAGCGGATTTCCGTACATTCTAAATTTCTGGATCGGCCTTCTCTTCCCAAAAGAACACGTTCTAAAGCTGTCGCCGCCGCTCACGAGTAGATCGATCTTATTGCTTTCGATCCAAGAAGACTTGTTGTTCAAGGGATCATCATCTTCTCCTTGATCGAGTAGGTCAAAGCTTTCTCAGGTCAGATCGTCAAGTCTTCTTCAACCGTTTCTGAAAGAGCCATCAATTCAAGAAGAAGACCTAGGGCTGAATTTTTCCAGATCTGTGAAATCTCTGTTTGTATTTTTCCAAATCTTGTTGTTATTTTGTAGGAGATTATTCTCCGAGTGTAGGATCGTTGTTCTCCGAGTTGTAGGAAGTTTAGTTTATCTTCCGAGTGTATATTCATTTGGATCGAGTTTATAGGAACTTGGTTCCGAGGCGTAGGATTGTTTTCAATCCGATATAGTTGAGTAGTCGAGTCTAGTGATTTGTTTAATCGGTGAGGTAATGTGGACGTACCCAAGATTGGGGAACCACTATAAATCTTCTTGTCTTTCTGTGATTGCTTGATTTCTGGTGCTAGATCGTTAAAATTTTTATTCCGCAAATAGACGCACGATTCCCTTATTCACCCCCCTCTAGGTGAATTAGGTTGACAACTTTACACTTTCAATTGGTATCAGAGGGAGGTTGGTCGTTAAAAGGTTAACACCTTGATCAATTTCCTCTCGAAAGTTGTCATTTGGTTATTCAAGCAATTGACTAGGTCAAGGATTTTGCCAAGCTTCCCTTGTGCACAAAGAATAACTTTCCCATTTGGAAAGAGAGAATAAAATTTTTCATGGAAGTTATGGACCCCCGGATCTTCATGATTGTTGAAGAAGGTCCTTACGTCCCCATGACTACCTCCACTATAGATCTAACCAAGAAGGTTCCTAAGAAATTGATGGATCTAGATAAGGACGAAATTGCACTTGTTTCTTTAGACAAGAAAGCTAAAAATATTATAGCAAGTGCAGTCGATGACTCGATGCTGTAGAATCTGATTCACTGCCAATCGGCTAAGGAGATATGGCAGTCTCTAGTAACTCTGATGGAAGGTACTGAAGAAGTGAGGGATGATAGAAGTTCTCTACTAAACTATAAGTATGAAGCCTTCAGGCAAGGGTCAAAGGAGACCATTGCAGATACCTTTTAGAATTTCTTCAAGATAGTAAATGGCCTAAGAGTGTATGGCCAAGTCTTCACTAATGGGGAGCTGAATGATAAGTTTCTGAGGTCTCTCACAAAGGAATGGGACAACAAAGTCTGTGCCATCAGGGAGTTTGGCAGACTAGCTGAGACAGACCCACAGAATCTATTTGGAAAGCAGATGTCCTATGAACTGCAGATCAATTCCAGAAAAGCTGAAGAAGAGAAAAGTTGCTTCTCCTGAAAAGAGAAGTCGGTTGCATTAAAGGCTGACAGTTTAAGGAAGGGCAAAGCTGCCTCACCAACACCTGCTCAAGAAGTAAGTGAAGAGGAAAGCTCTGAGCCAATCACCTCATGCTTAGAACTATCCGAAAGAAAGTTCTCGTTGCTCTCTCGGCAGTTCAAGAAATTATTGAACAAAAAGAAGCAGTAGAGAGGCAAGGATTCCCCATACAGAAGATCACGATGATAGTGATCAGCAAAAGAAAGGCTTGGGTATCCATGATAGGTATAACTCTAAACATATCAAAAAGATTTCTACTGACATCGTTTGCTACTGCTGTAACAAACCAGGTCACGTCATAGTAGACTGCCCCCATAAGAAGAAGGAGGGTGGCAGAAGTGAGGAAAAGAAGTCCTTGTACCACAAGAATAGGACAGAGAAGTGCATGTTGGCTAAGAAGGGCAATACTCTCAGCAACTCGGACTCATCTGAGTCGAGTGAAGAAGAGGAAGCCTACTTTGGGCTCATGGCTCAATCAGATGACAAACAAGAGCCCTAGTTTACTGGGGAGGTAAAATCTCACACTCCTCTCTCTGAATCTGAAAGTTCTGAGCATGATCATGAGGAGAGCTCTTCTGACGATGAGTCAGAACTTATGGCCCAGTACAAGGAGTTGATCATGTCTTACGACAAATGTCGCCGAGTCGTGAAAACTCAGGCTAAAGAGATTAAGTCTCTAAAGGCTATTGAGAGCGGCTTATGAGAAGAAGTCGCTAAGACTGACTCTCTTCAAGAGAACTTCAATTTTGCTATTGAAGAATACAATCAAGCTCTTAAGCACCTCAACCTTAAAGAGGAAATCATCAAAGAGTTGGAAAAACAACTCGAGGCTGAGAAGAAGATTGTTGAAAGTTTCTCTAACCCTAAGACAGTTCTTCCACTCGTTGCTGAATTCTCAGCTAAGGCCCAAGGAGCTTGACTAGGCCATGTTGCTGCTCCTAGTAAATCTTTTAGGAGAAACAAGGCTCAACAGAAGAATAAGGCCGCCAAGAAGTCCTTGTCTAAAGAAAAGGGGAAAGCCCCTCTAGATCAGACTGTCTTTAAGAATGTTTTTTTCCAACAAATAAGTTTGATCTGGACTCGTCCTATGGTCACTTGACCAGGCCTACTTATGTAGAGCCAAAGTCTCGGTAACAAGGATGGACACGCCCTCGGAAATTTTGTGAGAGTGTCTTTAAGGCACCTTATGAAGAAGTGATTCTTCAAGGCTATGGTCCTTATAATCATGGCCATAACTTCAAGAAAGCACCTAAGGTAAAGCCTGTTTGGGAAAGGCCTCTGAAGGAGAAGAAATCATGTGACTGCCATCACCATGAAGCTTCCTCCTCCAAGAATGTTACCCCTTCTAGACCACCATCTCAAAAGGTCAAGCAGGAGTACATAAGGCAAAGATACAATAGGTTTGACTATTGGTGCTGTGAAAAAATTTGTCATTTTGCCATCGATTGTTTGTTTAATACCAGGAAGGTCACTACTCCTCTAGTTGGAAACATGAGATTGACCACTGAGAATGCTAATCTTCGTAGGGTGAGTGTTCTAACCCGAGACCAAGGACCCAAACATGTTTTGGTTCCTAAGGAAAAGTGATCATGAATGCAGGTATGTCCAAAGTCCACTAAAATGCCAATCTGGTACTTGGACAGTGGATGTACTTGGCACATGACCAAGACAAGAAGCCTACTCCAGAATTTCACTCTAGTCTGAAATGGACCAAAGGTCATCTTTGGAGGTTCAGACCGAGGGATGACTAAAGGCTATGGTATGATCACTAACGGCAGTGTATCCTTTTCGGATGTAGCTTATGTGGAGGGATTGGAACACAATCTCATAAGCATAAGTCAACTATGCGACAAAGGATACATAGTTGAGTTCCACGCTGACAAGTGCTTGATAAAGTCTGTTGAGAATATGGAAATAATTCTATCAGGCACTCGAAGAAGGAACATATTTTATTAAAATTTCATTTGTATAGATTCTTCTACACCAGTGTGTCTTTTGGCTAAAGATAGTGCGTCTCTTGGTGACCAATGACACAAGAGGCTAGCACATATTAATTTTAAAACTATTAATAAATTATTCTCCCAGAACTTAGTACGTGATGCCCCAAATATCAAGCACGTCAAAGAGAGACCTTGTCATGCATGCGTAAAAGGCAAGCAAACAAGGGCTACCTGTAAAAGCTTAATAGGAAAAAACTCTAATATGTGTTTACACCTACTTCATATGGACTTGTTTGGTCCACTGCAAATTAGAAGCTTAGGAGGTGAGGATTATACATTTGTTATTGTTGTTGACTACTCACGTTTTGCGTGGGTGTTCTTTCCGAAATACAAGTCAAATACCTTTGATATCTTTTCAACTTTTGTCAGGCTGGTCCAGAATGAATACAACTGTTTCGTAGTAAAAATAAGAAGTGACAATGGAACGGAGTTCAAATCTGGAGCCATGATAGAATTTTGTGAAAGCCTAGGTATCTTTCATGAGTTTTCCTCTCCTCATACTCAACAGCAAAATGGAGTAGCTGAGAGAAAGAATAGAACACTCATAGAGGCCTGCAGGACTATGTTGAGTGATGCATCATTACCGGAGTACTTCTGGGCTGAAGCCGTCAACACTGTATGCCACGTGCAAAATCGATCCCACATAAACAAGAATCATGATAAGACACCTTATGAACATATAAAAGGCAGGAAACCGACTGTCTCATATTTTAGAATTTTTGGCTGTAAATGCTCGTACTTAACAATGGTTAGTATCACACTACCAAGTTTAGTGAGAAAAGTTTTGAAGGTATTTTTATAGGATATAGTAGCCATAGTAAGGCATACAATATTTTCAATAGAAAAACTTTTGTTATAGAGGAATCCATACATATTGTATTTGATAAGATGAGCTTGCTGCAAGGAGAATCGTCTAGTATGCTTGTTGAAGCTGCAGGTACAAGGCTTAAAGAGATCAGCTTGGATGAATCGACCGAAGGTAAAAATGAAAAGTTCATCAAGATCACCTCTCCAACCCCTATTGGAGAGGTAGAGGATCAAGATGAAAATATTGTCCAAGTTGATGAAGTCACTCCAGTGGCTGAAGAAGTTCCAGATGCGAGGAATCTAGAGATCAGACATCTGAAGGATCACCCAATGGACCAGATCATAGGAGATCCCCGGGATGGTGTCAGAACTCATCGAGGTACAACTAACGATAATCTATATTTAAGTTTTCTCTCACAGGTTGAACCAATGAAGTTTGAGGAAGAAAACTCAGACGCATCATGGATCTTGGCCATGGAAGAAGAATTTAATCAGTTCAAGCACTGCAAAGTTTGGACGCTTTTTCCAAGACCCAAAGGTAAGAATATCATCAGAACGAAATTGTTCTACAGGAACAAGTTTTACGAGAATGGGATAATCATCAAGAACAAGGCCAGACTCGTCGCCAAAGGATACCGTCAAGAAGAAGGGATCGACTTCGACCAGACATACGCTCAAGTGGGAAGATTGGAGGCCATCAGCCTGTTTCTAGCTTATGCTGCACTAAAGGGGTTCACTGTCTATCAAATGGACGTGAAGTTCGCCTTCCTAAATGGTGACATAAAGGAAGAAGTGTACGTGTAACAGCGCCTAGGTTTCGTTGATCCTAATTTTCCTGAGTATTTTTATTTAATATCAAAAGCACTGTACAGTTTGAAACAAGCTCCTCGCGCTTGGTACGAAACACTATCTACCTTTCTCCTCGAGAACAAGTTCACAAGGGGAAAGATATATAAGACATTATTTCTTAGGGAAATTAAAGGCAAGATTTTGCTAGTGCAAATCTATGTCGATGACATTATTTTTGGTTCTATAGACGACAACCTCTGCAAAAAGTTTTCTAAACTTATGCAAGGGAAGTTTGAAATGAGTAGTATGGGAGAGCTGAAGTATTTCTTAGGACTTCAGGTGAAACAATCTGAAGATGGAATTTTCATCTCTCAGACTAAGTTCACCAAGGAGTTGATTAAGAAATTCGGAATGGAGAATACAACCTCTATGAGGACTCCAATGGCCTCAGCTGTGTTTCTGGACAAGGATGAGAAAGGGATAACTTTTTGATGAAACCAAGTACAGAAGCATAGTTTGATCCTTGCTCTACCTTACTACTAGTAGACCAGACATAATGTTCTCTACAGGTGTCTGTGCTAGATTCCAAGTGAACTGTAAGGAATCTCCCTATGCTGCTGCAAAGCGGATTTTTAGATACCTTAAAGGTACACCGAATCTTTTCTAATGGTACCAAAGAAGTAATGACAGCGAACTAATTGGTTTTCAGATGCAGACTTTCCAGGTAGCAAAGATGATAGAAAAACCACTTCCGGAACATGTCAGTTCCTTGGAAGAAGGCTTATATCTTGGAGCAGCAAAAAGCAAAACTGTGTCGCAATCTCAACAGTCGAGTCAAAATACATTTCTGTCGGTAGTTGTTGTGCACAATTGCTTTGGCTAAAGAATCTCCTAGAAGATTACAATATGAAGGTCAAAGACATTCCATTGTTCTGCGACTCATCCAGCGCGATCGCAATCGCAAACAACCCAGTCTCGCACAGACAGACAAAGCACATCGAGCTCAGATATCACTTCATCCGGGAGCATGTGGAGCAAGGGGATGTGGATCTGCAGTACATGCCAACAAATTGGCAAGTTGCAGATATTTTCACAAAGCCGCTGGATGAGACCAAGTTCAATTTCTACAAAACTGAACTTGGGCTGCTGAACAAAGAAGAATAGACCAAAGTGGAACAGTTCAAGGCTAAAGAATCTAGGACTCTTCAAAAATGTCAGAAATTTCTCAAGAGGAAGGTAGTTCTCGAAAACTAAGTATACCTCTCGAAAAGTGAAGTAACAGTTCTCGAGAACTTAGACTACTTCTCGAAAACTTCTGATCAGTCTCTCGAGAAGTCTATTAAGCTCTCGAGAACTATATCATACTTCTCGAAAAGTATACTGACAGCTCTCGATAACTAAACCTACTTCTCCATAAATCCCTGTCTTCTTTTCGACTTATGCTTAATTTCTACTATTTTCGAAAACACGCTTGATTTCAGTCCTTACCCTAGATTAATTAGACACTTAATTTACATTATTAGGATTATATATATATATATATATAATTTTAGAAATCAATAATCAACCGACATTTAAAATTTCCTCTTCTCGAAAACTCTTTGTCTTCCTCCGACAGAAAGCTTCGTCGCATCCATCATCTTGCGCTCAGTCCATCGCCGCCGTCAGCGTCCATGGCGCAGAGTTCGAAGATAGGAGTTGGCAGTGAACTTGTCGTCACAGGGATTGCAGACATTTCAGATGATTTCCAGAACTTGCTCCTTCTCCTGGACACTATCGTACTGATGTTCGTTCTCTCATAACCTTGCAAATTTTTTTTTCCAGATGTAGAGGAATTCTTCCGGAATGCCAAGGTGAGGCGAAATGGTACAGTGTTGAAAACTAAGGTCAGAGGGATCAATATCAAGTTGGATAAGTTTCAAAGCTTCTAAAGATGCCCATTGTGGATGAAGAGGATGACCTAACACTTGAAGATTATTACAGAACTTACTCCTTCTGTGGAGTTTTTGAGGAATTTAACTCTTTAAGGAGAAATCTCAACAATGATGTAGGAAAGTTTCTGGTAGATTTAATTGGAAAAATCTTATGGTGCAGAACATGGTCCATTAGTTTTATAACTAATGACCTATTTGGTGTTATGACAGCTGTAATCTGCAGGAAGAAATTTCAATATGGCATGATGGTATTTGAGATGATCAGGGACAACATTAAGGATCCCATGTTTGCAAGGATAATCTCTTTGTTGCTGAGTGATATTGATCCAGTCACCTTCAAAATTTCCAAAGGCACTCCAATTCATCACTTGAAGAAGATTTCATTGGCCTCCATCCAAAGATGGGAACTCAAGCTGAAGAATTCTAAGCAGTTAGCTAAGGAACTTGCAGCTTCTGCCTCTGAGGTCAGGACCCCATCTCCCTCCTCCAATCATGTTACTGAACCTTCTGGTGCAGCAATTGAGGGGGAGCCTGCAGCCTCTATTCCAGCTGTCAGACCTACTCCTTTCTCTCTAGCCAGATCAGCTAGCAGATCTCCTCTAAGAAGCCCAGTGAGATCTACAATCTGGAGCCCTGTGGCAGATTTTCCAGATGCAACCCTATCAGATGTTCTAGGATAGGAAACCCTCAAGGACACAAGTTTAGCAATTGACAGCATGATTGAAGAACTCATTTCAGATGAACCACTTCTGCCCCTTCACAAAGACACCTTTGTAGAACCATCAAAAGAACCTTCTCCACCACCCTCAACCCAAGCTACTACTCCTCCTTCTCTCTCTCCAAGGAAAGCATCTTCTCCACTAGAAACCATTCCTCTCACTGAAGAGGATGAGCCAGAACCTAAAGAGGTGGAAGCCCCTCTCAGGAACCTTGACTTTTCCGTCTCAAGATTTATTGATGAGGAGGTTGATACAGTTCCTCACACTGTAAGAGCCCAGAGCTCTGTGGTAATAGAAGAAATTCCTCCATGGACAGAACCTCCTCCACCTCAGATTGGTACCCCTCCTACTGCCATTGTATCTGCCACTCCTGCTGGTGCTGCTTCTGCTGCTAAAACTGTAAGTTCAGATATTCTATCTAAGATTGATGGTATGCTGGCTGCCCAAAGGCAATATTTTGATGAATCTCTCAAGTCAGTCAAAGATCAGGTCACCTCTATAGAAAAGGAAATGAGTAGAGGATTTGCAGGGATCCAACACAATATAGATTCTCTTAAAGAGCTGTTCAGAATTAGTGGCAAATCCATTGACAACACCATTACCAGTATTAGTCAGGTCATGGACCTAGTCTGTCACACTGGCAAATAATCAAATTCAGTTGGAAAAGAAAGCTCAAGAATATGTAATGAAGATTTGTGAGGAAGTTGGTACATTCAAAAAAAAACACCATAGCAAAGCTTTGTGTAGAAATCAAAAAGGGGGAGAGCTTAGTGAAAGAATAAGTGGAAAAACTTACTGCAGATGAAAAATCTCTCTGGAATGAGAAATTGACAGAGATAAATAAGAATGTTTTAGATCAAATCCAATTAGTGAAATTCCACACTTATGACACTACAGTCTGGATGCACAACCAGATATTCCCTGACTTTCAGGCTGATCCTAATCTTATTCCTCATCACCTAAACCCCCTTGCTGAAGGTCAATCCAGTCAGGTGCCTAAACCTCAAATGCCTACTTTTTCTCTAAGGCCAGAAGAACAAGATCTTCCTCCTCCTTCCTATGACCAGGTTTGGGATGATGTTATTCCTAAGGATTAACCAGAGATTCACACCTCTAAGAAGAGATAGTATGGAGAAGGTCCATCTGCAAGCAAATTTGTTCCCCAGCTAGATGCAGATAAAAGGATAGCAAAGGAGTTTGCTGAAGTTTGGAGCCCCACTTCTAAAAGCTTAATTCTTGATACTCTAAAATTTGTGATGGTCTTTAATGAGAACATAAATCTCCACTACAGCTCATCTGAGTGGGAATTATATGAGAAGTCCAAGACCAAGAGAAGGATATATGATAGAGAGTTTCGCAAGAATAATCCCAAAGCTCCTCCTAAGCCTCCAAGGTACTACCCTAAACCCTTCAGCTATCAGAGGAGACAGCCAGAGAAGCAGGACAGACAACATCAAAGCAAAGAATGAACTCTTATTGATTTGTGTTTTTGATAATTTGGATGAAATGGTTGTTGATTAGAAATCTAAAACATTACATATATACAATTCCTAGTTTTGCCTAATTGTGTGTTCAATTAATCTCTTATTGCATTTGGATTAAATTATTCTTTTCCAGTTATTTCTTAATTGCCATAATTCACCTTAGTCTAGAGGGTTCTTACTTCTACAAATAAGGGGAGATTGTTGGGTATTGCATCCACAATAACCCAGATTTGCATGAAGTCACCCTTGAACTAAGATGAATTAAGTTGTTTTTTTATATCCTTGTTCTAGTTGTGTGTTTGCAGATTACCATTACTAAGTGTAGACCAATGTTAGTCTACAGTGGGTCATGAACACAGGACCCTAAAGTGTAATCCCTCACTGTGTGACCCAAGGTGTTGACTCATGTGTAGCCTCTCAATTGGGATACACTTCATATTCAAACCTTGGATCATGGAATGAAGATTGGACTCTTGAAGAGAAGAGAAAGATTTCTTCTAAAGTTTAGGAAATTCTCTAAGTCCACTTCTCATGAAGTACCTCTTAGTTCTCGAGAAGTCCTTAGAGTTCTCGAAAAGCTTAGCTTCAAAGTTCTCGAGAAGCTTAGCCTCTTAGTTCTCGAGAAGTCCTTAGAGTACTCGAGAAGTCTCAGCTTTTTGTTCTCGAGAAGTCCAGACAGGTTCAAGAATTTTTCTATGTCAGAGTTCTCGAGAAGTCTTTTTTGTTCTCGAGAAGTCTTAGCCAGTTCTCAAGAAGTACCAATTATAATTCTGGAGAAGTCTATCTTGTTCTCGAGAATCTTGGCTTAAGTTCTCGAGAACTGCCAGCCCTACTTCTCGAAAAGTCAAAGTTGCCTTAGAAATCTCTCTAAGTGCTAGTTCTCGTGAAGTCTCCATAGTTCTCGAGAATTCAATTAGTTCTCGAGAACTCAGCCTTTTTGTTCTCGAGAAGTCAAGAATTCTTCTAATAAGTTTAGTTCTCGAGAAGTTCTGATAGCTCTCGAGAACTCAGTTTCTAGTTCTCGAGAAGTAAAGGTACTTCTCGAGAACTGTAAGTCGAATTTTTTAGAAAATAATGTTAAGTCCAGATCGGCCTAAATTTTCAAATGACTAGACGTGATTGGTCCACGTGTCATCATTAATGTCTTTTCTAGCCGTTAAGGGTAATCCTATATAAAGTCTTATCGTTAAGACAAAAACCTAACAATAACAAGGAGCGGATTTCTGATGCGTGAAAATCATCTCACACACTACAATCCGAATAGGCAAGTGTACCTATCGTCTTATAGTATAGTGATAAAAATATATCAAGGTCATATAAAAACTCGGGGCAAGCAAGTACTATTACTCACAATGATTCTATTATCCTACCGAACGACTGATGGGTTTGAAAATTAAAATGAACTAAGCTTAATTAAAAGAGAAATAAAATATTGCGAAAGAGTGCTCGATCGACGATTCACTTTGAAATAAAATTAGTTTAGCATTTGTAATACTAGTAAGACCGTGACGGATCCGATATTAGGAAGTAATCTCGCTAGAGCATTAAATCCCCTAACTTATATACGTTTTGACCGAAATCTCTTTACAAGTCAAAATGGCCTAAAGTCGCATTACCGAAGTGACCGGCACTATTGGATTTGAATCAAATCCAGAGGATGTACGTCATCCTATCTCTAGGGTTGCATTCAACTCCTTCCTTCCTTGAGTGATCTTTCATATTCACGAGTCTCTCGGCTACTCAAATATGAGATCGGAATCTACTACCGTATACTAGAAATACGTAGTCGATACGAAATAAATCAAGGAAGGATAAAAAATAAAAATACAAATGCAACATAAAATGAAAGATATATTTTTATCGCAAAGATCATCGTGATCGGGCACAAAAAGAAATTAGCTAAGTATATTGGAAAAGGAAATGAGAATAAGAGAAAAAGAAAATATTTCATTGCTTAAATAAAGAGAAGTACATGATAAAACTAAATGAGCATTATAACAACACTTCAACAAAACTTGACATAAAACATAAACTGCTAAACTACTTGAAACAAAACTTCTTCATAAAGAAACTACTTGCAAGAACTAATTAGACAAAACCTAAAACCAAAAACTACTTCCCCTTTCAAAGCATGCGGCAAGGGGTCCTTTTATATGAGAGGGAGAAGGATCTAGAATGAAGTGGAAATGAAGGGGCAAAGGTGGTGGCCGGCCATTCTTGGTGGAGGTGGTTCATGCATGTGTTTTAATGAGGGGAGAGAGGATGGGAGGGTTCAATGCATGTAATTTATGGAAATGCAAAAAGGAAAATGTCAAGGGGAATGAGTGGAAGTATGTAGAAGTGAGAAATAGAGGGGACGGCCACTCCTTTTGGAATGGTTGCATGCATCTAATTAATGAGGGAGAAGAGGAGGATGTGAGAGAGAGGTAGCCGACCTTGTAAGGGGATAAATGGGCTGTTTTGGTGGGCTTTGTAGTTTTATTCTTCATGTGCTCGGGTAGGACATGGTGGGCTGCTCCATAGGCTCGGGTAGGGCTTGAAGTGGGGGCTCGGGTAGCACCATGTAGGCTTGGTGGGCTGCTCCAATAGTGGCCGGCTACTTGGTGTTGAGTTGAGGGGGGCTCGGGTTAACTTGTGGGCTGCCCCATGGCTTTGAACCTACAAAAGAAATAAAACATAACATTAGTTAATTTTTATAACATGACATAAACATAAGACATGAAAATAAATAAAACTATTCATAACATAACATAACATTGCATATAATAAAACTATATATTTTTATATCATAACACAAAATAAAATTGCAACATAATAATAAAACTATAATAAAACTAGGAATTATATTATCCTAACACAAAAAAGACTTTGAGAACACAACATGCATAAAAATACTTAAAACATTCAATTAAACTAGGAATTTTGCATATTAAACTATACCAAAAATGATGACTAAAAGTTGTCATCAAACTCCTCCATGCTTAAGCTTTGGCTATTCCAGAGCAAAAGTATGAGAAATATTTACAAGACAATTATATTATTTTCAATTAAACTTAAAAATTTATTTACACCAAAATCTAGCCAAAACTAAAATTTAGGGATTTATGAATTAAGTCCTAAATTATAAAATTAAAGTGAAAAGAGAGAAATATTTAGCAGAAAATTCTCTAATACATTAACTAACACTCAAAATTTAGTAAATTGCAAAAAAGGTTAGATTGAGATTATAAAAATCATAACTTTAAAGAAACTTAAGGAAAAAAATTGCAACCTACTACTTATGCTCTCCAAATATTTTAATTTAAAAACTAAGACAATAATATTGGCTAAGGGGTTTGGGGAAGAAATTAACCTGAAGAGGTCTTTGATTGGAGGTGATCATCATTTTTATATTTTTTCTTCACACCCCACCAAATATTTTTTTTTAAATAATATATGTAATACCATAAAATGATAGACTAACATCCTATCACTTCCCCCAACATATATAGACTTTTAATTCCTCTCTTCATTTTTGGGTTGCATATGTGTACCAGAGAATAAGGAACTAACATCTCCTTATTCCCATGACATTTGATCTAACAATAAAAGAAAGAAAAAGATAAAGCGGTAAGGATAAGGGGTTAAACAAGATTTTAGAAAATAATCTAAAATACTAGAGAACAACTACTAGTAGATTGAGATTTCCTAAGAATCTAAAAGCATGAGGTAATAATCATTAGAATCCAAAATTGTTAAGCAAAATTACTACAAAATTGAAACTATTTAAAATAAAAGAGACAAAGTGCTAAAGAAATTACTCTAAGCAAATTTAAATCATAAGATTATCCTCAAAACTAAATCACTAAATATTAAATTTAACTAAATATGATGAAATAAAAGATTAGTAAATAATAAAAAGAATGCTTATAAAAAAAACTCAAACTAAATTTCTGAAAATAACAAAAAGCTTTGCATGAGGTTTATTTTATTTTTTTTATTTTTTTAACATTTTTCAATTTTTTTTTGGTTTTGAAATATGATCTTTTTTTGGAATTTTAGATTTTATATTTTTTTTTTGGTTTTTGATAAGGCTAAATAAAAGCAGTACTAAAAAAACTTAATAAAACTATACAAAACATTTTTTAGAAAAGAAAGAAGAAAGAAAACAACCAAACCCTCCCCCATGCTTGAATTTTGCATTATCCTCAATGAAAAATAAAAAACAAGAAAAAAAGGAAGAAGGAAGGGGAGGAGGGATTGATAATATGTTTTGTAGCCTAAACTATTATCGTATTTTCTATTTTATATTGTAAAAAAAATGTCTATTATTAGTTTATTTGTATCATTTTTATGTAAATATTATTGCCGCCGACTTTTTCTTGTCTTTTTGCAGGTTTCCAGAAAATTGGCCAAAATGACCTGACACGCCCCCCTGTCACGCCCTCCCTGGGCATGACCTAGGGCGTGTCACCCGATCCCGAGGACTTCTGCTGGAAGGGACAGGAAAACGAACAAAACCGCTGTCACGCTCCCCTGACACGCCCTCCTTGGGCGTGTCACCAGGCGTGACTATGGGCGTGTCACCCTCTGCCACAAAGCCTGCCGCCGCATTAAATGCCATTTCTCCACACCACGAAAACAGTACTGTCACCCCCCCCCCCGTCACGGGCATGACCTGGGGCGTGACATCAACTTTTCGACGACTGACGGATTTCCGACCAATGATTTGGACATGACGTGCCTGTCACGCCCCCCCTACACGGGCATGACCTAGGGCGTGACTACCGACGTACCGAAGCAATCATCCCTCTCGCCAGAATCCAGAGTGTAACACCTCCCCTGTAAAGACCATATAATATGGGTCCGGCCGGGGCCCCACAACATACGGACGCCACAACTTTAGTATTAAAAGATGATATAAAACTACCCAATCTCAAAACTCCAGACAAACACAGCGGAAACAGAACACTAACAGGCAGAAGTTATCCACTAACAAAAGAGTATCAAACGGCCTTAAGGACTTACACAACATAAGTCCAAATATAAAAAGTGCCAAGCACCCCTAGGCTACCTCGGCATGCAAGCCGGACATAGTCAAACAACAGCAGCAAAACGAGGAAAAGAAAATAGTCAAGCACAACAACACTTCATGAGGCTTAGGGCTTTTCGCCCGGCGTGCTAGCTCCTGCATGCGATCCTTGCCCTGTAAGGATTTGAAGTAACGTGGGTCAGCAAAGGCTGACCTCTACTGTGTAACAAACACATCTCCTCCCGGCCGTCCCTAACGGACCCCGGGGTACCACTCCACCTGCAAGTTAGCACTTCGTATACCAAAAGAGTATATATAATAAAGCGGTAAAACAGGCTTGGATGTCTCATACAACATACATGTTCTCTATGTTTTGTACAAGGTGAAAGGGTCCTACTATGCAACATGAATGCAACCCGGGTTTCACCCAAGGCACCCTAGCTCGTATGCATCTAGCACAACATCAAACACTGGGTACTTCCGTTTCCCCATTGGCTTAAAGCCGCAAACACGAGGGAACCACCATGTCCCTAACGGCACACACGCCGTCACACAGAACCTTGCAAAGGCCCCACCCGCACAAGGGTCATATACCCCGGGCTTGCCCGCACATTCCGACTTCGCACGTCAGGGTTCCATCTCACACTAACCGATTCTAAGAAGCCTTGCTGGACCCCACCCGGTCATGGACACATTGCCCGGGCTTGCCCTCCGCTCGAAATTCTTGTCAGTCCCACACAAGGGGCTAGTCTCGCCGGGACACTTTCCCCACATGACTTGCGCGTCACGGGATAGCCAGCCGACCACGGAGACATAGCCGTGCCTTTGCACAGCACAAACAAAGGTTTCCCTACCCCAATCACCATTCGCACCGCGTCTTTCCCGTGCTCCATGGAAACCATCTACCGCACAACGCGGAGCTAACCTTGTCTGGTTCCGACCACGAGTACTCACTCAAATATAAGGGGGAAACAAATACATACAACGGCGCATTGCCGCAACGGATTTCTACCGAATCCCCGAAGCTCGCTATGCAACATCACTGGGTCGGACTAACGGTCGCGACCACGGCTTCACCCACAATGCCTTATCCGCTAACGGAGCGGATCTCTAATGCAAAGCATGCCGGGATGAACATACTCAACCCGGAGGTTCCTCTTGAACCTAGGCTACACGAATCCCTCTCATTTGAGAGATTCGGTGCTCAAAATACGAAAGGAAGGGTATGCTATTCATGCATCCTAAATCCTAAAAACCGAGAGGAGAAGTGTCGTTACCTTCCGTCCCCTCTTCCTAGCCATAGAAAAGATTTGCTCGGTTGAAAACCAGCGCAACGCTCCCACCTTCGCGGATCTGAACTCCGCTCGCGAAATGGACCTCCGAAGCTTCGCCGGCAGACTGATCGTGGCCTTCTTCCTCCTCCTTGCTCTCCCTTCTCTCTAGAATCAAGAGAGATAAAGATAGGAGAAAAGTTAGGGTTTCAAACCCTATTCCCGAGTTTAATCCCTCAGATCTAGCCCCCAGCCGTTGGATCTCATACCAAAGAAACGGACGGCCACGATTCGGCCTAAAATCACAAAAACTGGGCCGAACACGGGTTGCAACACGGCCGTGTGCATGCCCGTGTTACCCATTCGCCGTCTCGACCGATTCGAAAACCAGCACACGGCCTCCGACACGCCCGTGTCGCCTTTGACACGCCCGTGTCGAGACCTGTGTCACGCCCCCACCGACCGATTTTCCCAGTCAGAGAAGGACACGGCCAAAGACACGGCTAAAGACACGGCCTTCGACACGCCCGTGTCAGCCCCGACACGGCCGTGTCGTGACCCGTGTCACGCCTAGTAGAATAAATCCGGCAAATAGCCCGAGAAGGACACGGCCAGGGACATGCCCGTATCCCAGGCCGTGTTCTTGAGCTCGACGAACGTCGACCCTCAAAACGTCGACCACGAGCTCCGCGGTCGACCACGCCCTGACACGCCCGTGTCACGCCCTGACACGCCCGTGTCACCTGCTCCAAAACCCAAACTTGGCTAAAACGACGCCGTCGATTCCCCTTCCAAGTTTTGGGGTGTTACAATCCCCCCCTTACAAGAATTTCGTCCCGAAATTTAAAACATGGAAAGTAAACAAAAATGTTGGTACCCTAGTTTGATTTGAGCTTAGTCTTGTCTTTGTTAGTCCCTTGACCCAAGAAATATCTATGGTCAATGGTTAGAAGTCTAGCTGTAGAGTCCTCACTTTTCCAGATTGAGAATTTGGTTAAGTAGTTTTTCGTTCGACTATAGTCGAACGCCGCTCGACTATCGTCTATCGGCTGATCGACGATCGTCTATCAGTTGGTCGACGCTTTGTCTGCCTTGATAGTTCGACTATCTGTTGATAGTTCGACTATCTGCTTGGCGAGGTAGTTTGACTATCTGTTCTGATAGATCGACTATCTGATAGTTCGACTATCTGTTGATAGGTCGACTATCTGTTCCGCTTTGATAGTTCGACTATCTGTTGATAGATCGACTATCTGTTTTCTGAGGTAGGTCGACTATCTGCTTGATAGGCCGACTATCTCTGTGCGCTTGATAGTTCGACTATCTGTCCAAGATAGATCAACTATCTGATAGTTCGACTATCTGCTCTGATAGTTCGACTATCTTGCGGGGTAGTTCGACTATCTTCTTCGATAGGTCGACTATCTGGATCGTTCGACTATCTGCCCGATAGTTCGACGATCTCCGTGCGTCGGTCGACGATCTTCGAGGGTCGTTCGATGCTTTCTGTCTGCCTTTGTATTTTGTATTTATTTATTATATTTAATTAATTAATACATTTTCTGGCACATTATTTTAAGCTGTATGATAAAATTACCAGGCAATATTTGCTCCATCTCTTTTGCCTGAGTCAAATCTTTTTAAGATAAAGTTGTTTGTCTTATTAGCTGTCATTATAAATTACTTTATCTGTTGTCAGCCCTTTATAGCCGTTAGACTGAAAAGTCTTCTTTTTGCTATAAAGAGATTATTTCTGATGTGACTTTATTTAGTCCTTCTGTTATTTGATTTGAGCCTGCAGCTTCTTAGAAAGAGGTTTACTCCTTTTATAGAATGTTTTGCTGCAGAGATGTTTTTGTCTTCTTGATATTTACAGCCCAGGTCTCAAGGCTCAGAAGAAGACAAATAATTCAAATGGAAGAGAGCCGTTGCTTGCTGATGTTATATAAAGGACCCTTTGAAGAAGGATTCAAGCTAGCTAATAGCTAACCAGTTGTTCATTCAAGCTTTCAAGCCTTCATCAAGAAAAAGCTTTCTGCTCTCAGCAATATCCATCTAACTGAGAAGTGCTAAGATCTTCATCTCTTCTTCACCTGAGTTCTCCTGCTTTCAGGAAGTTCAAACTCAGAGTTCCTTGGAGAAGAAGAAGAAGAAGATAGCTGCTTGAAGATCTTTGATTTTTTTATTTACTTTCTTCCTATAGCTTTTCCTTCAGAACTTTCTGAAGAGTTTTCTGCACTGAAGCAAGACTTCACCTGGACATCTTTGAGCCAGGGGGAGCCTTGATTCTTTAGAGCTTTCTAGCTCAGTGCAAGTTTTTGTGCTTCTCTAATCTTTGTAAAATAGAGAACACATCTTAACCTTCTTCCCCCTCCTGTACAGGGTTATTACTCCCTTCAAAAGTATCCCTTGGTGGCAGGGCACCTGATCAAAAACCTGTGCTTGGTTTTTAGACACCTGATCAAAAGTCTAAAGGGTTTCTGGATCTATCTGAAGCAGATCCTGTTGGTGGCAGGGCACCTGATCAAAAATCTGAGAGAATTCCTACTCCTCCTTTGTCTCCTGTTCAATCCCCTGTCCATACCACTCTTCATCCCAGCACTTCTACCATATCTGCTGCAGCTCCATCCACTTCACATCCATCATCTCTTGAGATCTCTCCTGAACTTATCTCCCGCATTATGGAGCTGATTACCCCGTCAATCAAGACCATGATTGAAGAGGCAATCGCTCCCCTTGCAGCCTCCATTGATATCTTAACTGCCTCCATCAAATCCCTTTCAAAATCTGCTGAGCCATCTTCCTCAAGGGGCCTGGTTTCAGTCTCCACTGAAATCAGGCAGGGGGAGATGTTCCATGAAGATGCCTCAGAACATCCTGCCTCCCTTCCAGCTATAACAGATACAGTCATGACAGCCCTGGAAGAGTCTGCTCCAGCTGAGAAAGAAATAGTTCCAGTATTATCAGATAAGGAAATAGCAGATGGAATCATGCTATCTGAGATTGCAGTAAAAGTCTGCCTAGAAGATCTCACCACTCCTGTGGTTGCTAGATTCCTAGAAGGAATTATAACTTCATATCTAGATGAATCATGGGAGATGGTCAAGTATGAAGGTAATTCTTTCATCCGTTTTGTTGATGAGTCGATTAATTTGTTAGTTTGTGAATTCCTGGAAGGAATGATCTCTGTTTATTTAGCAGATCTGTATTCATAATTCTACAGATGTTATTAGAGAAGATTTAGCTGCTCAGATCATAGCAGTTGTTTTTGAAGCTGATCCAAGTGTTCCTGATATTCAAGTAGATCCTGAATTGGAATCTTTTTTAGATAATAGAGAAGATGAGTCTGAGAAAGATGAAGTCAAAGATGACTCTCCTGTTCTGAATTTGGAAGAAGTTCAAGCAAGAGCTGTCTGGGATCTAAGAGTACAATCTTTAAAAGATAAAGAAAAAGATCTGCAAGTTGAAAAGTCAACCATCTGGGATGATTCACCAGGGTTGGACTTAGATTCCCTTCTGGCTCTGGATTCCATGGAAGAGGAAAGAGAGAAATCTGATCTTAAGCTTAAAGAAAAGGCCGTTTCAGAAGCCTATGATCCTTATGAAAATCCTCCCTCATCTCATTCTGATGATGAAGAGGATTCTGATGTATCTGAAAAGTCAAAGAGAAAGAAAGCTGCCCAAAAGAAGAGAAAAGCTCCTCCTCCTCCTCCTCCCAGTAAAGATAATGATACTCCTTATTATATTCTGAAGGGCATTGACCCTAAGTCAAAGGAATTTCAGCACTGGATGTGGTTTTCAAAGAATCAGCAGAAAGAAAGAAAAAGAACTAAGAGGTATGATAGTCCTGTTTCAAGATGGACTCCCAGAGGTCCTCCTCCTCCTCCTCCAAGTGCAGGAGCCTCTGGGAACCTATCAGCTAATCCTGCTGCCTCTTCTGGAAGATCTGCTTCTTTTCAGCCCCAGCCAAGACAAAGTTATCAAAGCTCGCAAGGCAAATCGTTTTCTGGTTCTCAAAGACAAGTGAAGGAGGCTGTGGTTCAAAGACCAACCTTTTCCCCTCCTCCTTCTCCAAAGAAAAGAATTCCATCTCCAACACCAGTTCAGTCTGAGAAAATTGTTTCAAAAGGTAAATAGTTTACTTTGTTTTAAAATTTCTAGCAAGAACCTTTTGCTAAGTTTGCTTCCAATGTCTAATCTAGTTATTCAAGATAAAATAGTTGATGCTGCTCCTCCTGAGCCTGTTTATGAAAATCCTGAGCTTGATCCTAACTTTAGGATGGCTCGCTTTCAAGAACTAGTTGGAGCAGCTCAAATAAGAAAAGCTAGAGCAGAAGGAAAAGATACGACTGGTCTAACTACCATGTCTGCTTACAGAAAGAAAGAGTTTGAAAAGTTCCAGGTTAATCCTGAGATTTTTGATCCATCAAAATATATGGAAAAGCATCCTGAAGCATTAGTCCCAAGAGCTACAGAATTGAAGATCATTGGTGCGCAGGACCTGAAACTGTCAAAGAAAGAATCTGATGATCCTTTAAGGAAAATATCTTTTGTTTCTAGCTCTTCTGTATCTAAGCCTGACTCTGTTGATCCATAGTTTGATTAACTACTGTGCTATATTTGTTTATCTGTTTGATAATCTGCTAGTTAATTGTTAACTATTTTCTATATTATTTTATTGCTCTTTAGCTAGCTTTATGTTTTAGATGTTGAGAGACTTAACTCAAATAGGGGGAGATTGTTGGTACCCTAGTTTGATTTGAGCATAGTCTTGTCTTTGTTAGTCCCTTGACCCAAGAAATATCTATGGTCAATGGTTAGAAGTATAGCTGTAGAGTCCTCACTTTTCCAGATTGAGAATTTGGTTAAGTAGTTTTTCGTTCGACTATAGTCGAACGCCGCTCGACTATCGTCTATCGGCTGATCGACGATCGTCTATCAGTTGGTCGACGCTTTGTCTGCCTTGATAGTTCGACTATCTGTTGATAGTTCGACTATCTGCTTGGCGAGGTAGTTCGACTATCTGTTCTGATAGATCGACTATCTGATAGTTCGACTATCTGTTGATAGGTCGACTATCTGTTCCGCTTTGATAGTTCGACTATCTGTTGATAGATCGACTATCTGTTTTCTGAGGTAGGTCGACTATCTGCTTGATAGGTCGACTATCTCTGTGCGCTTGATAGTTCGACTATCTGTCCAAGATAGATCGACTATCTGATAGTTCGACTATCTGCTCTGATAGTTTGACTATCTGTCGGGGTAGTTCGACTATCTTCTTCGATAGGTCGACTATCTGGATCGTTCGACTATCTGCCCGATAGTTCGACGATCTCCGTGCGTCGGTCGACGATCTTCGAGGGTCGTTCGACGCTTTCTGTCTGCCTTTGTATTTTGTATTTATTTATTATATTTAATTAATTAATATATTTTCTGGCACATTGTTTTAAGCTGTATGATAAAATTACCAGGCAATATTTGCTCCATCTCTTTTGCCTGAGTCAAATCTTTTTAAGATAAAGTTGTTTGTCTTATTAGCTGTCATTATAAATTACTTTATCTGTTGTCAGCCCTTTATAGCCGTTAGACTGAAAAGTCTTCTTTTTGCTATAAAGAGATTATTTCTGATGTGACTTTATTTAGTCCTTCTGTTATTTGATTTGAGCCTGCAGCTTCTTAGAAAGAGGTTTACTCCTTTTATAGAATGTTTTGCTGCAGAGATGTTTTTGTCTTCTTGATATTTACAGCCCAGGTCTCAAGGCTCAGAAGAAGACAAATAATTCAAATGGAAGAGAGCCGTTGCTTGCTGATGTTATATAAAGGACCCTTTGAAGAAGGATTCAAGCTAGCTAATAGCTAACCAGTTGTTCATTCAAGCTTTCAAGCCTTCATCAAGAAAAAGCTTTCTGCTCTCAGCAATTTCCATCTAACTGAGAAGTGCTAAGATCTTCATCTCTTCTTCACCTGAGTTCTCCTGCTTTCAGGAAGTTCAAACTCAGAGTTCCTTGGAGAAGAAGAAGAAGAAGATAGCTGCTTGAAGATCTTTGATTTTATTATTTACTTTCTTCCTGTAGCTTTTCCTTCAGAACTTTCTGAAGAGTTTTCTGCACTGAAGTAAGACTTCACCTGGACATCTTTGAGCCAGGGGGAGCCTTGATTCTTTAGAGCTTTTTAGCTCAGTGCAAGTTTTTGTGCTTCTCTAATCTTTGTAAAATAGAGAAGACATCTTAACCTTCTTCCCCCTCCTGTACAGGGTTATTACTCCCTTCAAAAGTATCCCTTGGTGGCAGGGCACCTGATCAAAAACCTGTGCTTGGTTTTTAGACACCTGATCAAAAGTCTAAAGGGTTTCTGGATCTACCTGAAGCAGATCCTGTTGGTGGCAGGGCACCTGATCAAAAACCTAAGTGGATTCCTACCGTGTGGGTAGAAGAGTGGACGTACCCAAGTTGTTTGGGGAACCACTATAAATTTCCTTGTGTCTTCTGAATTCCATTGTTTAATTCCTGCATTGTGGCTGTGATTAGATATAACTAGGTTGCTAGTTGCTGATTAGGTTTTCCAAGCCTTAACTGTAATTACAGTTAGCTTGAGTTTGAACACATCACTTGTGTTAGGCTATAGGGTTAACTTTATATCTATAATCTTTTCATTTCGCACTTCACTCCAAGGGAGTTGGGTAGACTATTAAGTTTTGTTTGTGCAAAATTTGATAACTCTATTCACCCCCCTCTAGAGTAGTATCTATCCCTTCACTTTCAAAAAACTAAACGGTACCTGAGGAGAAAAGCTCAGGGTACTCTTCCAGCATGGCCTGTTCTCGCTCCCATGAGAGCTCCTCGCAGCCACAGTTGTCCCAACGGACCTTTACGAGTCTGACCACCTTGTTCCGCAATTGCCGAACCTCTGAGTCTTCTATCCTGATTGGACGAACTCGCGTCCTCAAGTCTTCCTCTACCGGCACCGCCGTCGGCTCAATCACCACGCTGGCTTCTAACAAAGCTTTCCTCAGGACGGAGACGTGAAAAACGTTATGCAATCCAGTTAGCTCTGTGGACAACGCCAACCGGTACGCTGCCTCTCCCACTCGCTCGATGACCTTGAATGGTCCCAAATGTCTCGGACTCAGCTTCTTGAGTCGGCGAAATCGCGAAACGCCTTTGAACGGCTTGATCTTAAGATACACCCAGTCGCCCACCGCGAATTCCACATGCCTGTGGCGAGCATTGAAATACTTCGACTGCCAATCTTGAGCAACCTTCATGCGCTCTTGGATGGTCCGCACTAGCTCACTAGCGTCGGCTACCACTTCTTTCCCCAAAAATTTGGTGTCTCCCGCCTCTGTCCAAGACATCGGTGTTCGACACCGCCTCCCATACAGAGCTTCGTATGGCGCCATCTTGATACTAGCTTGGTAACTATTGTTATAAGCAAACTCCACCATGAAGAGGTGATCCTCCCACTTCTTGCCGAAGTCGAGAGTACACATCCTTAGCATATCTTCCAAAGTACGGTTCGTTCTCTCAGTTTGCCCATCGGTTTGAGGATGAAAGGTCGTACTGAACTTGAGTTTTGTGCCCAAGCTCTTCTGCACCAACCGCCAATCCTTAGACGTGAAACGTCCATCCCGGTCGCTGACTATACTCTTCGAAATCCCATGAAGTCGTACAATATTGCGGACGTACAACTCCACCAACTTTTCCACACCGTCCTCCTTCCGGTTTGGGATGAAATGTGCCACTTTGGTCAAGCGGTCCACAATCACCCAAAAGGCATCATTACCCTGCTGCGATCTAGGCAACCCATGCACAAATTCCATGGAGATGTCATCAAATTTCCATTCGGGGATTGGAAGAGGCTTCAAGAACCCGCCCGGCTTCTGACACTCGGCCTTCACCAAGGCACAAGTTTGGCACCGACTCACACACAAAGCTACGTCCCGCTTCATCCCAGGCCACCAAAAGGACTTCTTCAAATCCAAGTACATCTTTGTACTACCCGGGTGAATGGAGTACTTAGTGAAGTGGGCCTCAAACATCAACTCCTCGCAGAGCTTGCCGAACTGCGGTACACAAATCCTTCTGCCCTTCCTCAGAATCCCATCAACCATCTCCCAGGAGCTACCCTCGCCCTTTAGAGCTTCCTCCACGAAAGGTTGGAATGCCGCATCTACACGGGTCGCTTCCCGAATACGATCACATAAGTCACTCTGCATCTCAATCCAATTTAGTCGAGCCACGCTAGAATTGCCTCTTACACACATTCCAAACCAAGGGACTCCCAGTCCCGCCTTAACCGCTCATCGTGAGCTTCAATCCAATTTCCTTGCCCCGAGTATTTCCTACTCAAAGCATCTGCCACCACATTGGCTTTCCCTGGCGTGTACTGAATCGCCACCTCGTAGTCCCCAAGGAACTCGACCCACCTGCGCTGCCGCATATTTAGGTCCTTCTGATCTAGGAGATACTTCAGACTCTTGTGGTCCGTGAAGATCTCCACCTTTGCACCATAAACGTAGTGCCTCCACAACTTCAAAGCAAAAATTACCACCGCCAACTCCAAATCATGGATGGGGTAATTTCTCTCATGAGGCTTCAGCTGCCTCGACCCAAAAGCTATCACACTACCATGATGCACCAACACGCACCCTAAACCGTATCCGGATGCGTTGCTGAAAATCTGGAACCCTTCGGTCCCCTTTGGTAGACTTAGGATCGGCCCCGTCATTAGCCTTTCCTTCAGGGTTTCAAACGCCTGATTGCACTCTTGAGTCCATACAAACTTCTGATCCTTGCGAGTTAGTGAAGTGAGGGGTAGAGCTATCTGCGAAAAGTTTTCCACAAACCTTCGGTAGTACCCGGCTAGTCTAAGAAAACTTTGGACTTCCGCCACGGTCCTCAAAACTGGCCACTCTCTGATGGCTTCTACTTTCTTGGATCTACCGCCACCCCATCCCCACTAATCACATGGCCTAGAAATGCCACTTTCTCCAACCAGAACTTGCACTTGGAGAACTTCGCATGAAGCTGGTTCTCTCTCAATACTTGCAACACTGTCCGCAAGTGCGACTCGTGCTCCGCTTCCAATTTGGAATACACCAATATGTCATCGATAAAGACGACTACGAACCAGTCCAAATATTCGCGAAACACTCGGTTCATCAAGTCCATGAACATGGACGGCGCGTTCGTCAGCCCGAACGACATCACCGAGAACTCAAAATGACCGTACCTCGTACCAAACACGGTCTTGGGTATGTCTTCGTCACGAATCCGCAACTGATAATATCCCGGACTTCAAGTCCAACTTGGAGTACACCACCGACCCCACCAACTGGTCGAAGAGGTCGTCTATCCGAGGAATCAGATACTTATTCTTGACAGTCAATTTGTTCAACTCTCGGGAGTCTATGCACAGACGCATACTACCGTCCTTCTTCTTTACAAATAACACCGGCGCACTCCACGGAGAAGAGTTGGGTCTGATATACCTTTGCTCCAAAAGCTCCTGCAACTGAACCTTGAGCTCGGCCAACTCCTTTGGTGCCATCCTAAAGGGTGGGTGTGACACGGGTCTAGCCTCGGGCACTAACTCGATGGAGAAATCAATCTCCCGCGGAGGAGGTGCTCCCGGTAGCTCCTCGGGAAAAACATCTCCAAACTCCGCCACCACGGGCACTTCTCCAAGAGACATCCCGGAAAGGCTAACCTCCAACAACGCTACTAGAGCTACACCCCCTGGTTAACAGCTCGCACTAGTTGAAGTGCCGAAACTAGGGAACAAGCCACTCCATGCAGGCCCTCAAACTTGACTTCCGCTTGCCCCACGCCCCTCAGGGTTACCACCTTGGACAAACAGCCGATACTGGCACGCTGCTCCGCTAGCCAATCCATCCCCAAAATCACATCGAACTCGGACAACGGCAAGATCACCGCTACCAAAATGAAGTCGACTCCCTCCAAACTCCAACAAATCCGCCCTTTAGCCTTGGTTGTCATAGACGAACCATTGGGCATGCGCACTTTCAATTCTGAGTCCGTTGCGAAGGACTCAACTCCAATCCTCCGGGTGAAACTTTCTGCAAGGAAGGAGTGCGACGCTCCCGTATCAAAAAGTACTCTAGCGGGGTACCCAGATACCACTACAAAGCCTACACACATGCAACAAACATAAAAACGCTTGAAAGGAAGAAATCTACGGTATAGGTTGAACTCTCATACCTGTCACCACATCGATTTAGCGGATTGCTTCCTGCTGCCCAAGGTTGTAAGCCCTTGGCTGCACTGGTTGAAACCGGGAAGCACTCGACTCCGCCATATTCCCTTTCTCTGCTGCACTGGGTCCGGAGCGTACAGACTGCTCCTGCCTTGGCTCTTGCTCAGCGCCCCCTTGGGTACAAAATCTTGCTATGTGGCCTGGCTTGCCATAACTGTAACACGTCTGCGGTCCCTTAGAGCGTGACCCTCCGGACGTCCAATTACTTTTCTCGCCCGACTTATATGGGGAAGGCTTCTTCTTCCATCGGCTCCCTTCTGCCTTTCCATGGGACTGAGCAGGCTTCTTCTCCTCCCCCTGTTTGGGTGTGAAAGCCTTGGGACGCTGGGATCGCTCCATGTCACTCTCCAAAATTCGGGTCGCCTCCACCAACTCGTTGAAACCCGCACATTTCATCGATACGAGGGGTTGTCTTAGATTCTCCCTCAATCCATGATAGAAGAGATTGTCCCTCTCTTCATCGTCTGCCATGGTTGTCCCTGCATAACGACCCAAGCAAGTAAATTCCTGAACATACTCATCCACTGACTTGTCTCGCTGCACCAGATGTAGAAACTGCCTCTGGAGGGCTAACCTCGTTGAGGCGGGAATGTACTTCTTCAGGAAGGCATTCCCGAACTCCTCGATGGACGGTGTGCGTCCTAGAAACTTCCGGCCACTGTGGCTCACCCACTATAACATGGCATCTCCCTCCAACATAAAGGCTGCGAACTCTGCCTTTTTCTCATCTGGCGCCTCTGCCGCCCTCAGAAGCTCCTGAATTCTAGCCCACCAATACTCTACATCTGTGGGCGTGCCGATTCCCTTGAAGGTTGGATGGTGGAAACTCAGAAAGTACTTAATTTGCCGGTCCCCATGCCCGACAACCACTCTCTCGGCCTGCGGCTCTGCCTGCCTGGCTTCCTTAACCGGCACGGTCACTGCCGTGTTCGGGTAGCAGGAGTTGCTACTTGAGCAACGAGGGCTGCTACCTGTGCTGTCGCTGTAGCTTGGGCCGCCACCATCGCTTCTGTAAGCATATGGCAGAAGTCGGCCGGTGTGACCCCCATCCCTAGCGGACCTTGCGCAGTCGCACTACTTGCCGAGAGCTCTTCTCTGGGCCTCGAGGTCCCAGCCTCGTTGATTGCACTCTAAACACAAGCAAGAAAACGCAAATCAGTCTCTAATCACAAGACTCGAACACAAGGACACTCATGGTCCCACGATACTCCTATGTGGATAACTTCTTATACGCGACTCGACTTACACTTTTGACCGCGAAACTTCGCATTGGAACGCAAACCTGCCTCTGATACCAAATTGTAACACCTCCCCAGTAAAGACCATATAATATGGGTCCGGCCGGGGCCCCACAACATACGGATGTCACAACTTTAGTATTAAAAGATGATATAAAACTACCCAATCTCAAAACTCCAGACAAACACAGCGGAAATATAACACTAACAGGCAGAAGTTATCAACTAACAGAAGAGTATCAAACGGCCTTAAGGCCTTACACAACATAAGTACAAATATAAAAAGTGCCAAGCACCCCTAGGCTACCTCGGCATGCAAGCCGGACATAGTCAAACAACAGCAGCAAAACGAGGAAAAGAAAATAGTCAAGCACAGCAACACTTCTTGAGGCTTAGGGCCTTTCGCCCGGCGCGCTAGCTCCTGCATGTGATCCTTGCCCTGTAAGGATTTGAAGTAACGTGGGTCAGCAAAGGCTGACCTCTACTGTACAACAAACACATCTCCTCCCGGCCGTCCCTAACGGACCACGGGGTACCACTCCACCTGCAAGTTAGCACTTCGTATACCAAAAGAGTATATATAATAAAGCGGTAAAACAGCCTTGGATGTCTCATACAGCATACATGTTCTCTATGTTTTGTACAAGGTGAAAGGGGCCTACTATACAACATGAATGTAACCCGGGTTTCACCCAAGGCACCCTAGCTCGTATGCATCTAGCACAACATCAAACACTGGGTACTTCCGTTTCCCCATTGGCTTAAAGCCGCAAACACGAGGGAACCACCATGTCCCTAACGGCACACACGCCGTCACACGGAACCTTGCAAAGGCCCCACCCGCACAAGGGTCATATACCCCGGGCTTGCCCGCACATTCCGACTTTGCACGTTAGGGTTTCGTCTCACACTGACCGATTCTAAGAAGCCTTGCTGGACCCCACCCGCTCATGGCCACATTGCCCGGGCTTGCCCTCCACTCGACATTCTCGTCAGTCCCACACAAGGGGCTAGTCTCGCCAGGACACTTTCCCCACATGACTTGCGCATCACGGGATAGACAGCCGACCACGGAGACATAGCCGCGCCTTTGCACAACACAAACAAAGGTTTCCCCACCCTAATCACCATTCACACCGTGTCTTTCCCGTGCTCTAAGGAAACCATTTACCGCACAACGCGGAGCTAACCTTGTCTGGTTCCGACCACGAGTACTCACTCAAATATAAGGGGGAAAACACATACATACAACGACGCATTGCCGCAACGGATTTCTACCGAATCCCCGAAGCTCGCTATGCAACATCACCGGGTCGGACTAACGGTCGCGACCACGGCTTCACCCACAATGCCTAATCCGCTAACGGAGCGGATCTCTAATGCAAAGCATGCCGGGATGAACATACTCAACCCGGAGGTTCCTCTTGAACCTAGGCTACACGAATCCCTCTCATTTGAGAGATTCGGTGCTCAAAATATGAAAGGAAGGGGATGCTATTCATGCATCCTAAATCCTAAAAACCGAGAGGAGAAGTGTCGTTACCTTCCGTCCCCTCTTCCTAGCCATGGAGAAGATTTGCTCGATTGAAAACCACCGCAACGCTCCCACCTTCGCGGATCTGAACTCCGCTCGCGAAACGGACCTCCGAAGCTTCGCCGGCAGCCGGATCGTGGCCTTCTTCCTCCTCCTTCCTCTCCCTTCTCTCTAGAATCAAGAGAGATAAAGATAGGAGAAAAGTGAGGGTTTCAAACCCTATTCCCGAGTTTAATCCCTCAGATCTAGCCCCCAGCCATTGGATCTCATACCAAAGAAACGGACGTCCACGATTCGGCCTAAAATCACAAAAACTGGGCCGAACACGGGTTGCAACATGGCCGTGTGCATGGCCGTGTTACCCATTCATCATCTCGACCGATTCGAAAACCAGCACACGGCCTTTGACACGGCCTCCGACACGCCCGTGTCGCCTTTGACACGCCCGTGTCGAGACCCGTGTCACGCCCCTTCCCCCCACCGACCGATTTACCCAGTCAGAGAAGGACACGGCCAAAGACACGGCTAAAGACACGGCCTTCGACACGCCCGTGTCTGCCCCGACACGGCCGTGTCGTGACCCGTGTCACGCCTAGCAGAATAAATCCTGCAAACAGCCCGAGAAAGACACGGCCAGGGACACGCCCGTGTCCCAGGCCGTGTTCCTGAGCTCGACGAACGTCGACCCTCAAAACGTCGATCACAAGCTCCGCGGTCGACCACGCCCTGACACGCCCGTGTCACGCCCTGACACGCCCGTGTCACCTGCTCCAAAACCCAAACTTTGCTAAAACGACACCGTCGATTCCCCTTCCAAGTTTTGGGGTGTTACACACCCGAGGTCAACATAGTACTGTCATGCCCCCTGACACGCCCCCCCCCCCTAGGGCTTGTCGGAGGGCGTGACCAACCCGAGAAAAAATTCTATAAATTGAGACCCCCCCTCTCCATTTCAGGAAGCTTTGGTTGAGAGGGGGAGGTGCTGCCCCTTTGGTTCTTGAGTTTTTTCATGCTTTCTCTCTCTCTCTCTCACTCTCTTTGTAATTTTTGTTTAACCCTAACTTAATCTTAGTTTGTTCTAGCTTTTATTGTAATTTTGCTCTTGCTTAGTGCTACTTGTAGGGCTAGAATAGGATTTCAATTTCATGCACTTGTAATTTTAATTTCAATTAATGTAACTTGCCCCTTTTCATTAATAAAAGTGTTCTTGCTTAACTTGTCTTTTTTTTATGCTCTACTACTCATTCCCCCTCCTGCATTCCATAATGATTAACTAATCCTCCTTGTACTCGATCTTGATGATCCGAGGTTAGAGCGATTAAGTTATGATGTTTTATTAGTCTTTTCTTTTTAGGTTAGGTCCTTGAATTACTCTTGATTAATCACGGGTTGGAGGTATATTATCGATATATACTCTCCGCCTTTTCTTTCATTCTGGGCTAGCCGAGAGGTCGAAAGAATGAAGTGAGCATTCAAGAGTAAAGGGAGTTGTACGCACCCCTCAAGAGAGGCAGACGTCCAAATCTCCCGGATTGGAGTAAAATCCAATAGTGGGTTTCACCGCGTAAAGCGAGTTTTAGGTCTCCAATTTAGATGAGAGTCGGTCGGACCTTCCTAAACTCAGTTGGGCACAACTTCGAGAGAAGCGTGTTCAAGCTTTAGCAACCTCCACAGTCAAGGACCTTTATCCTATTAAGTTTAGATTTTTATTGCATTTTCTTAATCGTCTTTAGCCGAGGTGAATCTTGATCGAGTGCATTTCCATTTCATATTTTCTACCTTTCGTAGTAATCGCCTATCTTGTGCTCTTTAACTAACTGCAGTAGTTTCCTTTCTAGCATAGCTCTTTACTTAATATCTTTACTTAATTGCGGTGGTTCTCTTTCTAGCATAGCTTTACTTCCTCCCTTGTGCTTAGATTTTCTAAAACCCTAGTTTTTTCCGTCGATAAGATAATAGCGTTCGTGTGAGTAAGCATAGCCAACAGTTCCCGGATTTCAATACGACACTTGTGTCCCCTAGCTATAATTCGATAGGTATACTTGCCTCATCGGGTTGCTAGTTCGGTTGCATTTATTTTCTTCGAACCCTAGCGCGCAACAAGTTTTTGGCGCCGTTGTCGGGGATCCAATTTCCGTTGATATATTGAAAACACAAACCTATTAATTTTATCTTTTCTCTTTCTCATCCTCCTTCTTTAAATTTTAAAAATCAAAAAATTTTATCACCGCTCTTAATATTAACCAACCTCACAATTTTTCTACGCCACCTAATTCTCTCGAAAAGGGCAAAGGGCTTTAAGCGCCACTATCTTGTCTAGTACCTTGCGAACCCTTCACGGGGTAGTCCTTGGGAAGTTCGGGAGTTAATCTATAAAAAACCTATTTCAAAAAGAATTTTTTTTTCTTTTTTCTAGTTTATCCTTTTTCTCTTCCTCTTCTACTTTTCTGTTCTTTTAGTGCATGACCCGCGGGAGTCCGTCGGTTATTTTGGACTTAGACCACGAAATTGAGCGTACTCTTCGGAGAAGATCGCGATTTCAAGGTCCTACTATCCAAGTGCCGGTTGAGGACTCTGAGTCATTTGCTACTTTAAGAATGGAAGAACCCAACGTAGATGAGGCCGTGTAGAGGACTATGTACTATTATGCACGACCGAATCTCGAGGGAACAGAATCAAGTATAGTCCGCCCTGCTATAGCAAATAATAACTTCGAACTAAAGCCTAGCATAATTCAAATGGTGCAGTAATATGTGCAATTTGACGGACTTCAAGATGAAGATCCGAACGCACATATATCTAGCTTTCTTGAAATTTGCGACACCTTCAAGATAAATGGTGTCACAAATGATGCAATCAGGCTAAGACTCTTCCCCTTCTCTTTAAGAACTAAAGCTAAGTAGTGGCTGAACACACTTCCTAAAAATAGCATAACCACTTGGAATGAACTAACTGAAAAATTTTTGGCGAAGTTTTTTCCGCCAGCTAAAACTGCAAAACTTAGGAACGACATCTCTGCCTTCGAACAAATAGACTCTGAAACCCTATATGAAACCTGGGAGAGATTTAAAGAATTATTAAGACGATGCCCACATCACGCGCTGCCTGTATGGTTACAAGTGCAGACGTTTTATAACGGGCTAAATCAAAGCACGAAGCAAATGATAGACGCAGCTTCTGGCGGTACTTTAAATCATAAGACCCCGGAAGCCGCTCTTGAGCTTTTTGAGGACATGGCCATGAACACTTATCAGTGGAATGTGCCTAGGTCCCGCCCGAACAAGCCTGCAGGTATCTATGAAGTGGACAACGTCTCCCAGCTCGCTCTGCAAGTAGAAATCCAAAGCAAAAAGATAACGGAGATGACTGCTGCCTCCGCCCCTCAGGTATGGGAATCTGCAACCCCTACTCAAGAACATTTAGATTATGTTAATAATATGCCTAGAACTACTTTTAATAATTTATCTGCTGCGAATTTTCATCCGCCTGGTTTTAATTTTCCGAATAGTTTTAACCATGCTTTAAGAAATCACCCGAACTTTTCATGGAGTAATCCATCGAATGCGATGCGCCCACCCCCGCAAAATGATTTTTCTACACCACCACCACCACCACCTCTTCAAAATTACACAAAACCTCCAAGCTTGGATGAATTAATTTCTAAATATATCACCACAAATGACGCTACTATAAGAACTTTAACCGAAAGCGTAAAAAGTCTAGAAAATCAGGTAGGACAGCTCGCGAAAATAATTTCTAAGCGACCCGCAGGGTCTCTTCCTTCCAATACCGAACCCAACCCGAGAGAGCAAGCGAAAGCTATAACTCTTCGGAGTGGGAAGCAAGTCTCTGGTATGGTAAGTGAAGAGCCCGATGCAAGCTCCGCTCCCGCCTCTAAAAATCAAAGCTCCGTTCCCGCCTCTAAAAATCAAAGCTCCGCTCCTGCTTTTAAAAATCAAAGCTCCGCTCCCGTTTTAAAAATTCCAACCTCTACTGAAGAAGTAATCACCCCTATTTTAGAAAACAATCCAACTCCACCACCCATCTTCAAAAATAATTCAACTCCTCCATACCCCTCTGAACTTAATAGACAATGTCAAGATGATCAATACTCACGCTTCTTAGAGATCTTCAAACAAATCCACATTAATCTTCCCTTCCACGAGGCTATTTCGCAGATGCCGAAATACGCCAAGTATCTTAAAGACCTCCTCACAAACAAGAAGAAGTTAGAGAATCTTTCGCACGTCACGCTAAACGCCGAGTGCTCCGCCGTTTTAACAAACGGTTTGCCGAAGAAAATCAGTGACCCGGGTAGTTTCTCTATCCCGTGTGTCTTCGGTGATCTTTTTGTTAAACATGCATTAGCCGACTTAGGCGCGAGTATAAACCTGATGCCCTTTTCGTTGTTTAAAAAGTTAGGGATTGGTAGCCTTAACCCCACGCGTATGAGTATCCAGCTAGCAGATAGATCCGTCAATTACCCGTTAGGAATAGTGGAGTTCGTTCTAGTGAAAGTCGACAAGTTCATCTTCCCGGTGGACTTTGTCATTTTGGACATCGAAGAAGACGTCGAGGTTCCCCTCATCCTTGGCCGACCCTTCCTTACCACCTCCCGAGCCATCATTGACGTAAGCAATGGTAAGCTCTTTCTTTGAGTAGGCGACGATGAAGTCACATTTTCTATCACCCCTTCGATGAAGAACACCCTAGCAAACGATGACTCATGCTTTTTCGTAGACATCGTGAGTGATGATTCTTCCTACTGCCTCTCCGACTTTGAAAAAGAATTTTCTACTTTTTGCTCCTCTTCTCTTACAACTGAATCACTGCAAGGAAGTGATGAATCTTCTCATTATCTTTCTGAGTTTGAAAAAGAATATTCTGATTTTTGTTCTTCCTCTTTTCTTCCCACTGAATCGCTACAAGAAGCCATCTTAGCTTCTAGCCCCACCCCTTATTACTTTCCTTATAAAAAAGTTTATGAAGATATTATTTTTGAAAAAGAAAGAATCTCAAAATCCTCTTATGAAGAACCCCCTACCCTAGAACTTAAAGAACTCCCCGAACACCTTAAGTATGCTTTCTTAGAAAAAGATTCCAAGTTACCAGTTATGATTTCGGCCTACCTCACTGATACGCAAAATGATAAACTTCTTCTAGTTCTACGTAAGCATCGCCGGGCTATTGCTTGGGAAATTTCTAATATCAAGGGCATAAGCCCAACTTTCTGTACCCATAAAATTTTAATGGAAGATAATTCGCGTAACTCTAACCAACCTCAGCGCCGTATAAACCCGAATATGAAAGAAGTAGTTAAGGGCAAGGTTATGAAACTATTAGACGCAGGAATTATCTACCCTATATCGGACAGTAAGTGGGTTAGCCCCGTTCAGGTAGTTCCCAAGAAGGGAGGGATAACCGTAGTTAGTAATGAGAATAATGAATTAATTCCGACACTGACGGTGACGGGTTGACGTATGTGCATAGATTACCGTAAGTTAAATGACGCCACCCGCAAGGACCACTTTCCTTTGCCGTTTATCGACCAGATTTTAGAACGTCTCTCCGGCCATAGCTTTTATTGTTTTCTCGATGGCCTCTCGGGGTACTTTCAAATACCGATCTCTCCCGAGGACCAAGAGAAAACTACGTTTACTTGTCCCTTTGGCACCTTCGCTTACCGAAGAATGCCTTTTGGATTATGCAATGCGCCAGCTACATTCCAGCGATGTATGCTCACAATATTTGACAAGTACGTAGAAAGCATTACGGAGGTATTCATGGACGATTTCTCCGTGTTTGGCGATTCCTTCGATAGATGTTTAGAAAACCTCGAAAAAGTCTTAGAACGATGCGAAGAAACTAACCTTGCCCTAAATTGGGAAAAATGCCATTTTATGGTGAGGGAAGGGTTATTTTTGGGTCATAAAATTTCTGCTAAAGGTATTGAGGTAGACGTTGCCAAGATAGAAGTTATTGAGAAGTTGCCGCCGCCTACAAACATAAAAGCTATAAGAAGTTTCCTAGGCCACGCTGGCTTTTATCGTCGCTTTATAAAGGACTTCTCCAAGATCACAAAGCCCCTAACCCATCTCTTAGAAAAAGACGCTCCATTCATTTTTGATGACTCTTGTATTTCTGCCTTTGAATCAATTAAAGAAAAGTTAATTAACGCACCGATTATGATAGCTCCGGTGTGGGACCTTCCTTTCGAGATTATGTGTGATGCGAGTAGTTTTACGGTGGGAGCCGTATTAGGTCAACGCATATCTAAAAACTTCCACCCCATCTATTACGCTAGTAAAACCCTCACATCTGCACAAGAAAATTACACCACAACTGAGAAGGAGCTCTTAGCTGTAGTATTTGCCTTTGATAAATTCCGCCCTTACATTACACTTTCAAAAATCATTGTTTTTACGGACCACTCGACCCTCAAGTACCTTCTTGCCAAAATAGATGCCAAGCCTCGCTTGATTCGCTGGGTCTTACTCCTCTAGGAGTTTGACTTAGAGATCCGTGATAAGCGAGGAGCCGAGAACTTGGCCGCCGACCATTTATCCAGATTAGATAACCCCTTTATAGAAAAATTAAATGAATAATTTTTTAATAACTATTTTCCTGATGAGAAGCTGCTTTTAGTTAATACATCTACTTCTCCTTGGTTCGCGCACATCGCCAACTATCTAGTGGCCCGGGTACTCCCAAAAGAATTCTCCTCTCAACAAAAGAAGAAATTCTTTTCTGAGCTGAAGAACTACTTTTGGGAAGACCAGCATTTTTTCAAAATTTGTTCGGATCAAGTGATAAGGAGATGTGTTTCTTTTGATGAAGGAATTGATATTCTAAAACATTTGCATGAAGGTCCGACAGGTGGGCACTATCAAGTTGCTCGCACCGCTCATAAGGTGCTTTGCGCGGGTTTTTACTGGCCTAGCCCGTTTAAAGACGCGCAAGCCTTTGTGAGCAGGTGTGATAGTTGCCAACGGTTGGGCAACATCTCTAATAAAAATGAAATGCCGCAAAATTATTTCTTAGAGTGCGAAATTTTCGACCTCTGGAGAATTGATTTTGTTGGCCCCCTTCCTTCTAGCTTCGGAAACAAATTTATTTTAGTTACTGTTAATTATGTTTAACGATGGGCTGAGGCCCAAGCTCTTCCTACGAATGACTCCCGAGTTGTAGTCACGTTTCTAAAAAGATTATTTTCCTGATTCGGTATGCCACGCGCGATCGTTAGCGATAGGGGTTCCCATTTCTATAACACACAATTTTCAAAAATTCTTACCAAATACGGCGTTACGCATAAGCTTTCCACTGCCTACCACCCCCAAACTAACGGACAAGTCGAAGTAGTTAATAGAGAAATGAAAGAATATTAGAAAAGACTGTTTCAACTTCTAGGAAAGACTGGTCAGCCAAACTTGACGATGCTTATGGGCCTACCGAACAGCGTACAAAACCGCCCTCGGATGTACGCCGTATCGACTGGTCTTTGGAAAATCGTGCCATCTTCCCATAGAGTTAGAACACCGCGCCTTTTGGGCCTTAAAATTTTTAAACTTCGATCCCAACTCAGTAGGTGACCTTCGAAAATTTCAACTAAATGAACTCGATGAGTGGCGCTCTTATGCTTATGAAAATAATAAACTTTATAAAGAGCGGACGAAGCGTTTACACGATAAACACTTAAGGCACCCTAAAAACTTTAAGCCGGGCGACCAAGTCCTTTTATATAATTCTCGTTTACGTTTATTTCCGAGAAAATTAAAATCTCGCTGGTCTGGCCCGTTTTCTGTTTTAGAAGTATTTCCTTATGGAACTGTTTTAATTTCTCACCCTAATAAGGGTAATTTCAAAGTGAATGCTCAGCGTCTTAAACTCTACTTTTCTGGTGATGATGATGTCAGTCCAAACATTATTAAGTTTCTGCTTCACGAACTCTAATTTTATTTCGGGATAACAATATTTTTGGACAAAATTATTTTTTTGATGCGTCGAGCTCAACGACGCTTTAACCAAAGGGCGCTCTTGGGAGGCAACCCAAGTTATCTTTTTCTGTTTTCTTTATTTTACATTTTTTGCCTCGGACGGCTCCGACAAGCTGAAGCTTCTGCGATCGCCGGCTCCAACATTGTTGAATCCATCACGAAGTCCAAAGAAGACATTCGGAGGAGCGGCATCACTCAGCTTTCACAGCAAATAATTCCGGGGAAGTACCTGTATTTCAGTTCTATCTTTCAATTCTGTACTTTACTTTTCTCTCCTTCTCCAATCCCCTTCTTTAGCCATTGAGGACAATGTCTATTTTAAGCTTGGGGGAGGACTTCCTCCTTCATTTTCGCTTAGTGTAAATATTTTTCTTTTTGAATATATTTTAAATATTTCCAAAATAAAAAAAAATGAATATCTTAAAATTCCAAAATAAAAGAGAAAAAAATTTCCAAAATCCAAAAAAAAGAGAGAATATTTCACAAAATTAAAACAATATATATATGTGTTTTTGAATAGTTTAGACATTTTGGTATTTCAATAGTACCCCTAGTTTCTATTTTTGTTTTACTCAAAATCTCCTATAAATAACTTAGTTAATTATAATATTTCTAATCGTCCTTTTTAATTATGTTTCACAAGTAAAATGTTGTCCATGCTGTGTTTCTAATTCACGGTAGCATGTTAAGGTGAAATATTTTTCTAAAACTCGCATTTCTATTATGTTTTTTTTGTTTTTTTTTATTTCCTTTACTTTCTCAAAAATTCATCATCCACTATTTTCTTTTTCGTTTTTCAATAATTTTTGAAAAGTCAACTTTTGAATAACATAGTAGATGTGAATGATCCAAGTCACCTATTATTTCTATTTTCAAGTTAATTTCATCAATCTTCTTTTATTATCTAGGACTCGCTTTTTGAAAATTTTCAAACCTTTGTTTTAAATAAATTCAAAAGCGTGAAAATGATTTAGGCCGTTTTTGTTTTCGTTTGAGCTTTCCTGCCAACCTAAAAACTTTAACCACTAGTTAGCCGTTTTTGAGCCTTTTTCCGATTTCATTTGATAGCTCCTCCCTTCATTTCAGTTTCACCAAAGCCAAAATTTCCAACCTATTGAATCACACTAGCCTTTTTGAGTTTCATAAATTATTTTGACGATTTTGATAGGGTATTTTGTGATTTTTGAGGGAGAAAGTTTTTCGAAAAAAAAAATTATGTTCAAAAGTGATGTTTATTTTTGTTTGGCCAATTCAAAAAGGAAAATAAAAATATTTATGGCCTTTGTTTTGAAAAAAGAAAAAAAACCTGAAAAAAAAGAAAAAAATGTGTATATATTTTTATGAAAGTTTTTTTTGAAACTCTTTGCTTTGGTTTAGTGTGATTTTAAAACCTTCATGTTTATCTTTGAATTCCACTCCTAATCATATTCCTAAACTAAACATTTCTGTCCAATTTAAGTCCTTTTGATTCACGCTTTTTGACTTTTATTTAACAACTAAGAAAAGAAAAAAAGTAAATCAGTTTTAGTTTTGGATTTAAACCTAGATTTTTGATAATTAAATTGATATAATTATAATGCGTTGCTTGGATCTAGTAACAACTCAATGCGTGTTTTTCATTTTCGTTGCTTTGCTTAAGTCTATTTAAAAAATCTCGTTAAAATTTTGGATGATTTGTTTTATTAAGTAAAGTTTATAAAAGTTTTACCATACCTAAATAATTGTTTTAGACTTACATTTCACTTTTTCCCTACTTAGAATTTCGCATAGTACTTGTGTAGGCATAATTAAAACTTTTTGATTAGTCCTTTTTATAAATATCTAGTTTTTATATTTTTGCTTGGGGACAAGCAAAGCTTAAGCTTGGGGGAATTTGATAATACGTTTTGTATCCTAAACTATTATCGTATTTTCTATTTTATATTATACAAAAAATGTCTATTATTAGTTTATTTGTATCATTTTTTTGTAAATATTATTGCCGCTGACTTTTTCTTGTCTTTTTGCAGGTTTCCAGAAAATTGGCCAAAATGACCTGACACGCCCCCCTGTCACGCCCTCCCTAGGCGTGACCTAGGGCGTGTCACCCGATCCAGAGGACTTCTGCTGGAAGGGACAGGAAAATGAACAAAACCGCTATCACGCCCCCTTGACACGCCCTCCCTGGGCGTGTCACCAAGCGTGACTATGGGCGTGTCACCCTCTGCCGCAAAGCCTGCCGCCGCATTAAATGTCGTTTCTCCACAGCACCAAAACAGTACTGTCACGCCCCCCTGTCACGGGCGTGACCTGGGGCGTGACATCAATTTTCGACGACTGACGGATTTCCGACCAATGATTTGGACATGACGTATCTGTCACGCCCCCCCTACACGGGTGTGACCTAGGGCATGACCACCGACGTACCGAAGCAATCATCCCTCCTGCCAGAATCCAGAGCTCGAGGTCAATATAGTACTGTCACGCCCCCTGACACGCCCCCCTAGGGCGTGTCGGAGGGCGTGACCAACCCGAGAAAAAATTCTATAAATTGAGACCCCCCCTCTCCATTTCAGGAAGCTTTGGTTGAGAGGGGGAGGTGCTGCCCCTTTGGTTCTTGAGTTTTTTCATGCTTTCTCTCTCTCTCTCCCTCTCTTTGTAATTTTTGTTTAACCCTAGCTTAATCTTAGTTTGTTCTAGCTTTTATTGTAATTTTTCTCTTGCTAGTGCTACTTGTAGGGCAAGAATAGGATTTCAATTTCATGCACTTGTAATTTTAATTTCAATTAATGTAACTTGCCCCTTTTCATTAATAAAAGTGTTCTTGCTTAACTTGTCTTTTTTTTATGCTCTACTACTCATTCCCCCTCCTCCATTCCATAATGATTAACTAATCCTCCTTGTACTCAATCTTGATGATCCGAGGTTAGAGCAATTAAGTTATGATGTTTTAATTAGTCTTTTCTTTTTAGGTTAGGGCCTTGAATTACTCTTGATTAATCACGGGTTTGAGGTATATTATCGATATATACTCTCCGCCTTTGCTTTCATTCTGGGCTAGCCGAGAGGCCGAAAGAATGAAGTGAGCATTCAAGAGTAAAGGGAGTTGTACGCACCCCTCGAGAGAGGCAGACGTCCAAATCTCCCGGATTGGAGTAAAATCCAATAGTGGGGTTCACCGCGTAAAGCGAGTTTTAGGCCTCCGATTTAGATGAGAGTCGGTCGGACCTTCCTAAACTCAATTGGGCACGACTTCGAGAGAAGCGTGTTCAAGCTTTAGGAACCTCCACGGTCAAGGACCTTTATCCTATTAAGTTTAGATTTTTATCGCATTTTCTTAATCGTCTTTAGCCGAGGTGAATCTTGATCGAGTGCATTTGCATTTCATATTTTCTACCTTTCGTAGTAATCGCCTATCTTGTGCTCTTTAACTAACTGCAGTAGTTTCCTTTGTAGCATAGCTCTTTACTTAATAGCTTTACTTAATTACGGTGGTTCTCTTTCTAGTATAGCTTTACTTCCTCCCTTGTGCTTAGATTTTCTAAAACCCTAGTTTTTTCCGTCGATAAGATAATAGTGTTCGTATGAGTAAGCATAGCCAATAGTTCCCGGATTTCAATACGAAACTTGTGTCCCCTAGCTACAATTCGATAGGTATACTTGCCTCATCGGGTTGCTAGTTCGGTTGCGTTTATTTTCTTCGAACCCTAGCGCGCAACAGGGATGCTATAAAGTAAATAAATAAAAAGAAAATGACTTCCCCGTATTCGTAAGGCCGAATGCAGATGTCGCTTCCCCATGCTTGAGCTGGACACCGGCTAAGGCCTAAGGAAGAGAAGAAAGGATGGAGCCAAACGAACCGCCGTGGGTTTTATTCCTGCAAAACAAAATAAGCAAACAAAAAAAAGAAAAATAAAAAAAGGATAAGCAAGGGGTGCCTCCCAAGAGCTCTCTTTGTTTAACGTCGTCTGAGCCTGACGTTATTTGTTAGCTAAATGGAAAATAAAAACTGAAATGAAGAGGTAACTCCCTAAGTATGCGCTTAGGGGAGTAAATCAAAAAAATTAAAAATTGAAGAATTGCACCGACATGCGGTGGAATCTTCAAGGGAATGACGCCCAAAAGTGAACGGACGGAGTTATAGAAGAACTCCGCCGTATGTTAAATGGGAAAGAAGGGGTCGTCAAAAGAAGAAGAAAAAAAAGAAGAAGAAATAGACAGAGAAATAAAAGAAGTAGAAGAAGAAATTTCATCAACGGAAATTTCACAAGGAGAATGAGAGACTTGTGAAATTTCGGGAGAAGAAGGGGAAGAATGAACTGAAGGAGAGTCATCTAAAATAAAAGAAGAAGAATAAAATGATTCGCTAAAAATAGAAAAATTTGGAACAGTTGAAATTTGAAGCGAAATGGAATCACAAATGTCTTCGGAAAAAGAATTAAGGGACGTCTCATCATCCTCAACGGGTAAGAAGCACACCGGAATATCCATAGAGGTGTCTTCCAAAGGAGGTAGGAAATAATCCGGGATATCCAAATTGTTATCCTCCTCAAGAGGAACAAGACAAGTTGGGATATCCGGTGACTCATTACATCAAGAAATTGGAGGAGACGGAGAAGAAGACGAAGAAAAACAAGTGGCTTCACGAGAAAAATAATCCATAATTGTTTTGAAATGCAAATTAATATTATCAATAGAAGTTTGCAATTCAAGATACCCATTATCGATTGAATTAAAATTTAGAGGCGCGGCGCTTTGCGGGGAAAATCATAAGAAAAATAAGACGGGTTCCCCATCTCCCAAGTAGGATAAAAATTGGAGTAAGGGTCAAATTGGCCATTTGTACCTTCCCCAGAAAAATTAAAATCAAAAGAGGGAGGGTTTCTCGAAAGACATTCAAAATAAAAGTGGTCGGGCGAACCACAAAAAGCGCAAAAATATGATGATTCCATAAAAAAAACTATTACCAAAGATTAAAAATAATTTTTTTTGATATATTTTTTTGTAGAAAGTAGGAGAATTAAAATAAAAAAAATTAGTATAAGTAATAAACTCGATGCTTTCGTAATATTGCCAAAAATCTCCCGGGCAATGGCGCCAAAAACTTGATGCGTGAAAATCATCTCACGGACTATAATCCGAATATGAAAGTGTACCTATCGTTTTATAGTATAGTGATAAAAATATATCAAGGTCATATAAAAACTCGGGGTAGGCATGTACTATTACTCACAATGATTCAATTATCCTACCGAACGATTGATGGGTTTGAAAATTAAAATGAATTAAGCTTAATTAAAAGAGAAATAAAATATTGTGAAAGAGTGCTTGATCGACGATTTACTTTGAAATAAAATAATGAAATAAATTAGTTTAGCATTTGCAATAATATTAAGACCGTGACGGATCCGATATTTGGAAGTAATCTCGCTAGAGCATTAAATCCCCTAACTTATATATGTTTTGACCGAAATCTCTTTACATGTCAAAATGGCCTAAAGTCGCATTACCGAAGTGACCCGCACTATTAGATTTGACTCCAATCCGGAGTATTTACGTCATCCTATCTCTAAGGTTGCATTCAACTCCTTCCTTCCTTGAGTGATCTTTCATATTCACGAGCCTATCGGCTACTCAAATATGAGATCGGAATCTACTACCGTATACTAGAAATACGGAGTCGATACGAAATAAATCAAAAATAAAAATACAAATGCAACATAAAATGAAAGATATAATTTTATCGCAAAGATCATCGTGATCGGGCACAAAAAGAAATTAGCTAAGCATATTGGAAAAGGAAATGAGAATAAGAGAAAAAGAAAATATTTTCATTGCTTAAATAAATATAAGTACATGATAAAACTAAACGGGCATTATAACATGACTTCATCAAAACTTGACATAAAACATAAACTACTAAACAACTTGAAACAAAACTTCTTCATAAAGAAACTACTTGCAAGAACTAATGAGAAAAAACCTAAAACCCAAAACTACTTCCCCTTTGAAAGCATGAGGCAAGGGGTCCTTTTATAGGAGAGGGAGAAGGATCCTGAATGAAGTGGAAATGAAGAGGCAAAGGTGGTGGCCGGCCATGCTTGGTGGAGGAAGTTCATGCATGTGTTTTAATGAGGGGAGAGAGGATGGGAGGATTCAATGCATGTAATTTATGGAAATTCAAAAAGGAAAATGTCAAGGGAATGAATGGAAGCATGTAAGAAGGAGAAAGAGAGGGGTCAGCCACTCCTTTTAGAATGGTTGCATGCATCTAATTAATGAGGGAGAAGAGGAGGATGTGAGAGAGAGGGGGCCGGCCTTATAAGGGGATAAATGGGCTATTTTGGTGGGCTTTGTAGTTTTATTCTTCATGTGCTCGGGTAGGACATGGTGGGCTGCTCCATAGGTTCGGGTAGGGCTTGAAGTGGGGGCTCGGGTAGCACTATGTAGGCTTGGTGGGCTGCTTTAATAGTGGCCTACTGCGTGGTGTTGAGTTGAGGGAGGCTCGGGTTAACTTGTGGGCTGCCCCATGACTTTAAACCTACAAATGAAATAAAACATAACATTAGTTAATTTTTATAACATCACATAAACATAAGACATGAAAATAAATAAAACTATTCATAACATAACATAACATAGCATATAATAAAACTATATATTTTTATATCATAACACAAAATAAAATTGCAACATAACAATAAAACTATAATAAAACAAGGAATTATATTATCCTAACACAAAAAAGACTTTGAGAACAAAACATGCATAAAAATACTTAAAACATTCATTTAAACTAGGAATTTTGCATATTAAACTATACCAAAAACGATGACTAAAAGTAGTCATAAATTTCCGTATATTCTAAATTTATGGATCGGCCTTCTTTTTCAAAAAGAACACGTTTTGAAGCCGCCGCCGCTACTCACGAGTAGATCGATCTTATTGCTTTCGATCCAAGAAGACTTGTTGTTCAAGGGATCATCATCTTCTCCTTGATCGAGTAGGTCAAAGCTTTCTCAGGTCAGATCATCAAGTCTTCTTCAACAGTTTTTGAAAGAGCCGCCAATTCAAGAAGTGTTCTTTTTGAAACAGAAATTTGGCTAAGTCCAAATGCGTTAAGTATAGCGCACTCACTCAACGCCAGATAATAGAAGTGTTTGTTAAGTGGTTTTGCATTGAGTGGAGCTTACTCATGCAATGCCAAGAAGAATTAAAACTAGCTAAGGGAAAAAGCATTTAGTGAGGCATGCTCACTCAATGCTCTTAATGCTTAGGATGCTGCAGACGAAGAAAACTTGATAAGGCAAAAACCATTGAGTGAGGTATGCTCACTCAACGCTCTCAATGCCGAATTTACAGAATGCATAGGCTTAGGCAAAAGGCATTGAGTGAAATGCGCTCACTCAATGTTCTCAACATCAGGCATGCATAAAAGGTTGTAGAAATGGTTAAGGCAAAAGCGTTGAGTTAAGCTTGCTCACTCAACGCTATCAACGTCTAGATAGACAGAATTCTGGCTAAGTGTTTTGGTATTCAGTGAAGCTCATTCACTCAATGCATATTCTACTAATGTTTGACTTTGGCTAAGTCCACAAATGCTGACATCAGTAAGTCAACAAGTCAACCTTAGTAAAATTGTTAGCAGCAAAGGTACAGTACATGACAAAAGGCACCGCAGACCGACTGTACAACAGTTAGACGTTAAGGCAAGGATGTAGCTAGCATTAAATGTTTAGGGCCCACGGCTAAAATTGTCATTGAGTTGCATTCAATAAAAGGAGAAGCCTTTTACGAAAAAGGAAGCTGTTGGAGTTAGTTCTTCCTCATCACCATTGTTGCTGTGAAGAGAAGAACAGAGAGCAAAAAGACTGGAGGTCTAAATGCTCAATAAGTTAGTTGTTTGTCTTGATCTTTGACTACAGCAAGAAAAGAGAAAGTCTCTGAAAAGGAACAGAAGGTTAGATGTTGCTATTTTACATCTGCACCAACAGGTTCTTCACAGATCCAGCAGCACAAAACTAAAGAACATCTATTGGAGTCTATGAAGAAAAATTTAGGGCTGAATCACCTCAGGATAGGAATGAATGTGGAAGCAGAACGGTTGTCTGAAAGTTACTTCCAGCACAAGTCTCTTCATCCTTTTTACTGTGAAGTAGTTGAGCTGAGATTCCTTCAGCTCAGGTAGCAGCAAGGTTTGCTGCAATCACTTCACAGTTTCAGTAAGAAAAATCCCTGGGGCTATGAAGAAGAAGTTAGGACTGAGTATATCTCAGTTCAAGTAAGGTAGACTCAAGAAATATATTCCTAGATTCAAAGTGGGGCATAGTCTATTTAAATTAATATAGATTGGCACAGAGAAATTTATCTTATGTCCAATTAAGACTCACCAACCCACCTCCATCCTGTAGGTTCCAACTATATTTGAGATGTAGGTCCACTGGCCTGAGCTAGGGCAATATTGCCTGAAGTGTAGGTGAGTAAAGCTCTTTGAGTTGTAGGATCCTCTTGGATCTAAGTGTTAGGAGCAAGTTTGCTCTCAGGTAGGTTCCATGGTGGATCTAAGGTAGTGTCACGACCCGCATTTGCTCTGCAACAAACTTTTATCAAAGTAAGAGAAAATACGTGCCATGATGCCACATAATGCAAGGGATAATTGCAGACGCTCAGACATGGAAACAACCTAAATAAGTTAAACCGAAATCATAAGTTATTATGAAAAACATATTTCAAACTAAATGGATGTTCATACCCCTTGGCATAGTGGATCAACTAGTCCATAAGTAAAAATATATTTATATGCTGCAGAAAAATACCTTGGTTAAGGTGATTTGACATCCTACATAAGTGTAAGCGTCCCCAAAGGACAACTCATGAACGCAGGACTCTAAATTTAGTATAATATGAAATTAGTCTTTACGTTACTTTGGAAAATAGTAGTTTAGGTTTAGAAATATGGCATGTATGAAGTACCTATAGTAATACTTTTACGAGTTAAAATACCTAACATGCATCCTAGCATAAATCATTCCCAGAGAGCAAGTATACAACCTCTAAATAGGAAAAAATGGCAGTTTAAGTCACATACTTAGCATCAAAAGAAAAACCACCAGTGGGTGTCAACAACCTGACACGACCCACTTATGAGTATGCATGTCTATACAGAAGGAAAAAAGAAAAGATCTACCTCACAAACTGAGGAAGTGGAATCTCAACAGCCCAGGAGATCACTAGCAAGCCCCCAAAAGAAAACTAGCCGTCCAACCGGCTACTGCTCTGAACCTGAGTCATTCAAAGAAAGAACACCTCATCAAAAATATAATCAAATAGAAATGAGGCATTAGGTCATAAGCAATAAAAATAAAGGGGTTTACCATACCCTTACAGTAGAATGCTATCAAACTTAGCAAAAGGAAATAAATGAGACAGCAAAAGTAAAACACTGTCCAAAGAATAATCAAAGCGCACTAAGTGCGAGAAATTAGAAACATGCCCTGCTAAAAACCTGCAGCAGTAACAAGGCAAACATATTCCAAAATATATCCACTTAAAAAAGGAAAGGAACAAACAGTCCTATCTTGTGAATTAATAGCAGAGGTAAAACTTTGGGTCTGGGTTGGTAGATAATAATAGCCCTCTTCCAAACAACCAGTCCCAAAGTTCTCCAGGGTGAAAACAACCAGTAGCAGCTCCAGGGTCCACACACCTAACAAAACAATCCCAAACCGGGGCCTACCGGGTGGTGGACACCACTCATCACACACAAATCACCCCTTATAGAGCCACTAGAAAAAAAAACCACCTGCCATAATCCACGATTCGGCATCCAAAAACTAGCCAAAAACACAACACCAAACCAAAATAAAACCCATACTAACCAACTCGGGAGAAAAACACCCGCCTAAGGAAAAAGCGTCGAGTCCACTCGATGCCGTGTTGAGTGAGTACCACTCACTCAACACGAAACAATAAGCAGAGAAGGCGTTGAGTTTACTCGATGCCACATTGAGTGAGTACCATTCACTGAACGCCAAACACAAAGTAGAGAAGGCGTCGAGTCTACTCGATGCCGTGTTGAATGAGCACCACTCACTCAACGCCAAAAGACTTAGCCGCAAAAACTAACTGGACGACGGAGTTGAGTGAGTTCAGCTCACTCAATACTGTCAACGATATCAGACGAAGGCATTGAATGACTTCACTACACTCAACCCTTTTGACTTAGAAGAAAAACATCGTCGGACTAGATGGCGTTGAGTGAGCTCGACTCACTCAACGCCAAATGCAGACGGCATTGAGTGAGCTCAACTCACTCAATGCCAAAAGACAGACGGAGTTTAGTGAGCTCAACTCACTCAACGCCAAAAGACTTAAAAAAATTCCTAAGGCAGATGGCGTTGAGTAAGCTCAACTCACTCAATGCCAAAAGACTTAGAAAAAGTCTCTGGCAAGACGGTGTTGAGTGAGCGCAACTCACTCAATGCCAAAGGCAGACAGCGTTGAGTGAGCTCAACACACTCAACGCTGTCAACGCTTTTGGACTTAGACTCCAGACAAAACAGTTCGGCGTTGAGTGTGTCCACTACACTAAACGCTTTTATACTTAGCCTACAAAATGAACTTCTGCCCTAAGCTAACACTTAACGCCTGCTCACAGAGAGTTGGCAAACATAATTTCTAATTTCTTCTCTCCTACCCCTTCTACCTAGCTACAGCTACCAACCAAGCTGGGCTAAAACTAGAAAACTAAAATCATACCTCCAGCCACTACGTGGAAACAAAAAGTGAATAAGAAGAGAGAGAATAAATGAAAACTGGACAAGATCGAGCAAGATCTAGCTGGGATGAAAACTACAGCAACCCTAGCTTCTAGGAAAAAGAAAGAATGAGCTACTACAACAAGATTAATTGGAATTAAAATCAAGGTTGGCAAGGGAAAAGAGCGCAACTTGCCTCTACCTCAAGGAAATAGCAGCTGCCTTCCAAAATATGGCACCGGCGGCAAGATCGGCCACCTAAGAGGCAAACCTAAAGCTTTAGAGGGAAGATGACCAAACCCGAAAAACCCTAGCTTACAAATACAACTCTAGAATAAGAAATACTTACCTAGGAAGGAAGATCCGAGTGAGAGCAGTCCAGATTTTCCCTTACCCGAGAAAAACAAGCTCTAGATTGCAAGAAATCACCGACCGGAGCTCAAGCTTTTCCGTCTCCCATATCCTTCCGCTGGAAGCTATCTGTCGGGTTTGGGGAAGAGGAATAGGGATAAGATCAAGATATCTTTTACATAAATATTTATTATAATATTATTATAGTACAACCACACCCAGCCATTAAACTATTATACATGATATAATATATTCTCTGAGAATATAATATTATAAAGCAGCCACTGTATATATATGTACATATATATACATATAGAAAATTAAAGCTAACAAGCTAACAACATGTAGCCAAGCAAAACAGGCCACTGATATCATTATATCATCCAATTAAATAACATGCCAAAACGACGCGAAAAACAAATGTTCTCAGAATTTTACGAAATTTGCATCGTAGCTAAATACCCACGCTATGAATCTAGTGGCTAAGTCAGAATAGTCATCCGAAAAACAAAACTCAGGCTAACTCTTCCCGAATCCAAAATACAAGCATTCCCGGAGAGGCTCCACCGAGTCACCAAAACAGACATCGGCTCGCTAGGGAACCTTGCAAATAGGCTACAAAAAAAGCCACTTAGAGACCCTAAAGAGCTAAGACCATGCTCTAACAATGGTAAGGGCCGAAAATGCGCCAACGTAATGCCAAACAAATATTAAACAATCACAGAAAAACCGTGGGCGTTACAATCACTCCCCCTAAGAGAAAGTTTCACCCCGAAACTTTACGCACAACACTTCTACCATAAAAGGGATAAAACAAACCAAGAGTTAAACAGAAGAATACATACCAAGCAAACTCAGGGAAACAAATGAGGGTGAGCTTCCCTCATGGACGACTCCAATTCCCAAGTCGCGCTTTCTACGTCCTGGTTCCTCCAAAAAAGTTTAACCATTGGAATTGATTTCCTCCACAACACTCGATCTTGAGAATACAGAATGCGGACATGCATCTCCACATAAGAAAGATTTGGATCTAACTGAGGCACAGAATCAAAAACTTGCCTGTCGCTAAGCACACATTTTCGTAGTTAGCTTACGTGAAAAATATCGTGCACACCAGGTAAGTTTGTTGGCAAATCCAGCATGTAAGCTGACACACCAATCCACTCAACAATCCTAAACGGTCCCACAAACCTTGGGTCCAACTTCCGGTTCTTACCAAACCTCTTTATTCTAACCATCGGGGAAACTTTAAGAAATACCAAGTCCCCTATAGCAAACTCCAAATCAGATCTATGCCGGTTGGCGTTCTTCTCATATCGTTCTTGAGCTATCCGAAGCTTATCTCGAATAAGCTTCATAGCAACTTCCATTTCTTCAAGCGCATCCGAACCCAACAAAGATCTCTCGCCAAGCTCAGTCCAAAATAAGGGAGTCCTGCAGCGTCTCCCATACAGAGCTTCGAAAAGAGCAATTTTCAAGCTTTCTTGGTAACTGTTATTATAAGCAAACTCCATAAGTCTCAAACGCTCATCCCACGCTCCTCTGTGGTCTAAAATGTAGCATCTGATCATGTCCACCACTATCTGATTAACTCGCTCTGTCTGATCATTGGTCTGCGAGTGGTATGCGGTAGAATATCTCAAATACGTACCCAAACCTTCTTGTAAACTCTTCTGGAAGCGAGATGTAAACCGGGAGTCTCGGTCTTAAATAATGCTGACTGGAACACTATCCAATCGGATGACTTCATTCAAATACAGCTCAGCTATTTTATTCATCGGATAGTCGATCTTATAAGGTACGAAGTGAGCACACTTCGTTTATCTGTCCACAATCAACCAAACTGAATCATATCCTCTAGGAGATCTCGGTAAACCCGTGATGAAATCCATCGAAATACTCTCCCACATCCAAGTTGGAATCTCCAAGGGAGTAAACTTTCCATCAGGCCTTCCATGATCGGCCTTAACACGCTTGCAAGTATAGCAATCAGAAACAAACCTGTCTATGTCTACCTTCATCCCATACCACCAGGAAATTTGCTTTAAGTCATGATACATCTTGGTAGATCCTGGATGGTAGGAAAAACAAGAACTATGTGCTTCTCTGCACAACATAACTCGGATATCTATTACGGATGGGATACAAAATCTGTCGCGGTTCTTCAAAGTAACTGTATCATCAATCGAGAAATCTGGTAACTCCCCTTTCTCACATCTAAAATATAAATGCAGCAGATCTGGATCATCTTTCTGATATAACCTTGTAAGCACAATCCAAGAAGGCTCTGCTACAACCAAACTACTCTGCAAGTCGCAGCTCCCCACAGAAATATCCATCAAAAGAAATTCTTCCACTAATAGCTCGACGGAGATATTAAAAATCTTCCCCGTATTCCGACTTAGGGCATCAACCACCACATTAGCCTTGCCCGGATGGTACCGGATCTCAACATCATAGTCGGCAACAAACTCCAACCATCGCCGCTGGCGCATATTCAATTCCTTCTGCGTGAAGACGTACTTTAAACTCTTATGATCGGTAAAAATCTTGCACTGCGTGCCATAAAGCAGATGTCTCCACAACTTCAGCGCAAAAATCACTGCTGCAAACTCTAAATCATGCGTAGTGTAATTCCTCTCATGAGTCTTCAATTGCATGGACCCATACGCAATCACTTTCCTTCCTTGCATCAACACACAACCAAGACAAACATGTGATACATACACATAAACATCATAATCCATACCCTCCGTCGTCATAGTCAAAATGGGAGTAGTGCACAATCTGTTCTTGAGCTCTAAGAAGGCTTCCTCACACTTCTCGCTCCAAACAAAAGCCGCATTCTTCTGAGTCATTCTTGTCAAAGGTGCAGCCAGGGTAAAAAAACCCTCCACAAACCTCATGTAGTAGCCGGCCAACCCTAAGAAGATCCTAATCTCTTTGGTTGTGCCATGCCTACTCCATTCCATCACAACAACTATTTTCTCTAGGTCAACTGAAATCCCATTCCTATTAACCACATGGCCCAGAAACAAAACCTGAGGCAACTGATGGAGACGACGGCCCTCAACATGTTGAAGACGATGTCGGCGTGCGTACAGAAGATATTTCTCCTCCTCTATATAAAGACTTGCGGTACCGTGATGACCATGCGGATCTTTCCAATAATATTCATCCTGAACGCAAACCAATATATTAATAATTAATAATAATTAATTCATTATTATTATTAATTATTAAGTAATTTTCATGTTTTATTTTGAAAGTGAGTGAAAGATCTACCTTGACTCTAGAGGGGGGTGAATAGAGTATTTTAAAATAAAATTTACAATAAAAAATTATAAGGCAGTGGAAGACTTAATTTACTTATATGTGTAAGGTGCTTGCAGTAAAATAATATTAAAGCAAGAAAATAAAGAATCACACAGCACACAGCAAAGAAAAACACACAGCAACCAGATGACACAAGGATCTATAGTGGTTCCCCAAAACCTGGGTACATCCACTCTTCTACCACCCTAGGTAGGAATCCACTGCAGGAAGGGTTGATCAGGTGTCCTAGGCACCAATGAGCTTTTGATAAGGTGCTCAAAAACCAAACCAGATTTTTTGATCAGGTGTCTTGCCACCATTGAGTTTTGATAAGGTCTCAGAAACCAAGAGTTCACTTTTGAAGGGAGAGATAACCCTGTACAGATGGTGGTAAAAGAAAAAGGGTGATGATTTCTTCTCTGTCTCAAATCACTGAGAGAAGACTAGTGGATTGTTGATGTTGCCAAAGCTCACCCAGAGATGTAAAATGGTTCAGGAGTGAAAGCTTTACTAGGGTGATAGGTCTTCAGATGCTTCAGATCTCCAGAAGAAGATGATTCCAGCAGATGCTGAAATGTTTTGTGTCTGGAGTCCTTGATGTTGAAGCTTTTGAACACTTGAATATTTGGAGGAGTTGAGTAGAAAAAGATCTCCTCTACAGCAGAATTTTCTTGTGTTCTTTAAGATTCAGTAGATTTGTAAATCACAGAAGATGAAGTGTTGATCAGATAAGTTTTATTGTTCAATCTTCTGTATTGTAATCTAATTCTTCTGTATCTCTTTGTATTCTCTGTATATTGTTGTTGTTAAATCTATTCTCTTTTGCAGGAGTATATCAAAAGTAAGACTTAAATGGCCGTTATTCTGTCATAAATGGCTTCCATAATTGACAACTGTATCTGGGGAAAGTCCTAAGCAATATTCCATTTAGTCCTTCCTTGAAACTTGTATCAGATTGCTTGAAACGGCAAGAAAATCCTTTTTAATAAAAGCAGAAAATAACTCTTAAAGAGTTTGAATTAATTCCATAACTGTTCTTGAATTTGAATTCTGAAAGCGTCGATCTCTCACAAAAATCATCGACCTGAGCTCAGCTATCGTCGACCAGAGCTAAGAGATTGGATTTTCACAGCAGACAGAAAATGTCGACCTGAGCTCTACGATCGTCGACCTGAGCTCAGCGACTTAGAAAATAGCTGAAGACAAAACGTCGATCTGAGCTCGAAGATCGTCGATCGGAGTTCGACGACTTGCAGAATTGAGCTTAGAGAACGTCGAACTGAGTTCGACGTTTCGACGACCTAAGCTCGACGAAAATTGTCTTGTCTCAGTACTTAGTCCTGATCTCTGAATGGTCCTAGGGTCAGCTCCAAACCTAAGTTCTAAGCCCTAGACTCATTCTAATTTGACCTTTGCAACTATACAACTAGATCAAACAATTTTCCTAATAACATAGTGATCCTTGCCCAAATTAGTAATAGGGTGTTCCAACAATCTCCCCCTATTTTGGTTAGGATTTCTATTTACAGGACATATGTAACACCCCTATCCGTCGCATAGCATATAGCAGTAGGTCCGGCCGGGGCCCGACGCCATATACTACGGACAGACCGGTTGGTTACGCGTTGAAACCATTCAACCAATCATGTCGTCCTACACAACACCTTGCGGAAGCAATTTATTAGGTTGCACAGGAAATAAGAACCCAGCCACAAGAGCATGAATGTCCACTACAAACTCAGGAATGTATACATACACCAAAAGAGAAATGGCCTTAAGGCCTTACACTGTTCACTTAACAAAAGAAGTGTTTTCATACTTCGGCTCGCAGGCCGGCCATACATGAAAAACGGGAAAGAAACATAAGCAATTAGGCCTTCGAGGGCCGGCACAGCAACAAGGGCTTTAGCCCGCTATTTCCCGCTCTGCTCCGCAGCACCTGCAAGCCACAAACCACCGCCCGGTGGCAAACAATAGCAACGGTCAGCAATTCTGACCAAGTTATAACGATCCCGCCCCCGCAATCGGGGCGGCAATGCTCTTTCCCTGCACTTTATTAGCATAGGCAATTATATAAAGTATTTGCACTTCACCACAGGCATAGGCTCGCACAGCCACACACCCCATGCACTCAGGGCACATTCTCGGCGAACCGGCCAACGTCACGTCAATTCAAGCCATAGACGTTCCCAATCCACCACTGCCTCTTGGACGGTCTTCTATATGAGCATTTTGCCTTCCTGGCCTTGGTCACGGCAATTTAAGCCATAGACCGCCGAAGACCCTCATCCATGCCAACGGTCCTAACAAACGACATAGACCGTGTACGGTTCCGCCTGACCCATGCTCACACCGCAACGGTAATTTAAGCCATATGCGCAGGTCAAGACTCATCGAGTCCCGTTCCCACCACAATAATCACATAACCCGGTTAGGTTCACGTTGGCTCCCCGGCCACCGTGTTGCCAAAACACGCTTTTGCCCGGTTTTCCGGGTGCACCTTGGAGTTAATCTCCAAGGCTCCCTGATGCAATCTACCACGTAGAAAACCCGAAAACACCCAAACATCCGGATTCTTGCCCGGTTCAAATGCAATGCAACATCACCGATCCGGACCAACATGTCCGAATAGGCTTCACACACAATGCCTATGTCCGTTTACGCATACGGACTCTACACAAGGGGGACTTCACATATCTACCCCAAGGAACGCTCCAACTCTTCGCTCACTCGCGAGAGAGGGCTTCCTATGCAAAGGAAAAGAGGGCTTCACATGCCCAAGGATGAGAAATCGTTACCCTTGCGTTCTTCCGCGGCGCCATGAAAATCTATGCGGATGAAAAGCACCGCAATCTCCTTGCCTCCGCGGATCCGAAGACGGCTCGCGATTTGGAGCTCCGAATCTCCACCAGCCGCCGGAGTTGACCTCCTTCTTCCTCCTCCAAGCACTCCCTTCTCTCTAGGTTTTAGAGAGAGAGTATACAAGTGAAATAAGGGTTTCAAAACCCTATTCCCGGCTAAAACCACCCAGGAGCAGCCCCCCACCGTCGGATCCAAGCCAAGGAAACGAACGGCCAGGATTAGATCTGAAATCCCAAAAACTGGGCCGAACACTAGTTCACAAACGGCCGTGTGCCTGGCCGTGTAGCACATTCGCCGTCTCGACCAAAATTGAAAACCAGCAACACGGCATGTGACACGGCCTCCGACACGCCCGTGTCGCCTGTGACACGCCTGTGTCGGGACCCGTGTCACGCCCACCGTGTGTAATTTATCAACACTTCGTAGTCAGAGAGGTACATGGCTTGGTGACACGGCATCAGACACACCCGTATCAATCTAGACACGCCCGTGTTCATGCCCGTGTCTCTGCCCGTGTATCCCACCGCACAGCCCAGGTGTGATACGGCCTGGGACACGCCCGTGTCCTAGGCCGTGTTCCACCACACGACCATCGTCGACCTGAACTGGTGGACTACACGGCCCGAGCTCGACACGCCCGACACGGCCTCCGACACGCCCGTGTCGCGGCCCGTGTCACCTGTACCAAAAATCTTGTCTTGGCCAAACTCGATCCCCGTCGCTCCTACAACATTTTGGGGTGTTACAATTCTACCCCCCTTAAAGAATTTCAACAACGAAATTAATAAAGGAAAAACAGGACTTAACGTAAAACAGTACCTGAGCGGAATAATTCCGGGTACTCCTCGAGCATAGTCTGCTCCCGTTCCCAAGAGAGCTCCTCACGCCCGCAATTATCCCACCAGACCTTAACCATCCGGATCTCCTTGTTACGGAGTCTCTTGACCTCAACATCTTCGATACGAATGGGCTTGACCCTAGTCGTCAACCCCTCGTCCACCGGCACTTGATCAGCCGCGATCACCTGCGAAGGCTCTTGCACTGCCTTCCGTAACACAGAAATGTGGAACACATCATGTAAACCACCTAATTCCTCTGATAGCCTCAACCGGTAAGCCGCTTCGCCGACTCGCTCCAGAACCTTAAAAGGTCCAAGGTATCTTGGGCTCAGCTTCTTCAAGCGTCTCACCCGCGACACCCCCTTTAACGGCTTCACTTTAAGATATACCCAATCGCCTACCGTGAACTCCACGCTCCTGTGCTTGGCATTGTAATACTTCGCCTGCCGGTCCTGAGCGATCAACAAGCACTCCCGAATGATCCTCACTAATGAGGTAGCACTCTCCACCTCCTACTTCTTGTACAACCTTGCCTCACCCGTTTCAAGCCACGATAATGGCGTGCGACACTTCCTACCATACAGGGCCTCGAAGGGCGCCATTTGTATACTTGCTTGGTAGCTGTTGTTGTACGCGAACTCCACCAAATACAGGTGGTCTTCACAATGCTTACCGAAATCCAGAACACACATGCGTAGCATGTCCTCCATCGTTCTAGTGACCCTCTCGGTCTGCCCATCCGTCTGCGGATGGAAAGCTGTGCTGAACTTTAACTTTGTTCCCAGCATCTGCTGCACCAACCTCCAATCATTTGACGTGAACCGCCCATCGCGATCACTCACAATGCTACGGGGCACACAATGCAGCCTAACAATATTGTCCACGTATAGCTTCGCCAGCTTCTCCACCGAGTCATCCTTCCTATGCGTAATGAAATGCGACACTTTGTTTAGCCGATCTACGATCACCCAGATGGCGTCATTCCCTTTCTGCGACCTTGGCAACCCATGCACAAAGTCCATAGATATATCGTCGAATTTCCACTCCGGTATAGGCAAGGACTTCAGAAATCCTCCTGGCTTTTGGCACTCCACCTTCACCAAGGCACACGTTTGGCACTTAGCCACGTACAACGCCACATCTATCTTGAGCCCCGGCCACCAAAAAAACTTTTTGAGATCACGATACATCTTCGTGCTCCCTGGGTGGATTGAGTACTTGGTATGATGAGCCTCCTACATCAACTCCGCCCGGAGGTTACCCCCACTCGGGACGCATAACCGATGATCCTTCCTTAATAAACCATCTTCCACCGAGAACTAAGAATTTGACCCATCCAGAGCGGCCTCCATAAGCTCCTTCATGGAGTCATCTAACTCAAATGCCTGCCGAACCCGGTCAGCCAGGTCATACTGAACTTCTATCCAGTTTAACATTGCTTTGGCACTCGTCTGCCTGTCAACGCAACAGATCTCAAGCTCCTCCAACTCCCGTACTGGCCGCTCATCATGCACCGACAACTAGTTGGCTTGGGCAAGAGCCCTGCGGCTCAGCGCATCCGCAACTGCGTTGCCCTTCCCGGGTACATAATGTATTTTGAAGGTGTAGTCCCCCAGGAACTCCATCCACCTCCTCTGCCTCATATTAAGGTCCTTTTGATCCAACAAGTATTTTAGGCTCCTGTGATCGGTGTATATATCGACCCTTACGCCGTAAAGGTAGTGCCTCCACAACTTGAGTGCAAATATCACGGCCGCCAACTCCAAGTCGTGGACCGGATAGTTTCTTTCATGCACCTTCAACTGACGCGATCCATACGCTATCACGCTCCCATGCTGCAACAACACGCAGCCCAAGCCACTACCCGAAGCGTCGCTATACACCTCGAAGCCCTCAGTCCCACTCGGCGAACTAAGCACTGGCGCCGTGGTCAACCACCTCTTCAGCTCCTCAAAAGCTTGCACGCACTCTTGCATTTACAAGAATTTCTGATCCTTCCTTGTCAACTTCGTGAGAGGTAATGCTAACCGCGATAAGTTCTCTACGAAGCGCCTGTAATATCCGGCAAGCCCGAGAAAACTACGGACTTCCGCGACAGAAGACAACACAGGCCACTCCCGTAACGCAACGATCTTCGCCGGATCCACCGCTATACCTTCCCCACTAACAATGTGACCAAGGAACGCTACCGAGGGTAGCCAGAACTCGCACTTGGAGAACTTCGCATAAAGCTCATTCCTCCTCAAAGTCTCCAACACCAAATGCAAGTGCTTGAAGTGATCTTCTTCGCACTGCGAGTACACCAATATATCGTCAATAAAGACGATCACAAAGCGATCCAGGAAATCTCGGAACGTCCTGTTCATCAGATCCATAAATACTGATGGCGCATTCGTCAGTCCAAACGGCATGACCGTGAACTCGAAATGCCCATACCTTGTACTGAACGCCGTCTTCGGGATATCACACTCCCTGATCCTCAGCTGATAGTACCCCGACTTCAAGTCCAACTTGGAGTATACCGACGATCCGACTAACTGATCAAAGTGATCATCAATCCTCGGGATCGGGTACTTATTCTTTTCCGTCTGCTTGTTCGACTCTCTGTAGTCGATACACAGCCGCATACTCCCGTCCTTCTATTTAACGAAGAGGACCGGTGCGCTCCAAGGCGACGAGCTTGGACGCACATAACCTTGCTCCATCAGCTCCTCTAGCTGAACTTTCAACTCTGCCATCTCCTTAGGCGCCAAACTATACGGAGCACGTGACACTAGTTTGGCCCCCGACACGAGCTCGATGGTGAAATCAATCTCCCGCTGCGGTGGGGCTCCGGGAAGACTATCCGGGAACACATCGGGGTATTCGCAAACCACGGGAATGCTATCCAACGTGGAATTTGGTTCCACAGCCCCCACTATTGCGAAGAACAGCTCTGCACCAGCACGAACTGCCTTTACCACTTGAAGAGCAGACATCAACGTCTTGCTCAACCCCTTGAGTCCCTCGAATGTTGTCCCTCGTCCAACACCTAGCTTGACCTCCTTCCGGTCACAGTCAATCCAAGCTTTCTGCTCCGAAAGCCAATCCATCCCAAAGATCACGTCGAACTCTACTAGCGGCAGCAATGACGCTAGCAAGTCGAACTCTTGGCTCCCAATGTGAACTTTTATGGCGCGCACCCTGTCCGCACGCATCGAGCACCCATTCGGTAGAAGCACATCCAACTTGTCCTTTGCCATCGAAGAAGGGACTCCGATGCGCGATAGGAAACTTTCGGACAAGAAGGAATGTGAAGCTCCCGTGTCGAACAGTGCCCGTGCCGGACTATCACTAATCACAACAAAGCCTATACAAACAATATTAGGCTAACAAGCAATAGATAACGGTATTAAGGCTAACTTGGTATAAATTAACTCATACCTGTCACCACATCCGCTTGCTTGACGGCCTCCTGCTGGCCCAAGTTATAGACTCTAGGCTGAGTCGGAGCATAGTGGGACGCGGTTGACTCCACCGCTTTGCCCTTCTCCTCGTAGGTAGCTCCTTGTTTCCTTTCAAACTTTGAGCATCCACTCCAGCAATCACGGGCAAAGTGCCCCGTCTTTCCACACGTGAAACAAGCGCCCGGGGTTCGATTGGTAGTTGCCCCCGAGCCACCTGAAGAAGCTGGACCCGACGTCTTAGCTTTCTTATAGAATCTACGGTAGCCCGACATCGATGTAGTCGGTGCCTTGAACTCCGCTTTCTTACTACCGGATTCCTTCTTTGCTTGGACATTCTTCATGTCCTTCTCCAATGACCGGGCCGAACTTACCAGGGTCATGAAACCCTGCGCCTTGGGCCCTGACAGTAGCAACCTTAAATCGTCTCTTAGCCCTTCATAGAAGCGGCTCGTCTTGCGCTCCTCGTCTGTGAAGGTAGCGCCGACATATCTCCCCAACCGAGTAAACTCGTGGAGGAACTCATCAACGGTGCAATCCCCTTGCACCAACTTCTGAAATTCGCTTTCTAGCGCAATTCTCTGCGTTGAGGGGAGGTATCGAGCCATGAATAGTCTCGCAAACTCCACCATCGAAACTTCGGCCAACGGCCTTCCCCGTAACTGATGTAGCTCTAGTCATTCCCACCATAACCTTGCGTCCCCATCCAAAAGGAACGTCGCTATTATGGTCTTCTGCCACTCTTCCGTTTCCGTCGCAGTCATCACCCTGTTGACCCTTGAGATCCAATCCTCTGCTTGGGTCGGGGTTTCTGCCCCTGTGAATACCGGTGGATGAAAGCCCATCACGTGCTTCAGTTGTCTTTCAGTTGCTCTCCGAGGCAACTCTGGCTCCAAAACTACTTGCTCAACCCTCCTTTACTCTGCCGTCTGAAGCGGTACTTGCTCCACAGCAGGAGCAGGCTGCTGCACCTGCCTTGCAGGCTGCGCATTGATCATTGCCATGACCGCCTCTGCCACCAACCTAATGGTCTCGGCTGACGGAGGTGTTGCAGGCGCTTCACTTGCCGCACTGCTCGCCTCAGAACCTGGCCGTTCTGACGGCCCAGCACCACTCCTGGTCACCTATAATCGTGCAAAACACCGATAAGCGACCAAAAATTACTGCAAACAGCAATTATAGGAACGTGCAGGTTCCTCAAACATGTATATTTTCATTCCTAAGTGGACATTCATGGGTTCTTTTCATGTTATAACGATGATGCACACATGTGCTCACCACCCCTTAAAGTGAATTCGTCCACGATTTCATTTAAGCTTGACCGAAACCAGAAGTCTGAAACCAATTTGTAACACCCCTATCCGTCGCATAGCATGTAGCAGTAGGTCCGGCCGGGGCCCGACGCCATATGCTACGGACAGACCGGTTGGTTACGCGTTGAAACCATTCAACCAATCATGTCGTCCTACACAACACCTAGCGGAAGCAATTTATTAGGTTGCACAAGAAATAAGAACCCAGCCACAATAACATGAATGTCCACTACAAACTCAGGAATGTATACATACACCAAAAGAGAAATGGCCTTAAGGCCTTACACTGTTCACTTAACAAAAGAAGTGTTTTCCTACTTCGGCTCGCAGGCCGGCCATACATGAAAAACGTGAAAGAAACATAAGCAATTAGGCCTTCGAGGGCCGGCACAGCAACAAGGGCTTTAGCCCACTATTTCCCGCTCTGCTCCGCAGCACCTGCAAGCCATAAACCACCGCCCGGTGGCAAACAATAGCAACAGTCAGCAATGCTGACCAAGTTATAACGATCCCGCCCCCGCAATCGAGGCGGCAATGCTCTTTCCCTGCACTTTATTAGCATAGGCAATTATATAAAGTATTTGCACTTCACCACAGGCGTAGGCTCGCACGGCCACACACCCCGTGCACTCAGGGCACATTCTCGGCGAACCGGCCAACGTCACGTCAATTCAAGCCATAGACGTTCCCTATCCACCACCGCCTCTTGGACGGTCATCCATATGAGCATTTTGCCTTCCTGGCCTTGGTCACGGCAATTTAAGCCATAGACTGCCGAAGACCCTCATCCATGCCAATGGTCCTACCGAACGACATAGACCGGGTACGGTTCCGCCTGACCCGTGCTCACACCGCAACGGCAATTTAAGCCATATGCGTAGGTCAAGACTCACCGAGTCCCATTCCAACCACAATAATCACATAACCCGGTTATGTTCACGTTGGCTCCCCGGCCACCGTGTTGGCAAAACACGCTTTTGCCCGGTTTTCCGGGTGCACCTTGGAGTTAATCTCCAAGGCTCCCTGATGCAATCTACCACGTAGAAAACCCGAAAACACCCAAACATCCGGATTCTTGCCCGGTTCAAATGCAATGCAACATCACCGATCCGGACCAACATGTCCGAATAGGCTTCACACACAATGCCTATGTCCGTTTACGCATACAGACTCTACACAAGGGGACTTCACATATCTACCCCAAGGAACGCTCCAACTCTTCGCTCACTCGCAAGAGAGGGCTTCTTATGCAAAGGAAAAGAGGGCTTCACATGCCCAAGGATGAGAAATCATTACCCTGCGTTCTTCCGCGGCGCCATGAAAATCTATGCGGATGAAAAGCACCGCAATCTCCTTGCCTTCGCGGATCCGAAGACGGCTCGTGATTTGGAGCTCCGAATCTCCACTGGCCGCCGGAGTTGACCTCCTTCTTCCTCCTCCAAGCTCTCCCTTCTCTCTAGGTTTTAGAGAGAGTACCCAAGTGAAATAAGGGATTCAAAACCCTATTCCCGGCTAAAACCACCCAGGAGCAGCCCCCCACCGTCGGATCCAAAGCCAAGGAAACGAACGACCAGGATTAGATCTGAAATCCCAAAAACTGGGCCGAACACGGGTTCACACACGGCCGTGTGCCTGGCCGTGTAGCACATTCGCCGTCTCGACCAAAATTGAAAACCAGCAACACGGCATGTGATACGGCCTCCGACACGCCAGTGTCGCCTGCGACACGCCCGTGTCGGGACCCGTGTCACGCCCCCCGTGTGCAATTTATCAACACTTCGCAGTCAGAGAGGTACACGTCTTGGTGATAGGGCATCAGACACGCCCGTGTCAATCTAGACACGCCCGTGTTCATGCCCGTGTCACTGCCCGTGTATCCCACCGCACAGCCCAGGTGTGACACGGCCTGGGACACGCCCGTGTCCTAGGCCGTGTTCCACCACACGACCATCGTCGACCTGAACTGGTCGACTACACGGCCTGAGCTCGGCACGCCCGACACGGCCTCCGACACGCCCGTGTCGGGGCCCGTGTCACCTGTACCAAAAATCTTGTCTTGGCCAAACTCGATCCCCGTCGCTCCTACAACATTTTGGGGTGTTACAACATAATCAGGAAATACAGAATCATACATACAGAAATAGAAAATCTAAACTAACAATGCAGAAAAGATAATCAAAGCAGCATTGCAGAACTCAAAAGGAAATCAGCAAATGTTGAGATATAGATATACTTTCTGCTTACAGAATTCATTTCCTTTCACTGCCTGTCTTAAATAAAATCTCCATGTTGGGATTGAGAGAATCTTTCTTTGATCTCCTGACATCTTCTGCACCTAAGGAGGTTTGGTATCTCGGCCTTGGAACTACCGCCTCAGGATTCAGTTTCATGTAATCTTCTGGATCAAAGAACTTTCTTTAAACATATCTCTCCAGTTCTGTCTTTCTTTGTCCTTAAAGTGTAGTGATGTTAGAAGTATCTTTCCCTTGTTCTCTGGCCTTTTTAAACTAATTTAGAGCAGCAAGCTCTTTCATCCTGGCAGTCCATGATTCTGGATTGTTTTCTGGATCCTCAAAAGGAATTGAAGGTTCATATCTATTTATAGTTTATGAAGTAGTAGATGTTCTTGTAACAACAGTATCTCTGAGTTTGTAAGGAAAAGGACCTTGATTTGAATCCATATGCCCTTATCCTTCCCTTTGCTGTCTGGAATAGGTTCTATATTCTCTATGACTTCCTCTGTGTTGTCCTCTTCTTGAATGATAACCTTTTTGATACTGTCCTCTGGGCTGATATCTTTTAGAGGGTTGAGAGGAACTTTGCTTTGAATCTGAAGATTGAAATGCAGAGCCTCCACCAGATCCTGAATATGGAGGAGGAGGAGGAGGAGGTTGATAATGAGAGGATCCTTTCTCATACTTATCCAGTTTCCTTTTCTTCCTCACAGCCTTTAACTTATTTTTGGAATATTGCATCCAGGGCTCTGTAATCTGGCAGTCATGCAGAATATAATATGGTATGTCATTTGCATCTTTGGCCTTTGCAGGAGGAACTCTCATCATAGCTTTGCTTCTAGCTTTCCTCTTTTTGGCAATGGTGCCAGCAGAGTCATCAGATTCAGTATTGAATTTGTCACTGTCAGAGCTCTGTGGTCTGTCATAAAGATCATCAATTCTTTTTATGTATTCCTCTTGAAGTTTGGATTTCTCAGAATCAGCAGGAGCAGGAGGTGTTGGAACAACAACAGGAATCTTAGCAGGAGCAGTTGGAATAACAGACACTTGTGGAGCAGTTGTATCAACAGGATTCTCAGAAACTTGTTCTACTAGATAACTTGTCAGTTCTTCAGCAGCAGCAGTATCAGCAGACAGCATTTCAATATCAGTAGATTCAACAGAATTAGCAGCAGTACAAACAGTAGTAACAGCTTCCTCAGCCTTAAGAGAATTGACATAGGATATGATCAGGCTGGGATCATATAAAAAAATAGGCACAATGGCCTTAGTGAGGTCTTCAACTCCCTGAGTTGGTAAGCTTCTTTTGTAAAGAGTATCAAACTCAAACAACAGTGACCTGAGGTCCACTGTAATCACTGGTACTGGAGCAGCAGTAGGGATGATCGGCAGCAGTAGATCACTTGGAGCAGCACTTGGAGCAGGCAGTTCCTCAGCTTCATAAGGCATCTCCCCCTGCCTTGATTCATTCATGACTTGATCAAGGCACTCTATAGAAGGAATTGCCTGAGGAGAGGAAAAAGAAGAAAGCCTGGCAGATAGCTCCTCTATAGATTTGAGTAGTGGAGCCATGGAGGTCTCCAGCAGGTGTACTAGCTTGGGGGCTAGTATCCCATATAGCCTATCTGCTAAAGCTGGGAAATCCACTTGCTCAAGTGGGACTTTAGTAGAGGTGGAGGATGGAATTGCTTAACCTGATGGGGAATGGGCTGCAGTTGATGCTGTGGTGGATGGGAGAATTGATGGTTGAGAGATAGGAATGGTGGAGATGGATGGTATGGGTGTGGAGATGGATGGAGTGAAGGATGGATGGGAGAGTATATCATGAAGAAGTTGTTGGAAGGAGGAGATAGAGGGAAGCTCAGGAGGAGAGGAAGGGGAATCATCCATGAAGGAATCTTCCAATATATTGAAAGATGGTCTGTCATGAGGTGGATAGTAGAAATGTGAATGGAATGGTTCTGAGATGGCTGGAGGTGAAAGAGGTGATGAGATGGTAATGGGGGAAGAAATGGTTATGGTTGTGGAGATTGTTGTGGTTAATGTGGAGGTGGAGGTAGAAACAAGAGGTGGAGAAGGAGGAGCAGAGGTGGAGGCAGACAGTTCTTCCATGAGGGTTGGAGCTTGAGGGGAAGTGACTACAGGAGTCCTTGTGCCTGAAGCTATAGTAGTCCTAGCAGGTTTGATGATCTGCCTGTCCCACTTCCCAAATAGGGCACAGATTAATCTTTTAGATGCATTAATGTGCATCCCATTGGAATCCAGAAGCTCTAGGCACCTGGAGTGCAGGAAAACCCCTAAAATCCTCCCAAAATTGACAAAACTTTTACTAATTTTCTTCTTGATCAAATCAAAGAAGATTGTTCCCCAATTCAGATGTTTCTTGTCCACTATGGCTCCCATCAGACAGAACTGATACTTGGAGATGGTATCATGTGCTGAGTGCTTAGCCAGCAGCACTTTCCCCACAACATCAGCCAAAAAATCTAAATTCAATGGATAGATTCTTTTTCAATAACTTATTAGGGTTGGCAGCAGAGTGACCCATTCTATCCAATAAAGAATCAAATTCTTCTCCAGACATATCAGTATAATCATCTCCAGTACTTAAATTGAATACCTCAGTCAGAAGGGTAGGGGATAATTGTACCTGAATCCCGCGGATAGTACCGACTATAGTATTCTCATCCAGATTGTTTGCAGTAAATACCCATTCCTTTATTTCGTCAGCCGCAATCTTCATTCTGGTCGACATAATATCCACTAGCTGTTATTCCTTGAATAGTTCAAGGATATCCTTGAATATTTGATCGCTGCCGTCGAATGAATCCATATCAATATCAAACCCGGTATCAAACTTCATCTTCGTGAGAGCCGCAACATTCACCGCCATTTAAGACCTGCAAAAAAATACCAAACACAACCAAGTGCAGTAGAGTTTGGAGGGAAAGAAAGAAATTGTAGAGAGTTTGAATGTGCAAACAATGAACGACGACGAAAAATGATTTTTATATTATGGTTCGACGGCGGAAAGGAAGGATCATGGAACTCCGTTCGACGATCTGGGATTCTAATGGAATCTGAAGAGTCTTCAATAACGTCGATCTCCGTTCGACGATACTGGAGAGCGTCGAGCTCAGCTTGACAATCGATGAATAGAAAGAAGGATAGCTAAAAGCCAACAGATGGCGCTGAACTCCGGTCGATGCTATTTGGAAACGTCGATCTCCGTTCGACGCTTTTTGGAAAAACGTCGAGCGCAGTTCAGAGACAGAAAATAGCCTACAGACACTAGAAAATACCAATTTTTAGCCTAGTCTTGGTCTGTTTTTAGATTTAAAAAATCTTGGGATTTATTTTAGGCTGCCTCCATCTAACATTCCTAACTGATTTAAGAAGAAGGTATGTTTCTTTTCATCCAAAGGTTTGTTGAAAATATCTCCCCTTGGAAAATAAGTTGGGATATACTGAAGTTCAATTTTATTTTTCTCTACATTATCCCATAGAAAGTGATGCCTGATCTCTATATGTTTTGTCCTACTATGGAGGTCTTGATTTTGTGCTATGGAGATAGCACTAGTATTATCACAAAAGATTTTTGATCCTTCTAAGTTGTAGCCATAGTCTAAGAGCTGGTTTTGAATCCACAGAATCTGTGAGCAATAACTGCCTGCTGCCATGTATTCAGCTTCAATAGTTGAAGTGGACACATATGTCTCTTTCTTACAGAACTAGGAGACAAGTCTGTCACCAAGGAACTGGCAAGTTCCACTGGTTCTCTTCCTGTCTACTCTACATCCAACATAATCAGCAACTGAAAATCTAGTTAATTCAAATCCTGAGTCTTTTGGATACCAGAGTCCTTGATTTGGATAACTTTTCACATACCTGAGAATCCTCTTTACTAAAGTTAAGTGTGACTCTCTAGGGCTTACTTGGAACCTAGCACATATGCATGTAGAAAACATTATATCAGGTCTACTAACTGTAAGGTACAATAGAGAGCCAATCATTGCTCTATATGTTGTCTGATCAACATGTTTTCCATGTTCATCAGCATCTAATACAGCATTAGTAGGCATAGGTGTTTTCATACATAATGCTTCAGACATACCAAATTTCTTAACCAGTTCCTTTGTATACTTGGTTTGAGAAATGAATATGCCTTCAGCATGTTGTTTGACTTGCAATCTTAGAAAGAAGGAAAGCTCACCCATGCTACTCATTTCAAATTTTGAATGCATTAAGTTAGAGAACCTTCTGCACAAATTTGAATTAGTAGAACCAAATATGATATCATCTATATATATTTGTACTAGTAGGGTATGGGACTTATGGGTTCTAATAAAAAGAGTTTGGTCTACTCTACCCCTTATAAAATCATTTTTCAGAAGAAAGCATGCTAAGGTCTCATACCATGCTCTAGGAGCTTGCTTGAGACCATATAATGTTTTATGCAATTTGAAAACATAGTCAGGATAAGTTGAAGAGATAAAACCTGGAGGTTGTCTAACATAGACTTCTTCTTTGATGTCTCCATTTAGAAAGACACTCTTCACATCCATTTGGTAGACCTTGAATCCTTTGTGAGGTGCATAAGCAAGGAATATTCTTATGGCCTCTAACCTTGCCACTGGTGCAAAGGTCTGGTCATAGTCTATCCCTTCTTCTTGAGAATAACCTTGAGCAACTAGCCTTGCCTTGTTCCTTACAATAACTCCTTGAACATCCAACTTGTTTCTGAACACCCACTTTTTTTCCAATAATTGAGTGATCCTTAGGCCATGGCACTAGTTCCCAAACTTTGTTTCTCTCAAATTGATGTAGTTCCTCTTGCATAGCAATGATCCAGTGTGGATCTTGTTCTGCATCTTGAATGGATTGAGGCTCAACTTGAGATAGAAAGCAAGTAAGCATCAGGTTCTGGTTGACCTGATTTCTTATTTGCACACCAGCTGAGATGTCTCCAATCACTTGGGAGATTGGGTGATCTCTTGTTGTTACTAAATCAACAGGAGGTGTTGATTGTTCACCAACCTGTGTTGTTGTTTCCTCTTGTGGAACAACAATTGTCTCTTTTAGATGTTGCACATCCTCTTCATCATCACTGCTCTCATCCTTTTGCTGGATAGGTGGAGGAGCTGTATCCTTTTCTTTAACTTGTAATCTATCAATACTTTCTGAAAGGGAGTGTACCTGCATAGGTTCTATGGTAGAAGCAGACTTCTCGTTATAAAACATGTTAGTCTTATCAAAAGAAACATGAACAGATTCTTCTATTTTAAGAGTAGATTTATTATAAACCCTACAAGCTTTACTGATCATGGAGTATCCCAGAAACACTCCTTCATCAGCTTTAGCTTAAAATTTTACTACGTATTTCTTGTCATTATTGTGAATATAACAAATACAACCAAAATTTTTAAAATAGTTTACTTTATGTTTCTTCCCTTTGAGCAATTCATAGGAAGTCTTGTCCTTCAGTTTATGTATTATACTTCTGTTCAACACATAGTTGGAGGTGTTCACTGCCTCAGCCCAAAAAGATAGAGGTAAGTGAGCATGTGTCAACAATGTAGTAGCAGATTCAATTAGGGTTCTATTTTTCCTTTCAGCTACCCCATTGTGTTGAGGAGTTCTAGGAGCTGAGAAAGTATGTCTGATCCCTTCACTCTGACAGAACTCTTGCATAAGAAGAGAATCAAACTCTGTCCCATGATCACTTCTGATCAGGGCAATGTGAGTATTGAACTCAATCTGTATACATTTGAGAAACTCTATCAAACACTTAAAGTTGTCAGAATTCTTCCTCAGAAATAATACCCAAGAGAATCTGGAGAAGTCATCTACAATCACACAAGCATAAGATTTCCCTCCTAAGCTTTTTACTGTAATGGGTCCAAAAAGATCCATGTGTAACAGATACAATATCCTAGGTGAATCACTCTTATAAAGTGACTTAAAGCTATTTTTAGTTTGCTTGCCTAATTGACAGGCCCTGGAGAGTCCTTTCTTCTTGTAGGGGCCAGAAGGTAGTCCTCTAATAAGGTTGTCCTTGGATAGCCTAGAAATTATTCTAAGGTTTAGGTGTCCTAGTCTTTTGTGCGATAAATCAATTGGTTTACAAACTGAATTAAATAAGAAGATATCTATGTTTATTTAAAGTAAATCTACAAGATAAATGTTACCTTTCCTTTTACCTGTTAATACTGTTGTGTTATCCTCTGACTTGATCTTGCTTAAGGATTTGTTGAATGTCACTAGATATCCTTCATCACAGAGTTGACTGATGCTGATTAGATTGTGCTTAAGTCCTTCCACATAAGCCACCTTCTTGAATGTGACTGAGCCAATCTGAACAACACCATATCCTTTTGTTTGACCAAAGTTTGAATCACCAAAATTACTTTGGGTCCATGTTTGGTTATGAAGGATGATAGGTTCTCCTTATTCCCTGTCATGTGCTTTGAGCACCCACTATCCAGATACCATTGTTGGGTCACTTCTGGATAGGTCTTCACCTGCACATAATCAGCTTATATCTTTTTGACCAAGTTTACCTTGGTCGTAGGTTGATATCCTTTAAATTAAGAAATAAAAGACATCAGAGGTTGACTCTTATAACCTTCAGGATGGTATCTCCTAGGAGGTACTATCCTTTCAGTATAAGGGTTGAAACATTGGGATGAAGGACTTCTAGGATTGAATTTAGATGTTCCTCTGAAAGGTTCAAAACTCTGAGCTCCGTTCAACGATCGTCGACCTGAGTTCGACGATCTTGGGTCAGATCGTCGAGCTCCGTTCGAAGATCGAATATAGCAGAGTTAAGAGTTCAGAAGTCGTCGATCTGATTTCGATGATCCAGCCTTGGATCGCCGAGCTCTGTTCGACGATCATCGAGCTCTGTTCGACACTTTCTGTTGAACTATAACTTTCTTTGGCAAGTCAGCATTCTTCCTAGCTACCTCTACAACTCCCTTCCCTTTATCAGCGATAAATTTGATTGGAGTTGTCGGAACTATAGGCTGGCTGGATAAAGCTCCCAAGCCTAGTGTACTATTAAATCTAGAGTTCACTGTACTTGTGATATCCATCAGTTTAATGCTTCTCCCATTGAGAGATTCTTCAAACTGCTTGTCCTTGGATAGTTCACTTTTTAGTGCAGCTATCTGCTCCCTATAGCATTCTAACTCCTCAGAGAGTTTGAGTTTATTTGACTTTAGGATACTGTAGTCAGATAATTGATTTCTGAGAGAGATTATCTCTTTCTCAGACTTTAGTAAATCTAAACACAGTGTCTTAAATTCAATTTTAAAGTCCTCAGAAGTAAAATCAAAAGAGTTTATTACCTCATCCTCTTCAGATCCAGTTTCAGCTTCAGAATCAGACTCTTGTTCTGCATCAGAGTTTTGCTGGGAGGCATTGATTGCAATCATGCAGAATTCTTTTTCCTCAGCATCATCCTCATTATCACTTGAGCTGGATGAGACTTCTGATTCTTCTTCTGTATCACTATAGCTTTCAGCTACAAACCCCTTCCTTGTATGTTTGTTTTTGTTGGATGAGGATTTGTTACTGTTGTTTCCCCTGGAGTCCTTGTCTTTTCTCCTATCTTTCCTGTCCTTCTTGTCCTTGTTATGATTTTTTGGACAGTCAGGCACAATATGGCCTGGTTTCCTGCATCCAAAACAGATTATTTCTTTATTATTTTATTTGTCATACCATGGCTTCTCATGCCCTCTTCATGACCTCTTTCTGAAATCTTTCCTGGCCATTTTATAGAATCTTTTGGCTAGCAAGCTCATCAATTCTTCATTGCCTGTGACCTTGTCTTCAGGCTTCTCTTCTATGGCTTTGAAAGCTATGGTCTTCTCCTTTCTAATGACTGGAGAAGTAGTATTTTGCTCTTCTTCCCTATTCTTAATGAACAGCTCATAAGATTTGAGCTTGCCAAAAAGAGCTTCTGTAGTAATTTCAGTTAGACTTCTGGCATCTTTAGTTGGCAAAATTCTTGAAGCCCAAGTGCTGGGGAAGCACATTAGGATATTTTCATTTAGTTCAGTGAGTGTGATCTCCTTATCCAATGTCTTCAACTCACTAACTGTCAGGTTGAGCCTGTTGTATATATCTGCAACTGACTCTGCTTCTCCTTTCTTGAAATTCTCATATTGACTTATGAGATGGGATCTCCTGTCCTTCCTTTCATCAGCAGATCCTGAGACAATTTAATATAACTTGTCCCATATTTCTTTTGCTAAACTGCATTCAGCTACCTTTTGGAATATCTCATCAGACATGGTCTGAGCAAGGATATTCATAGCCTTTGCATCTACAACTTTCCATTTCTTTATTTCTGCATCTGTTCCTGAAGGAGGTGGAACAACACTTGTACTTGTGATCACTTGAGGTCTTGGACAAACTGTCAAAACAGAGTTAAAAATGTCCTCATCAATATAATTAATGTAAAGCTTAATCCTTGCCTTCCAAAGTGAAAACTTAGAGAGGTTGCACACTGGAGGTATGGTGCTAGCATAATCTTTGCTCTGTGCCATGGTTTTGTATGAAAATAAATATAATATAAAAAGTAGTAACTATCCTCTATAGAAGGTTTAACTTATCAAGGATCTTTTGGTTCAGGTGTTAGCCTGTTCAACCAATCTGTTGAAAATTCAGATGTTGAATAACCAACCTCCCTCTGATACCAATTGAAAGTGAGTGAAAGATCTACCTTGACTCTAAAGGGGGGGGGGTGAATAGAGTATTTTAAAATAAAATTTACAATTAAAAATTGTTAGGCATTGGAAGACTTAATTTACTTATATGTGTAAGGTGCTTGCAGTAAAATAAAACTAAAGCAAGAAAATAAAGAATCACACAGCACACAGCAAAGACAAACACACAGCAACCAGATTACACAAGGATCTATAGTGGTTCCCCAAAACTTGGGTACATCAACTCTTCTACCACCCTAGGTAGGAATCCACTGCAGGAAGGGTTGATCAGGTGTCCGGGGCACCAATAAGCTTTTGATAAGGTGCTCAAAAACAAAACCAGATTTTTTGATAAGGTGTCTTGCCACCACTGAGTTTTGATCAGGTCTCAGAAACCAAGAGTTCACTTTTGAAGGGAGAGATAACCCTGTATAGATGGTGGTAAAAGAAAAAGGGTGATGATGCCTTCCCTGTCTCAAATCATTGAGAGAAGACTAGTGGATTGTTGATGTTGTCAAAGCTCCCCCTGAGATATAGAATGGTTCAGGAGTGAAAGCTTTGCTAGGGTGATAGGTCTTCAGATGCTTCAGATCTCCAGCAGAAGATGATTCTAGTAGATGCTGAAATGTTTTGTGTTTGGAGTCCTTGATGTTGAAGCTTTTGAACACTTGAAGATTTGGAGGAGTTAAGTAACAGAAGATCTCCTCTACAGCAGAATTTTCTTGTGTTCTTAAAGATTCAGTAGATTTGAAAATCACAGAAGATGAATTGTTGATCAGATAAGTTGTATTGTTCAATCTTCTGTATTGTAATCTAATTCTTCTATATCTCTTTGTATTCTCTGTATATTATTGTTGTTATATCTATTCTCTTCTGCAGGAGTATATCAAAAGACAGACTTGGATGGTCGTTACTCAGTCATAAATGGCTTCCATAATTGACAACTATATTTGAGGAAAGTCCTAACCAATATTCCATTTAGTCCTTCCTTAAAACATGCATCAGATTGCTTGAAACGGCTAGAAAATCCTTTGTAATAAATGCAGAAAATAACTCTGAAAGAGTTTAAATTAATTCCATAACTATTCTTGAATTTGAATTCTAAAAGCATTGATCTCTTACAAAAATCGTCGACCTGAGCTCAGCTATCGTCGACCTGAGCTCAAATATTAGATTTTAACAGCAGACAGAAAACATCGACCTGAGCTCTACGATCGTCGACCTGAGCTCAGCGACTTGGAAAATAGCTGAAGACAAAACGTCGATCTGAGATCGAAGATCGTCGACCGGAGTTCGACGACTTGCAGAATTGAGCTCAGAGAACGTCGAACTGAGTTCGACGTTTCGTCGACCTGAGCTCGACGAAAATTGTCTTGTCTCAATACTTAGTCCTGATCTCTGAATGGTCCTGGGGGCAGCTCCAAACCTATGTTCTAAGCCCTAGACTCATTCTAATTTTACCTTTGCAACTATACAACTAGGTCAAACAATTTTCCTAATAACATAGTGATCTTTGCCCAAATTAGTAATAGGGTGTTCCAACATATTTTATTTTATAATTTTTATTTTTATTGCATTTAAATAATTCATGTAAAGATGGATGTTTATAACCATCATAAGTTGTTTTAAATATTTCATTTCTTGTATTATGATGGGTGCATATAACCATCATAACTTTCATTTTGAATTTTGAATTTTGAATGGAGGGATATTGAGTGGTGTAGGCTATATATAGCCATGTTATGAAGGAATAATGAGATAATGAAAAATTTAAAACCAAGAATTAAAAATTTGAATTTCCCCTCCTCCTCTCTCTTCCCCTCTTGGAAAATTCATTTCCTGCTCCTTATCTCCCCTAGTGAAATTTTTGCCAAGGCCTTCTCCCCCTTTCCCCTAGCATCCTCCTTAGCCGCCAACCACACCACCACCTCCACTTGCAAAAAAATGAGCACCACCATCCAATGAAGATAATTCGGCCAAGGCAATAAAGGTTGCTTCCTTATGGATTCCAACTACGACATGAAGCGACGTAGGCGGACAAGTTTCCTCTCCTTCCGACGTGACTCCGGCGGAGACGTTGAAGAGTGATCCACGTAGAGATAATCGGAATCATCCATTCCGGTTGGGTAACGAAAAATTCCTACCTTCGTGTGATTTCTTTTTCCTAGATATTCTTGTGGCGGAAATCCTTGGCGTTTAATTTTGATAGCATTAATTCATCGTGGTTTTCTTCGCTCGGTTTGTGTTTTTCTTGATTGATTTAATTTCGAAAGGGTTTGGCGAACCTTCGATTTCTTTTGTTTGGAGAGATCTACCTTTTCCAAATCAAATTTTATTTGGTAGATCTTGTTTGGTACAATAACGATCGTTCGGAACGAGTAGGTCCTTTTAGCCGGAAAGAATATTGGTCTATCACCTCTATTCGATCCTAATCGGGTTGGCTACTCGTACGCTAACATATAATTGATAGGATTAATTAACGTGGTGCCGCGTAGAATGATTGTGCGATTGTAGGATTGGATCATTATAGAGGCAATCGTGTTCGTCCGTAGATATATCCAGTGTCTACGTACAATCCTGCATCAGCAACCAAAACTCGCACTTGCTCAACTTGGCGAACAACTTATGGTCCCTCAAAGAAGATAAAACTAATCGCAGATGCTGTTTATGCTCCTAAGCATTGCTGGAATATACTAGGATGTCATCTATAAACACGACTACGAATTTGTCCATAAATTCCTTGAACACACAGTTCATCAAATCAATAAAGGTTAAGGGTGTGTTTGTCAAACCAAATGACATTTCCAGAAATTCAAAATGCCCATGCCTCGATCGAAAAGCAGTCCGCGGAATATCTGACTCACGGATCCTGAGCTGATGGTAGCCGGAACGAAGATCAATCTTAGAAAATACCGCGCTACCGCGCAACTGATCAAACAAATTGTCAATCCTTGGCAGAGGATACTTGTTCTTAATAGTGACCTTATTCAACTCTCAATAGTCGAAGCAAAGCCTCATCGATCCGTATTTTTTCTTAACAAACAGAACAGGAGCACCCCAAGGCGATGAACTCGGCCTTATAAAACCCTTATCTATCAACTCATCCAGTTGGTTATGCAACTCCTCCAGCTCTCGCAGGGCCATCCGGTACAGCGCCTTCGCAATAGGACGCATGCCTGGCTCCAAATCTATCACAAACTCAACATCTTTTTCAGGTGGAAGACCAGGAAGATCATCAAGAAATACATCTGAAAACTCGCGCACAACAGGAATATCTTCTAAACGCGGCAAACTACGAACGGTCCCCAATACAGAGACCAAACAAGCAAAGCAGCCGGAAACTAGCAGCTTCCAAGCACATACCGCAGAAACAACTGGAGAATCATGGCGCGGAATACTATAAACACTCCAAGGCTGGCCATTGTCCTTTCTGAAGTCCAAGAGCTTACCCTTGTACTGGATAACTGCATCATACCGGGACAACCAGTCCATGCCTAAGATAACATCAAAGTCTTCCAAGTCGATCACCTTCAGATCTGCCTTTATTAGAAAATCACCTAACAGAATCGGACAATCCTAAATGCCCCGATCTGAAACCACAGAATTACCGGAAGGGAACTTGACGCAAAAGGCATCCCCAACTCGATCTAGATCCCAATGGTACCGATCCACGAAGGCTCTAGCCACAAAAGAGTGGGTAGCGCCAGAGTCGAAGAAAACACCCGCCCAGTAGTTCTTCACCTTAAATCTTCCTATAAGATTGCACACGTAACTAAGGAAAACAAATGTTAAACGATCACTAAGAATAAAACATTCAGGCTAGGGAGAAATCTAACTTGAAATAACCTGAGTATAAGTTTGAGCTTCCTCTGAGGAAATCATGTTCAGCTTTCCTTTACCTTTATCCAATCGCTTAAGTAGTGTCAATGCCTGATGTGGGACTGGTTGAATCACAGGCTGGAGCTGCTTGCACTGAGCCTTGATATGCCCTTCTTGACAACATAGAAAATATCTTCTTGTCTTATTCTTTCCCCAACAGTGGGCAACATCATGCCCTGGCCGCTTATATGCAGAACAGAATAAATCTTTCCTGGGAGCACCTTGTATCGCATGATCTCGCTCTTTCTTCTAAGCTCTCTCCCTTTTGTAACATCCCTCTAATGGGTGGCCTGGCAGGCCACAGAAGCTACAAACTTCCTTGCTCTTCTTTCTTGAAGCATCACCGGATTGCAAGGGACTCTTTCCTTCAACGGATTTCCTTTTGTCTCTTCTTATTTGTTGGCCTCAATTTTTAGCATTTTCGATTTCCTCAGCCTTCAAGGCAGCTTATACTGCAGCGGTATAACTCACTGCTCTATAAGCACCAGCAAGCTGATGGTTGTCACTTCTTAGACCACCCAAAAATCGTTTCACTCGATCCATTTCAATGCTCAAATATCTAGGAGCAAACCGACTTAATTTGCTAAATTCAATCTCATACTCACTAACTGTGAGTTGCGTCTGCTTTAAATGTAAGAAGTCATTCATCAGGCGGTCCCGCTCGACCGAGGGAAGAAACTTTCCCAGTTGCATCTCCTTAAAAGATTCCCAAGAGCATCCTTCTTTCATGCTCTCCTCCCTAAGCCACAAACTTTTTGCTAACCCTTTGAGCTGGTAGGCGACGATCATCATTCTCTAATCGTCAGTAACTACAGAGTAGGAAAACATCTCCTCGATCGATATAAGCCAATCATCCAAGATCATGAAATCTGCCTTTCCATCTTAAGTAGGAGGCCCGAGTCGTTGAAACTATGAGATAAACGTAATCTCTTGTGGAACCACTACCGGAGGCACCCGAGGAGCAGGAGGGGAAGGAACAGCTAGACCCACTGGAGGGTCTTATACTCTCAGAGCTAGCCGCGACAAAACAGATAACAGAGATTGTATCTGGGACTGCGCATCCACTATCTGCCTTGACAAGGCCTCATTGCTCTATCACAGACTCTCTATCATCGCATTGCTCTGCACACCTGAAGACTTGCCCTCAAATTGGGGAGTAAGCCTTGTCGAAGGATGCTTCGACATACTATTAACATACAAACAACTAGTCAGAACCTAGCCCAACTGCTAGAACTAGAGAACCTAGTACAGACAAAACATACTTAAATATGAGCTTCAACTGCTGACTTGCTCTGGGATTTTTCAATAATGATGTTATGCCTAACCTAGGATGATTCACCATCATCACACTAACTCATGTGCTTAGACCATGAATGCATGAATTTATATTCCTTTTGACTCAAAACCATGTGTGTACTTATGTCATCATATGAATCTTTAGTTTGGCACGTTGTGCTTATGCTATGTTATGCTATGCATTCTAAAAAGGCTATAATGCATGATATGAGCGGCATACACATGAAATGTTATGCATCCCATACTACATAACATTGCATGTAACGAAAAGAGAAAACGTGTTAATGGCATTCATGTGGTGAGGTTATGCATCTCATATTACATAACCCTCACATGTTGCCACCTATGGAGGATCCATATACAAACAAATAGTATGCATCCCATACTACATAATATGACCTGTATACTTCTTATCATGCAAATGAGTGTAGTGCTCATGCTTCAGCCAAGACGTACTTATGACACATCGGTGTGTGTATGATATGTCACTAAACAACTAACACTAACAAGGGAAGGTTGCCCGACCAATTGTAACCTCCCTCTGATACCAACTATCACGACCCGCATTTTCTCAGCAACAAACTTTTATTAGAGTAATAGAAAATACATGCCGTGATGCTATGCCATGCAGGGGATAACTGCAGACGCTCAGGCAAGACACCAACCTAAACAAGTTAAACCGAAATCATAAGTTATTATGAAAAACATCTTTCAAATTAGATGGATGGTCGTATCCCTCGGCGAAAAGGATCAACTAGTCCATAAGTAAAAATATATTTATACGCTGCGGAAAAATACCTTGATTATGGTGATTTGACATCATACATGAGTGTAAACGTCTCCAAAGGACAACTCATGAAATGCAGGACTCTAAATTTAGTATAATATGAAATTAGTCTTTACGTTACTTTGGAAAATAGTACTTTTGGTTTAGAAATATGGCATATATGAAGTACATATAGTAATGATTTTACGAGTTAAAATACCTAACATGCATCCTAGCATAAATCATTCCCAGAGAGCAAGTAAACAACCTCCAAATAGGCAAAAATAGCAGTTTAAGTTATATACTTAGCATCACAAGAAAAACCACCAGTGGGCGTCAACAACTTGACATGAACCCACTAGTGAGTATGCATGTCTATACAGAAGGAAACAAGAAAAGATCTACCTCACAAACTAAGGAAGGGGAATCTCAACAGCCCAGGAGATCACAAGCAAGCACCCAAAAGAAAACTAGCTGCCCAACCGGCTACTTCTCTTAACCTAAGGCATTCAAAGAAAAGAACACCTCAGGAAAAATATAATCAAATAGAAATGGATCATTTTGTCATAAGCAATAAAAAGAAAGGGGTTTACCATACCCTTACAGTAGAATGCTATCAAACTTAGCAAAAGGAAATAAACGAGTCAACAAAAGTAAAACACTGTCCAAAGAATAATCAAAGTGCACCAAGTGCGAGAAATTAGCAACATGCCTTGCTAAAAACCTGCAGCAGCAACAAGGAAAACATATGCCAAAATATAGTTGCTTAGAAAAGGAAAGGAACTAACAGTCTTATCTTGTGAATTAATAGCAGTGGTAAAACTTTGGGTCCTGGTTGGTATCTAAAAACAGCCCTCTTCCAAACAACCAGACCCAAAAATTCTCCAGGGTGAAAACATCTAGTGGAAGCTCTAGGGTACACACACATAACCAAACCAGCTAAAATTTTTGCCAAACTGGTGGTTGCCACCGCTCAGAACACACAAATCACCCCTTACAGAGCCACTAGAAAAAAAACCACCTCCATAATCCACGATTCGGCATCCAAAAACTAGCCGAAAAAACAACACAAAACTGAAATAAAACCTATACTAACCAACTCGGGAAAAAACAACAACCTAAGGAAAAAGCGTCGAGTCCACTCGACACCGCATTGAGTGAGTACAACTCACTCAATGCCAAACACTAAGTATAGAAGGCGTCGAGTCTACTCGACCTTGCGTTGAGTAAGTACCATTCACTCAACGCCAAACACTAAACAGAGAAGGCGTCGAGTCTACTCGACGCCGCGTTGAGTGAGCTCCACTCACTTAACGCCAAAAGACTTAGCCGCAAAAATGCACTGGACAACGACATTGAGTTATTTCAGCTCACTCAATGTTGTCAACGATATCAGCCGAAACGGTTGAGTGACCTCACCACACTCAACGCTTTTGACTTAGAAGAAAAATATCGCCGGACTAAAAGGCATTGAGTGAGCTCGACTCACTCAACGGCAAATGCAGATGGCTTTGAGTGAGCTCAACTCACTCAATGCCAAAAGGCACAGGTGTTGAGTGAACTCAACTCACTCAATGCCAATAGACTTAGAAAAATTCCTAAGGCAAACGACGTTGAGTGAGCTCAACTCACTCAACGATAAAAGACTTAGAAAAAGTCTCTGGTAAGATGGCGTTGAGTGAGTGCAACTCACTCAACGCCAAAGGCAGACGACGTTGAGTGAGATCAATTCACTCAACGCTGTCAACGCTTTTGGGCTTAAGCCCCAGACCAAACAGCTAGGCATTGAGCATGTCCACCACACTCAATTCTTTTATACTTAGCCTACAAAATGAACTTCTGCCCTAAGCTAACATTCAACGAGTGCTGACAGAGAGTTTACAAACATAATTTCTAATTTCCTCTATCCTACCCCTTCTACCCGGCTACAGCTACCAACCAAGCTGGGCTAAAATAAGCAAACTAAAATCCTTCCTACAACCCTACCTAGACAAAAAAAGGGAATAAGAAGAGAGAGAATTAATGAAAATTGGAGAAGATCGAGCAAAATATAGCTGGGATGAAAACTGTAGCAACCCTAACTTCTAGGAAAAAGAAAGAATGAGATACTACAACAAGATTAATTGGAATAAAAATCAAGGTTGTTAAGGGAAAAGAGCGCCACTTGCCTCTACCTCCAGTAAACAGCAGCTGCCTTCCAAAATCCGGCACCGGCGGCAAGATTGACAACCTAAGAGGCAAACCTGAAGCTTTATAGGGAAGATAAGCAAAACTTAAAAACCCTAGCTTACAAAGACAACTCTAGAACAAGAAATACTTACCTAGGGAGGAAGATCCGAGTAAGAGCAGTCCAGATCTACCCTTACCAAAGAAAAACAAGATCTAGATTGCAAGAAATCACCGGCCGGAGCTCAAACTTTTTCGTCGCCTGTCTCCTTCCGCTGGAAGCTATCTGTCGTGTTTGGGGAAGAGGAATAGGGATAAGACCAAGATATGCTTTACATTAATATCTATTATAATATTATTATAGTACAGCCAAACCCAACAACTAAACTATTTTACATGATTGATAATACGTTTTGTAGCCTAAACTATTATCGTATTTTCTATTTTATATTGTACAAATTATGTCTATTATTAGTTTATTTTTATCATTTTTATGTAAATATTATTGCCACTGACTTTTTCTTTTCTTTTTGCAGGTTTCCAGAAAATTGGCCAAAATGACCTGTCACGCCCCCCTGTTATGCCCACCCTGGGCGTGACCTAGGGCGTGTCGCCCGATCCCGAGGACTCCTGCTGGAAGGGACAGAAAAACGGTCAAAACTGCTGTCACGCCCCCTGACACGCCCTCCCCGGGCGTGTCTCCAGGCGTGACAAAGGGCGTGTCGCCCTCTGCCGCAAAGCCTGCCGCCGCATTGAATGCAGGTTCCGTCACAGCACGCAATAGTACTGTCACGCCCCCCGTCACGGGCGTGACCTGGGGCGTGACATCAACTTTTTGACGACTGACGGATTTCCGACCAATGATTTGGACATGACGTGCCTGTCACGCCCCCTGTCACGGGCGTGAGCTAGGGCGTGACCACCGACGTACCGAAGCAATCATCCGTCCCGCCAGAATCCAGAGCCCGAGGTCAACATAGTACTGTCACGCCCCCTGACACGCCCCCCTAGGGCGTGTCTGAGGGCGTGACCAACCCGATAAAAAATTCTATAAATTGAGACCCCCCTCTCCATTTCAGTAAGCTTTTATTGAGTGGGGGGAGGTGCTGCCCCTTTGGTTTTTGAGTTTTTCATGCTTTCTCTCTCTCCCTCCCCCTCTCTTTATAATTTTTGTTTAACCCTAGTTAAATCTTAGCTTGTTTATGCTTTCTTTGTAATCTTTGCTCTTTCTTAGTGCTAATTGTAGGGCTAGAATAGGATTTCCATTTCATGCACTTGTAATTTTATTTTCAATTGTGTAGCTTGCCCCTTTTAATTAATAAAAGTGTTCTTGTTTAGCTTGTGTTTAGCTTGTGTTCTTGTTTAGCTTGTGTTGTTCTTATGCTTTACTACTCATCCCCCTTCCTCCATTCCATAATGATTAACTAATCCTCCTTGTACTCGATCTTGATGATCCGAGGTTAGAGCGATTATGTTATGATGTTTTAATTAATCTTTTCTTTTTAGGTTAGGGCCTTGAATTACTCTTGATTAATCACAGGTTGGAGGTATATTTTCGATATATACTCTCCCCCTTTGCTTTCAATCTGGGCTAGCCGAGAGGCCGAAAGAATGAAGTGAGCATTCAAGAGTAAAGGGAGTTGTACGCACCCCTCGAGAGAGGCAGACGTCCAAATCTCCCGGATTGGAGTAAAATCCAATAGTGGGGTTCACCGCGTAAAGCGAGTTTTAGGCCTCCGATTTAGACGAGAGTCGGTCGGACCTTCCTAAACTCAGTTGGGCACGACTTCGAGAGAAGCGTGCTCAAGCTTTAGGAACCTCCACGGTCAAGGACCTTTATCCTATTAAGTTTAGATTTTTATCGCATTTTCTTAATCGTCTTTAGCCGAGGTGAATCTTGATCGAGTGCATTTCCATTTCATATTTTTCTACCCTTCGTAGTAATCGTTTTACTTAATAGCTTTACTTAATTGCAGTGTTTCTCTTTCTAGTATAGCTTTACTTTCTCCCCTGCACTTAGATTTTCTAAAACCCTAGTTTTTTTCGTCGATAAGATAATAGCATTCGTGTGAGTAAGCATAGCCAACAGTTCCCGGATTTCAATACGACACTTGTGTCCCCTTGCTATAATTCGATAGGTATACTTGCCTCATCGGGTTGCTAGTTCGGTTGCGTTTATTTTCTTCGAACCCTAGCGCGCAACAAGTTTTTGGCGCCGTTGCCGGGGAACCAACTTCCGTTGGTATTTTGAAAACACGAACCTATTAATTTTATCTCTTCTCTTTCTCATCCTCTTTCTTTAAAATTTTAAAAATCAAAAAAATTTTATCACCGCTCTTAATAGAAACCAACCTCACAATTTTTCTACGCCACCTAATTCTCTCGAAAAGGGCAAAGGGCTTTAAGCGCCACTGTCTTGTCTAGTACCTTGCGAACCCTTCACGGGGTAGTCCTTGGGAAGTTCGGGAGTTAATCTATAAAAAAAAATCTATTTCAAAAAGAAAAAAAATTTCTAATCTTTTTTCTAGTTTATCCTTTTTCTCTTCCTCTTCTTCTTTTCTGTTCTTTTAGTGCATGACCCGCGGGAGTCCGTCGATTATTTTGGACTTGGACCACGAAATTGAGCGTACTCTTCGGAGAAGATCGCGATTTCAAGGTCCTACTATCCAAGTGCCGGTTGAGGACTCCGAGTCATTTGCTACTTTAAGAATGAAGAACCCAACGTAGATGAGGCCGTGCAAAGGACTATGTCCTATTATGCACGACCGAACCTCGAGGGAACAGAATCAAGTATAGTCCGCCCTGCTATAGCAAATAATAACTTCGAACTAAAGCCTAGCATAATTCAAATGGTACAGCAATATGTGCAATTTGACGTACTTCAAGATGAAGATCCGAATGCACATATAGCTAGCTTTCTTGAAATTTGCGACACCTTCAAGATAAATGGTGTCACAAATGATGCGATCAGGCTGAGACTCTTCCCCTTCTCTCTAAGAACTAAAGCTAAGCAGTGGCTGAACACACTTCCGAAAAATAGCATAACCACTTGGAATGAATTAATTGAAAAATTTTTGGCGAAGTATTTTCCGCCAGCTAAAACTGCAAAACTTAGGAACGACATCTCTTCCTTCGGACAAATAGACTCTGAAACCCTATATGAAACCTGGGAGAGATTTAAAGAATTATTAAGACAATGCCCACATCACGCGCTGCCTGTATGGTTACAAGTGCAGACATTCTATAATGGGCTAAATCAAAGCACGAAGCAAATGATAGACGCAGCTTCTTGCGGTACTTTAAATCATAAGACCTCGGAAGCCACTCTTGAGCTTTTTGAGGACATGGCCATGAACACTTATCAGTGGAATGTGCCTAGGTCCTGCCCGAACAAGCCTGCAGGTATCTATGAAGTGGACAACGTTTCCCAGCTCGCTCTGCAAGTAGAAATCCTAAGCAAAAAGATAACGGAGATGACTGCTGCCTCCGCCCCTCAGGTATGGGAATCTGCAACCCCTACTCCAGAACATTTAGATTATGTTAATAATATGCCTAGAACTGCTTTTAATAATTTTACTGCTGCGAATTTTCATCCGCCTGGTTTTAATTTTCCGAATAGTTATAACCCTGCTTTAAGAAATCATCCGAACTTTTCATGGAGTAATCCATCGAATGCGATGCGCCCACCCCCGCAAAATGATTTTTCTGCACCACCACCACCACCACCAATTCTTCAAAATTACCAAAAACCTCCAAGCTTGGAGGAATTATTTTCTAAATATATCACCACAAATGACGCTACCATAAGAACTTTAACCGGAAGCGTAATGTTGCGCGCTAGGGTTCGAAGAAAATAAACGCAACCGAACTAGCAACCCGATGAGGCAAGTATACCTATCGAATTGTAGCAAGGGGACACAAGTATCGTATTAAGATCCGGGAACTGTTGGCTAAGCTTACTCACACGAACGCTATTATCTTATCGACGGAAAAACTAGGGTTTTAGAAAATCTAAGTGCAGGGGAGAAAGTAAAGTTGTTCTAGAAAAATAAACACTGCAATTAAGAGGGCTATTAAGTAAACAACTAAGCTAGAAAGTGTCGAAGTATGAGACCGGGCGGTCTGGCGGTTTGAGCCTGGCGGGTTGTTGACCGGGCGGTCTGGCGGATTGAGGTTGGCGGGTTGATTTCCAGGCTGTCGCCGTATGGTATCCGGCGGTCTGACGACTTATCTCTGGCGGCTTGGAAACCGGCCGGTCTAGCGGTCTCCTACCGCATCTCTCCCTCTTGGTTCTGGTATTGCCGAGCGGTTAGAACATTGTCTAACCGCGCGGCCTGTTCCGGTCTCTTATTCTAGCCGCCCAGATCTGTTGTATAGCTTTAGTCCCACATTGTTAGTTTGTATTCTTCTCTCTCTCCTCCATTCTATAAAAGGGAGGCCATACCTTTGTAAATGATATCTTTTTGGATAATAAAATTTCAATTATTCAAAGTTCCGGCTTGTTTTCTAGTCGTTTATTCTCTGCTCTAGTCGTTTGTTCGCTACTTTTAACATGGTATCAGAGGGATCGATCTTCTCCTCCTGATTCTGTGCGCCCTGTCCGCGCGGCTTGCCCCTTCTTCTCGCGACCTGTTCTCGCTGTTTACGCCCTGTCCGCGCGTCCTCCTTCTCCTGCCCTTCTGTCGCAGCGACCTATCTCCTTGTTCGTCGCGACCTGCTTCTTTATTCGCCTTTTCCGTTCGCGCGGTCTATTTTCTAGCCGTTCGACCTCTTCCCCGTCTTGGACCTGCGGCTTGGTCGTGGCTTCTCTGGCCGCTGGTGTCTAACATCGTGACCGCCGCAGCTCGTCTTCTTTCTATCCGCGCGGCTTATATTCTAACCGCGCGGCCTCTCGCAGTTGTCTCCTATGGCCCTTTCTGAGACCTCCACCACCACCACTCCTATCGCCACTCCGGCGCCGCTTCCTACACCCTCTGGCAACCTTGGCACGGTTTCTAAACTTGTTGGCTCCAACTATCCGGATTGGAGCGTCTCCTTCACTTTTCTTCTCCGCTCTCAGCGCAAACGTCATCACCTCACCGATGACCCTCCTCCCTCAGACTCTGCTGAATTTGATGACTGGGATGCCAGTGATGCGCTTGTCCGCACGTGGTTGGCTAACAGCCTCTCCGATGAATGTCTTCCTGTCATACGCCATGATGAGACGGTCAAGACCGCGTGGCTTCACCTTGCTGCTCTCTACTCAAAGGGGGCCCAGACATCCCGCATTTATACTCTCTACGCGGATCTCTTCGCTCGCCCTTCCATGTCTCCTGCTGCGGCTTATCAGCAAGTTCAGGCTCTTGGAGCCGAAATCCTCCAGAATCGCCCCTTCTCCGCGGACTTGGCCGAACAGCACAAACACTTCCAGGAACTCCTGGTTGTTTGTTATCTTCTCCGGCTTCCTGAGTCTTTTGATATGATCCGCCAGCAGATCTTGGGCGAAGCCGAGTCTCCCACCTTGGATGCCACCGCAGCTCGCATCGCCGCGGTTACTTCACTGCTCCAACGTCCTTTATTGTCCTCCCCTCCTCCACCGGACTCCTATGCACACCAAGTCCAGCGGGGTGGCAATAGTGGTCGCAGCCAATCTGGCACGCGCGGTCCGTCAAGGTTCCTCTGCTCTCACTGTGGTCGTACCGGCCACTCAGTTGACCGCTGCTGGCAGAAACATCCTCATCTTCGTCCCTCCGGTGATACTTCTTCCTCAACCTCCGCCTCCTCTCGGCAGTCTGCTTCTGTGGCCACCACCTCAGGTAGTGCACACGTCGTTACCCAAGGTAAATGGCTCATTGACTCTGGTGCTACAAATCACATGACCGGAAACCCTCACTGCTTCTCTCTCCTAGAGACGCATGATCGGTTACCCCGGTTCTTGTTGCGGATGGTTCGCCTTCCCCGGTTCATGGAACGGGCATGGTTCAAGTCACTCCCTCGCTTCGCTTAGCGGACACTCTCTATGTCCCGAAGTTCCCTTGCAATTTACTCTCCGTTACTACTTTGTGCAAGCAACTTCAGTGCTCTGTATTATTTACTCCTACTTCTTGTTGTTTTCAGGACCCGAGAACCCAACGGACGATTGCTACTGGGACTGAGAGCGGCGGCCTCTACTTCCTCGACAATGTTTCCACTCTGTCCGCCTTCTCTTCCTCGTCTACTGATCTGCTTCAATGGCATCTTCGCCTTGGACATCCTCCTCCTCGGATTCTGCATCAGCTTCTTCCCCACTTACCTCAAACCAGTCCTCCGCTCAACTGCGATGCGTGTCAGCTTTGCAAGCATCACCGCTCCTCCTTCCCGCAAAAGCAAGGCCGTGGTTCCTCCCGCCCTTTTGATCTCATTCATTCTGATATCTGGGGTCCTGCTCCTACTCCCACCGTTGGTCGGGGTAGTTTTTACTTTGTAACTTTTATTGATGATTTCTCCAGATGTACCTGGGTGTATCTATTAAAAGATCGCTCTGAACTCTTATCTGTATGGCAATCTTTTTATAATATGATTAAAACTCAGTTTGTTATTTCTATTAAAGTATTGCGCTCTGATAATGCTAAAGAATATATCAGTCATGAGTTTTCATATTTTTGTATGCAACATGGTCTTATTCATCAGACCAGCTGTGTTTACACCTCCCAGCAAAATGGGGTGGCGGAACGTAAAAATCGCCATCTCCTCGATATCGCTCGCACTCTGATGACACAGATGCAGGTGCCTCGCTCCTATTGGGGCTATGCTGTTCTTCTTGCCTGCTATCTCATCAATCGCATTCCCTCTTCTGTTCTTCACGGCAAGACCCCCTTCTCCATTCTCTACCCAACCAAGGAACCCTTTCCTCTTCCTCTCCTTATCTTTGGGTGTACGGCCTTCGTGCATGCTCCGTCTGCTACTCGCGACAAGCTTTCCCCCCGCTCCACCAAATGTGTCTTTTTGGGTTACTCGACAACTCAAAAAGGCTACTGTTGCTTTGATCCCGTTCTGCGCAAACAGTTTGTTTCCGCAGACGTCACCTTCTTTGAAAATGCTTCCTACTTTTCTTTCCCATCTTCACCTCCTCCTGCTGTCTCTGACTCTCCACCATCTCTCTGTGAGCCTTCCACACAAGTCGACGTCTCCCCTCCTATGTCGTCTCCTCCTCCGTCTCCTCCTCTCCCTATTATCTCCCCTCCTTCGTCTCCGCAGCCGTCTCTCTCTAGTCCCGAGCCAGCTTTCTCTGCCACGGATGCTCCGGTCCCTGAGGCACAAGACGACCTGGATCGTCCCATTGCCCTTCGCAAAGGGGTGCGGGCGTGTACCCAACACCCGCTTGCGGCTGTTGTTTCCTATGATCGGCTTACTCCCTCTCGCAGGTGCTTTGCTTTGGCCATCTCGGCTACCACCACTCCCCGCACTTACCAGGAGGCTCTTGTTATTCCTCATTGGAAATCTGCCATGGATGAGGAAATTGCCACTCTTACTGAAAGAGGTACCTGGAACCTTGTTCCTCCACCGATCGGTACTGATGTGGTTGGCTGCCGCTGGGTGTTCGTTGTGAAGTTTCGCCCGGACGGCACTGTGGATCGTTACAAGGCCCGCCTGGTGGCCAAAGGCTTTACCTAGACTTATGGAGTTGACTATTTTGACACTTTCTCTCCGGTTGCTCGCCTCAGCACCATCCGGGTTCTTCTTTCTGTGGCCGTCAACAGGGAGTGGGAAATTTCTCAACTTGACGTCAAGAATGCTTTTCTGTATGGGGATCTTCAGGAGGACGTCTATATGGAGCAACCTCCAGGGTATGTTGCTCAGGGGGAGACACGAGTATGCCAGTTGAAGAAGGCCATCTACGGCCTAAAGCAGAGCCCTCGGGCATGGTTTGACAAGTTTAGTGGCATTGTGGCTGCAATTAGCTTTGCAAGAAGTTCCGCCGATCACTCATTGTTTATTCGCAAAACCGCATCAGGCCTTGTGGTTTTGGCGGTGTATGTGGATGATATCCTTCTTACCGGCGATGACCAGGCTGGGGTGGACTTGACAAAGAAACACCTCCGTCAACACCTTGTCACGAAGGATATGGGCTCCCCGAAATATTTTTTGGGGATAGAAATCTCTCGGAAGCCCGACTCGTTGGTCCTCTCCCAACGGAAGTATGCGCTTGATCTTCTACAAGAGGCAGGATTGACCGGGGCCAAACCGGCCCGGTATCCCATGGCCACTGGAGAAGACAAAACATGGACAGATGACTCACCGCTTATATCCGATGCCACGAGGTATAGACGTCTGGTGGGCAAACTCATTTATCTCACGGTGACCAGACCCGACATTGCCTATGCTGTAGGCAAGGTCAGTCAGTTCATGCAAGCTCCCAGGGAATGTCATCTTCAGTCTGCCTTGAAGATACTAGAGTATGTCAAAGCAGCACCAGGGAAAGGGCTACTCTTTCAGAAGCATGGTCATCTGAGAATTGAAGCCTACTCAGACTCAAGCTATGCGGATGATAAAGGTGACCGTAAATCTACATCGGGTTTCTGCACATTTGTTGGAGGTAATCTTGTGAGCTGGAAGAGCAAGAAGCAGTTTGTTGTCTCAAGGTCCAGTGCAGAAGCCGAATACCGGAGTATGGCGTCAACCACGTGTGAGTTAAAATGGTTGCGGGCTCTCATGCTTGACCTAGGAGAGGTCTACAACTATCCTCTGCCTATGTTTTGTGACAACAAAGCCGCTATATACATATCCAAAAATCCGGTCTTCCATGAGAGAACGAAACATATAGAGGTCGACTGCCATTTCATCCGAGAAGAGGTCTTGAAGAAACAGATTTGCACTCCGTTCGTCACCTCCGACAAAGAGTTGGCTGATATCTTCACCAAGCCGGTTTCTACTTCCTTCTTCCACATTTGTGACAACCTGGGCATGATTGATATCTATGCTCCAGCTTGAGGGGGAGTGTCGAAGTATGAGACCGGGCGGTCTGGCGGTTTGAGCCTGGCGGGTTGTTGACCGGGCGGTCTGGCGGATTGAGGTTGGCGGGTTGATTTCCAGGCTGTCGCCGTATGGTATCCGGCGGTCTGACGACTTATCTCTGGCGGCTTGGAAACCGGCCGGTCTAGCGGTCTCCTACCGCATCTCTCCCTCTTGGTTCTGGTATTGCCGAGCGGTTAGAACATTGTCTAACCGCGCGGCCTGTTCCGGTCTCTTATTCTAGCCACCCAGATCTGTTGTATAGCTTTAGTCCCACATTGTTAGTTTGTATTCTTCTCTCTCTCCTCCATTCTATAAAAGGGAGGCCATACCTTTGTAAATGATATCTTTTTGGATAATAAAATTTCAATTATTCAAAGTTCCGGCTTGTTTTCTAGTCGTTTATTCTCTGCTCTAGTCGTTTGTTCGCTACTTTTAACAGAAAGGAAACTACTGCAGTTAATTAAAGAGCACAAGACAGGTGATTACTACAAAAGGTAGAAAATATGAAATGGAAATGCACCCGATCAAGATTCACCTCGGCTAAAGACGATTACGAAAATGCGATAAAAATCTAAACTTAATAGGATAAGGGTCCTTGACCGTGGAGGTTCCTAAAGCTTGAACACGCTTCTCTCGAAGTCGTGCCCAACTGAGTTTAGGAAGGTCCGACCGACTCTCGTCTAAATCGGAGGCCTAAAACTCGCTTTACGCGGTGAACCCCACTATTGGATTTTACTCCAATCCGGGAGATTTGGACGTCTGCCTCTCTTGAGGGGTGCGTACAACTCCCTTTACTCTTGAATGCTCACTTCATTCTTTCGGCCTCTCGGCTAGCCCAGAATGAAAGCAAAGGCGGAGAGTATATATCGAAAATATACCTCCGACCCGTGATAAATCAAGAGTAATTCAAGGCCCTAACCTAAAAAGAAAAGATTAATTAAAACATCATAACATAATCGCTCTAACCTCGGATCATCAAGATCGAGTACAAGGAGGATTAGTTAATCATAATGGAGTGGAGGGGGGAAGATGAGTAGAAAAGCATAAGAAGAACACAAGCTAAACAAGAACACTTTTATTAATAAAAAGGGCAAGTTACACTATTGAAAATTAAAGTTACAAGTGCATGAAAATTAAACCCTATTCTAGCCCTACATTAAGCACTAAGCAAGAAGAAAATTACATTAAAAGCTAGCACAAACTATGATTAAACTAGGGTTAACCAAAAAGTACAAAGAGAGGGGGAGAGAGAGAGAGAGAAAGCATGAAAAAGGATCAAGAAACAAAGGGGCAGCACCTCCCCCACTCAACCAAAGCTTGCTGAAATGGAGAGGGGGGGCTCAATTTATAGAAAAAAATCTCGGGTTGGTCACGCCCTCCGACACGCCCTAGGGGGGGCGTGTCAGGGGGCGTGACAGGTACGGATTTGACCTCGGGCTCTGGATTCTGGCGGGAGGGATGATTGCTTCGGTACGTCGGTGGTCACGCCCTAGGTCACGCCCTTGACAGGGGGGCGTGACAGGCATGTCATGTCCAAATCATTGGTCGGAAATCCGTCAGTCACCGAAAAAGGAAGGTGTCACGCCCATGTCACGGGCGTGACATGGGGCGTGACAGTACTATTTGCGTGCTGAGGCGGAAGGGCATTTAATGCGGCGGCAGCTTTGCGGCAGAGGGCGACACGCCCTGGTCACGCCCGGTGACATGCCCAGGGAGGGCGTGACAGGGGGGCGTGACAGCGGTTTTGACCGTTTTCTGTCCCTTCCAGCAGGTGTCCTCGGGATCGGGTGACACGCCCTAGGTCACGCCCAGGGAGGGCGTGACAGGGGGGCGTGACAGTCCATTTTGGCAATTTTTCTGAAAACCTGCAAAAAGACAGGAAAAAGTTAGTGGCAATAAAATTTACATAAAAAGGATAAAAATAAACTAATAATAGACATAATTTGTACAATATAAAATATAAAATACGATAATAGTTTAGGCTACAAAACGTATTATCAAATTCCCCCAAGCTTAAGCTTTGCTTGTCCCCAAGCAAAAATATAAAAACTAGATATTTATAACAGGACTAATCAAAAAGTTCTAATTATGCCTACACAAGTACTATGCGAAATTCTTAGTAGGGAAAAGGTGAAATGTAAGTCTAAAACAATTATTTAGGTATGGTAAAACTTTTATAAACTTTACTTAATAAAAACAAATCATCCAAAATTTTAACGAGATTTTTTTAAATGGACTTAAGTAAAGCAACGAAAATGAAAAACACGCATTGAGTTGTTACTAGATCCAAGCAACGCATTATAATTATATCAATTTAATTATCAAAAATCTAGGTTTAAATCCAAAACTAAAACTGATTTACTATTTTTCTTTTCTTAGTTGTTAAATAAAAAACAAAAAGCGTGAATCAAAAGGACTTAAATAGGACAGAAACGTTTGGTTTAGGAAAATGATTAGGAGTGGAATTCAAAGATAAACGTGAAGGTTTAAAATCACACTAAACCAAAGCAAGAGTTTCAAAAATTTTCATAAAAATATATACACATTTTTTTCCTTCTTTTTCATTTTTTTTCTTTTCCATTTTTTTTCTTTTTTTTTTTTTCAAAACAAAGGCCATAAATATTTTTATTTTCCTTTTTGAGTTGGCCAAACAAAAATAAACATCACTTTTGAACATACTTCTTTTTTTTTCGAAAACCTTTCTCCACAAAAATCACAAAATACCCTATCAAAATCGTCAAAATAATTTATGAAACTCAAAAAGGCTAGTGTGATTCGATAGGTTGGAAATTTTGGCTTTGGTGAAACTGAAATGAAAGGAGGAGCTATCAAATGAAATCGGAAAAAGGCTCAAAAACGGCTAACTAGTGGTAAAAGTTTTTAGGTTGGCAGGAAAGCTCAAACGAAAACAAAAACGGCCTAAATCATTTTCACGCTTTTGAATTTATTTAAAACAAAGGTTTGAAAAATTTCAAAAAGCGAGTCCTAGATAATAAAAGAAGATTGATGAAATTAACTCGAAAATAGAAATAATAGGTGACTTGGATCGTTCACATCTACTACGTTATTCAAAAGTTGACTTTACAAAAATTATTCAAAAACGAAAAAGAAAATAGTGGATGATGAATTTTTGAGAAAGTAAAGGAAATAAAAAACAAAAAACCATAATAGAAATGCGAGTTTTAGAAAAATATTTCACCTTAACATGCTACCGCGAATTAGAAACACAGCATGGCCAACATTTTACTTGTGAAACATAATTAAAAAGGACGATTAGAAATATTATAATTAACTAAGTTGTTTATAGGAGATTTTGAGTAAAACAAAACTAAAAACTAGGGGTACTATTGAAATACCAAAATGTCTAAACTATTCAAAAACACACATATATTTTTTTTATTTTGAGGAATATTCTCTTTTTTTTTGGATTTTGGAAAATTTTTCTCTTTTTTGGAATTTTAAGATATTCAAGTTTTTTTTTTTTAATTTATGGAACTATTTACAAAAAAGGAAATTATTTACACTAAGCAAAAATGAAGGAGGAAATCCTCCCCCAAGCTTAAAACAGACATTGTCCTCAATGGCTAAAGAAGGGGATTGGAGAAGGAGAGAAAAATAAAGTGCAGAATTGAAAGATAGAATTGAAATACAGGTACTTCCCCGGATTTATTTGCTGCGAAAACTGAGTGATGCCGCTCCCCGAATGTCTTCTTTGGACTTCGTGATGGATTCAACAATGTTGGAGCGGGCGATCGCAGAAGCTTCAGCTTGTCGGAGCCGTCCGAGGCAAAAATTGTAAAATAAAGAAAACAGAAAAAGATAACTTGGGTTGCCTCCCAAGAGCGCCCTTTGGTTAAAGCGTCGTTGAGCTCGACGCATCAAAAATAATATTGTCCAAAAAATATTGTTGTCCCGAAATAAAATTGTTTTTAGCAAAAAAAATAAAAATTTCAAGATTAAAGTTCGTGAAGCAGAAACTTAATAGTGTTTGGACTGACATCATCATCACCAGAAAAATACAGTTTAAGACGCTGACCATTCACTTTGAAATTACCCTTATCAGGGTGAGAAATTAAAACAGTTCCATAAGGAAATACTTCTAAAACAGAAAACGGGCCAGACCAGCGAGATTTTAATTTGCCCGGAAATAAACGTAAACGAGAATTATATAAAAGGACTTGGTCGCCCGGCTTAAAGTTTTTAGGGTGCCTTAAGTGTTTATCGTGCAAACGCTTCGTCCGCTCTTTATAAAGTTTATTATTTTCATAAGCATAAGAGCGCCACTCGTCGAGTTCATTTAGTTGAAATTTTCGAAGGTCACCGACTGAGTGGGGATCGAAGTTTAAAAATTTTAAGGCCCAAAAGGCGCGGTGTTCTAACTCTACGGGCAGATGACACGATTTTCCATAGACCAGCCGATACGGCGTACATCCGAGGGCGGTTTTGTACGCTGTTCGGTAGGCCCATAGAGCATCGTCAAGTTTGGTTGACCAGTCTTTTCTAGAAGTTGAAACAGTCTTTTCTAATATTCTTTTTATTTCTCTATTTACTACTTCGACTTGACCGTTAGTTTGGGGGTGGTAGGCAGTGGACAGTTTATGCGTAACGCCGTATTTAGTAAGGATTTTTGAAAATTGCGCGTTACAGAAATGGGAACCCCTATCGCTAACGATTGCGCGTGGCGTACCGAATCTAGAAAATAATTTTTTTAAAAACGTGACTACAACTCGGGAGTCGTTCGTAGGAAGAGCTTGGGCCTCAGCCCATCGTGAAACATAATCAACAGCAACTAAAATATATTTGTTTCCGAAGCTAGAAGGAAGGGGGCCAACAAAATCAATTCCCCAGAGGTCGAAAATTTCGCACTCTAAGAAATAATTTTGCGGCATTTCATTTTTATTAGAAATATTGCCCGACCGTTGGCAACTATCACACCTGCTCACAAAGGCTTGCGCGTCTTTAAACAGGCTAGGCCAGTAAAAACCCGCGCAAAGCACTTTATGAGCGGTGCGAGCAGCTTGATAGTGCCCACCTGTCGGACCTTCATGCAAATGTTTTAGAATATCAATTCCTTCATCAAAAGAAACACATCTCCTTATCACTTGATCCGCACAAATTTTGAAAAGATGCGGGTCTTCCCAAAAGTAGTTCTTCAGCTCAGAAAAGAATTTCTTCTTCTGCTGAGAGGAGAACTCTTTTGGGAGCACCCGGGCCACTAGATAGTTGGCGATGTGCGCGAACCAAGGAGAAGTAGATGTATTAACTAAAAGCAGCTTCTCATCAGGAAAATAGTCATTAAAAGATTTTTCATTTAATTTTTCTATAAAGGGGTTATCTAATCTTGATAAATGGTCGGCGGCCAAGTTCTCGGCTCCTCGCTTATCACGGATCTCTAAGTCAAACTCCTGGAGGAGTAAGACCCAGCGAATCAAGCGAGGCTTGGCATCCGTTTTGGCAAGAAGGTACTTGAGGGCCGAGTGGTACGTAAAAACAATGATTTTTGAAAGTGTAATGTAAGGGCGAAATTTATCAAACGCAAATACTACGGCTAAGAGCTCCTTCTCGGTTGTGGTGTAATTTTCTTGTGCAGATGTGAGGGTTTTACTAGCGTAATAGATGGGGTGGAAGTTCTTAGATATGCGTTGACCTAATACGGCTCCCACCGCAAAACTACTCGCATCGCACATAATCTCGAAAGGAAGGTCCCACACCGGAGCTATCATAATTGGCGCGTTAATTAACTTTTCTTTAATTAATTCAAAGGCAGAAATACAAGAGTCATCAAAAATGAATGGAGCGTCTTTTTCTAAGAGATGGGTGAGGGGCTTAGTGATCTTGGAGAAGTCCTTTATAAAACGACGATAAAAACCAGCGTGGCCTAGGAAACTTCTTATAGCTTTTATGTTTGTAGGTGGCGGCAACTTCTCAATAACTTCTATCTTGGCAACGTCTACCTCAATACCTTTAGCAGAAATTTTATGACCCAAAACTAACCCTTCCCTCACCATAAAATGGCATTTTTCCCAATTTAGGGCAAGGTTAGTTTCTTCGCATCGTTCTAAGACTTTTTCGAGGTTTTCTAAACATCTATCGAAGGTATCGCCGAACACGGAGAAATCGTCCATGAATACCTCCATAATGCTTTCTACGTACTTGTCAAATATTGCGAGCATACATCGTTGGAATGTAGCCGGCGCATTGCATAATCCAAACGGCATTCTTCGGTACGCGAAGGTGCCGAAGGGACAAGTAAACGTAGTTTTCTCTTGGTCCTCGGGAGAGATGGGTATTTGAAAGTACCCCGAGAGGCCATCGAGAAAACAATAAAAGCTATGGCCGGAGAGACGTTCTAAAATCTGGTCGATAAACGGTAGAGGAAAGTGGTCCTTACGGGTGGCGTCATTTAACTTACGGTAATCTATGCACATACGCCAACCCGTCACCGTCCGTGTCGGGATTAATTCATTATTCTCATTACTAACTACGGTTATCCCTCCCTTTTTTGGAACTACCTGAACGGGGCTAACCCACTTACTGTCCGATATAGGGTAGATAATTCCTGCGTCTAATAGTTTCATAACCTCGCCCTTAACTACTTCATTCATATTCGGGTTTATACGGCGCTGAGGTTGGATAGAGTTACGCGAATTATCTTCCATTAAAATTTTATGTGTACAGAAAGATGGGCTTATGCCCTTGATATCAGAAATTTGCCAAGCAATAGCCCGGCGATGCTTACGTAGAACTAGAAGAAGTTTATCGTTCTGCGTATCCGTGAGGTAGGCCGAAACGATAACTGGTAACTTGGAGTCTTTTTCTAAGAAAGCATACTTAAGGTGTTCGGGAAGTTCTTTAAGTTCTAGGGTAGGGGGTTCTTCATAAGAGGATTTTGAGATTCTTTCTTTTTCAAAAATAATATCTTCATAAACTTTTTTATAAGGAACGTAATAAGGGGTGGGGCTAGCAGCCAAGACGGCTTCTTGTACAGATTCAGTGGTAAGAAAAGAGGAAGAACAAAAATCAGAAAACTCTTTTTCAAAGTCGGAAAGACAATAAGAAGATTCATCACTTCCTTGCAGTGATTCTGTTGTAAGAGAAGAGGAGCAAAAAGTAGAAAATTCTTTTTCAAAGTCGGAAAGACAGTAGAAGAATCATCACTCACGGCGTCTATGAAAAAACATGAGTCATCGTTCGCTAAGGTGTTCTTCATCGAAGGGGTGATCGGAAATGTGACTTCGTCGTCGCCTACTCGAAGAAAGAGCTTACCATTGCTTACGTCAATGATGGCTCGGGAGGTGGCAAGGAAGGGTCGGCCAAGGATCAGGGGAACCTCGACGTCTTCTTCGATGTCCAAAATGACAAAGTCCACCGGGAAGATGAACTTGTCGACCTTCACTAGAACGTCCTCCACTATTCCTAACGGATATTTGACGGATCTATCGGCTAGCTGGACACTCATACGCGTGGGGTTAAGGCTACCAATCCCTAACTTTTTGAACAACGAAAAGGGCATCAGGTTTATACTTGCGCCTAAGTCGGCTAACGCGTGTTTAACAAAGAGATCACCGAAGACACACGGGATAGAGAAACTACCCGGGTCACTGATTTTCTTCGGCAAACCGTTTGTTAAAACGGCGGAGCACTCGGCGTTAAGCGTGACGTGCGAAAGATTCTCTAACTTCTTCTTGTTTGTGAGGAGGTCTTTAAGATATTTGGCGTATTTCGGCATTTGCGAAATAGCCTCGTGGAAGGGAAGATTAATGTGGATTTGTTTGAAGATTTCTAAGAAGCGGGAGTACTGATCATCTTGACGTTGTCTATTAAGTTCAGAGGGGTATGGAGGAGTTGAATTATTTTTGAAGATGGGTGGTGGAGTGAGATTATTTTCTAAAGTGGGGGTGATTACTTCTTCAGCAGAGGGTGGAAGCGGAGCGGAGCTTTGATTTTTAAAAGCAGAAGCGGAGCTTGCCTCGGGCTCTTCACTTACCATACCGGAGGCTTGCTTCCCACTCCGAAGAGTTATAGCTTTCGCTTGCTCTCTCGGGTTGGGTTCGGTATTGGAAGGAAGAGACCCTGCGGGTCGCTCAGAAATTATTTTCGCGAGCTGTCCTACCTGATTTTCTAGACTTTTTACGCTTCCGGTTAACGTTCTTATAGTGGCGTCATTTGTGGTGATATATTTAGAAAGTAATTCCTCCAAGCTTGGAGGTTTTGGGTAATTTTGAAGAAGTGGTGGTGGTGGTGGTTGTGCAGAAAAATCATTTTGCGGAGGTGGGGGCATCGCATTCGATGGATTACTCCATGAAAAGTTCGGGTGATTTCTTAAAGCGGGGTTATAACTATTCGGAAAATTAAAACCAGGCGGATGAAAATTCGCAGCAGAAAAATTATTAAAAGCAGTTCTAGGCAAATTATTAACATAATCTAAATGTTCTGGAGTAGGGGTTGCAGATTCCCATACCTGAGGGGCGGAGGCAGCAGTCATCTCCGTGATTTTTTTGCTTAGGATTTCTACTTGCAGAGCGAGCTGGGAGACGTTGTCCACTTCATAGATACCTGCAGGCTTGTTCGGGCGGGACCTAGGCACATTCCACTGATAAGTGTTCATGGCCATATCCTCAAAAAGCTCAAGAGCTGCTTCCGGGGTCTTATGATTTAAAGTACCGCCAGAAGCTGCGTCTATCATTTGCTTCGTGCTTTGATTTAGCCCGTTATAAAACGTCTGCACTTGTAACCATACAGGCAGCGCGTGATGTGGGCATCATCTTAATAATTCTTTAAATCTCTCCCAGGTTTCGTAAAGGGTTTCAGAGTCTATTTGTCCGAAGGCAGAGATATCGTTCCTAAGTTTTGTAGTTTTAGCGGGCGGAAAATACTTCGCCAAAAATTTTTCAGTTAATTCATTCCAAGTGGTTATGCTATTTTTCGGAAGTGTGTTAAGCCACTGCTTAGCTTTAGTTCTTAGAGAGAAGGGGAAGAGTATTAGCCTGATCGCATCATTTGTGACACCATTTATCTTGAAGGTGTCGCAAATTTCAAGAAAGCTAGCTATATGTGCGTTCGGATCTTCATCTTGAAGTCCGTCAAATTGCACATATTGCTGCACCATTTGAATTATGCTAGGCTTTAGTTCAAAGTTATTATTTGCTATAGTAGGGCGGACTATACTCGATTCTGTTCCCTCGAGGTTCGGTCGTGCATAATAGGACATAGTCCTTTGCACGGCCTCATCTACATTGGGTTCTTCCATTCTTAAAGTATTAAATGACTCGGAGTCCTCAACCGGCACTTGGATAGTAGGACCTTGAAATCGCGATCTTCTCCGAAGAGTACGCTCAATTTCGTGGTCCAAGTCCAAAATAACCGACGGACTCCCGTGGGTCATGCACTAAAAGAACAGAAAAGAAGAAGAGAAAGAGAAAAAGGATAAACTAGAAAGAAAAACTAGATTTAGAAAATTAAATTAAAATTTTTTTTTCTTTTTGAAATAGATTTTTTTTTTATAGATTAACTCCCGAACTTCCCAAGGACTACCCCGTGAAGGGTTCGCAAGGTACTAGACAAGACAGTGGCGCTTAAAGCCCTTTGCCCTTTTCGAGAGAATTAGGTGGCGTAGAAAAATTGTGAGGTTGGTTTCTATTAAGAGCGGTGATTAAAATTTTTTTAAAAAAACTTTAAAGAAAAGGGGATGAGAAAGAGAAGAGATAAAATTAATAGGTTCGTGTTTTCAAAATATCAACGGAAGTTGGGTCCCCGGCAACGGCGCCAAAAACTTGTTGCGCGCTAGGGTTCGAAGAAAATAAACGCAACCGAACTAGCAACCCGATGAGGCAAGTATACCTATCGAATTGTAGCAAGGGGACACAAGTGTCGTATTAAGATCCGGGAACTGTTGGCTAAGCTTACTCACACGAACGCTATTATCTTATCGTCGGAAAAACTAGGGTTTTAGAAAATCTAAGTGTAGGGGAGAAAGTAAAGCTGTTCTAGAAAAATAAACACTGCAATTAAGAGGGCTATTAAGTAAACAACTAAGCTAGAAAGGAAACTACTGCAGTTAATTAAAGAGCACAAGACAGGTGATTACTACAAAAGGTAGAAAATATGAAATGGAAATGCACCCGATCAAGATTCACCTCGGCTAAAGACGATTAAGAAAATGCGATAAAAATCTAAACTTAATAGGATAAGGGTCCTTGACCGTGGAGGTTCCTAAAGCTTGAACACGCTTCTCTCGAAGTCGTGCCCAACTGAGTTTAGGAAGGTCCGACCGACTCTCGTCTAAATCGGAGGCCTAAAACTCGCTTTACGCGGTGAACCCCACTATTGGATTTTACTCCAATCCGGGAGATTTGGACGTCTGCCTCTCTCGAGGGGTGCGTACAACTCCCTTTACTCTTGAATGCTCACTTCATTCTTTCGGCCTCTCGGCTAGCCCAGAATGAAAGCAAAGGCGGAGAGTATATATCGAAAATATACCTCCGACCCGTGATAAATCAAGAGTAATTCAAGGCCCTAACCTAAAAAGAAAAGATTAATTAAAACATCATAACATAATCGCTCTAACCTCGGATCATCAAGATCGAGTACAAGGAGGATTAGTTAATCATAATGGAGTGGAGGGGGGAAGATGAGTAGAAAAGTATAAGAAGAACACAAGCTAAACAAGAACACTTTTATTAATAAAAAGGGCAAGTTACACTATTGAAAATTAAAGTTACAAGTGCATGAAAATTAAACCTATTCTAGCCCTACATTAAGCACTAAGCAAGAAGAAAATTACATTAAAAGCTAGCACAAACTATGATTAAACTAGGGTTAACCAAAAAGTACAAAGAGAGGGGGAGAGAGAGAGAGAGAAAGCATGAAAAAGGATCAAGAAACAAAGGGGCAGCACCTCCCCCACTCAACCAAAGCTTGCTGAAAGTGAGAGGGGGGGCTCAATTTATAGAAAAAAATCTCGGGTTGGTCACGCCCTCCGACACGCCCTAGGGGGGGCGTGTCAGGGGGCGTGACAGGTACGGATTTGACTTCGGGCTCTGGATTCTGGCGGGAGGGATGATTGCTTCGGTACGTCGGTGGTCACGCCCTAGGTCACGCTCGTGACAGGGGGGCGTGACAGGCATGTCATGTCCAAATCATTGGTCGGAAATCCGTCAGTCACCGAAAAAGGAAGGTGTCACGCCCATGTCACGGGCGTGACATGGGGCGTGACAGTACTATTTGCGTGCTGAGGCGGAAGGGCATTTAATGCGGCGGCAGCTTTGCGGCAGAGGGCGACACGCCCCTGGTCACGCCCGGTGACACGCCCAGGGAGGGCGTGACAGGGGGGCGTGACAGCGGTTTTGACCGTTTTCTGTCCCTTCCAGCAGGTGTCCTCGGGATCGGGTGACACGCCCTAGGTCACGCCCAGGGAGGGCGTGACAGGGGGCGTGACAGTCCATTTTGGCAATTTTTCTGAAAACCTGCAAAAAGACAGGAAAAAGTTAGTGGCAATAAAATTTACATAAAAAGGATAAAAATAAACTAATAATAGACATAATATGCACAATATAAAATATAAAATACGATAATAGTTTAGGCTACAAAACGTATTATCACGTAAAAAGTTTAGAAAATCAGGTAGGACAGCTCGCGAAAATAATTTCTGAGCGACCCGCAGGGTCTCTTCCTTCCAATACCAAACCCAACCCGAGAGAGCAAGCGAAAGCTATAACTCTTCGGAGTGGGAAGCAAGTCTCCGGTATGGTAAGTGAAGAGCCCGAGGCAAGCTCCGCTTCCGCTTTTAAAAATCAAAGCTCCGCTCCCGCCTCTAAAAATCAAAGCTCCGCTCCCGTTTTTAAAAATCAAAGCTCCGCTCCCGTTTTAAAAATTCCGCCATCTGCTGAAAAAGTAATCACCCCTATTTTAGAAAATAATCTCACTCCACCACCCATCTTCAAAAATAATTCAACTCCTTCATACCCCTTTGAACTTAATAGACAACGTCAAGATGATCAGTACTCCCGCTTCTTAGAAATCTTCAAACAAATCCACATTAATCTTCCCTTCCACGAGGCTATTTCGCAGATGCCGAAATACGCCAAATATCTTAAAGACCTCCTCACAAACAAGAAGAAGTTAGAGAATCTTTCGCACGTCACGCTAAACGCCGAGTGCTCCGCCGTTTTAACAAATGGTTTGCCGAAGAAAATCAGTGACCCGGGTAGTTTCTCTATCCCGTGTGTCTTCGGTGATCTTTTTGTTAAACACGCGTTAGCCGACTTAGGCGCGAGTATAAACCTGATGCCCTTTTCGTTGTTCAAAAGTTAGGGATTGGTAGCCTTAACCCCACGCGTATGAGTATCCAGCTAGCCGATAGATCCGTCAAGTACCCTTTAGGAATACTGGAGGACGTTCTAGTGAAAGTCTACAAGTTCATCTTCCCGGTGGACTTTGTCATTTTGGACATCGAAGAAGACGACGATGTTCCCCTGATCCTTGGCCGACCCTTCCTTGCCACCTCCCGAGCCATCATTGACGTAACCAATGGTAAGCTCTTTCTTCGAGTAGGCGACGACGAAGTCACATTTTCTATCACCCCTTCGATGAAGAACACCTTAGCGAACGATGACTCATGTTTTTTCGTAGATGCCGTGATTGATGATTCTTCCTACTGCCTCTCCTACTTTGAAAAAGAATTTTCTACTTTTTGCTCCTCTTCTCTTACAACGGAATCACTGCAAGGAAGTGATGAATCTTCTTATTGTCTTTCTGAGTTTGAAAAAGAATTTTCTGATTTTTGTTCTTCCTCTATTCTTCCCACTGAATCGCTACAAGAAGCCGTCTTGGCTGCTAGCCCCACCCCTTATTACGGTCCTTATAAAAAAGTTTATGAAGATATTATTTTTGAAAAAGAAAGAATCTCAAAATCCTCTAATGAAGAACCCCCTACCGTAGAACTTAAAGAACTTCCCGAACACCTTAAGTATGCTTTCTTAGAAAAAGATTCCAAGTTACCAGTTATCGTTTCGGCCTACCTCACGGATACGCAGAACGATAAACTTCTTCTAGTTCTACGTAAGCATCGCCGGGCTATTGCTTGGCAAATTTCTGATATCAAGGGCATAAGCCCATCTTTCTAAACCCATAAAATTTTAATGGAAGATAATTCGCGTAACTCTATCCAACCTCAGCGCCGTATAAACGCGAACATGAAAGAAGTAGTCAAGGGCGAGGTTATGAAACTATTAGACGCAGGAATTATCTACCCTATTTCGGACAGTAAGTGGGTTAGCCCCGTTCAGGTTGTTCCAAAGAAGGGAGGGATAACCGTAGTTAGTAATGAGAATAATGAATTAATCCCGACACGGACGGTTACGGGTTGGCGTATGTGCATAGATTACCGTAAGTTAAATGACGCCACCCGCAAGGACCTCTTTCCTTTACCGTTTATCGACCAGATTTTAGAATGTCTCTCCGGCCATAGCTTTTATTGTTTTCTCGATGGCCTCTCGGGGTACTTTCAAATACCCATCTCTCCCGAGGACCAAGAGAAAACTCCGTTTACTTGTCCCTTCGGCACCTTCGCGTACCGAAGAATGCCGTTTGGATTATGCAATGCGCCAGCTACATTCCAGCGATGTATGCTCGCAATATTTGACAAGTACGTAGAAAGCATTATGGAGGTATTCATAGACGATTTCTCCGTGTTCGGCGATTCCTTCGATAGATGTTTAGAAAACCTCGAAAAAGTCTTAGAACGATGCGAAGAAACTAACCTTGCCCTAAATTGGGAAAAATGCCATTTTATGGTGAGGGAAGGGTTAGTTTTGGGTCATAAAATTTCTGCTAAAGGAATTGAGGTAGACGTTGCCAAGATAGAAGTTATTGAGAAGTTGTCGCCGCCTACAAACATAAAAGCTATAAGAAGTTTCCTAGGCCACGCTGGTTTTTATCGTCATTTTATAAAGGACTTCTTCAAGATCACAAAGCCCCTCACCCATCTCTTAGAAAAAGACGCTCCATTCATTTTGATGACTCTTGTATTTCTGCCTTTGAATCAATTAAGGAAAAGTTAATTAACGCACCGATTATGATAGCTCCGGTGTGGGACCTTCCTTTCGAGATTATGTGCGATGTGAGTAGTTTTGCGGTGGGGGCCGTATTACGTCAAAGCATATCTAAAAACTTCCACCCCATCTATTACGCTAGTAAAACCCTCACGTCTGCACAAGAAAATTACACCATAACCGAGAAGGAGCTCTTAGCTGTAGTATTTGCGTTTGATAAATTCCGCCCTTACATTACACTTTCAAAAATCATTGTTTTTACGGACCACTCGGCCCTCAAGTACCTTCTTGCCAAAACGGATGCCAAGCCTCGCTTGATTCGCTGGGTCTTACTCCTCCATGAGTTTGACTTAGAGATCCGTGATAAGCGAGGAGCCGAGAACTTGGCCGCCGACCATCTATCCAGATTAGATAACCCCTTTATAGAAAAATTAAATGAAAAATCTTTTAATGACTATTTTCCTGACGAGAAGCTGCTTTTAGTTAATACATCTACTTCTCCTTAGTTCGCGCACATCGCCAACTATCTAGTGGCCCGGGTGCTCCCAAAAGAGTTCTCCTCTCAGCAAAATAAGAAATTCTTTTCTGAGCTGAAGAACTACTTTTGGGAAGACCCGCATCTTTTCGAAATTTATGCGGATCAAGTGATTAGGAGATGTGTTTCTTTTGATGAAGGAATTGATATTCTAAAACATTTGCATGAAGATCCGACAGGTGGGCACTATCAAGCTGCTCGCACCGCTCACAAGGTGCTTTGCGCGGGCTTTTACTAGCCTAGCCTGTTTAAAGACGAGAAAGCCTTTGTGAGCAGGTGTGTTAGTTGCCAACGATCGGGCAACATCTCTAATAAAAATGAAATGCCGCAAAATTATTTCTTAGAGTGCGAAATTTTCGACCTCTGGGGAATTGATTTTGGTGGCCCCTTCCTTCTAGCTTCGGAAACAAATATATTTTAGTTGCTGTTGATTATGTTTCACGATGGGCTGAGGCCCAAGCACTTCCTACGAACGACTCCCGAGTTGTAGTCACGTTTTTAAAAAAATTATTTTCTAGATTCGGTACGCCTCGCGCAATCGTTAGTGATAGGGGTTCCCATTTCTGTAACGCATAATTTTCAAAAATCCTTACCAAATACGGCGTTACGCATAAGCTGTCCACTGCCTACCACCCCCAAACTAACGGACAAGTCGAAGTAGTTAATAGAGAAATAAAAAGAATACTAGAAAAGACTGTTTCAACTTCTAGAAAAGACTGGTCAGCCAAACTTGACGATGCCTTATGGGCCTACCGAACAGCATACAAAACCGCCCTCGGATGTACGCCGTATCGGCTGGTCTATGGAAAATCATGTCATCTGCCCGTAGAGTTAGAACACCGCGCCTTTTGGGCCTTAAAATTTTTAAACTTCGATCCCCACTCAGTCGGTGACCTTCGAAAATTTCAACTAAATGAACTCGACGAGTGACGCTCTTACGCTTATGAAAATAATAAACTTTATAAAGAGCGGACGAAGCGTTTACACGATAAACACTTAAGGCACCCTAAAAACTTTAAGCCGGGCGACCAAGTCCTTTTATATTATTCTCGTTTACGTTTATTTCCGGGCAAATTAAAATCTCGCTGGTCTGGCCCGTTTTCTGTTTTAGAAGTATTTCCTTATGGAACTGTTTTAATTTCTCACCCTGATAAGGGAAATTTCAAAGTGAATGGTCAGCGTCTTAAACTCTACTTTTCTGGTGATGATGATGTCAGTCCAAACATTATTAAGTTTCTGCTTCACGAACTGTAATCTGAAACTTTTAATTTTTTGCTAAAGACATTTTTATTTCGGGACAACAATATTTTTGGACAAAATTATTTTTTGATGCGTCGAGCTCAACGACGCTTTAACCAAAGGGCGCTCTTGGGACGCAACCCAAGTTATCTTTTTCTGTTTTCTTTGTTTTACAATTTTTGCCTCGGACGGCTCCGACAAGCTGAAGCTTCTGCGATCGCCTGCTCCAACATTGCTGAATCTATCACGAAGTCCAAAGAAGACATTCGGGGGGGGGGGGCGGCATCACTCAGCTTTCGCAGCAAATAAATCCGGGGAAGTACCTGTATTTCAATTCTGTCTTTCAATTCTGTACTTTATTTTTCTCTCCTTCTCCAATCCCCTTCTTTAGCCATTGAGGACAATGTCTGTTTTAAGCTATGGGGAGGATCTCCTCCTTCATTTTTGCTTAGTGTAAATAATTTTCTTTTTGTATATATTGTAAATATTTCCAAAAAAAAATATGAATATCTTAAAATTCCAAAAAAAAAAAGAGAAAAAACCCAAAATCCAAAAAAAGAGAATATTTCACAAAAATTAAATAAAAAAAATATATGTGTTTTTGAATAGTTTAGACATTTTGGTATTTCAATAGTATCCCTAGTTTTTAGTTTTGTTTTACTCAAAATCTCCTATAAATAACTTAGTTAATTATAATATTTCTAATCATCCTTTTTAATTATGTTTCATAAGTAAAATGTTGGCCATGCTGTGTTTCTAATTCACGGTAGCATGTTAAGGTGAAATATTTTTCTAAAACTCGCATTTCTATTATGGTTTTTTGTTGTTTATTTCCTTTACTTTCTCGAAAATTCATCATCCACTATTTTCTTTTTTGTTTTTGAATAATTTTTGTAAAGTCAACTTTTGAATAACGTAGTAGATGTGAACGATCCAAGTCACCTATTATTTCTATTTTCAAGTTAATTTCATCAATCTTCTTTTATTATCTAGGACTCGCTTTTTGAAAAATTTTCAAACCATTGTTTTAAATAAATTCAAAAGCGTGAAAATGATTTAGGCCGTTTTTGTTTTCGTTTGAGCTTTCCTGCCAACCTAAAAACTTTTACCACTAGTTAGCCGTTTTTGAGCCTTTTTCCGATTTCATTTGATAGCTCCTCCGTTCATTTCAGTTTCACCAAAGCCAAAATTTCCAACCTATCGAATCACACTAGCCTTTTTGAGTTTCATAAATTATTTTGACGATTTTGATAGGGTATTTTGTGATTTTTGTGGGAGAAAGGTTTTCGAAAAAAAAAAGTATGTTCGAAAGTGATGTTTATTTTTGTTTGGCCAACTCAAAAAGTAAAATAAAAATATTTATGGCCTTTGTTTTGAAAAAAAAAAGATGAAAAAAAAGAAGAAAAAGAAAAAATGTGTATATATTTTTATGAAAGTTTTTGAAACTCTTTGCTTTGGTTTAGTGTGATTTTAAAACCTTCACGTTTATCTTTGAATTCCACTCCTAATCATTTTCCTAAACCAAACGTTTCTGTCCTATTTAAGTCCTTTTGATTCTCGCTTTTTGATTTTTATTTAACAACTAAGAAAAGAAAAACAGTAAATCAGTTTTAGTTTTGGATTTAAACCTAGATTTTTGTTAATTAAATTGATATAATTATAATGCGTTGCTTGGATCTAGTAACAACTCAATGCGTGTTTTTCATTTTCGTTGCTTTGCTTAAGTCCATTTAAAAAATCTCGTTAAAATTTTGGATGATTTGTTTTTATTAAGTAAAGTTTATAAAAGTTTTACCATACCTAAATAATTATTTTAGACTTACATTTCACCTTTTCCCTACTAAGAATTTCGCATAGTACTTGTGTAGGCATAATTAGAACTTTTTGATTAGTCCTTTTTATAAATATCTAGTTTTTATATTTTTGCTTAGGGACAAGCAAAGCTTAAGCTTGGGGGAATTTGATAATACGTTTTGTAGCCTAAACTATTATCGTATTTTCTATTTTATATTGTACAAATTATGTCTATTATTAGTTTATTTTTATCATTTTTATGTAAATATTATTGCCACTGACTTTTTCTTGTCTTTTTGCAGGTTTCCAGAAAATTGGCCAAAATGACCTGTGAAAGTGAGGGTATAGATACTACTCTAGAGGGGGGGTGAATAGAGTTATCAAATTTTGCACTAGACAAAACTTAATAGTCTACCCAACTCCCTTGGAGTGAAATGCGGAATGAAAAGATTATAGAGATAGAAATAACCCTAAAGCCTAACACAAGTGTTGTGCACAAACTCAAGCTAACTGTAATTACAGTTAAGGCTTGGAAATCCTAATCAGCAACTAGCAAACCTAGTTATATCTAATCACAGCCACAATGCAAGAATTAAATTAAGCAAGCCAGACGACACAAGGAGTTTAAGTGGTTCCCCAAACAACTTGGGTACGTCCACTCTTCTACCAACAAGGTAGGAATCCACTACAGGTTTTTGATCAGGTGCCCTGCCACCACAACATCTGCTTCAGGTAGATCTAGAAACCCTTTAGACTTTTAATCAGGTGTCTAAAAACCAACACAGGTTTTTGATCAGGTGCCCTGCCACCAAGGGATACTTTTGAAGGGAGTAATAACCCTGTACAGGAGGGGGAAAGAAGGTTAAGATGTCTTCTCTATTTTATAGTAGATTAGGGAAGCACAAAGACTTGCACTGAGCTTAGAATGCTCAAAGGAATCAAGGCTCCCCCTGGCTCAAAGAATCTCCAGGTGAAGTCTTGCTTCAGTGCAGAAACTCTTCAGTAAGAACTGAAGGAAAAACTACAAGAAGATATAAAATAATAAAATAGAAAATCTTCTAGCAGCTATCTTCTTCTTCTTCTTCTTCAAAAGAACTCTGAGTCTGAACTTCCTGAAAGTAGGAGGACTCAGGTTAAAGAAGAGCAGAAGAGCTTAACACTTCTCAGTCGAATGAGGATTGCTGAGAGCAATGAACTTGGTCCTGATGAAAGCTTGAATGCTAATTGAATAACTCTTAGAATAACTGGTTAGCTAGCTGAAATCCTTCTCCAAAGGATTCCTTTTATAGCAGCAACAAGCAACGGCTCTTTTCAATTTGAACTGTTTGTCTTCTTCTGAAACTTGAAACCTGGGGTGCAAATATCACAAAGACAAACAAACTCTGCAGCAAAATATTCTATAAAAGGGATAAACCTTTTTCAAGGAAGCTGTAGGAAGCAATCTGATAATACAGGTACTAAATAAAATCACATCAGAGACAAACTCTTTATAGCAAAAGGAAGACCTTTCAGTCTAACGGCTATAAAGGACTGACAGCAGATAAAGTAAAATACACTGTCAACTAATAAGACAAACAACTTTATCTGAAAAGATTTTACTCAGGCAGAAGGGATGGAGCAGATATTGCCTGGAAATATTATCATAAAACAACTGAAATAAAATGCCAGATAATATATTGATTTATTAAATAGAATAAATAAATACAAAATAAAAAGGCAGACAGAAAACGTCGAACGACCCTCGGAGATCATCGACCGACGCACGGAGATCGTCGACCTATCGGGCAGATAGTCGAACGATCTAGATAGTCGAACTATCAAAGAAGATAGTCGAGCTACCTAGGCAGATAGTCGACCTATCAGAAGATAGTCGAGCTATCAGATAGTCGACCTATCAACAGATAGTCGAACTATCAAAGCAAAACCGATAGTCGACCTCTCAACAGATAGTCTAACTATCAACGCAGAACAGATAGTCGAACCATCAACAGATAGTCGAACTTCCCAGGGAAAACAGATAGTCGACCTATCAACAGATAGTCGAACTATCAAAACAAAACAGATAGTCGATCTATCAACAGATAGTCGAACTATCAACGCAGAACAGATAGTCGAACCATCAACAGATAGTCGAACTACTCAGGGAAAATAGATAGTCGACCTATCAACAGATAGTCGACCTATCCCAAAAAACAGATAGTCGACCTATCAACAGATAGTCGAACTATCAAAACAAAACAGATAGTCGATCTATCAACAGATAGTCGAGCTATCAATGCAGACAGAACGTCGACCAACTGATAGACAATAGTCGATCAGCCGATAGACGATAATCGAGCGGCGTTCGACTATAGTCGAACAAAAAACTACTTAACCAAATTCTTCATCTGGAAAAGCGGGGACTCTACAGCTAGACCACTAACCACTGACCATAGATATTTCTTGGGTCAAGGGACTAAAAAGATAAGACTAAACTCAAATCAAACTAGGGTACCAACAATCTCCCCCTATTTGAGTTAAGTCTCTCAAAAACTAAAACACAGAACTAGCTATAGAATAATAAAATCAATATAGGAAATAGATAACAATTAACTAGCAATTATCAAACAGTCAGATATATATAACAACAGTCAATCAAAATTAAGAATCTACAGAATCTGGTTTAGGGACAGAAGAGCTAGGAACAAAAGAAACTTTCCACAAGGGATCAATAGCTTCTTTCTTGGACAGCTTCAAATCTTGCACACCAATAATCTTCAGTTCTGCAGCCCTTGGAACAACTGCCTCTAGATGCTTTTCCATATATATAGAAGGATCAAATACCTCAGGACTAACCTGGATTTTATCGAGTTCCTTCATTCTGAACTTTGACATTGTTGTAAATCCTGTAGAGTCCTTTCCTTCAGCTTTAGCTTTCTTTATCTGAGCTGATCCAACAAGTTCTAGAAATCGAGCCATCCTGAAATCAGGATCTAACTCTTGGCTTTCATATACATTTTCAGATGATGTATCTATTGGCTTCACAGTTTTAAACTTAACAGATAAATCTAATAAACTTTCAGCTGTATCTTTAACTTCTTGAATAACTAAAGATGATGGAGGAGCAAACTCAGCAAACTTCTTACTTGATTTTTCAGAGAAAACAGTTCTTTTACCTTTTGAAATATCCTTAGCAACATGAACTGGTATAGCAGGAGAAACATTTTTCTTGGGAGATGGAGGAGGTGAAAAAGTTGGCTTTTGATATACAACCTCCTTTACTTGCTCTTTAACCTCAGTATCATGCCTTTGAGTACCAGTATATGATTTTCCTTGGTGGCTTTGAGAACTTTTCCTTGAATGAGGCTGAGAAGGAGCAGATTTTGCAGATGGAGCAGATGGATTAGCAGATAAATTGCCAGAGGCTCCTGCATCGGGAGGTGGAGGAGGAGGACCTCTGGGAGTCCATCTGGGAGCAGGACTATCATATCTCTTAGATTTCTTTCTCTCCTTTTGCTGGTTCTTGGAAAACCACATCCAATGTTGGAAGTCTTTCGACTTAGGGTCAATCCCTTTAAATATGTAATAGGGAGTATCATTGTCTCGATTAGGAGGAGGAGGAGCAACAGCTTTCCTTTTTCTCTTTGCAGCTTTCCTTTTCTTAGAGTCTTCAGACATATCTAAATCAACTTCATCTTCAGAATGAGATGAAGGAGGATGATCATAAGGGTCATAGGCTTCTGATACAGCCTTTTCCTTTGCTTTCAAAGTAGCTTTCTCTTTCTCTTCTTCCAAGGCATCCTGTGCCAGAAGAGAATCCAGATCAGGTCCTGGAGAGTCATCCCATACAGTAGATTTTTCATCTTGCAAAACTTTTTCTTTTTCTTCCAAAATATCTTGTACTCTTTGCTGCCAGGCAGCTCTTGCTTTCTCTTCTTCTAAACTCAGTACTGGGGTCTTTTCATCTTTACTTTTAGATTCAGCATCTTCTATATCAGCTAAGAAAAGATCCAATTCTGGATCTATTTGCACATCTGACTGAGCTGGTTGAGCAGACTCAGTATTTTGAGCAGCAGGCAAAAGATCAGCTTGAACTTCTGGAGAGGGTTCTGATACTGTCATAATGACATCTGGAACAACTAAAACATCTGAAACAGATTCTCGAACAACTACTTCTACTTGAGCAGCTATATCTTTTTGAATATAATCTGTAGATTCATGAAGACAAATCTGCTATATAAGTTAAAAACATTCCTTCTAGGTATTCACAAACTAGCAAATCAGTTGACTCGTCAATAAAACGGATGAGTGAATTACCTTCATACTTTACCAACTCCCAGGATTCATCTAGATAGGATGTAATAATGCCTTCTAGGAAACGGGTAACCAAAGGAGTGGTGAGATCTTCTAAACAAACTTTGACAGCAAATTCAGATAACATAACTGCATCAGATATTTCTTTTTCAGATAACACTAAAACTGATTCTTCTTGAGCTGGAGCAGTCTCTTCTTGAACTGTCATCACTATATCTGTCACCGCTGGAGGATCTGCTGGAGGGGACGCTGGAAGCTCTGAGGCTGGAAGCTCTGAGACATCTTCATAGAACATCTCCCCCTGCCTGATTTCTGTGGGAACTGAAACCAGGCCCCTGGAAGAAGAGGGCTCAGCAGAATTAGAGAGGGATTGGATGGTAGTAGTCAAAGTAGCAATGGAGGAAGCAAGTGGAGCAATTGACTCTTCAATCATGATTTTGATTGAAGGGGTAATCAACTCCAAAATGCTGGAGATGAATGCTGGGGTGACTTCAAAAGAATGTGGGGGAACTGCAGATGATGGAAGATTAGCAGGAGGAATGTATTCCAGTTGAACTGGAGAACGAACAGGAGATGGAGAAGGAGAATGATGTGGAGATGGAGGAGGATATGGAATGGGAGAATGAACTGGAGAGGCAATTTCAGAAACCAATAAATCAAAACTGGGTTGAGATGTCCCAGCCAGATGAGATGGTATAGGAGATGCAGGAGGAGAAGGAATAACAACCGTGGTTGTATCTCGAACAGGAGAAGCAGAAGGTCGTACTTCAGCTGAAGTTGATGGAACTTCAACTGAGGTTGACGGAACTGAAGAGGATGGAACTACTTCAGTAGAAGTTGATGGTAAGGCAGAAGAAGATGATGGAAGAGAAGGATGAGCTGAGCCAGCTTCTTGAGGGTGAGGAGTGACTGAATCAGTCCTTGTGCTCTCGGATGTCGCTGGAGCAACCCCTGTGAGAGCGGGCTTCAAGAAGGTCCTCTTCCACTTGGAGAACAAGTTCGGATCCATCTTCTTGCTGGCATTAATGGTTGTAGCAACTGAAACTAGCAAATGAGGATACTTCTCTTTCAGAAAATTCCAATAACCCTGCCTAGGGTAACCTCTTTCTTACTGTTCTTCTTCCTTATCAAATCGAACAAAACCCCTGCCCAATTAATCCTTTTCTGATTTATATTTGCACACATCAGTGCAAATTGTTGTCTTGTAATGTTATCATGGGCGGAGTGCTTTCCTAGAAGCACTTTTCAAACTAACTCAGCAAGAAATTTGATCTTGAAGGGGAAATTTACCTTGAGCAGCTTCGTGGGAATGCCCTCCACATGTCCCAGCTCAATCAGCATTCTTCCAAACTCTGGAGCATCTTGCTCATAATATTCTTCACCATTTATCAATCCAAATAAATCAGTCAGAATGGCGGGAGTTAAAATAACCTCTTCTCCGCCAATAGAGCCGGTCATCGATTCGTCGGTGGAGGACGAAGTAAATGCCCATTCCTTGATCTCGAGAATATTTAACTTAATCCTTGTAGACATTAGTCTTTCTAACCCTTGATCTCTGCATAACTAGAGGATTTCCACAATCCCTGATTCACAACAGCTGAAGGCATCAAAGTCGACACTGAATCCTGCGTCGAACTTCACAACTGCGAGCAATGCTGGAGAAATCGCCATTGAAGGAGCTGGAGAGGGCGCGAGAGAGACGGAGAAGACGAATCGGCAGAGAGAAAATCGTAAGAGGAGGAGCAAGCGGGAAGACGGAATGCGAAAGGACGCTCTCCGTCGACGATAAAAGCAAAGATCTTTTAACCTAGGTCGACTATCGGCTTTATATTAGACCGGAGATAGTCGATCTATTTAAAAGATACAGGAGACGATGGTCGAACGGTCATTCGACGATCGGTCCAGAAGCAGAGTAGTCGAGTAATCGTTCGACTATTTCTGGCTTCTCAAACACACAAGATGCCGTCATCCAGAGATAGACGATGAGCTCGACTTGTTCGACGATGGTCGAACGCCGGTCGACGATCTTCAACCAGACAAGCTTTCATCAACCATAGGTCGACGATGGGCTGGACCCGATCGACTATCTTCGAACGTCGTTCGACTATCTTCAAACAAGTTTCAACATTGGCAGATATAGTCACACTTGGTCTCTTCCATTGATCATGCCTAGTTAAACCAAAAAGAATAGATGCTTCTGTTCATCTAAGGGCTTGGTGAATATATCACCTCTCTGAAACTCAGTGGATATGAACTCAAGACAAATCTTGTTCTTTTCCACACAATCTCTCAGGAAATGGTGCCGAATCTCAATGTGCTTCGTTCTAGAGTGGTGCACTGGATTTTGTGCAATTGAGATAGCACTAGTACTATCACACATGATTTTGGTGTTCTTGTGTGAGTAACCATAATCCACAAGCTGGTTTTGAATCCACAGGATTTGTGAATAGTAACTGGCAGCTGCTATATATTCAGCCTCTGCAGTTGAAGTTGAGACAGAAGCCTGCTTCTTACAGAACCAAGAGACCAATCTCTCTCCCAAAAACTGACAAGTTCCTGAGGTGCTCTTCCTGTCAACTCTGCAACCAGCATAATCAGAATCAGAATATCCAATCAATTCAAATTCTGACTCAGCTGGGTACCAAAGTCCTAGATTTGGACATCCCTTCAGGTATCTCAGGATTCTCTTGAGAAGAATCAGATGAGATTCCTTGGGGTTGACCTGGAATCTAGCACAGAGGCATGTAGCAAACATTATATCTGGCCTACTTGCAGTTAAATATAATAGGGAACCAACAATGGCCCTATAATTCTTTTGATCAACTGGCTTGCCGTGATCATCAGAATCAATAACTACATTAGTAGCCATAGGTGTAGGCATTGCTGAAGCATCAGCCATCCCAAATTTCTTTACCAATTCCTTTGCATATTTGGATTGGGAGATGAAGATACCATCAGCATCTTGCTTAACTTGGAGACCAAGAAAGTAAGACAGCACACCCATACTACTCATCTCAAACTTAGAGTGCATCAGGTCAGAGAACCTTTTGCAAAGTTTGGGATCAGTGGAACCAAATATATATCATCCACATACACTTGAACTAACAGGATTGTGTCCTTGTGGTGCTTGACGAAAAGGGTTCTATCAACTACTCCCCTAGTAAAGTTGTGCTCTAACAGGAAACTAGCTAGAGTCTCATACCAGGCTTGGGTGCTTGCTTTAGTCCATATAGAGCTTTCTGCAACTTGAACACATGTGAGGGTTGAGTTGAAGAAACCAACCCTGGTGGTTGTTCAACAAACACCTCTTCCTTAAGCTCACCATTCAGGAATGCACTTTTGACATCCATTTGAAAGACCTTAAACTTCATGTAGGCTGCATAGGCCAAGAAGATCCTTATTGCTTCTAGCCTTGCAATAGGAGCAAAGGTTTGGTCATAATCTATACCTTCCTCCTGTCTGTTGCCCTGAGCTACAAGCCTAGCTTTATTCCTTACAATAATTCCATTTGCATCCAACTTGTTTCTATACACCCACTTGGTGCCTATGATTAGTTGGCCTTTAGGTCTTGGAACCAAAGTCCAAACTTTACATCTCTCAAACTGATTGAGTTCCTCTTGCATAGCAATGATCCAGTGGGGATCTAGCTCTGCATCTTTAAAGGTGAGGGGCTCAACCTGTGAGAGGAAACAAGCGTGCATCACATCCTGTCTTAATTGGTGTCTTGTTTGCACACCAGCTGATATGTCTCCTATCACTTGAGATGTGGGGTGATCTCTAAGTGTGATAATATCAGCAGGTGGGATGTGATCTTCAGCAACAATTGGGATTAATTCCTCAGGAGGAATTTGATCTACTGTTGGTGGTACAACAACAGCTTCTGCAATGTCTTCATCACTGTCTGATTCAGTGATCTGAAGAGTTGATAGTTGAAGAATCTCTTGAGTAGCATCAGGTACCTGTAATGAACTAGAGGAAGGAGAATTTTCCTTCTCCTTGTAAAATATCTGAGACTCATCAAAAGATACATGCACAGATTCTTCAATTTTACAAGTTGATTTGCTATAAACCCTATAAGCTTTGCTTACTTGGGAATATCCAAGCATAATTCCCATTGAAGCTTTTGCTTCAAACTTTCTAAGGTATTCTTTATTGTTATTATGAATGTACACTACACAACCAATATTCTAAAATAATTAATTTTAGGTTTCTTTACTTTAAGCAACTCATAAGGAGTTTTACACTTAAGCTTGTGTATCAGACTTCTATTCAAGACATAATTGGCTGTACTAACAGCTTCTGCCCAATAGGAAAGAGGCATATTAGCATCTGCCAACAATGTACTAGCAGCTTCAATGAGTGTTTGATTTTTCCTTTCAACTACCCCATTTTGTTGGGGAGTTCTAGGAGCTGAGAAGCTATGTTTGATACCTTCTCTCTCACAGAATTCTTGCATGAGAAGAGAGTCAAACTCAGTACCATGATCACTTCTGATCAAGGCCACATGAGTAGAGTACTCAGTCTGCACACATAATAGAAAGTCTGTAAGGGCTTTGAAGTTATCAGCCTTAGTTCTCAAAAAGAAACCCAACTGAACCTAGAGAAGTCATCTACAATGACTAAGGTGTAATACTTCCCTCCTAAACTCTGTACATTTATTGGGCCAAAAAGGTCCAAATGTAATAAATACAGGATTCTAGGAGAATCACTTTTATTTACTGATTTAAAAGAATTCTTGGTTTTCTTGCCTAGCTGACAAGCCTTGCATAGGCTCTCCTTCTTGTAGGGGCAAGAAGGTAAACCTCTAACAAGGTTGTGTTTAGATAACCTAGATATATTTTTAAGGTTAACATGACTAAGCCTCTTATGCCACAAAGAATTGTTATTAATTGTTACTTCATTAAATAAACAGATTTCAGAATGAGTTGAATTGAAATCTACTAAATAAATATTACCTAATCTAATGCCTACTAAAACAACATTATTATTTAAAGTAATATTACAAGAAGAGTTAGAAAATGAAACCTGGTAGCCAGCATAACATAGCTGGCTGACTGAGATCAAATTGTGCTTCAGTCCTGTCACATATGCAACTCTCTTGAAAGTAACATCTCCAATTGTGATCCTGCCATAGCCTTCTGTCTGACCACAGCTTGAATCTCCAAAGATAACCTTTGGGCCGAGCTTAGCTTTGAATTTTGACAGATGATTTTTATTTCCTGTCATATGCTTGGAGCATCCACTATCCAAATACCACTTATTTTGAGTGATAGGATAGGCCTTCACCTGCATGAAATTCATTTAGACATTGTGGACCCAAGTAACCTTGGGTCCCTTGTTTTTCACATAAGAAAAACTGGAAATAAATGAAAATGCAGGCTGAGGGAGATAGCCTAATGGGTGAGATCTCCTAGGTGGGATTCTCCATGCAGATGATGGGTCAACAAACCTAGGGTTTCTATTTTCATTTAGGTTTTTACGGGTTTGATGATGATTTTGAAAATCACATTGAAAACGTCGATCGACGTTCGACGATGGGCGCTCAGATCGTCGAGCTTCGTTCGACCATTGAGCTTCCGATCGTCGAGCGGCGTTCGACGCTCTTTGCATTTCTTTAAAAAAATTCTTCCTCTTTCTCTCTTAGCTTTATTTAAAGTTTTATTAACTTGGTTTACTTGCTCAGTGTTCTTCATTCCACTAGCTGAAATGAAGTTCACTGGAGTTGAAAGATTATTTTTAAGAATAACTGGGGGTTCACTGGGAGAAGCTCCTAAGCCTAGTTTGTTATTGCCTGACCTAGTGTTAGTCATGCTGGTTATTTCTAATAACTTAAGGCTTCTACCATTTAGAGATTCCTCTAACCTTTTATATTTAGCTAACTCTATTTTAAGAAATTTAATTTCTTCACTACAAGTAGTGAGATCTTCCTTTAACTTAATATTTTCTGTAGCAATTAATTCTGAGTCAGCTAACTTATTTCTAAGTTCTTTAATCTCCTTTTCTGAACTAATTAAGTCTAAGCATAAGGATTTAAAATCTAATTTAAATTCTTCAGAAGTGAAGTCATAAGAAGATAGTACCTCATCTTCTGTTGGCATTTCTTCCTCTGAATCTGAAATCTCTGCAGCTGAATGATTGCTGCAGGCATCTATTGCCATCAGGCAAACCTCCTTTGCCTTCTTCTCTTCCTCATCCTCACTGGAGCTAGAGGAGGAAGATTCTTCATCAGAATCACTCCAGGTTTCAGCAATGAAACCTCTCTCCTTCTTCTTATTCCTGTAGGAGGATGGCTTGGAGTGCTTCCTGTGCTGTTCCTTTTCTTTCCTCTTATCTTTGTTCTTCTCCTCTGGACAATCTGGTAAGATATGTCCAGGCTTCCTGCAACCATAGCAGATAATTTCTTTAGCAGGTGAACGATCATACCTTGGTTTGTCTTCATAGCGTGAAGACTTCTTTCTGAATTCCTTTCTCCCCATCTTGAGAAACCTCTTGGCAAATAATGCCATTAGCTCCTCATTGGATTGGCTGCCTTCAGAAGCATCAGCAGCCTTAAGAGCCAGATATTGCTCTTTTCTTGTTGGAGTAGGGGTCTTTGCTTCAGCTTCTGCTTCCCTTGTCTTCAGCACTTGCTCAAAAGATTTGAGCTTGCCGAGAAGATCTTCTGTTGAGATCTCTGTTGTACTTCTGGCTTCCTTGATGGGCCAGATCCTTAGATCCCATGTGCTAGGAAAGCACATAAGAATCTTATCATTGACCTTTGTCAATGATATGTCCTTGTCAAGGGTCCTCAGCTCATTGATGATTGAGCTGAGCCTTGTATACATGGCTTCAACTGATTCAGCATCAGTTTTCTTGAAGTTTTCATAATATGAGATAAGGTTGGACCTTCTGTCCTTCCTTTCATCAGCTGAGCCAGCTACAATCTGGTTCAGTGTATCCCACATAGCTTTTGCTGAAGAGCAATCAGCTACCTTCTGGAATACCTCATCAGACATTGTCTGAGCCAGAAAGTTCATCGCCTTGGCATCTGCTATCTTTGCCTTCTTGTACTCATCATTGTAATCTGGAGGAGGCACTGCACTAATATCAGATGATGAGGCAGTAGCAGCAGCAGGTGCTCTTGGGGGTCCTGACAAAATAGAAGCAAAGATACTTTCATCAATAGAATTCATATATAATTTTATCCTTGCCTTCCAAATGCCAAACTTGGCTAAGTTGCATGCTGGAGGTCTGGTGCTAGAATAATCCTTGGACTGGGCCATGATAGTGATAGTGAATATCTATAAACTTCGGTATCTATCAGGATCTTGTGACTTAGGTGTTAGCCTATTCAGTCAGTCAACCTCCCTCTGATACCAATTGAAAGTGAGGGGATGGATACTACTCTAGAGGGGGGTGAATAGAGTTATCAAATTTTGCACTAGACAAAACTTAATAGTCTACCCAACTCCCTTGGAGTGAAATGCGAAATGAAAAGATTATAGAGATAGAAATAACCCTAAAGCCTAACACAAGTGTTGTGCACAAACTCAAGCTAACTATAATTACAGTAAAGGCTTGGAAATCCTAATCAGCAACTAGCAAACCTAGTTATATCTAATCACAGCCACAATACAAGAATTAAATTAAGCAAGCCAGACGACATAAGGAGTTTAAGTGGTTCCCCAAACAACTTGGGTACGTCCACTCTTCTACCAACAAGGTAGGAATCCACTACAGGTTTTTGATCAGGTGCCCTGCCACCACAAGATCTGCTTCAAGTAGATCTAGAAACCCTTTAGACTTTTGATCAGGTGTCAAAAAACCAACACAGGTTTTTGATCAGGTGCCCTGCCACCAAGGGATACTTTTGAAGGGAGTAATAACCCTGTACAGGAGGGGGAAAGAAGGTTAAGATGTCTTCTATATTTTACAGTAGATTAGAGAAGCACAAAGACTTGCACTGAGCTTAGAATGCTCAAAGGAATCAAGGCTCCCCCTGGCTCAAAGAATGTCCTGGTGAAGTCTTGCTTCAGTGCAGAAACTCTTCAGTAAGAACTGAAGGAAAAACTACAAGAAGATATAAAATAATAAAATAGAAAATCTTCTATCAGCTATCTTCTTCTTCTTCTTCAAAAGAACTCTGAGTCTGAACTTCCTGAAAGCAGGAGGACTCAGGTTGAAGAAGAGCAGAAGAGCTTAACACTTCTCAGTTGAATGAGGATTGCTGAGAGCAATGAACTTGGTCTTGATGAAAGCTTGAATGCTAATTGAATAACTCTTAGAATAACTGGTTAGCTAGCTGAAATCCTTCTCCAAAGGATTCCTTTTATAGCAGCAACAAGCAACGGCTCTTTTCAATTTGAACTGTTTGTCTTCTTCTGAAACTTGAAACCTGGGCTGCAAATATCACAAAGACAAACAAACTCTGCAGCAAAATATTCTATAAAAGGGATAAACCTTTTTCAAGGAAGCTGCAGGAAGCAATCTGATAATACAGGTACTAAATAAAATCACATCAGAGATAAACTCTTTATAGCAAAAGGAAGACCTTTCAGTCTAATGGCTATAAAGGACTGACAGCAGATAAAGTAAAATACACTGTCAACTAATAAGACAAACAACTTTATCTGAAAAGATTTTACTCAGGCAGAAGGGATGGAGCAGATATTGCCCGGAAATATTATCATAAAACAACTGAAATAAAATGCCAGATAATATATTGATTTATTAAATAGAATAAATAAATACAAAATAAAAAGGCAGACAGAAAACGTCGAACGACCCTCGGAGATCATCGACCGACGCACGGAGATCGTCGACCTATCGGGCAGATAGTCGAACGATCCAGATAGTCGAACTATCAAAGAAGATAGTCGAGCTACCTAGGCAGATAGTCGACCTATCAGAAGATAGTCGAGCTATCAGATAGTCGACCTATCAACAGATAGTCGAACTATCAAAGAAAAACCGATAGTCGACCTCTCAACAGATAGTCGAACTATCAATGCAGAACAGATAGTCGAACCATCAACAGATAGTCGAACTACCCAGGGAAAACAGATAGTCGACCTATCAACAGATAGTCGAACTATCAAAACAAAACAGATAGTCGATCTATCAATAGATAGTCGAACTATCAACACAGAACAGATAGTCGAACCATCAACAGATAGTCGAACTACCCAGGGAAAACAGATAGTCGACCTATCAACAGATAGTCGACCTATCCCAGAAAACAGATAGTCGACCTATCAACAGATAGTCGAACTATCAAAACAAAACAGATAGTCGATCTATCAACAGATAGTCGAGCTATCAACGCAGACAGAACGTCGACCAACTGATAGACGATCGTCGATCAGCCGATAGACGATAGTCGAGCGGCGTTCGACTATAGTCGAACGAAAAACAACTTAACCAAATTCTTCATCTGGAAAAGCGGGGACTCTACAGCTAGACCACTAACCACTGACCATAGATATTTCTTGGGTCAAGGGAGTAAAAAGACAATACTAAACTCAAATCAAACTAGGGTACCAACAACCTGTCACGCCCCCCTGTCACGTCCTCCCTGGGCGTGACCTAGGGCGTGTCGCCCGATCCCGAGGACTCCTGCTGGAAGGGACAGAAAAACGGTCAAAACCGCTGTCACGCCCCCTGACACGCCCTCCCCGGGCGTGTCTCCAGGCATGACAAAGGGCGTGTCGCCCTCTGCCACAAAGCCTGCCGCCGCATTGAATGCAGGTTCTGTCACAGCACGCAATAGTACTGTCACGCCCCCTATCACGGGCATGACCTGGGGCGTGACATCAACTTTTCGACGACTGACGGATTTCCGACCAATGATTTGGACATGACGTGCTTGCCACGCCCCCTATCACAGGAGTGAGCTAGGGCGTGACCACCGACGTACTGAAGCAATCATCCCTCCCGCCAGAATCCAGAGCCCGAGGTCAACATAGTACTGTCACGCCCCCTAACACGCCCCCCCTAGGGCGTGTCTGAGGGCGTGACCAACCCGAGAAAAAATTCTATAAATTGAGACCCCCCCTCTCCATTTCAGTAAGCTTTTGTTGAGTGGGGGGAGGTGCTGCCCCTTTGGTTTTTGAGTTTTTCATGCTTTCTCTCTCTGTCCCTCCCCCTCTCTTTGTAATTTTTGTTTAACCCTAGTTAAATCTTAGCTTGTTTATGCTTTCTTTGTAATCTTTGCTCTTTCTTAGTGCTAATTGTAAGGCTAGAATAGGATTTCCATTTCATGCACTTGTAATTTTATTTTCAATAGTGTAGCTTGCCCCTTTTAATTAATAAAAGTGTTCTTGTTTAGCTTGTGTTTAGCTTGTGTTCTTGTTTAGCTTGTGTTGTTCTTATGCTTTACTACTCATCCCCCTTCCTCTATTCCATAATGATTAACTAATCCTCCTTGTACTCGATCTTGATGATCCGAGGTTAGAGCGATTATGTTATGATGTTTTAATTAATCTTTTCTATTTAGGTTAGGGCCTTGAATTACTCTTGATTAATCACGGGTTGGAGGTATATTTTCGATATATACTCTCCGCCTTTGCTTTCATTCTGGGCTAGCCGAGAGGCCAAAAGAATGAAGTGAGCATTCAAGAGTAAAGGGAGTTGTACGCACCCCTCGAGAGAGGAAGACGTCCAAATCTCCGGATTGGAGTAAAATCCAATAGTGGGGTTCACCGCGTGAAGCGAGTTTTAGGCCTCCGATTTAGACGAGAGTCGGTCAGACCTTCCTAAACTCAGTTGGGCACAACTTCGAGAGAAGCGTGTTCAAGCTTTAGGAACCTCCACGGTCAAGGACCTTTATCCTATTAAGTTTAGATTTTTATCGCATTTTCTTAATCGTCTTTAGCCGAGGTGAATCTTGATCGAGTGCATTTCCATTTCATATTTTTCTACCCTTCGTAGTAATCGTTTTACTTAATAGCTTTACTTAATTGCAGTGTTTCTCTTTCTAGTATAGCTTTACTTTCTCCCCTGCACTTAGATTTTCTAAAACCCTAGTTTTTTCCATCGATAAGATAATATCGTTCGTGTGAGTAAGCATAGCCAACAGTTCCCGGATTTCAATACGACACTTGTGTCCCCTTGCTACAATTCGATAGGTATACTTGCCTCATCGGGTTGCTAGTTCGGTTGCGTTTATTTTCTTCGAACCCTAGCACGCAACAATGATATAATATTATCTCTGAGAATATAATATTATAAAGATTCCACTGTATATATATGTACATATATATACATATAGAAAATTCAAGCTAACAAGCTAACAACATGTAGCCAAGCAAAACCGGCCACTGATTTCATTATATCAGCCAATTAAATAACATGCCAAAACGACACGAAAAAGAAACGTTCTCGGAATTTTATGAAATTCACACTGTAACTAAATACCCATGCTACGAATCTAGTGGCGAAGTCAGAATCGTCATCCGACCAACAAAACTCAGGCTAACACTTCCTGAAGCAAAATCACAAGCATTTCCGGAGAGGCTCCACCGAGTCACCAAAACAGACTCCGGCTCGCTAGGGAACCTTGCAAACAGGCTACAAAACAAGCCAATTAGAGAACCTAAAGAGCTAAGACCACGCTATAACAACGACAATGGCCGAAAATCCGCCAACATAATGCCAAACAAAGATTAAACAATCACAGAAAAACCGGGTGCATTACAGGTAGGGTTGTCCTCCCATCCCGAGTATAGGGCCTTTGGAATGAGGTCGGTGATAAGCAGATCACTGAGTTGTAGACCCTTGTGGTGAGTTGTAGGTCATAGAGGAGACTGAGAGATCCTGAGGGATCTGAGGTGTAAGCTCTTTAGAGAAGATATTTGGAGAAGTGCCTAGTCCAACAAGATAGTTGGATAGGTGGGAGAGAAAGTGGATTTACCCTTGTTAGGGGAACCACTATAAATCTATGTGTGCTTTTCTGTGTTGTTTTCTTTGTGCAGGTTGCATGTCTTGAAAGCAGAATTTAATCAACTAACATAGCATCAAACAAAAGAAAAATAAAAGATAGTCACTAAGGACTATGAAACCTATTCACCGTCATCCTCTAGGTGATTTATCTATCCTTGAAAAAAAGACTTTCAAGGATCGAGAGGGTGGCAAGCCCTCCGCCTCCCCTGCTACAGCGGTGACTGCAGCCCGCGAGTCGGGCCTGCCGAAGAGCAACTCCCTCTTCCGCTTTGGGGGAAATCTAAAGATTCGGTCGGCGAGGCGATGGTGCGGTGGGATGAGCAGACCCATAGGGTCTCCATCTCATCACTCCATCCCTCCTGGTCGCGGGGTTAGCCCGCCTCCGGGCACGCCTATGCCCTAAGATTCATCCTAAATGGGCGCGGGGACGCTATGTCCTACAAGATCTTGACTCTTCGTCAGCTCAGCTACGAGGGTCTACAGGCCCATATGCGGGCCCTAGAGCTACATTACATGGTGGTCTGCCGAGGCTTCAACCTCAACCACCAGCTGCTGAAGGCAGAACTGGTTCACAACCTCACCAAGGACTAAGCCGCCGACATGGCGGGGCGACTGAAGTTTGCCGAGAACCTCCATGCAAAAACCGTCGGTGGGATGTTAAGCACCGGCTACCCCCTTCCTTTTTTCCTTAGGATGTTTCAAGCATATTAATCTTACCTTTCACTTCTTCCCAGGATGGTTAAGCCGCAAACAAGCTGCGAGCCCGTGATTCCGAGATGGAGGTTCGTGTCGTCGAGCAGGAGGCTCATGCCGCCGAGCAGGAGGCTCGCGCCGCCAAGTTGTAGAAGGTGATCAACGACCTGAGGGAGGAGAACAGAGGGTTAAACGGAGATCTAATTTAGCAGACTGAAATCTTCCTCCCTCAGTCTGGCGGCGAGCCGAGCTTCCCTGCCAAATTGCCAAGGGTCTACAGCAAGGCAGAGGTTGCCGAAAGGTTGCCGATCAACTTCATGAACATTGCCGACTAAACCCTCCAGATGATCAAAGACATGGAGGTGTTGGTGGAGGGATGCAATGTAAGATCTGACTCCCCCTTCTGGGGAGTTAACCCGGATTTTATGCCCAGAATCACCGTCTTACAGTGACACTAATGCACGGGTTAGTCGATACCGCAAGACGTCGATTCTGCTGGCTAGAACGATCATAACCTTTTCGCCCAATATGAGAAACAGAAGTAAAACTAATCAGAGTATAACAGTATCCAGTCCACAGTCACAGTACAAATCATAAATATATGAATGAAAAGTACAAGTCCATCATGAATATAAAAAAAGAAGAGTAATAAGGGCTTATGCTCGGTACATCATATCAAATCTCTCTCACACAAATCAAATGCGGAAGATAATCAACTAATCTCATCTCACCTGAGGTCGTGCTCTGGGAGTAGTAGGTGGCACCGGTATCTGCTCCTCATGCCCTGCCTCCCCAACGTGCTGGTCCATCTCCTCGAGCTCCTAAAATGATATGGTCACCGACAATAAGTCAAAAATACTAAGTCGTTTCCTCCGCACCTCGCCCCGCAACTCCTAGGAATCGAGCGGGAGGACGAAGCAGAGGACAACAAGGGGTGACAAGTATAAGCAGATGACAGTGGCACTATACTAACAAGTATATGAGGAGTAACAGTAGTTCTACTCTAGCAGTTCTATGTAAGAGGTACAGGTATAGTAAGTGATGAATAGAACAACAGTAAGTAGAGAACGTAACAACAGTAAGTAAAGTAGATTAAAGGCAGTGCTATGCAGTATAGTAAAGTAGGTATAACTGCTACTTCTAATCGATCATAACAGAAGTACCCTAACTTATATGAGTGCCCGTACAAACATATAAGTTAGAGTTTCAAAATTTAACTTATCGTATAAAAGAGCCCATACTAATCTATATGATAATGATCCATGAAGCGTATGCCTACTATGTATGAATGCATGTGGTTTATTATGCAACATGCATGTGCAACTCAAACACAATAACTCTGTGATCACAAACTTTTAGTTCCCGCTTTTCGGAGCTAGCAAAACTCTCTGGTACCACCATTGTGGCTATGGTAGTAGTTGAGCGGGCGTCTCCACTCCTAGGCAGGTATGCACACTACTAAACCTCGACCTCCCATACGTCTCTATACACGTCCAAGGTGCACTCTAGAGTCTTGCGTATTAATTGCTGACTACACGTCAGTATTGTTGGGTCGGGTGTGCGCTTTCAGGGATTGTCCTCCAGACCGCAGTACAAACAACCTACTGGCCCCTCAAACCCACACACCCGCCTGAGTCACCGTACCGCCATCGGTGTGCCGATTCTCCCAGTACCGCATGACCCGCCACTAATATGTTTTTGCACATGCAAGTATTACAACTCGAGCCTTTAGCTCGCAGGACCAACCTGTCCTGAATCCCTCCAACCCTATACGAGTGAGCATATAATAAAAATTCATCAAACCCTACACGGGCGAGAATATTATCATGAATCCCTCCAACCCAATACGGGTGAGTATAGTGATACGATGCCTAACCTACTAGGCTACTCTTATCTAAAGGTAATTATACTTAGTGACTAAGATTAATCCCAGGACTGCCCAGGGTATACCCGGTGAAGGGCTCTCGGGGGCACTAGGAACTACGATGGGCTGAAGCCCAAAGCTCCCTTTCTCAAAGATATTTACTTTAGTGGATGTTTACCCATGATTCCCTTTTGCTCTCATTATTACTCTCGGGCGATCATAATAATTTAAGATGTTATTGAAGGGGCGACGGTCTTTCGCCGACCTCCACCTAGTTGCTATCGAAGGCTTGCACTTTTACTCTCGTAACTAAGACAACACTACCAACCAGGGTTATACTCCACTTGTGATCTCTAGCTCAACCGTCGATCCATCCCCCGGTGGTCCTTAGTATAACCTACTTTCACTATACGCAGCCCATGACCTAATACCACCCCGAAATAGAACTTCCAATTCCATGGGCATCCTGCCCCAAAATATTTATCCTAGGATGGTATGGACAAATGAAGTGAGCATGTAGATTTTCATAATTTTCTTAAGTTATTAAAACCTCTAATTAAATCATTTAACTTAAATCCCTAGGTTATTTATCACATGAAGTATTACAAATTGTAATCCACTGACCTAAGGAATTTTTCCTGAGTTGTGTCTTGGTAACATATTGCTTACTAACAAAATTCATAATTTCCCTTTGATTAATTCTATTTATTCCTTAATTAATACAAAATTCACATAATTGCCATTTTCCAAATGAAGTATAAGGAATAAATTACCAAAAATTCTAGGAAGATTACAGAGCATATATATCATTAATTTAAGGCTAATGGAAGAGTTTCATAAACTCCTATATATCAAGGGCTACAAAATTTCATTTTTAATTATATTACCTAAATACCACTATGAGGTTTTAAAAATTACTGAGTCATCCAAAAATGCTGAGAAAATTATACAATGTTAATCATACTCAGATACATCACCAAAAAATTTTCCAATTTTTTCTAATGAATATTTTCATCAATTTCCTAATTATGTGCAATAAGGGCAAAAATGTAATTCCTACATAACACCTATCAAAGTTCATCAAACAGTGACCTAAATTTTTTTAAGAATTTATTATCACATTATAATGACCTTGAAAAAGTTTGGAAATTTTTATCTCAACAATAAATCTATTTCAAATTTATTTTCCCAAAGTTCAATTATTTTAAAAATTCCAAATAATGGGATTTTTGCTTCCAAAAATCCCATTATTTAAATGAGGGGCATAATTCACCATATTGAGCCTTTGAAATCAATATCATGATATTTTTGGATGTACAATCTAGGCTTAATACACATTATTTCAAATTTGGCTAATTGCACCCCAAGCCTATATATAACCAACACATGCAAGTGAGTTTACTCAACATGCAGTGGCCCAATGAGACTGACATTTTTATCAGGGGTAAATATCAACCCAAAGGTCAAGCCACCAAAATTTGGGGCCATTTGGATGCATAATACTCCAAATATTTCATTTATTTAATTTTGTGTATTATGACAAATACTATAGGAAAAAGTCCCCAAAAAATTCACATTTTTGGGCAGGGGATAAATATGCCTTAGATGAGAACATGCCCAAAATCTTGGGTCATGTGGACATCTGGTTTGGCTTGGGCATTCATTTTGATTTCTGCCCTAGCCTTGGACTAGTCCTAGAAAAACTACCCTACAGGATAGTATAGTGCACCAAATGATAATTTTAGGGTGGCAAATTAAAGTTAAGAGGGAGGGCTATTTTTTTTTAACCACAAGTTCTGAAAAGGCTTCTAAGATCCCTAATATTAGCATGCAAAGTCACTGATTAAGTGTGGCAATTAAATACACTGTTCATTTATTAAATGAATAATTTAAATCATTTGTTTTGTACAGATCTTGAAGCAAAACCGGCGGCATCCCATCATCATCCCAGATCAGCCGACTGCTGAGATTGAGCCATCCTAGGCTATCTTGTCTGGCATTTTCCGGCCAGCTGAGCCACCACCACCGCCGGCGATTGTCACCACCACCTCCACTAAGGTGGTGGCTAACGTTTCTTGGCGGTGATGCCTCCGGAGTTGGCTCCTCCGGTGAACCCAAGCAAGAAGAAAGGCTCGGAAAAATCGCACTTTTCTCCCATGGCATCGGGATTAATTGAGCCCGATATCTCCCCTAGTTGATCTAGAAAGCTAGTACGGGTAGAGGTGAGGTGAAATGAACCTGGTTCAAGCGTTGGCGGCGAGTGTGGTGGAGGTTTTCCATGGTTGAGCTGCTCTGGCGATCTCCTGCCCGAAATCAAGTTTCTCCAACGTTTTCTCTGTTCTAGCAGTCGATCTCCACTCGATTTCACCTTCTTAAGCTGATGGTGAGGCTTGTTTGGACTGAGGTGGGTTATACATGGAGGAACAACCAAGGTGAGCTCGGGTTCACCTTGTATGCTTCACCATGGCTGCCAAGTGGCCATCCCATAACTCCAAACTCATTATAATGAGTCATGTGGCCGGCCAGCAGCCTTTGGTAAGAAGGAGCCAAGGCCAAGTGGCCTCACACACCCTTTCCTCTTCTCACTCCTCTTATCTCTCCTAAATTTCCCATTTTACCCCCATGCATGTACTCTCTCTCTTATTTCATAGGGGGGTAGGGCTGGTCTATGACTCTTTGGGCTGCTAATGGGCCATGTTTTGTGGTCTTAGCCCAATGGGTGAGGCTTGGGTTCATTCCCCCTTCTTTTAGGCCTTATGTTGACCAAGTTGACTTTTTGAGTTGACTTGGTCAACATGATGAGTGAGCTTACCCCACTTGATGGTCATGGGCCTAATGGCACCACCCAACTTGGGTTGGGTCAAGGGGGTTCCCCACTTTGGTTAATTGGGATTATAGGTGTGGGTTTGACAAAATTAGGGCTAAGGTTGACTTGGGTCAACTAGGGTCAAAGGGTTGACCTAGTGACATGCCCTAGGGTTTACTTAGATTGTTTTTAGGGTTAGGGAAATGTGGTGGGTTCATGGTGTGGCCAGGGTCCCCATTTAGGCTTCTTTGACCTAGTTTGACGTTGGTCATATAGTGGGCCCCACATGGCTACAACCCACTACCTAGGGTCAAACCTACCTAATTTCATAACCCCCACCACATGCCTAAACAAACCTAAGTTAAGGGGCCTAGAAGTAACATGGGTTGTTACAAATCCTATAAACAAAAAAAATAATTTTGTCCCCGAAATTTAAGTTCGAGTATACGGGGTTCTACTTACAAAATTTAAGCAAATTTTTAAAACAAAAAACAAAAGCATACCTGAGGTAAATAGCTCCAGGTGTTGTTTCAACATTAGATCCCTCGAATACCAAGTGTGCTCCTCCCGCCCATGGTTGGACCTTAACACCTTCACAAGAGGGCCCTTCTTCTTCCGCAACACTCGGACGACCGTGTCATCGATCCGGATCGGCTCCAATCTAACGGACCCATCTGGCGCTACCAGACTGGCTGTGGTAGTAATGTGCTGCTCCGGCTGAAGGAGAGCTATTTGCAAGGAAGAGACATGGAAGATGCCGTGTAAGGTACTAAACTCCGGTGGCAGCTGCAGTCGGTAAGCTAAGGGGCCGATCAGCTCCACGATCAACTATGGCCCCATGTATCGAGGACTGAGCTTCTAGTGTCTCCGCACCCGAGAGACACTGTGTACTGGATGTATCTTCATGAAAGCTCTGTCTCCAACCTAGAATTCCACCTTCCGGTGTCAAGCATCATAATACTTTTCCTGCCTACTCTGGACCTCTAGTAGACGATCACTAATGAAACGAATCCGAGTCTCCGTGTCTTCCATAAAATCAAATCCAAGAGCCTTGGTGTCCACATCCTGAACCAAAGACAACGGTGTCTGGCACTTCCTCCCATAAAGTGCCTCATATGGAGCCATCCCGATGCTAGCCTGGTTGCTGTTATTGTAAGAGAATTCGATCAATTGTAGCAGCCTCTCCCAAGGCTTCCTGATAGTTTAACTTTCAAGACAGCCTAAACACCTAGAGGGGGGGGGGGGTGAATAGGTTCTGCTTATTTATAAAAACTTCTAGGCAGAATTCAATTCAATGACTAACAAAAGAATCACAGCAATCACAGAAAATAAAACATCACAGATTGCACAATGTTTTATAGTGGTTCCCCAAGGTCTGGGTACATCCACTTTCCCCCTTCACCTATCTAGCAGTATGCTAGATTCAGCCAATCTTCCACTAATCTCAGATCAACAGATCCTACAACTCAGAACCCAACTGGTTCCTACAACTCAGGCACAACTGCCCTACCTCAGCCTTGCCCCAAGGCCTACAACTCAGAGAAGATCCTTCTCCTACACTCAGGCAAACAGCCCTACCACTCAGAGTTCAACACTCCTACACTCAGCCTTTATAACACAGGCTTACAACTCAGATCTGTGTAAACAGATCCTACAGAAATATAGAAAAGGTTATTTAACTATCTTGCCAAAATTGAGAGAGAAAAGGCCAAGACAATTCTTGATCAGCTGATGCAATCAACTGTATCTGAGCCTTCTTCAAAGCTTCTTGAATATGAACTTAGCTGAGTTGATTTCCAAAACAGCTTCTTGAGAATCCACTGGTGGATTATTTCTTCTTCTTCAAATTCTGGCTTGATCTCTCTCTATCCAGCACTTTGAATGATTCTTCTGAATTCTGATTAGAACTCTTCTTTGATCTATCCTTAGATAGTCTTCTTAGATCTCCCGGAGAAGATCTTCTTAAGTGCCTAGCACTTTCTTGAAATGAATTGGATTGTAATCCTTCTCCACTTTTTGATTCAATGTTTTTCAAAAGGTCTATTGTTTTCTTCTGAATCTGTCTATTTATAGACTTTCTTCATGGTAACCGGCTGATCCGGTTTCTAACCGTTTTCTGACAAGTCTGACAGCTTCAGTTAACCGGGGGCAACCCACAGCTGTCAAGTCTCCAAACAAGTCCTGTGCCTTTGTCTTGAACCATAAGTTGTCGAGACAGTCTGTCAGAAAGTGTCGAGACCATCTGTCTATTTGTGTCGACATAATTGACTTTGGTGTCGACACAGTCTTCAGTGATGTCGACTAAGTTGCCTTTGAGTCGACACAGCTTCTTCTGAAAATAACTTGGTCTTGACTCTTCAGTGTGTCGACACAAGTCATGTGTGTCGACACAGTTGTTGTAGAATCATAACTTAGTAAGTGTCGACTTAGCCTTCAGGTGTCGACACAGTCTTCTTTTAACTTTGCTATAATGTGTTGACTCAATCACAATGTGTCGACACATTCTGCTGGTGTCGACAACCTTGAGGTCGACTATATTCTTCTGTGTCGACACATCCAGCTGGTGTCGACAATCTTGAGATCGACTATACTCTTCTGTGTCGACACATTTTCCCAATGTTGAGGTCGACGCTTTTCTTTTGTGTCGACACAAATTCCCAGTGTTGTGTCGACTTACTTCTTCTATGTGTCGACACTTCTTCCTCTATGTCGACACTTGGACTTAGAATTTTTCTGCATACTTTATCAATTCTTCACCTGCACATGTCAACTCAAAAACAACATCAAATACACCTTGATGTATATCAAGGAGCTAGGTTGGGCTTCTTCAAATCAGGTACACATTTTCCAATGTACCCAACAATCTCCCCCTATTTGGAGAAGTCATAACCCTTATAGCCAATGATATACACCATTTTATAAACAGTACTAAATGATGATATATGACATGACAGGAATACTTAATATAAACAAAACATAAAAACAATCCATCACAGAATGAACATTATAATATGCCAAACAACATTTTGTTTATAACTGGGTAATGTTTGATTACATTGTTTTACATTTAATGATTACATCACAACATTACAAAACACTATGAAGGAACTTAAAAAACATAATCAGGATTGATCAGGCTCTCTAATTATAATCCCTTTGCCAGATTGAATGGTAGCTGTCACAGGAGCTTCTGATTCTTCAGCTATCTTCTTTCCTTTTAGATCAGTTTTCTTCTGAGCTTCTTCCTTGATCCTTTGCCTTTCAAAATAGTGAAAAGGCTTTGGGAAGTACTTGCTTGGCTCCTTAGCATCTGATGGCAGTCTTCCCAGCTTAGCTTTCCTTCTGAATTGTACTATTGCTTCCTGTCTTGCCTCATACTTCTGTCATTCTATCTCATTGTACCACTTCCCTCTCTCATGAACTTTGTCTTGTACAGCTTTCCATGCAGTGAGTATTATGTTCCTTGAAGTAGGACTCCACTGCTCATAATTTGGCTTAAGTACAGCCTGCTCTCTGAATCTCTTCTTTGCTAATAGAGCATCTTGATGTTCTTTCAGAGTAGCCTCAGGCTTATCAACCTTCCCAATGACAATATTAGTAACCTCCTTTGGAGGACTATACATTCCTTGAACCTTCTGATCAATCATGTCAAAATCTGGAGGGGGTAAATGACTTGGGCAACCTCAGGTTGATTGCCTTCAAGTAGATTTGATTGTATTCCTGACTCAGCCACCATAGCATCATCACACAATGGGGGATATCCCAAAGTGGCTCGGATACTATTGGTCACCCATTTGGAGTGCTCTGAGCCTGCATGAATTAGCATCCTCTCCCCCTTTATGGCTTCTCTAGAGACATGATCTCTTAGATCTTCCTTTTGAAATCTGATTTGGCCATCCAAATAATTCACACCCTCTTTAAAAAATGGTATTAACTTTTGAAGCTTTTCAGATATTTCTTTTTGAGAGGTTGTGATGGCAGTCTTAACAGAAGCAATGACAGCTTGAAAATTCTTATCAAATTCTTCCCTTTCTTTGGCTCTATCTGCAGGCAGACCTGGAATAATCTTCTTTACCTCCTTAATGATCTCATTATGAGATTCAGTTAAATTCTCATTCATTCTTATCTGATTTTCCAAAACATAGCTTTGCTTCAAAGCAATGTCATCCACCTTTGTAGTAATAGCCTCCTGTTGTTGAGCTAGATAAACCACAGCATTGCCACCCTTGTGGAAGCAATCTGTCATTTCCTTTTTATGCATGTTGACTTGAAACTGGATGGACTTTATATCCTGAGCTAAGTCAAACTGAAGTGACTTGCTATTTTCATCAACATACTTTTCCATAGCCATCCTTTGTTCATCCAATTTTACCTGTAGATCGACCATAAACTTGTTATAATCAAAGGCTGGAGATACTTGTGGAGGTGTTGTTTGTAAAGCCTGCTTATAATTCATGCTTCTTCTCTTAAATACAACAAGTTTTCTTTTCTTTGCCATCCTGGCTTCTTCAGTTTCAGTTTCAGATGAAGTATCTAAATGAATTCTTTCTTGAGGAGGATGAATTGTATCTGTCCCAGTGACCTGTTCCTCAGCTTCAACAGCCACTGGCTCCCCCTCAACTTGTGCCTCAACTGCAGCTTCCTGATCAATTTCCATACCTATTGACTTCTCAATTTCTTGTCCACCTCCTACTTTATCAGTAGTAGTATCATCATCAGGGAATAACTCCTCCAGAGTAAATTCCAGTTGAGCTGTAACTTCTGCAGCAGTTAAATCTTGAGATAAGTTTAACTGTGCTTCCCCTTGCACTTGTACTTCAGTATTTGTAGTATCTAGAGGAGGAGTGGACACTAGCTCCCCCTGAACCTGTGCAGTAACAAAAATATGAGCAATGTCTTTTATAGTAAAATACATTAGCTCCCCCTATACTTGTACCTTATCAGGAGTAGATACCTTTTGAGCAGGAGTGGAAACTGGCTCCCCCTGCATCTGTGCAGGTGTTGACACTTGCTGGACTATAGTTGAGTCAAGCTGTTCTTCAACCTGTGTCCTCAGTGGGTCTTCTTGTAGTTGTTCAGTTTCTTGATTTTGTGTAGGGGATTTCACAGGGGTGTCTGGCCTGCTCTCTTCAGGCACATCCTTGGACAGCACCCTATCCCACCTTGAGAACAGTCTCATATCCATTCTTCTCATATGATTTATCTTAGTCCCTTGTAGTTGCTGCATTACTTCAGGAATCACTCCAGTGAGGTATAAGCTCATGATCCTGGCCATGTTAGGCTTCTTGATTCCTTCTTTGATCTTGTCAAAGGGTACTCCTGACCAATCAGTAGGAATTGTAAAAACAATCCTGGTCATAAGGCTGAACATATAGGCAGAAATCCTATCATGTCCACCTGTCTTGCAGAGGATCACTTTCCCAACAATTTCAAACAAGAACTTCCCTTGCTGATTCATACCCTTCCTGTTGAATGCAGCTCCAATCTTCAAGCCTGAGTCCAGTCCACACCATTGAAGGGCTTCCCTTGTCTTAGAACTAGGAACTTCCTCTGCATTCTCAACTACTTGCAATTGACAGATCTTTCTTAAACTTCTTTGAGTAATCTTCACCTTAGTCCCTTGTACATTGGCCTTAATCTTGAGGCCAGTCGAGTGGACTGATGCAGAGATAAAGAACTCGTGCACCTCCTTCTTCCAGATTTTAGTTGGTTCTGAGATAAGAAATTCTAACCCTGACTCAGAGAGGAGGGTGATAACCCCTTGAACATCTGGCAGCGCCTCTGCAAAGGCCTGGCGCACCAACTCATACCCTTCATTAATGTTGTCTTCAATCCTTGGCGCCATCGATTCGTCGAGAAAGCTTGAGAGAAGAGAGAAAGATAGACTGTCGACACAGGGTTTTAGTCTCGAAAACCTTGGAAGCGTGTCGACAGAAAGAGTTTTTGACCTATTTATAGCTTCAGTTGAAAGAAGTTCAAAAGGCGCCAAAAACAGTCTAAATGTGTCGACACAGACGGAATGTGTCGACACAAACTTCTATTGACTCGACATTACTTCAGCCTACTATGTGTCGACACCAATTTGTGGTTATGTCGATACCTTGGATACATAATAGAAAGACAGAAATTCTGTGTCGACTCTAAGGATAAGTGTCGACACATATTCTGTAAGTGTTGACACCATTATCCTGGTTGAGTCGACATTACATTTCTGGTTAAGTCGACAATATAACTCTTAAGTGTCGACACATATTCTCTGTGTCGACACAATATTTCTGACTTGTCGACATTATTTCTCTGAGTCGACACATTATTACTGAATGTGTCGACACATTCTTACTTAGCCAATTTCTGTTGTTATTACTTTAACTTACTTACATAGCATCTCCACCAACCACTTCACTTGCTTTGTTAATGATTTTGTTAATACATTAATCAATGGTTAACATACCTAATTCAATTTTGAATTTATTGAATTTGGTTTCATCTAAAGGCTTAGTAAACACATCTGCTATTTGATAATCTGTCTTTACAAATTCCAATGAGATGTCTCCTTTTTCTACATGTTCTCTAAGAAAATGGTATTTGATTTCTATATGCTTAGTTCTACTATGAGAAACTGGATTATTAGCAATAGAAATAGCACTTTTTGAATCACATAAAAGGGGTGTTCTACTTACCTGAATACCATAATCCTTAAGCTGATGCTGCATCCATAATAGCTGTGCACAGCAGCTTCCAGCAGCAACATACTCTGACTCAGCTGTGGAAATTGCCACACTAGTCTGCTTCTTACTACTCCAAGATATTTGTCTTCCTCCCAGGAATTGACAAGTACCTGTAGTACTCTTTCTATCCTCTCTACATACTGCAAAATCTGCATCTGAATAGCCTGTTAGTAGAAAATCTCTATTCCTAGGGTACCAAAGACCTAGAGTAGGAGTGCCCTTTAGATATCTCAGAATCCTTTTGACTGCAGTATAATGAGATTCTTTAGGGCAGGCTTGGTACCTAGCACAGACACATGTTGCATACATAATGTCAGGTCTACTAGCAGTGAGATATAGTAGAGACCCAACTATTCCTCTATACAATGATTCATCAACAGGTTTACCTGCCTCATCTTTGCATATAGGCATACTTGTTCCCATAGGAGTTCTCATGGTGGAGGATGACTCCATACCATATTTCTTAATTAATTCTTTGGTGAACTTAGACTGGGATATGGACAATCCATCATCAGTCTGTCTTACTTGGAGTCCCAAGAAGAACTTAAGTTCTCCCATACTGCTCATCTCAAACTTCCCTTGCATAAGTTTGGCAAACTTTTTACAAAGGTTGTTTTCAGTAGATCCAAAGATTATGTCATCAACATAGATCTGGACTAAGATGATCTTTCCTTTGGATTCCCTAAGGAATAGAGTTTTGTCTATCTTTACTCTTGAGAATTTATTCTCAATGAGGAAGGTAGACAAGGTTTCATACCAAGCCCTTGGAGCTTGTTTTAACCCATACAAAGCTTTCCTAAGCTTATGCACAGAATCAGGTTTAAGAGGATCTACAAAACCTGATGGCTGCTCTACATATACTTCTTTTTTAAGATCACCATTCAGAAATGCTGACTTCACATCCATCTGGTATACTTTGAAGTCTTGGTAGGCTGCATAGGCAAGGAACATTCTGATTGCCTCCAGCCTTGCTACTGGAGCAAAGGTTTGATCAAAGTCAATCCCTTCTTCCTGCCTGTATCCTTTTGCAACTAACCTTGCTTTATTCTTCACTATTATTCCACTTTCATCTAGCTTGTTCCTATAGATCCACTTAGTGCCAATTATGTTGTGGCCGTTTGGTTTAGGAACAAGCTCCCAGACTTTGCACCTTCTGAATTGATTCAGCTCCTCTTGCATAACATCAATCCAGTGCTGGTCTTGGATAGCTTCTTCAAACTTCTTAGGTTCCATTTGAGATAAGAAACTTGAATGCAAAACTGTGCTTTGATTTTTGCTTCTAGTTTGCACTCCTTATCTTGGATCACCAATTATCTGATCAGCAGGATGATCTCTTAGATATCTTATAGCTGGAGGAAGATTCCCTTCAGGTTGAGCATCTCCAGCTTCTTCATTCTGCTGAACCTCTTGGTTTTCATCAGCTTCCATTATCTCTTGTACTCCCCCTGGACAGCAGCCTTCATTTTCCAATGCTCCATCTTCCTTTGAAGCTTCAGCAATGGAGAGCTTGTCCATCCTTTTGCTTATACCTGTTGAGTCATTTGATCTACAAGACAACTCACAATTGATTAATCTTGTTTCATCAAATACAACATGCACAGATTCTTCAACAACTTGAGTAGTTAAGTTGAAGACTCTATAGGCCTTACTATTTGTGCTGTACCCAACAAATATCCCATCCTGGGATTTGGCAGCAAACTTAGTCAAATATGACTTGCCATTATTAAGTATATAGCACTTGCAACCAAAGATCCTAAAATAGGATAGATTTGGTTTTCTGCCTTTCACAATCTCATAGGGAGTCTTTCTGTGGCTTTTGGTGATAGAAGCCCTATTGATGACATGACAAGCAGTGTTTACTGCCTCAGCCCAAAAATATTCTGGGAGAGAGGTGTCACTCAATAGAGTTCTACCAGCTTCAATTAATGTCCTATTCTTTCTTTCAGCAATTCCATTTTGCTGAGGCGTTCTAGGTGAGGAGAACTCTTGGAAAATCCCAAAGTCTTTACACAAGTTTGTAATGATTTCAGATTGAAACTCAGTACCATGGTCACTTCTGATTTTGACCACTGTACTATTTAGTTCATTCATAATTTGCTTTACAAAATTAAGTAATACACTTGGGGTTTCAGATTTTTGTCTCAGAAAGAACACCCATGTAAATCTAGAATAGTCATCTACAACCACTAGAGTGTAGACCTTCCTACCTAGACTGTGAACTGGTATAGGACCAAAAAGATCCATATGCAAGAGGTATAAGCACCTCACAGAATCCTTGTTTTCAAGGCTTTGAAATGAGGATTTTGTCTGCTTGCCCTTTTTACAAGCTGAGCATACCCCTTCCTTTATACACTTAACTTGAGGCCCATTCCTCACTAGTTCTTTACTAATGAGTTGGCCAATTGTCTTGTAGTTTAGATGAGCCAATCTCTTATGCCACTTAACACAATGGGAAGCATTGTCATCAGCTACAAGACAAATGGGGAAAGCCTTATTTTCACATTCAAAATTAAGGCAATATACATTTCTATTCCTATACCCAGTCAATATGATCTCTTGATCACTTGACCTTTTGATATGACATCCATCCTTACCAAATGAAATGTCAAATCCTAGATCACTCAGCTGGCTTATGCTTATTAGATTATGTTTCAAACCTTTTACATAGGCCACTTGGGTGATAGTAATTAGGTTAGAAGAAATGTTACCAAACCCTTTGATGACTCCCTTCTCAGATCCACCAAAGATCACTTTAGGTCCATCTTTGACAGATGAATACTCCTTCAGCAGCCCCTTTGTTCCAGTCATGTGCCTGGAACAACCACTATCCAAGTACCATATAGGGGCATGGTTACTTGGATTTACCTGCAATACAGAATTACTTACCCTTAGAACCCAAGTAAGTCTTGGGTCCTTGGTTCAGGTTAGCATTAATAAAGCTATCATAACCTCTTCTAACAGGTAGACTCTTATTCTTTATAACACTTGTGTTATACCAGCAGTCTAATGCAAAATGGCCTCTTTTGCCACAGCACCAACATTCAAACTTATTGTATCTAGATCTAGATACATCCTTGTCAGAAGAATTTCTGTTTATTGCTGGTGCTGTTGCAACTTCACCTACTGATTTCTTAAAACCATTGGGTTTATGACCATAGGTAGGCCTGCTTGCATTTACACCCTTGTTCTTCAGAACATTAGTCTTAATATGACCTTGAATGTCTTCATGATCATATATGTTAGAAGGCACTTTCACCTTACTAAACTTTATGGGGACTGAAAGGTTTAGTGGCTGAATAGGGGCTTTGCCTTTCCTCTTGAATCTGCCAGCCCTGGAGTTACCTTTAAATCCTAATCCAGCCTTACCCTTCTGAGTGACAAATTCATCTATCAAGGGTAAGACAGATTTTGGCTTAGAGTAACTAGCCACTAAATCCCTTTCAATTCTAAGTCTGGCCTCCAGACTCTTCACTTGATCATTTGTATAATTAATTGTGCCCATCTGAATAATAGTTATATTCTTCAGCTTGGCAATTTCATTTAATTTTTGATCAAGGACTTTTTCTAATTCAGTTATTGCAACCCTTAGGTCAGCAATTTCCTGAGCCTGAGTTTTAACCAGGTTCTTGCTTTTCTTAAGGGCCTGCAACAAGTCCCCATACTTGTCTATCAATTGATAGACATCTCCTTCAGATTCAGATGCATCTTCATCACTTGATGCAGATGTAGCTGATTCTTCACTTGTACTACAAACAGATGTACTGGAAGGACATTTTACCTCATTAGGACCAGACTGATTCTGGCATATGTCCTCTTCTGATCTTGTCATCAACCCCATGCATTGATGTTCATTGATGGAGTCTAGCAACTGCATAAACTCCTCTTCCTCAGATGCAGCATATAGTCCAATATATGCTTCAGCTTCAGATCCTGATTCTGAAGTTGACTGGTCTGACAGACTTTTATCTTTCTTTGCTACAAAGGATTTCTCCTTCTTGCCTTTCTGATAAGTCTTCTTCTTTTCTGAAGATTCCTTTCTCTTGTCAGGACAATCAGCCACTACATGTCCAGGCCTATTGCAACAATAACAGACAATCTTTGAAGTAGTGGCTTTGCTGGGTTTTGATCTGCTCTTCTCTTTCCTTGATGACCTTTTCTTCTTATAATAGTCATCAACTTGCTGTGATGGGGAAGGCCTAGACTTCCACTGCTTCTTCTTCAAGAACCTCTGGAATTGTCTTGTGAATGCAGCAAAATCTGCATCTGAATCACAGCTTTCAGAACCCTTGTTTGAACTTTCAGAACTATCTTCTGTAACTTCCTTAGGAGGAGATGGTGATTTCCTCCTATTCTTTCTAGTGGCTTCAGCATTAAATGCCACAGTCTTTTCTCTATGCTCTCCTCTTGAATTTCTTTCCTCCTCCTTCCTTACCATAAGTTGCATTTCATAGGATAGCAACTTTCCAAACAGGGTAGGAGGAGATATCTCTGCCAATTTAGCCACTTCTCTTATGGCACAGATCTTTGTATCCCAATCCTTTGATAGGGATCTTAAGAATTTGTCATTCAGTTCATAGGTACTGAAGACTCTTCCATAGGATATTAGCTCATTCACAATCCTATAGAATTTCTTATAGCACTCAGTTATGCTATCAGATTTTCCTTGTCTAAAGCTTTCATACTCCTGATTTAGCATAGACTTTCTGTCCAGCCTTACTTCTTCAGATCCCTCCATGTAGACAATCAATGTGTCCCACATCTCCTTGGAGGTCTTGCAGTGAATCAGATTCTGAAATGTTGAATCATCTATAGCACTAACAATGATGTTCTGTGCCCTTTTGTCCATGGTTGCCAAGATGATTTCATCCTTGGTCATTTCTGAATAAGTCTTTGGTATTTGGATATTTGCATCAAGAACAGATATCTTCATTGGAATGAAGGGGCCTTCCTATACTGTGATGTAAATCCTTGGGTCAGATGCCTCCATAAACAGTCTGACTCTTTCTTTCCAGATCCCAAAGATTTCCTTCTTGCATATGGGTAATTTCATAGACCCTAGCTCCTTATGATTCTCTCCAGAACCCATCTTCTTGAATCTTGAATCTTGAATCTGCCTTTCAGATCTACCTCAGACTGTTAAGTCCTTTTTGAGGAACCTCCCTCTGATACCACTTGATAGTTTAACTTTCAAGACAGCCTAAACACCTAGAGGGGGGGGGGGGTGAATAGGTTCTGCTTATTTATAAAAACTTCTAGGCAGAATTCAATTCAATGACTAACAAAAGAATCACAACAATCACAGAAAATAAAACATCACAGATTGCACAATGTTTTATAGTGGTTCCCCAAGGTCTGGGTACATCCACTTTCCCCCTTCACCTATCTAGCAGTATGCTAGATTCGGCCAAACTTCCACTAATCTCAGATCAACAGATCCTACAACTCAGAACCCAACTGGTTCCTACAACTCAGGCACAACTACCCTACCTCAGCCTTGCCCCAAGGCCTACAACTCAGAGAAGATCCTTCTCCTACACTCAGGCAAACAGCCCTACCACTCAGAGTTCAACACTCCTACACTCAGCCTTTATAACACAGGCTTACAACTCAGATCTGTGTAAACAGATCCTACAGAAATATAGAAAAGGTTATTTAACTGTCTTGCCAAAATTGAGAGAGAAAAGGCCAAGACAATTCTTGATCAGCTGATGCAATCAACTGTATCTGAGCCTTCTTCAAAGCTTCTTAAATATGAACTTAGCTGAGTTGATTTCCAAAACAACTTCTTGAGAATCCACTGGTCGATTCTTTCTTCTTCTTCAAATTCTGGCTTGATCTCTCTCTATCCAGCACTTTGAATGATTCTTCTGAATTCTGATTAGAACTCTTCTTTGATCTATCCTTAGATAGTCTTCTTAGATCTCCCGGAGAAGATCTTCTTAAGTGCCTAGCACTTTCTTGAAATGAATTGGATTGTAATCCTTCTCCACTTTTTGATTCAATGTTTTTCAAAAGGTCTATTGTTTTCTTCTGAATCTGTCTATTTATAGACTTTCTTCATGGTAACCGGCTGATCCGGTTTCTAACCGTTTTCTGACAAGTCTGACAGCTTCAGTTAACCGGGGGCAACCCACAGCTGTCAAGTCTCCAAACAAGTCCAGTGCCTTTGTCTTGAACCATAAGTTGTTGAGACAGTCTGTCAGAAAGTGTCGAGACCATCTGTCTATTTGTGTCGACACAATTGACTTTGGTGTCGACACAGTCTTCAGTGATGTCGACTAAGTTGCCTTTGAGTCGACACAGCTTCTTCTGAAAATAACTTGGTCTTGACTCTTCAGTGTGTCGACACAAGTCCTGTGTGTCGACACAGTTGTTGTAGAATCATAACTTAGTAAGTGTCGACTTAGCCTTCAGGTGTCGACACAGTCTTCTTTTAACTTTGCTATAATGTGTTGACTCAATCACAATGTGTCGACACATTCTGCTGGTGTCGACAACCTTGAGGTCGACTATATTCTTCTGTGTCGACACATCCAGCTGGTGTCGACAATCTTGAGATCGACTATACTCTTTTGTGTCGACACATTTTCCCAATGTTGAGGTCGACGCTTTTCTTCTGTGTCGACACAAATTCCCAGTGTTGTGTCGACTTACTTCTTCTATGTGTCGACACTTCTTCCTCTGTGTCGACACTTGGACTTAGAATTTTTCTGCATACTTTATCAATTCTTCACCTGCACATGTCAACTCAAAAACAACATCAAATACACCTTGATGTATATCAAGGAGCTAGGTTGGGCTTCTTCAAATCAGGTACACATTTTCCAATGTACCCAACACTTCCCCGTATCTAATATGCATAATCTGAGTCGGTCCTCCATAGTCCTGTTTGTCTGGTCCATCTGGCCGTCGGTCTGCAGATGGAAGGCAGTGCTAAAGGTAAGTCGGGAACACAAGTAAGCATGCACTGCCCTCTACTCCCTAGAAGTGAACCGACCATCGCAGTCCGAGACAATAGTCCTGGGGATGCCATGGTATCTGACGAACTGCTCCACGAACAATGTCACCAAACTACAACATGAGCATCCTTACTGACTGGAATAAACCACATTACCTTGGTCAGCCTGTCGACTATGACCCAAATGGAATCGTGCCCAGAGTGGGAGCGAGGCAGTCGGTGTATAAACTACATAGCAATGTCCTCGAACTTCCACTCTGGGACTGGTAGTGGCTGTAATAAACCTCCCGGGCTCTTACATTCCGCCTTCACACGCTGACAAGTCTCGAAGTGTGTCACAGAATAGGTGATCCCCTATTCATCCCAGGCTAGTACATGGTTCTCCGTAAGTCCGCCCATATCTTGGTGATGCCGGGATGCACTGAATATCTAGAGTAATGTGCCTCTCTGAGGATGTCATCCTGGATACCATCTCCTGCTGGTATGTATACTCGTCCACGGAATCGAACGAGATCATCTTGCAACGTGTAATCCTCAAACTTTACCCCTTATAGGGCACTGAAAATCGGCTCTAATATAGCATCCGACCTCTGATGTGTAGTAATGCGCTCTCGAATATCATCACCACCGATCAATGTGCTCAGGTACTCTCGGTATACCACTTGTTCGGCCTCAGATACCATGGTAATATGCTTGTCTTCCATCATCCGTATCAGCTCTATAGAAATCAACCGAGGTTCCGGTCCAAAAGTGTCAGCACTCCTGCTCAAAGCATCTGCTACTGTGTTTGCCTTCCCTAGATGGTAATGGATCCTATAATCATAGTCACAGAGGAATTCTAGCCATCTCCTCTGTCGAAGGTTCAGGTCCTTCTGCGTATCGATATATTTAATATTCTTGTGATCCGAGTAGATATCACAATGAATCCCATATAAGTAGTTTCTCCACATCTTTAGGGAGAAGACCACAGCCCCAAGCTCTAAGTCATGCACTAGATAGTTATGTTTATGCTTCTTCAACTGTCTCGAAGCATAAGCAATAACATGTCCATGCTGCATCAGGACATCACCCATCCCTTGGTAAGAGGCATCCGTGTAGATCTGAAATCCTTCACTCCCGGATGGGAGCCCAAGGATAGGGGATGAGGTGAGTCGGTCCTTCAGCTCCTGAAAAGCTATCTCGCACTGCTCTGACAAAACAAAATCTGCATCCTTCTTTGTCAAGTACGTGAGGGGGGGGGGATATCCTCGAGAATCCCTCCACGAACTTATGATTATAACCTGGTAATCCCAAGAAGCTACGGAAGTCTGACGCAGTCTAAGGCCGTGGCCAATTCCGTACTGCCTCTATCTTGGCTAGATCCACTACCAATCCAGCCCCACTGATAGTGTGCCCAAGGAAGGCCACCTCCTGTAGCCAGAACTGGCACATGGAAAACTTCGCATATATCTGGAACTCTCTCAGCCTCTGCAAAAACTATGTCAAGTTCTCTGTCTTCTCCTCCTGAGTCCGGTAATAGATCAGAATATCATCGATGAACACAATGACGAAGCGGTCTAAGTAGGGTTCAAATACACGGTTCATTAGGGTCATAAATGCTGAGGGGGCATTCGTGAACCCAAAAGGCATTACCGTGAACTTTTATAGCCCATATCGTGAACTGAATGCCGTCTTCGGTATGTCCTCTTCCCAGATGTGGAGCTGGTAGTAACCGGATCGCAAATCTAGCTTAGAGAACCAGAAGGCTCCCTACAGCTGATCAAATAGCTCGTCTATCCGAGGCAGTCGATAGGTATTGCGGACCGTCAATCGGTTCATCTCACATTAATCTATGCATAGTCGCAACTATCCGTCTTTCTTCTTCACAAAAAGAACTGGTGCTCCCCCACGGCGATGAGCTCAGCCACACAAATCGCGATTCCACAAGCTCCTGAAGCTGAGTCCGGAACTCTGCCAACTCTCTGGGATCCATCATGTAAGGTGCCCGGGACACTGGCCTCGCCCCCGGCACTAACTGGATCCTTAAATCCAAGTCCCGAACTGGTGGTAGTCCGGGCAATTTCTCCGGGAATACATCGGAGAAATCCCAAACCACCGGGAAATCAGCTATAGAGCTCTTTACTACTGCTATCTCGAAGCAGAGGAGGTACACCTCCTCCCCTAGCTCATAGGCCTTGACAGCCTGTACAGAAGATAATAAAAGATGGGGGATAGGTCGGATACCTTCAATTGTGATGTAAGAGTCTCCATGTCTGAGCGTAATCCTTTTCGAGGGGCAGTCAATCTGAGCATGGTTCCAATGAAGCCAGTTAAGGCCCAAAATCAAATCAAAATCTGGTAATCTCAAGACCTCCGCCGAACCTTCGGCCTTGCGTCCGATCTCAGCTTCCATGTTGCAGCAATCCGTGGTCCTTAGCTCCGAGCCATCAGAAAGACGCACCCTCCTTTCTTATGCCAGGGAACCTTTCCATGCCTTCTTTTCCTTCAATAAAAGTGTATGACATGAATGAGTTCGAAGCACCCGTGTCGAAGAGGGTATGAGCAGGCTTGCCGCTGATCATAACTATTCCTGGGGTTTATTTGAGTTAAAAGAGAGGTTATTATTATTATTATTATTATTTTATGTTTTTCAAGGGAATATTAAGGTAGAAAATTCTAAATTACAATAATTTAAGTACCTGTAATCACTACTTCGGGGTTCCTTTGCTCCGTGAGGTCTAGTGCATACATATGTTTCTGGCCACGTCCTCGGCCATGATGTCCATGACCTCGGCCTCGACCTCGTCCTCGTCCTCGGCCCTGGTGTGCTTGAGGGGCCACTGGAGGTATATGAGGAGGAAGTGTGTGGACTTGATGTGGTCATTGCCACCTGATATGCCCAGGCTTGCCGCATGTTGCGCGCTAGGGTTCGAAGAAAATAAACGCAACCGAACTAGCAACCCGATGAGGCAAGTATACCTATCGAATTGTAGCAAGGGGACACAAGTGTCGTATTAAGATCCGGGAACTATTGGCTAAGCTTACTCACACGAACGCTATTATCTTATCGACGGAAAAACTAGGGTTTTAAAAAATCTAAGCGCAATGGAGAAATTAAAGCAAACTAAAAAGAGAACTACCGCAATTAAGTTACGCTATTAAGCAAACAACTAAGCTAGAAAGGAAATTACCGCAGTTAATAAAAGAGCACAATATATGAGATTACTACAAAAGGGTAGAACAATATGAAATGGAAATGCACCCGATCGAGATTCACCTCGGCTAAAGACGATTAAGAAAATGCGATAAAAATCTAAACTTAATAGGATAAAGGTCCTTGACCGTGGAGGTTCCTAAAGCTTGAACACGCTTCTCTCGAAGTCGTGCCCAACTGAGTTTAGGAAGGTCCGACCGACTCTCGTCTAAATCGGAGGCCTAAAACTCGCTTTACGCGGTGAACCCCACTATTGGATTTTACTCCAATCCGGGAGATTTGGACGTCTGCCTCTCTCGAGGGGTGCGTACAACTCCCTTTACTCTTGAATGCTCACTTCATTCTTTCGGCCTCTCGGCTAGCCCAGAATGAAAGCAAAGGCAGAGAGTATATATCGAAAATATACCTCCGACCCGTGATAAATCAAGAGTAATTCAAGGCCCTAACCTAAAAAGAAAAGATTAATTGAAACATCATAACATAATCGCTCTAACCTCAGATCATCAAGATCGAGTACAAGGAGGATTAGTTAATCATAATGGAGTGGAGGGGGGGGGAAGATGAGTAGAAAAACATAAGAAGAACACAAGCTAAGGGAAGAACAATTTTATTAATAAAAAGGGCAAGTTACACTATTGAAAATTAAAGTTACAAGTGCATGAAAATTAAACCCTATTCTAGCCCTACATTAAGCATTAAGCAAGAAGAAAATTACATTAAAAGCTAGCACAAACTATGATTAAACTAGGGTTAACCAAAAAGTACAAAGAGAGGGGGAGAGAGAGAGAGAAAAAGCATGAAAAAGGATCAAGAAACAAAGGGGCAGCACCTCCCCCACTCAACCAAAGCTTGCTGAAATGGAGAGGGGGGGCTCAATTTATAGAAAAAAATCTCGGGTTGGTCACGCCCTCCGACACGCCCTAGGGGGGGCGTGTCAGGGGGCGTGACAGGTACGGATTTGACCTCGGGCTCTGGATTCTGGCGGGAGGGATGATTGCTTCGGTACGTCGGTGGTCACGCCCTAGGTCACGCCCGTGACAGGGGGGCGTGACAGGCATGTCATGTCCAAATCATTGGTCGGAAATCCGTCAGTCGCCGAAAAAGGGAGGTGTCACGCCCATGTCACGGGCGTGACGTGGGGCGTGACAGTACTATTTGCGTGCTGAGGCGGAAGGGCATTAAATGCGGCGGCAGCTTTGCGGCAGAGGGCGACACGCCCCTGGTCACGCCCGGTGACACGCCCAGGGAGGGCGTGACAGGGGGGCGTGACAGCGGTTTTGACCGTTTTCTGTCCCTTCCAGCAGGTGTCCTCGGGATCGGGTGACACGCCCTAGGTCACGCCCAGGGAGGGCGTGACAGGGGGGCGTGACAGGCCATTTTGGCAATTTTTCTGAAAACCTGCAAAAAGACAGGAAAAAGTTAGTGGCAATAAAATTTACATAAAAAGGATAAAAATAAACTAATAATAGACATAATTTGTACAATATAAAATATAAAAAACGATAATAGTTTAGGCTACAAAACGTATTATCAAATTCCCCCAAGCTTAAGCCTTGCTTGTCCCCAAGCAAAAATATAAAAACTAGATATTTATAAAAATGACTAATCAAAAAGTTCTAATTATGCCTACACAAGTATTATGCGAAATTCTTAGTAGGGAAAAGGTGAAATGTAAGTCTAAAACAATTATTTAGGTATGGTAAAACTTTTATAAACTTTACTTAATAAAAACAAATCATCCAAAATTTTAACGAGATTTTTTTAAATGGACTTAAGTAAAGCAACGAAAATGAAAAACACGCATTGAGTTGTTACTAGATCCATGCAACGTATTATAATTATATCAATTTAATTATCAAAAATCTAGGTTTAAATCTAAAACTAAAACTGATTTACTATTTTTCTTTTCTTAGTTGTTAAATAAAAAACAAAAAGCGTGAATCAAAAGGACTTAAATAGGACAGAAACGTTTGGTTTAGGAAAATGATTAGGAGTGGAATTCAAAGATAAACGTGAAGGTTTAAAATCACACTAAACCAAAGCAAGAGTTTCAAAAATTTTCATAAAAATATATACACATTTTTTTCCTTCTTTTTCATTTTTTTTTTCCATTTTTTTTTTTTTTTTTTTTTCAAAACAAAGGCCATAAATATTTTTATTTTCCTTTTTGAGTTGGCCAAACAAAAATAAACATCACTTTTGAACATACTTCTTTTTTTTTCGAAAACCTTTCTCCACAAAAATCACAAAATACCCTATCAAAATCGTCAAAATAATTTATGAAACTCAAAAAGGCTAGTGTGATTCGATAGGTTGGAAATTTTGGCTTTGGTGAAACTGAAATGAAAGGAGGAGCTATCAAATGAAATCGGAAAAAGGCTCAAAAACGGCTAACTAGTGGTAAAAGTTTTTAGGTTGGCAGGAAAGCTCAAACGAAAACAAAAACGGCCTAAATCATTTTCACGCTTTTGAATTTATTTAAAACAAAGGTTTGAAAAATTTCAAAAAACGAGTCCTAGATAATAAAAGAAGATTGATGAAATTAACTCGAAAATAGAAATAATAGGTGACTTGGATCGTTCACATCTACTACGTTATTCAAAAGTTGACTTTACAAAAATTATTCAAAAACGAAAAAGAAAATAGTGGATGATGAATTTTTGAGAAAGTAAAGGAAATAAAAAAAAACAAAAAACCATAATAGAAATGCGAGTTTTAGAAAAATATTTCACCTTAACATGCTACCGCGAATTAGAAACACAGCATGGCCAACATTTTACTTGTGAAACATAATTAAAAAGGACGATTAGAAATATTATAATTAACTAAGTTGTTTATAGGAGATTTTGAGTAAAACAAAACTAAAAACTAGGGGTACTATTGAAATACCAAAATGTCTAAACTATTCAAAAACACACATATATTTTTTTTATTTTGAGGAATATTCTCTTTTTTTTGGATTTTGGAAAATTTTTCTCTTTTTTGGAATTTTAAGATATTCATTTTTTTTTATGGAACTATTTACAAAAAAGGAAATTATTTACACTAAGCAAAAATAAAGGAGGAAATCCTCCCCCAAGCTTAAAACAGACATTGTCCTCAATGGCTAAAGAAGGGGATTGGAGAAGGAGAGAAAAATAAAGTGCAGAATTGAAAAGACAGAATTGAAATACAGGTACTTCCCCGGATTTATTTGCTGCGAAAACTGAGTGATGCCGCTCCCCGAATGTCTTCTTTGGACTTCGTGATGGATTCAGCAATGTTGGAGCAGGCGATCGCAGAAGCTTCAGCTTGTCGGAGCCGTCCGAGGCAAAAATTGTAAAATAAAGAAAACAGAAAAAGATAACTTGGGTTGCCTCCCAAGAGCGCCCTTTGGTTAAAGCGTCGTTGAGCTCGACGCATCAAAAATAATATTGTCCAAAAATATTGTTGTCCCGAAATAAAATTGTTTTTAGCAAAAAAAATAAAAAGTTCAAGATTAAAGTTCGTGAAGCAGAAAATAGTGTTTGGACTGACATCATCATCACCAGAGAAATACAGTTTAAGACGCTGACCATTCACTTTGAAATTACCCTTATCAGGGTGAGAAATTAAAACAGTTCCATAAGGAAATACTTCTAAAACAGAAAACGGGCCAGACCAGCGAGATTTTAATTTGCCCGGAAATAAACGTAAACGAGAATTATATAAAAGGACTTGGTCGCCCGGCTTAAAGTTTTTAGGGTGCCTTAAGTGTTTATCGTGTAAACGCTTCGTCCGCTCTTTATAAAGTTTATTATTTTCATAAGCATAAGAGCGCCACTCATCGAGTTCATTTAGTTGAAATTTTCGAAGGTCACCGACTGAGTGGGGATCGAAGTTTAAAAATTTTAAGGCCCAAAAGGCGCGGTGTTCTAACTCTACGGGCAGATGGCACGATTTTCCATAGACCAGCCGATACGGCGTACATCCGAGGGCGGTTTTGTACGCTGTTCGGTAGGCCCATAGAGCATCGTCAAGTTTGGCTGACCAGTCTTTTCTAGAAGTTGAAACAGTCTTTTCTAATATTCTTTTTATTTCTCTATTTACTACTTCGACTTGACCGTTAGTTTGGGGGTGGTAGGCAGTGGACAGTTTATGCGTAACGCCGTATTTAGTAAGGATTTTTGAAAATTGCGCGTTACAGAAATGGGAACCCCTATCGCTAACGATTGCGCGTGGCGTACCGAATCAAGAAAATAATTTTTTTAAAAACGTGACTACAACTCGGGAGTCGTTCGTAGGAAGAGCTTGGGCCTCAGCCCATCGTGAAACATAATCAACAGCAACTAAAATATATTTGTTTCCGAAGCTAGAAGGAAGGGGGCCAACAAAATCAATTCCCCAGAGGTCGAAAATTTCGCACTCTAAGAAATAATTTTGCGGCATTTCATTTTTATTAGAAATATTGCCCGACCGTTGGCAACTATCACACCTGCTCACAAAGGCTTGCGCGTCTTTAAACAGGCTAGGCCAGTAAAAACCCGCGCAAAGCACTTTATGAGCGGTGCGAGCAGCTTGATAGTGCCCACCTGTCGGACCTTCATGCAAATGTTTTAGAATATTAATTCCTTCATCAAAAGAAACACATCTCCTTATCACTTGATCCGCACAAATTTTGAAAAGATGCGGGTCTTCCCAAAAGTAGTTCTTCAGCTCCGAAAAGAATTTCTTCTTCTACTGAGAGGAGAACTCTTTTGGGAGCACCCGGGCCACTAGATAGTTGGCGATGTGCGCGAACCAAGGCGAGGTAGATGTATTAACTAAAAGCAGCTTCTCATCAGGAAAATAGTCATTAAAAGATTTTTCATTTAATTTTTCTATAAAGGGGTTATCTAATCTTGATAAATGGTCGGCGGCCAAGTTTTCGGCTCCTCGCTTATCACGGATCTCTAAGTCAAACTCCTGGAGGAGTAAGACCCAGCGAATCAAGCGAGGCTTGGCATCCGTTTTGGCAAGAAGGTACTTGAGGGCCGAGTGGTCCGTAAAAACAATGATTTTTGAAAGTGTAATGTAAGGGCGATATTTATCAAACGCAAATACTACGGCTAAGAGCTCCTTCTCGGTTGTGGTGTAATTTTCTTGTGCAGATGTGAGGGTTTTACTAGCATAATAGATGGGGTGGAAGTTCTTAGATATGCGTTGACCTAATACGGCTCCCACCGCAAAACTACTCGCATCGCACATAATCTCGAAAGGAAGGTCCCACACCGGAGCTATCATAATCGGCGCGTTAATTAACTTTTCTTTAATTAATTCAAAGGCAGAAATACAAAAGTCATCAAAAATGAATGGAGCGTCTTTTTCTAAGAGATGGGTGAGGGGTTTGTGATCTTGGAGAAGTCCTTTATAAAACGACGATAAAAACCAGCGTGGCCTAGGAAACTTCTTATAGCTTTTATGTTTGTAGGTGGCGGCAACTTCTCAATAACTTCTATCTTGGCAACGTCTACCTCAATACCTTTAGCAGAAATTTTATGACCCAAAACTAACCCTTCCCTCACCATAAAATGGCATTTTTCCCAATTTAGGGCAAGGTTAGTTTCTTCGCATCGTTCTAAGACTTTTTTGAGGTTTTCTAAACATCTATCGAAGGAGTCGCCGAACACGGAGAAATCGTCCATGAATACCTCCATAATGCTTTCTACGTACTTGTCAAATATTGCGAGCATACATCGTTGGAATGTAGCCGGCGCATTGCATAATCCAAACGGCATTCTTCGGTACGCGAAGGTGCCGAAGGGACAAGTAAACGTAGTTTTCTCTTGGTCCTCGGGAGAGATGGGTATTTGAAAGTACCCCGAGAGGCCATCGAGAAAACAATAAAAGCTATGGCCGGAGAGACGTACTAAAATCTGGTCGATAAACGGTAGAGGAAAGTGGTCCTTACGGGTGGCGTCATTTGACTTACGGTAATCTATGCACATACGCCAACCCATCACCGTCCGTGTCGGGATTAATTCATTATTCTCATTACTAACTACGGTTATCCCTCCCTTTTTTGGAACTACCTGAACGGGGCTAACCCACCTACTGTCCGATATAGGGTAGATAATTCCTGCGTCTAATAGTTTCATAACCTCGCCCTTAACTACTTCTTTCATATTCGGGTTTATACGGCGTTGAGGTTGAATAGAGTTACGCGAATTATCTTCCATTAGGATTTTATGTGTACAGAAAGATGGGCTTATGCCCTTGATATCAGAAATTTGCCAAGCAATAGCCCGGCGATGCTTACGTAGAACTAGAAGAAGTTTATCGTTCTGCGTATCCGTGAGGTAGGCCGAAACGATAACTGGTAACTTGGAGTCTTTTTCTAAGAAAGCATACTTAAGGTGTTCGGGAAGTTCTTTAAGTTCTAGGGTAGGGGGTTCTTCATAAGAGGATTTTGAGATTCTTTCTTTTTCAAAAATAATATCTTCATAAACTTTTTTATAAGGAACGTAATAAGGGGTGGGGCTAGCAGCCAAGACGGCTTCTTGTACAGATTCAGTGGTAAGGAAAGAGGAAGAACAAAAATCAGAAAACTCTTTTTCAAACTCAGAAAGACAATAAGAAGATTCATCACTTCCTTGCAGTGATTCTGTTGTAAGAGAAGAGGAGCAAAAAGTAGAAAATTCTTTTTCAAAGTCGGAGAGGCAGTAGGGAGAATCATCACTCACGGCGTCTATGAAAAAACATGAGTCATCATTCGCTAAGGTGTTCTTCATCGAAGGGGTGATAGGAAATGTGACTTCGTCGTCGCCTACTCGAAGAAAGAGCTTACCATTGCTTACGTCAATGATGGCTCGGGAGGTGGCAAGGAAGGGTCGGCCAAGGATCAGGGGAACCTCGACGTCTTCTTCGATGTCCAAAATGACAAAGTCCACCGGGAAGATGAACTTGTCGACTTTCACTAGAACGTCCTCCACTATTCCTAACGGGTACTTGACGGATCTATCGGCTAGCTGGATACTCATACGCGTGGGGTTAAGGCTACCAATCCCTAACTTTTTGAACAACGAAAAGGGCATCAGGTTTATACTTGCGCCTAAGTCGGCTAACGCGTGTTTAACAAAGAGATCACCGAAGACACACGGGATAGAGAAACTACCCGGGTCACTGATTTTTTTCGGCAAACCGTTTGTTAAAACGGCGGAGCACTCGGCGTTAAGCGTGACGTGCGAAAGATTCTCTAACTTCTTCTTGTTTGTGAGGAGGTCTTTAAGATATTTGGCGTATTTCGGCATTTGCGAAATAGCCTCGTGGAAGGGAAGATTAATGTGGATTTGTTTGAAGATTTCTAAGAAGCGGGAGTACTGATCATCTTGACGTTGTCTATTAAGTTCAGAGGGGTATGGAGGAGTTGAATTATTTTTGAAGATGGGTGGTGGAGTGAGATTATTTTATAAGTGGGGGTGATTACTTCTTCAGCAGAGGGTGTAAGCGGAGCAGAGCTTTGATTTTTAAAAGCAGGAGCGGAGCTTTGATTTTTAAAAGCAGGAGCGGAGCTTGCCTCGGGCTCTTCACTTACCATACCGGAGACTTGCTTCCCACTCCGAAGAGTTATAGCTTTCGCTTGCTCTCTCGGGTTGGGTTCGGTATTGGAAGGAAGAGACCCTGCGGGTTGCTCAGAAATTATTTTCGCGAGCTGTCCTACCTGATTTTCTAAACTTTTTACGCTTCCGGTTAAAGTTCTTATGGTAGCGTCATTTGTGGTGATATATTTAGAAAGTAATTCCTCCAAGCTCGGAGGTTTTGGGTAATTTTGAAGAAGTGGTGGTGGTGGTGGTGGTTGTGCAGAAAAATCATTTTGCGGAGGTGGGCGCATCGCATTCGATGGATTACTCCATGAAAAGTTCGGGTGATTTCTTAAAGCGGGGTTATAACTATTCGGAAAATTAAAACCAGGCGGATGAAAATTCGCAGCAGAAAAATTATTAAATGCAGTTCTAGGCAAATTATTAACATAATCTAAATGTTCTGGAGTAGGGGTTGCAGATTCCCATACCTGAGGGGCGGAGGCAGCAGTCATCTCCGTGATTTTTTTGCTTAGGATTTCTACTTGCAGAGCGAGCTGGGAGACGTTGTCCACTTCATAGATACCTGCAGGCTTGTTTGGGCGGGACCTAGGCACATTCCACTGATAAGTGTTCATGGTCATGTCCTCAAAAAGCTCAAGAGCGGCTTCCGGGGTCTTATGATTTAAAGTACCGCCAGAAGCTGCGTCTATCATTTGCTTCGTGCTTTGATTTAGCCCGTTATAAAACGTCTGCACTTGTAACCATACAGGCAGCGCGTGATGTGGGCATCGTCTTAATAATTCTTTAAATCTCTCCCAGGTTTCGTAAAGGGTTTCAGAGTCTATTTGTCCGAAGGCAGAGATGTCGTTCCTAAGTTTTGCAGTTTTAGCGGGCGGAAAATACTTCGCCAAAAATTTTTCAGTTAATTCATTCCAAGTGGTTATGCTATTTTTCGGAAGTGTGTTAAGCCACTGCTTAGCTTTAGTTCTTAGAGAGAAGGGGAAGAGTCTTAGCCTGATCGCATCATTTGTGACACCATTTATCTTGAAGGTGTCGCAAATTTCAAGAAAGCTAGCTATATGTGCGTTCGGATCTTCATCTTGAAGTCCGTCAAATTGCACATATTGCTGCACCATTTGAATTATGCTAGGCTTTAGTTCAAAGTTATTATTTGCTATAGTAGGGCGGACTATACTCGATTCTGTTCCCTCGAGGTTCGGTCGTGCATAATAGGACATAGTCCTTTGCACGGCCTCATCTACGTTGGGTTCTTCCATTCTTAAAGTATTAAATGACTCGGAGTCCTCAACCGGCACTTGGATAGTAGGACCTTGAAATCGCGATCTTCTCCGAAGAGTACGCTCAATTTCGTGGTCCAAGTCCAAAATAACCGACGGACTCCCGCGGGTCATGCACTAAAAGAACAGAAAAGAAGAAGAGAAAGAGAAAAAAGATAAACTAGAAAGAAAAACTTGATTTAGAAAATTAAATTAAAACCTTTTTTTTTTCTTTTTGAAATAGATTTTTTTTTATATAAATTAACTCCCGAACTTCCCAAGGACTACCCCGTGAAGGGTTCGCAAGGTACTAGACAAGACAGTGGCGCTTAAAGCCCTTTGCCCTTTTCGAGAGAATTAGGTGGCGTAGAAAAATTGTGAGGTTGGTTTCTATTAAGAGCGGTGATAAATTTTTTTTTGAATTTTTTAAAACTTTAAAGAAAGGGGATGAGAAAGAGAAGAGATAAAATTAATAGGTTCGTGTTTTCAAAATATCAACGGAAGTTGGGTCCCCGGCAACGGCGCCAAAAACTTGTTGCGCGCTAGGGTTCGAAGAAAATAAACGCAACCGAACTAGCAACCCGATGAGGCAAGTATACCTATCGAATTGTAGCAAGGGGACACAAGTGTCGTATTAAGATCTGGGAACTGTTGGCTAAGCTTACTCACACGAACGCTATTATCTTATCGACGGAAAAACTAGGGTTTTAGAAAATCTAAGCGCAATGGAGAAATTAAAGCAAACTAAAAAGAGAACTACCGCAATTAAGTTACGCTATTAAGCAAACAACTAAGCTAGAAAGGAAATTACCGCAGTTAATAAAAGAGCACAATATATGAGATTACTACAAAAGGGTAGAACAATATGAAATGGAAATGCACCCGATCGAGATTCACCTCGGCTAAAGACGATTAAGAAAATGCGATAAAAATCTAAACTTAATAGGATAAAGGTCCTTGACCGTGGAGGTTCCTAAAGCTTGAACACGCTTCTCTCGAAGTCGTGCCCAACTGAGTTTAGGAAGGTCCGACCGACTCTCGTCTAAATCGGAGGCCTAAAACTCGCTTTACGCGGTGAACCCCACTATTGGATTTTACTCCAATCCGGGAGATTTGGACGTCTGCCTCTCTCGAGGGGTGCGTACAACTCCCTTTACTCTTGAATGCTCACTTCATTCTTTCGGCCTCTCGGCTAGCCCAGAATGAAAGCAAAGGCGGAGAGTATATATCGAAAATATACCTCCGACCCGTGATAAATCAAGAGTAATTCAAGGCCCTAACCTAAAAAGAAAAGATTAATTGAAACATCATAACATAATCGCTCTAACCTCGGATCATCAAGATCGAGTACAAGGAGGATTAGTTAATCATAATGGAGTGGAGGGGGGGGGAAGATGAGTAGAAAAACATAAGAAGAACACAAGCTAAGGGAAGAACAATTTTATTAATAAAAAGGGCAAGTTACACTATTGAAAATTAAAGTTACAAGTGCATGAAAATTAAACCCTATTCTAGCCCTACATTAAGCATTAAGCAAGAAGAAAATTACATTAAAAGCTAGCACAAACTATGATTAAACTAGGGTTAACCAAAAAGTACAAAGAGAGTGGGAGAGAGAGAGAGAAAAAGCATGAAAAAGGATCAAGAAACAAAGGGGCAGCACCTCCCCCACTCAACCAAAGCTTGCTGAAATGGAGAGGGGGGGGCTCAATTTATAGAAAAAAATCTCGGGTTGGTCACGCCCTCCGACACGCCCTAGGGGGGGCGTGTCAGGGGGCGTGACAGGTACGGATTTGACCTCGGGCTCTGGATTCTGGCGGGAGGGATGATTGCTTCGGTACGTCGGTGGTCACGCCCTAGGTCACGCCCGTGACAGGGGGGCGTGACAGGCATGTCATGTCCAAATCATTGGTCGGAAATCCGTCAGTCGCCGAAAAAGGGAGGTGTCACGCCCATGTCACGGGCGTGACGTGGGGCGTGACAGTACTATTTGCGTGCTGAGGCGGAAGGGCATTAAATGCGGCGGCAGCTTTGCGGCAGAGGGCGACACGCCCCTGGTCACGCCCGGTGACACGCCCAGGGAGGGCGTGACAGGGGGGCGTGACAGCGGTTTTGACCGTTTTCTGTCCCTTCCAGCAGGTGTCCTCGGGATCGGGTGACACGCCCTAGGTCACGCCCAGGGAGGGCGTGACAGGGGGGCGTGACAGGCCATTTTGGCAATTTTTCTGAAAACCTGCAAAAAGATAGGAAAAAGTTAGTGGCAATAAAATTTACATAAAAAGGATAAAAATAAACTAATAATAGACATAATTTGTACAATATAAAATATAAAAAACGATAATAGTTTAGGCTACAAAACGTATTATCACCGCATCAAAAGCATATGACTTGTCTCTCGCCCCGATCATCCTGTCTCTGACCACGATTATCTTGCCTCATCGGTCCTTGCATCTGTAGAGGTGGTGGAGCTAGGACTATAGGAGGCCCCTTTTCCTGCCTGATGTTTGGACGACGACGTCCCCCACCCCTCCTGTATCCAATAACCTTGATTCTTTGGGATGCCCTGCTACCTTCTCCGGATAATGACCCCTCTAGCGGCCTCTTTCCTCTGCCTAGCACCATTAGCTGGTCAGCCTCCAGCTTCTTTGCCATCTCAATAATCTGTATAGTGGTGCCATGAGATATAAACAATAAGGGCTGTCTCAAGGAGTCTCGAAGCACATGGTAGAACCTTTTAGCATACTTCCGGTCATCCAAGTCAAGGAATCCTGCAAATCTAGCCAGATGGGAGAACTCTCTTTGATATTCGATCACGGATCTTCTCCCCTGCTGGAGGTTCAGAAACCTTACTTCCAAAGCATCTCTGTCCATGGTGGATACGTAGTGCTCTAAGAACGTATCACTGAACTCCTCCCAAGAAATATCCATCAGCTCCCTATCAGCATATACAGAGTCTTATATAGACTTCCACCACCTCTTCGCATGTGCATCCAGTACCGAGGTGGCAAGCGGGACTGCCTGGATGACTAGGCAGCTGATGCCAGCCAACAGCTCCTAAATAATCACCAGCCACTCTTCCGTCTTCACAGCATCCCCTGTCCCGTAGTACACCGGTGGAGACAGACTCTTAAAGGCACTCAACCAGTTTGACCGCGGATTTGGCTGTGGGGTCGGGACCTGCTGCGCTCTAAAGGCTTCAAGGATAGCCATCAGATTTTTCCCCATCTCAGTTTGCAAAAATGGTGTGGCAGCTGGATAGGAAGGAACCATATTCGGTTGCGGAGCGACCTGCGGAGGTTGCAAAATATTTAAGGTTTTATTAGAATTGGCAAAACTCATTGTTTTAAATGGACTGTTAATGTGACTTTTATATATGGGCACACCATTGCTTCCGGTGCATAGTTTGTCCACAAACTAATGCTCGAGCGGGGTGTTCCAGTGTTGTGGACTTCTTTCTCATATGATCGTTTGTTCAAGTGATACAAGTTTGTAAGATCTTACTCCCCCTTCTGGTGAGTTAACTTGGATCTTATACCCAGAACCGCCGTCTTACGGTGACACTAACACACAGTTTAGTCGATACCGCAAGACGTCGATTCTGTCATCTAGAACGATCATAACCTGTTCGGCCAATATGAGAAACTGAAGTAAAACTAGTCAGAGTATAACAGTATCGAGTCCACATTCACAGTACAAATCATAAATATATGAATGAAAAGTACAAGTCCATCATAAATATAATAAAGAAGAGTAATAAGGGCTTTTGCCCGGTACATTATATCAAATCTCTCTCACACAAATCAAATGCAGAAGCTAATCAACTAATCTCATCCCACCTGAGGTCGTGCTCTAGTAGTAGTAGGTGGCACCGGTATCTGATCCTCATGCCCTGCCTCCTCAACGTGCTGGTCCATATCCTCGAGCTCCTAAAATGATATGGTCACCGACCATTAGTCAAAAATAATAAGTCGTTTCCTCCGCGCCTCGCCCAACAACTCATAGGAACCGAGTGGGAGGATGAAGCGGAGGACAGCAAGGGGTGACAAGTATTATCAGATGACAATGGCACTATACTAACAAATATTTGAGGAGTAACAGTAGTTCTACTCTAGAAGTTCTATGTAAGAAGTACAGGTATAGTAAGTGAAGAATAGAACAGAAGTAAGCAGAGAATGTAACAGCAGTAAGTAAAGTAGAGTAAACGCAGTGCTACACAGTATAGTAAAGTAGGTATAACTGCTACTTCTAATCTATCATCATATAAGTACCTTAACTTATATGAGTGCCCATACAAACATATAAGTTAGAGTTTCAAAAATTAACTTATCATATAAAAGAGCCAATACTAATCTAATTGATAATGATCCATGAAGCGTATGCCTACTTTATATGAATGCATGCAGTTTATTATGCAACATGCAAGTGCAACTCACACACAATGACTCTGTGATCACAGACCTTCAGTTCCCGCTTTTCGGTGCTAGCAACACTCTCTGGTACCACTGTTATGGATATAGTAGCAGTGGAGCGGGCGTCTCCACTCCTAGGCAGGTTTGCACACTACCAAACCGAGACCTCCCATACGCCTCTGTACACGTCCTAGGAGCGCTCTAGAGTCTTGCGTACTAATTGCTGACTACCCGTCAGTCCTGTTGGGTCGGGTGTGCGCCTTTGGGGATTGTCCTCAAGACCTCAATACAAACAACCTACTGTCCCCTCAAACTGACACACCCACCTTAGTCACCGTACCTCCATCGGTGTACCAATTGGCCCATTACCGCATGACCCGCCACTAATATGTTTATGCACATGCAAGTATTACAACTCGAGCCTTCATCTCGCAGGACTAGCCTGTCCTGAATCCCTCCAACCCTACACAGGTGAGCATATAATACAAATTACTAAAACCCTACATGGGCGAGAATATTATCATGAATCCCTCCAACCCAGTACGGGTGAGTATAGTGATACGATGCCAAACCTATTAGGCTACTCTTGTCTACAGGTTATTATACTTAGTGACTTAAGATTAATCCTAGGACTGCCCAGGGTATACCCGGTGAAGGGCTCTCAGGGGCACTAGGAACTACGACGGTCTAAGGCCCAAAGCTCCCTTTCTCAAGGATATTTACTTTAGTGTATGTCTACCCATGATTCCCATTTTGCTCTCATTATTACTCTCGGGCGATCCTAATGATTTAAGATGTTATTGAAGGGGCGACGGTCTTCGCCGACCTCCACTAGTTGCTATCCAAGGCTTGCACTTTTACTCTCGTCACTAAGAAAACACTACCAACCAGGGTTATACTCCACTTGTGATCTCTAGCTCAACCATGGATCCATCCCCCGGTGGTCCTTATAGTATAACCTACTTTCACTATACGCAGCCCATGACATAATACAACCCCGAAATAGAACTTCCAATTCCTTGGGCCTCCTGCCCCTAAATATTTATCCTAGGATTGTATGGACTAATGAAGTGAGCATGTGGATTTTCATAATTTTCTTAAGTCATTAAAGCCTATAATTAAATCATTTAACTTAATTCCCTAGGTCATTTAACACATGAAGTATTACAAATTGTAATCCACTGACCTAAGGAATTTTTTCTGAGTTGTGTCTGGTAAAATATTACTAACTACCAAAATTCATAATTTTCCTTTGATTAATTCTATTTATTCCTTAATTAATACAAAATTCACATAATTGTCATTTTCCAAATGAAGTATAAGCAATACATTACCCAAAACTCTAGGAATATTACAGAGCCTATATATCATTAATTTAAGGCTAATAGCAGAGTTTCATATACTTCTATGGATCAAGGGCTACAAAATTTCATTTTTTATTATATTACCAAAATGCCATTGTGAGGTTTTAAAAATTACTGAGTCATCCAAAAATGCTGAGAAAATTATACAAGATTAATCATACTCAGTTACATCACCAAACAATTTTCCAAATTTTTCTAATGAATATTTTTATAAATTTCCTAATTATGTGCAATAAGGGCAAAAATGTAATTCCTACATAACACCTATCAAAGTTCATCAAACAGTGCCCTAAAAATTTTTAAGAATTGATTATGACATTATAATGACCTTGACAAAGTTTGGAAAATTTTATCTCAACAATAAATCTATTTTCAAATTTATTTTCCCAAAGTTCAATTATTTAAAAAAATCCAAATAATGGGATTTTTGCTTCCAAAAATCCCATTATAACAGTGAGGGGCATAATTCACCCAATTGAGCCTATAAAATCTATATCATGATTTTTTTTGGATGTACCATCTAGGCTTAATACACATTATTTCAAATTTGGCTAATTGCACCCCAAGGCTATATATAACCAATACAGGCAAATGAGTTTACTCAACAAGCAGTGGCCTAATGAGGCTGAAATTTCTACCTTGTGTAAATTTTGACCCAAAGGTCAAGCGATAACAATTTGGGTCCATTTGGAGTCATAATACTCCAAATATTTCATTTATTTAATTTTGTGTATTATGACAAATACTATAGGAAAAAGTCCCCCAAAAATTCTCTTTTTTGGGCAGGGGCTAGATATGCCCTAGATGAACATAAGCCCAAAATCTTGGGTCATGTGGACATCTGGTTTGTCTTGGGCATTCATTTTTATTTTTGCCCTAGCCTAGGACCAGTCCTAGAAAAACTACCCTACAGGACAGTATACTACACCAAATGATAAGTTTAGGCTGGTAAATTAAAGTTAAGAGGGAGGGATATATTTTTCATTTTAACCACAAGATCTGTAAAGGCCTTTAATATCCCTAATATTAGAATGCAAAGTCACTGATTAACTATGACAGTTAAATACACTATTCATTTATTAAATGAATAATTTAAATCATTTGTTTTGCACCGATCTTGAAGCAGAACCGACGGCATCCCATCATCGTCCCAGATCAGCTGACGGCTGAGATTAAGCCATCCTGGGCCATCTTATCTGGCATTTTCCGGCCAGCTGAGCCACCACCACTACCAGCGATTGTCGTCACCACCTCCACTGAGGTGGTGGCTAGCGTTTCCCGACGGTGAAGCTGCCAGAGTTGGCTCCTCCAGCGAACCCGAGCAAGAAGAAAAGCTCGGAAAAATCGCACTTTTCTACCATGGCATTGGGCTCAATTGAGCCCGATATCTCCCCTAGTTGATCTAGAAAGCTAGTACGGGTAGAGGTGAGGTGAAATGAACCTGGTTCAAGCCTTGGCGGCGAGTGTGGCGACAGTTTGCCATGGTTGAGCTTCTCCGATGATATTCTTCCCAAAATCACATTTCTCCACCATTTTATCTGTTACAGCAGTCGATCTCCACTCGATTTCACCTTCTAAAGCTGATGGTGAGGCTGGTTTGGACTGAGGTGGGTTATACATGGAGGAACAACCAAGGTGAGCTCGGGTTCACCTTGGATGCTTCACCATGGCTGCCAAGTGGCCATCCAAGCACTCCAAACTCATTGTAATGAGTCATGTGGCCGACCAACAGCCTTTGGGTAGAAGGAGCCATGGCCATTTGGCCTCAAACCCCCTTTTCCTCTTCTCACTCCTCTTCTTTCTCCTAAATTTCCCATTTTACCCTCATGCATGTACTCTCTCTCCTATTTATGAGGGGTAAGGTTGGTCTATGACTCTTTGGGGTTCTAATGGGCAATGTTTAGTGGGCTTAGCCCAAAGGGTGAGGCTTGGGTTCAATCCCCCTTCTTTAAGGCCTTATGTTGACCAAGTTGACTTTTTTAGTTGACTTGATAAACATGATGAGTGGGCTGACCCCACTTTATGGTCATGGGCCTAATGGCATCACCCAACTTGGGTTGGGTCAAGGGGGTGCCCCACTAAGGTTAATTAGGCCTATAGGTGTGGGTTTGACCAAATTAGGGCTAAGGTTGTAACGTCCCAATTCGCGCTAGGCCCCTCGCACGAGTTTCGAGTCAAGAGACTTGACTCGGGCTCGGGACGCACGGGCAAAAGGTGTCAAGTGCGTCGAATGGAGTGTAGGGTTGAGTGATATCCAATGGATCGAAATGAAATGGCCTAAGGGAAAATCGACGAGAATGGAAGATGATACTCGCTGATTCGATGGGTATCGATGGTCGATACTCGCCGGATCCAGAACTGCAGGTTAGGAATTAGGTTAAGGGAAAATCGTCGAGAATGCCTTGCAATTCTCGCCGATCGTTGAGAATGCCCAGCAATTCTCACCGATCGTCGAGTATCGCTGAGAATACTCAATGTACTCAACGCCAGGTTTTCTGATAAGTTTGCTAAGTGAAATTCACCGGGTATCATTGTTGATACCCAACAAATTCGTCGAGAATGCCCTACGATTCTCACCGATCGTCGAGTATCGCCGAGAATACTCAACGCACTCAACACCAGGATTTCCGATAAGTTTGCTAAGTGAAATTCGCTGGGTATCATTGTTGATACCCGATGAATTCGTCGGGAATGCCCGACGATTCTAACTGATCGTCGAGTATCGCTGAGAATACTCGACGCACTCAACGCCAGGATTTCCGATAAGTTGGCTAAGTGAAATTCGCCGGGTATTATTGTTGATACCCGACGAATTCGTCGAGAATGTCTGACGATTCTCACCGATCGTCGAGATTGATGGATGATTCCCGCCGAATTTGACTTGTGCGTTTTCTTCGCCCAGGCAGATTTGTCGGCTTATACAAGCGGTCTGAACCGGATTTCGGTTTTCGCGCTGGATGGTTCCTTGGACCGGGTCACTTCAGTATGACACATTATGGGCGGTCCAATGGGGCGTTGACACGTGGCAGAGGGGTTTAACCTAATACATCGGTCTATAAAGGGAAGTTAAAGCCGAACCCTAGCCTTTGCGCCGTTCGACCTTGCCATCATCGCAGACCTCACAAACGACAGAGCTAAGGGAGGTCGGAGCTCTTAGAGGCGGACTTCTCTCGGGCTCTCCCTCTCCTTCCTTTGCCGTGAAGTGCAACTGCACCAAGCAAGAGATGCCACAAAGAATAACGACTAGATCCATGGCCGGGAATGTTGGTACCGCTAGAAACGAGGTGAGCTTCCTCCCCTCTCCCTTGGTGTTAGATCTGTAGTTATATTCTAGGAGAGATATCGACTCCATAGAGTCTTGATGGTGAGGAGGAGATTTCCTAGGAAAGCCATGCCTAGGTTTGTTTTCTAGGCTTTAGCCCCCTCCAACCTCTTCATCCTTCAAAGTGAAGATGAGAGAAGGATTCGTGGAGAAATATGGCTTTGTGAGGGTGAATAAGGGTGGACGAATTTATGGAGGAGTTTTTGGGAGATTGGTGCAAGGAGGAAGATGAACGAATGCCGTTCATTTCACCTTAAGATGCGTGCAGAAATCTGTTTTCTGCACGCAGCGATATTCATGGCCAATTTCGGGGGTTTTCTGGCCATATCTGGGTTTTCGACTCAACACGAAAGTCGTAGCCCTCAAAATTATATTTCCAATGAGTTGTTGCACGTTTTCAGGCAATTTCTATAGCCACGGGAATCCTTGGTCGAAGTTGCTGACCGGATTAAGGATGCACCTAAATTCTGGACTGTGCAATATGGAGTGCGATTTTGTGGAATTTAATGTTGCTATCCAACTCGAGGCTTGGGTGAGCTCTTTTAACATAATCATCACTGTGATATGATACGTTGAGTTTATGAATCTAAATTCATATATCCAGTTGTGGACAAGCTTAATTGAAGGAAAAAGGTTGATATAAATGGGTAGTTATAAGTTGATGGAGGTATAAATGATTTAGCTATGACCATGATGTATGTTGAATGGATAGAAGGAAATTATTAATCCAATGCTTAGAGTGTGGTCTCCCTACAGGTAGCATTGTGGAAGTAACAAGTGAGGTGTTGACCGTCACTAGTTGGAATGAGGTTGAGATGAGTAAAGTTGGACGGTTGGGCTTGGTCCTCGGTGTTCATGTCCCGAGTCTCCTTCCCTTCCAAGTGAACGGTTGGGCTTGGTCCTCGTGCTCACTTCCGAGGCTCCTTCTGTATGTGATGGATGGTTGGGCTTGGTACTCGGTGTGAATGTCCCTAGGTTCCTTCCATGCCACGATATTGTGGAATTGCATGTGGTGTGAGTCGACACGTGGTGTCGTAATCCTGGGTTAAGGATAGCGTGGCAGGTCTACAGGCTTGCCAATCGTCACATCGATGGGAGTTGACAGGTAGACCTTGGACGGTTGGGCTTGGTCCTCAGTGTTCACGTCCCGAGGCTCCTTCCGTGCCAAGTGAACGGTTGGTCTTGTTCCTCGTGCTCACTTCCGAGGCTCCTTCCGTGTCACACATAGGCCAGTTCGGGGCTAGGATCTTGGTGCTCATATACCCAAGAGAACCTGCTGAGCTGTAGTACGCATGTGAGCTCCGCTGTTGTATTCTTGTCATGGAGGCGTACGGAGGCCTAGGCCAGGTAGTGTGGAGACCAACATAGTAGTAGAGATGCCCGCTCTACTGTCACTGTTTGGCCATGACGGTTGATGCCTGAGAGGTTAGCTACCTGCTCGAATAGTGGGAACTATAAGTCTGTGTCGACATAGCGATTGTATGTGCTTGATCATGGGTGTGTCATTGCTTATCATACATAGCATTACACTTCATTATATACACAAGACCCTCATCATATAAGTTTTATGGGAACTCCTATACGATGAGTTATTTACTGCTGAACGACCTTTAACTTATATGCTTGTATGGGCACTCATATAAGTTGAGTTACTTATTGTTATAACATTATACTCTCTTGCTGCTGTAGATGGTAGAATTGTAGAATAAGAGCTTGATCATTTATACGCTACTGCTATTGCTACTTATGATATACTTACTTACTTCACCTGTTTGTACTACTGTTGTTATATATTGTACCTTTTCCTTTCTCTGCCCGGTGACGAGGAGTCCCTGGGGGAGCGGATGTGAAGCCACTTAGTCTTTATGACTAACTGTTGCTATGTCTTCCTTTTTAAGAGGAAACCCCGCAGGTGGAGCAGCAGGCTATTCAGCTTGACATCCATGCCAGGACGACAGGGCCTGAGGGGACGGTACCGTCGCAACCGTCGGTTACAGACGTGAGTGAGAGAGATTTTGTTGTAGCCCTTCGGGGAAATTCTATTTACGTACTCTGATTTTGTAGAAGCTTGTTTAGCTTCTCTTTTATTGTACTTATGGACCTATGCTTAGTATGGATTGACTTTCTATATTATTATGGTTGGCTTGGCATTTATGTGTTGATATTTGTTGTAGTCGGCAGGATAGGCATCTTGTGGTACAGGCTAGCCCAAGTGCTAGTGTTGCCGCAAGGCGGCTGTTCTGGGCATAAGACTCCTCTCGTGCCATGTCTTGTGTTTCGGGAGGGGGGTCTTACAAATGGTATCAGCTTACTATGATCCTCTGAGGAGAAAGTCACTTAACAATGGGGCCACCCCCGTTTGATTAGTCAGTTTGGGGACAAACTGACTTAGCGGAAGCAGTGGTGTGCCCATATGTAATTCACACTAAGTTGTCCATCTTTGGCCTTAGATTAGCCAACCTAACCTTTGATTTGTACCCTATGTGTAGATCCCAGCACATGCTGAGCCAGTGAGGGGCACCCCCGCCCCGTCCGTACCTACACAATTCCAACAATCAGAGCTGGGGCAGACGCTCACAGCTATTTTGGATGCCTTTAGGTCCCAATCTCAGCAGGCACCTGTACAACAACATGGTCCGGGATCTAGTTGGTTAAGCATTTTCCGAGCTCTCTCCCCTCCCGCTTATATTTGGACAGAGTCGACGGTGCATACGGAAGAGTGGATCGACACTATACAAGAATTGTTGGCAGGAATAAGATGTCCAAAAAACATGGCGGTGACCCTTGTGGTGACACTCTTAGTGCTGCGCGCCAAAAGGTGGTGGAAGTCCCTCATGGGCTCCACTTTTCGTTGAAGAGTGTACACGGACATTAGTTGGAGCAAATTCTCTGAAACCTTTTTGGAGCATTTCCTCCCCTCGGCTGCTCGGGATGTTCTTGAAGAGAGATTTTTGCAACTAAAGCATGGGTCCATGTCGGTGACGGAGTACCAACGAGATTTTCAGCACTTGGCTAGATTCGTTGACTCCTATGAGTTGGATGATAGAGGGTATGCCAAACGATTCTACAAAGGCTTGCGAGATCCCCTAAGGCAAACCCTTTTGTTTATAGCGGACTCTAGTCTGGCGGAGATTATTGATATGGCGAAGAGATGGGAAGCGGACCACTTGGGAAGTGGTAAGAGGCCAACGGAGGGCGTGATAGAGGCCGACCCCAGCAATAGAAGGATGTTTGACAATAGAAGAGGAAGAGTATATCCGAGGGGTGGCGGGCGTTTCCCCCAGAACTTTAGATAGGAGCGCCCGGTTCCCCAACTGCCAGCACTACCTCAACATCAACAATTTCTGCAACACGGCCGAAGGCAGGAACGGGTGTGCTATGAATGCAACAAACCGGGCCACATTCGACGCTATTGTCCGCAACTGTTTGGAGATGCGCCTTTTGCTTTCCCTCCAGCAGTCTCTCGGGAATGAGGGTACGTGTGTGGTCGAGGGCGTGGACCACGAGGAAGAAACCCCGGACCTGCTCGAGATCAAATGTATGCCTTGGACATGACTCAAGAGCGGAACCCTGAGGAGATGATTGCAGGTACAATTTGAATTACCCATTCTACTTCCATTAATATCCTCTAGTGGCTTAAGATATACTAGACGTCTAGCTTGAGTATTATTAATGACACTTAGGCACCGTGATGGTTGGTCGGAAACCGGCTTATACGTTATTTGACACCGGTGCCTCACATTCTTTCGTGTCTGAAGACTTCATCAAGGATATACACGGAGTGCAATATTTCACCGGAATTGTTCGAAGAGTATGCCTTCCAGACGGATCTGAGATGACGGCAACTGCGAAGTGTGAGTTGGAGATAACCATTGGGGGAAAGACCTTTGATACCACCGCCACAATTTTGAGAATACCAGAATTCGACCTCATTCTGGGCATGACATGGCTGGATTGGCACCATGCAAGGATCGACTGTGTGGAGAAGCGAATCTATTTGAGACATGGAGATACTGATGTGATCTTCCAAGGTATAAAATTTGCACCACGAATATTGTTATCCTCAATCCAGACCTTGAAAGCTCATATGAGGGGGGATGAAGTCTACATGATATGTTTCGAACTAAAGGAGATGAAGGTAGATGTGAAGGATATGCGGGTAGCACGAGATTTCCCTGAGGTATTTCCTGAGAAATTGTCAGGGTTACCCCCGCATATAGAAGTGGATTTTTAGATTAAGCTTGTATAAGATCTAAGCCTGTCTCCAGGACCCCTTATCGGATGGCCCCAAAAAAACTCGCGGTGTTTAGAGTTCAACTGCAGGAGTTGGTAGAATCAGGGTTTGTTCTCCCCAGCTCATCACCTTGGGGAGCCCATGTTTTATTCGTTAAGAAGAAAGATGGAACCCTGCGTTAATGTATAGACTATCGGGAACTCAACCGACTGACGGTACGGAACACCTACCCGTTACCTCGGATCGATGTGTTGTTCGACCAACTGGTGGGAGCACATTGGTTCTCCAAGCAAGATTTGCGCTCGGGGTACTACCAACTTAGAATACAAGAGAATGATATTGAGAAAACGGCTTTCAGCTCAAGGTACGGCTTATATGAGTTCACAGTGATGCCGTTTGGACTCACAAATTCGCCCATCAACTTTCAGAGCTTGATGAATAAAGTATTTGAGCCCTATCTAGATGTCTTCATCATTGTGTTCATTGACAACATCTTCGTCTACTCGAAGACGGAGGAAGAACATGCCCGACATTTTTCCTTAGTTCTAGAGAAGTTAAAAGAGCACTCCCTGTACGCCAAGTTTAGCAAGTGTGAATTCTGTCTTAGGGAAGTGGCTTTCTTGGGTCACGTAATCAGTGGTGCTGGACTAGCTGTGGATCCGGCCAAGGTGCGTGTCGTGAAGGAGTCCTCGCCCTTGAAGTCGGCGGCCAATGTGAGGAGTTTTCTTGGACTTGCCGGATACTACCGCAAGTTCGTAAAAGGATTCTCCAAGATTGCCCTCCCGTTTACTTCTTTGCCAAAGAAAGGAGTGCCATTTGAGTGGACATCCCAATGTCGAGCGGCATTCCAGGAATTGAAGGATAGACTTACCTCCTCCCCCATCATTGTCCTTCCGTCTGGGAAGGAAGGATTCCAAGTTTACACGGACGCGTCTTATCAGGGGTTGGGAGCGGTGTTGATGCAGCACTGGCACGTAATTGCTTATGCTTCAAGGCAATTGAAGAAGCATGAAATCAATTACCCGGTGCATGATTTAGAGCTAGGAGCAGTGGTGTTCGCCTTGAAGGTATGAAGGCATTATCTATACGGCGTCCACTGCGAAATCTTCTCGGATCATAAAAACTTGAAGTACGTCCATACCCAGAAGGAATTGAACTTAAGACAACGGTGGTGGTTAGAGTTTCTATGCGATTATGAGTTCACCTTGAACTACCACCCCGGAAAAGCAAACTCTGTAGCCGACGCGTTGAGTGAGAAAGTACCCGCCTCGAGCCCAGAGTCTCGGTTGATGAGCATAGAGGTTGCACAGATTATTGAGGAGATAGATATTACATTGATATTTTAGGCTCCTTCGGCACAATATACGGAGAACTTGTCCAGCATGAGCATGGTTTGTGATATCCGGGACCGAATCCGAGTGGAGAAAGGATTAGATGCGGCTCTGGCCCCGGCACTCAAGTTAATCGAAGATGGGACTACCGACGAGTACACACTAAAGGACGGTCTCGTTTACTTTCGCGATCTTCTCTACATTCCCAAAGGTGGCTGAATCCAGGAGGATATCTTGAGAGAAACACATTGCTCTAAATATTCCATGCACTAAGGTATTTCAAAGATGTACCCCAGCTTACGGAAGACGATGTGTTGGCCAGGAATGAAGAAGGATGTCCGGTACTTTGTCACGCATTGTGAAGCCTGCTTAAGAGTGAAGGCGGAGTGCATGAGCCCCGGTGGCCTGTTGCAATCGTTGCCAATCCCCGAGTGGAAGTTCGAAGATATTTCCATGGACTTCGTACGTGGGCTACCTCGCTCCCGCTCAGGAAATGATTCAGTGTTGGTGATCATTGATCGCCTTACGAAAGTTGCCCGGTTCATTCCTATGAATAAGGAGGCTCATGTGGATGTCTTAGTACGTCTTTTTGTGGAACAGTTTGTACGGTATCACGACGTACCTAAGACGATAGTTTCGGACCGTGATAGTCGTTTTACCTCCAAGGAGTGGAAGGCGGTACAGGCGTATTTGGGCTCGCGCCTTACCTACAGCACCGCATTTCATCCTCAGACAGACGGGCAGTCTGAGCGGACCATCCGAACATTGGAGGATTTGTTGAGGTTGTGTGTGATAGATAGGGGAGAGCCGTGGGAAAGAGTCTTGCCCTTAGTGGAATTCTCCTACAATAACAGCCATCAAGCTAGCATTAGCATGGCACCCCATGAAGCCCTATATGGAAAGAGGTGTAGAACCCCCTTGTCTTGAGTGCAAGATGAAGACCCGAAGACTTTGGGTGTTGAATATATAGATGACACGGATGCGGTGGTTAGGTTGATACGGGATCATATGTTAGAGGCTCAAAGTCGGCAGGCGAAGTATTATAACGCTAAACACCGGATGGTGGAATTTCAAGTGGGAGACAAGGTGTTTCTTAAAATCCGACCGATGTATGGAGTATCACGAGTACGAGGAGTGAAGAAACTGAGCCCACGGTATGTTGGACCCTATGTCATAGTGGAAAGGATTGGCCCTTTGGCCTATCGGCTGGTGCTACTGCCCGAGCTTGAGAATCTCCACGATGTGTTCCATGTATCGTCGCTTCGGAAGGCGCTGTTGTGGCCCGAACAATACATCCCCACAACTGATGGTACAGTGGCGTCTGACAGATCTGTGTAACTTGAGCCGGTGCGGATCGTGGATAATGAGATAAGAACCTTGCGCCGCAAAAGTGTTCCCTTGGTAAAAGTGCTGTGGTCCAATCATAGGAAGGAAGAATTTACTTGAGAGCCGGTGGACTTGATGCAGAAGCGCTACCCGGAGCTATTCTCCCAAGGTAACATTTTATAGCTCATATTATTTTGTACTTGCATCCCAATAGCCCTAACCTGATTTCAGGGACAAAATCTTTTATTTTGTTTATAGGATTTGTAACGTCCCAATTCGCGCTAGGCCCCTCACACTAGTTTTGAGTCAAGAGACTTGACTCAGGCTCGGGACGCACGGGCAAAAGGTGTCAAGTGCGTCGAATGGAGTGTAGGGTTGAGTGATATCCAACGGATCGAAAGGAAATGGCCTAAGGGAAAATCGACGAGAATGGAAGATGATACTCACCGATTCGACGGGTACCGATGGTCGATACCCGCCGGATCCAGAACTGCAGGTTGGGAATTAGGTTAAGGGAAAATCGTCGAGAATGCCTGGCAATTCTCGCCGATCGTCGAGAATGCCCAGCGATTCTCACCGATCGTCGAGTATCGCTGAGAATACTCAACGCCAGGTTTTTCGATAAGTTTGCTAAGTGAAATTCGCCGTGTATTATTGTTGATACCCGACGAATTCGTCGAGAATGCCCGACGATTCTCACCGATCGTTGCGTATCGCTGAGAATACTCAACGCACTTAACGCCAGGATTTCTGATAAGTTGGCTAAGTGAAATTCCCCAGGTATCATTGTTGATACCCGACGAATTCGTCGAGAATGTCCGACGATTCTCACCGATCGTCGAGAATGACGGATTATTCCCGCCGAATTTGACTTGTGTGTTTTCTTCGCACAGGCAGATTCGCCGGCTTGTACAGGTGGTCCGAACTGGATTTCGGTATTCACGCCTGATGGTTCCTTGGATCGGGTCACTTCAATATGACCCATTATGGCCGGTCTAATGGGGCGTTGACACGTGGTAGAGGGGTTTAACCTAATACATCGGTCTATAAAGGGAAGTTAAAGCCGAACCCTAGCCTTTGCACCGTTCGACCTTACCGCCATCGCATACCTCGCGAACGATAGAGCCGAGGGAAGTCAGAGCTCTTAGAGGCGGCCTTCTCTCGCTCTCTCCCTCTCCTTCCTTTGTCGTGAAGAGCAACTGCACCAAGTAAGAGATGCCAAAAAGAAGAACGACTAGATCCATGACCGGGAATTGTGGTACCGCTGGAAACGAGGTGAGCTTCCTCCCCTCTCCCTTGGTGCTAGATCTGTAGTAATATTCTAGGAGAGATATCGACTCCATAACGTCTTGAAGGTGAGGAGGAGATTTTCTAGGAAAGCCATGCCTAGGTTTGTTTTCTAGGCTTTAGCCCCCTCCAACCTCTTCATCCTTCAAAGTGAAGATGAGAGAAGGATTCGTGGAGAAATATTGCTTTGTGAGGTTGAATAAGGGTGGACGAATTTCTGGAGGAGTTTTTGGGAGATCGGTGCAAGGAGGAAGATGAACGGATGCCGTTCATTTCACCTTAAGATGCGCGCAGAAATCTATTTTATGCACGCATCGATCTCCATGGACAATTTCGGGGGTGTTCTGGCCATATCTGGGTTTTTGACTCAACACGAAAGTCGTAGCCCTCAAAATTATCTTTCCAAGGAGTTGTTGCACGTTTTCAGGCGATTTCTGTAGCCACGGGAATCCTTGGTCAAAGTTACTGACCGGATTAAGGCTGCACCTAAATTCTGGACTGTGCAATGTGGAGTGCGATTTGGTGGAATTTAATGTTGCGATCAAACTCGAGACTTGGGTGAGCTCTTTTAACATAATCATCACTGTGATATGATAAGTTGAGGTTATGAATCTAAATTCGTATATCGAGTTGTGGACAAGCTTAATTGAAGGAAAAAGGGTGATATAAATGGGTAGTTATAAGTTGATGGAGGTATAAATATTTAGCTATGGCCATGATGTATGTTGAATGGATAGAAGGGAATTAGTAATCCAATGCTTAGAGTGTCCTCTCCCTACAGGTAGCATTGTGGAAGTAACAAGTGAGGTGTTGACCGTCACTAGTTGGAATGAGGTTGAGATGAGTAAAGTTGGACAGTTGGGCTTGGTCCTCGGTGTTCATGTCCCGAGGCTCCTTCCGTTCAAAGTGAACGGTTTTGCTTTGTCCTCGTGCTCACTTCCGAGGATCCTTCCGTATTATGGAATTGCATGTGGTGTGAGTCGACACGTGGTGTCGTAATCCCGTGTTAAGGATAGTGTAGCAGGTCTACGGGCTCGCCAATCGTCACACCGATGGGAGTTGATAGCTAGACCTTAGACGGTTGGGCTTGGTCCTCGGTGTTCACGTCCCGAGGCTCCTTCCGTGCCAAGTGAACGGTTGGGCTTGGCCCTCGTGCTCACTTCCGAGGCTCCTTCCGTGTCACGCATAGGCCAGTTCGGGGTTAGGATCTTGGTGCTCATATAACCAAGAGAACCCGCTGAGCCGTAGTACGCATGTGAGCTTCGCTGTTGTGTTCTTAGCATGGAGGCGTACGGAGTCCTAGGCCAGGTAGTGTGGAGACCAGCCTAGTAGTGGAGATGCCCGCTCCACTGTCACCGTTTGCCCACGACGGTTGACGCCTGAGAGGTTAGCTACCTGCTCGAATAATGAGAACTATATGTCTGTGTTGACATAGAGATTGCATGTGCTTGATCATTGGTGTGTCATTGCATTGCATACATAGCATTGCACTTCATTACATACACAAGACCCTCATCGTATAAGTTTGTATGGGCACTCCTATACGTTGAGTTATTTACTGTTGAACAAACCTCAACTTATATGCTTGTATGGGCACCCATATAAGTTGAGTTACTTACTGTTATAACATTATACTCTCTTGCTGCAGTAGATGGTGGAATTGTAGAATACGAGCTTGATCATTTATATGCTACTGCTATTGCTTCTTATGATATGCTTACTTACTTCACCTGTTTGTACTAGTGTTATTATATATTATACATGTTCCTTTCTCTGCCCGGTGCCGAGGAGTCGCCGGGGGAGCGGATGTGAAGCCACTTAGTCTATATGACTAACGGTTGCTACGTCTTCCTTTTTAGGAGGAAACCCCGCAGGTGGAGAAGCAGGCTATGCCGCTGGACAGCCAGGCCAGGACGACAGGGCCTGAGGGGACGGTACTGTCGCTACCGTCGGTTACAGACGTGAGTGAGAGAGATTTTGTTGTAGCCCTTCGGGGAAATTCTATTTACGTACTCTGATTTTGTAGAAGCTTGTTTAACTTCTCTTTTGTTGTACTTATGGACCTATGCTTTGTGTGGATATACTTTCTATATTATTATGGTTGGGTTGGCATTTATTTGTTGATATTGGTTGTAGCCGGCAGGATAGGCGTCTTGTAGTACAGGCTAGCCCAAGTGCTAGTGTTGCCGCAAGGCGGCTGTTCTGGGCATAAGACCCCTCTCGTGCCGTGTCTTGTGTTCTAGGAGGGGGGGGGGTCTTACAAAGGTTGTCTTGGGTCAACCAGGGTCAAAGGGTTGACCTTGTGACATGCCCTAGGGTTCACTTAGATTGTTTTTAGGGTTAGGTCAATGTGGTGGGGTCATGGTTTGGCTAGGGTCCCCATTTAGGCTAGTTTGACCTTGGTCTTATAGTGGGCCCCACATGGCTACAACCCACTACCTAGGGTCAAACCTAGCTAATTTCCAAACCCCCACCCCATGCCTAACCAAACCTAAGTTAAGGGGCATAGAATTAACTTGGGATGTTACATGCAAGGAGATCACAGCGAGGGATATTGTGTCGAACTTGTTCCCGTCGGCCACCCGTCCCAGCGAGAAGGAAGAATGCTTCGAGTCACTGTTCAAGGATGTCAAGCACTGCAAGTACGGCCATACATCTGCAGGGGAAGGCAAGGAGGATCATCCATCTAGAGGGGAGGTCAAGAGCTTACTCGCATCCCCTTCTATTTTTTCTTTTCTTACATTGTAATTCTTCTCCCCCCTTTTTGTAAAATGTACAATTTACTAAGGAAAAAGTACTTAGCATGAATTTTCCTCTTCTTTTCTCTTTTTTTTTTGAATCCACTGTGGAATATTCGCCCACTAGCTGACCTCCTCGTTGGGCGAACTCGCTAGGATAGAGCTTGTCGCTAGAATGTATTAGAGTTAGGATTCGTGCCTGCGGAGAGACCTTAGGAGCTTGCTGACCCTAGATAATTAGGAGGCGGACAATCCGCCAAACCAAGCCAGCAAGAACTCAGGTCGCCCACAAATTTCCCTCTTCGTTATTGCCAAGATGAAATTATTAAAAAATTCCCAAGTAAAAATTTAAGAGGGTGGAAATGTACTGCCGAGGACCGCCTTGTCTTGCCATCCTCAGTGGATGCTGAGATCTCTGCTCGCTACCCTCTCATCTAATCATGGGATAATGCTACCCCCGTGTAATAGGCCCAGATGACTTGCCGAGATTGTCTCGCAAGTGCTCAGCTTGTCGGTGGCAGTTCTTCCTCCCTAAGATTGCCCATAGTAGCCTCGGCAAGCTTGTAGATAATGACTGGATCCAACCCTTAATCACATTTGTGTTCTGTTTTTGAAGTCCAACTAGCTGGTTCCCGATATTTAGATGTAGCCCTGTCCATCGAGAATCTTAGTCTTGTCAGCTAGGTGAGAGCCTAATAGCGGGCGTGGAGCATCAGCCGGCCTCAGGCCTCTAGGGTCATAATGACGTCACTCGAGGATCCCTACCCTGCAAGCTAGGTGGAAGCCTGGAAGCAGGAGCATCTCGGGACATAACCCCAGAGCAGGAAAACTTTCCATCACATATCCTCCGGGTGCTACCACCAGGATAATAAGCTAGGTGGGAGCTTGACGGTGGGTGTTGAGCATAAATCCGCCTTTGCCCTTCAGGGTCATAACAATGTCACTCGAGGATCCCGACCCTTCCAGCTAGATGGAAGCCTTGCAACGGGAGCTTCTCAAGACCTAACTCCAAAGAGAGAAAACCTATCGTCACTTATCCTCCGGGCGCTACCACCGGGCCAATCAACTAGGTGGGAGCCTGATAGCGGGTGTTGAGCATCAACCAGCCTCAACCCTCCAAGGTCATAATGACGTCACTCGAGGATCCCGACCTAGATAACTAGTTTGGAGCCTGATAGTAGGAGCATCTCGGGACCTAACCCCTGAGCGAGAAAACTTATCATCACTTATCTTCTGGGCGCTACCACCGGCCCAATCAGCTAGGTGGGAGCCAGATAGCGGGTGTTGAGCATCAACCGGCCTCATCCTTCCAGGGTCATAATGACATAACTCGAGGATACCGACCCTACTAGCTAGGTGGGAGGATGGAAGAGGGATCATCTCGGTACTTAACCCAAGAGCGAGAAAACTTTTCATAACTTATCCTTCGGGCGCTACCAACGGCCCTATCAGCTAGGTGGGAGCCTAACGATGAGTGTTGAGAAACAACCGACCTCAGCCCTGAATGGTCATAACGATGTCACTCGATGATCCCGACCTTGCTAGCTAGGTGGGAGCCTAGGAGCATCTCGGGACATAACCCTAGAGCAAGAAAGCATTCCTTTGTCCAACCTCCAGCCCCTGCCAGCTAGGTGGGAGCTTGGCAAAGGGGGTCTTTCGGGACTTAGCTTGATAAATACAACTCGCCATAACTTGATCTGCAAAAGAGTTGGGGCATGAAAAGATTTCTTATTCATTGAATGAATGAACGTACAAATTTTCAAGGATTGAAACACTTCATGTCATGACCACTCCAGGTGTGACTTAGGGTCTCACCCTCCATATTTTTGAGACAGTACCCCCTGACCTTAATGCTTCCTATACAATATACGGGACTTATTAGTTAGGGTTGAGCTTTCCCACTACTGCTGACCTCCCTTCTGCATCAACCTTCTTTAGGACCAATTCCCCTTTCGCGAACTGTTTGACCCTGACGTGTTTGTCAAAGCACTTAGCCATTCTTTGCTTTACATCTTCTTGTCGGACGGCGGAGAGATTGCGCAATTCTTACACCATATCAAGGGAGAGTTGTTGAAAGACTTTGTTTCAAGACCCTAAACACCTAGAGGGGGGTATTGGTACCCTAGATGTGATTTGGCTTATGTAATCCCTTTACAGCCCCTCTTGATCCATATAACTATATATGATCATGTTTAGACTTTGTTTAGTCTCCCTAGGGTAGTTTATATCTGACCTAAGTTTAGATTAGAGGTTGTAAAATGCATTTTTGGTTAAGGCTTTTTCCGTTCGACCATCGTCGAACGAGGCCTCGCGATCGTCGATCATTGGTCGACGATAGCAGGGTTATTGAATCGTTGAAGTCAATACAATTATCGTCGACTGACGGTCGACGATCTCAGAGCAAGCTTATTATGCTCTGAAGGTTGGTCGACGATCTGCTATCAGCAGTTCGACGATCGTGTTCTTACTTCACGATTTCTGTCTCGACAGATCTTTGCCTTAGTCGTCGACATCATGAGATGCTCGACGATTTCTGTGTTAACAGATTTTTTGCTTTAGTCGACGATATCTTGAGCTGGTCGACGATTGCCGTTCGACGATTTCTGTTTCGACAGATTTCTGCTTTTAGTCGACGATCTGTTAGTTAGGTCGACGATCATCGAACCCCTGTTCGACGATTTCTGTCTGCCTTTAACATTTGCACTTATATTATTCCTTGGTTTATTTCTAAGTGTTTTAGCGTGTGGTTAGAAAGATTTTCTGAAGAATGTTTTTGCTAATTTATGGCTTAAATTCAAATGAATTACTTACCAAATATGTTAAGCATAAATTACGGGATTTCGTATTTTGATAAAGCATTTTTGTCTTATTATACAAAATATAGTGCCAGGCTGTATTCTAGCCGTTGGCGGTGTATGCTATTTCCAAGAACGATAAGTCTTTATGCTGAGATTTTTTTTATTCATTTATTTCCTTATTGGGACTGACAGAGAGCTAATAGGTCATTCTATTCCTATTGCTATATTCTATTTTGAGATAATCTGTTGCAGGCTCGAGAATTCAAATCAATAGAGCCGTTCCAAAAGATAAATGAGAAGACATATTTAAGAGAGATTTTTTCTCAGAAAAAGAAGTGTGACAAATATAGAGAGATTTTTTTTGTGCTGGACTCTCTCAAGCATCTCCAGAGCAACTCTTCACAATCTCACAATTAGAAGAAGAAAAGTTTTCCTGAAGCATAAGCCCAGAGCAATTACTTTCATTCTCAAGTCTCCTGAGCATCTGCTTAGAGTTTTCAAGACTTCAGAAAGAGCTCAAGTTCTGCTTCAATTATTCCAGAATCTGAAGAACTGATAAAAATCAGTCTACAGATCTCTGAGGATTTAGTTTCAGTATATCTGAAACTCCTTCATCCTGAAGCAAAGGCCTTCCCTTGACTTCCACTGAGCCAGGGGGAGACTTTGATTCTTTAGAGAATCCACAAGTCTTCTCTAATCTGTATTAACAACAGAGAAGACAATCTAACCCTCTCAACCCCTTTGTAAAAGAGTTTTCACACCTCTTCAAAAGTGAACATTGGTGACAGGGCACCTTATCAACAACCTGTGGTTGAGCATCCTTATCAAAAGCTCAAAGGGTCTGTTTGATCTACCTGAATCAGATCATTGGTGGCAGGGCACCTTAGCAAAAACCTATAGTGGATTCCTACCAGGGTGGTAGAAGAGTGGAGTACCTATTAAGAGGGAACCACTATATATCCTGTGTCTCTGGCTGTTTTGTTTAAATTACTTATTCTGTGGCTGTGATAGAACTAACTAGGATTGCTAGTTGCTGTGATAGGCTTATAGTTAATCTGAAATTTCAGTTAACTCTCTCACTTGTGCACTTCACTGTGTTAGGCTCTTAGGGTTCAAGTATCAGATTATTTATTCCGCAAATAAACTCCAAGGGAGCTGACTAGTTATTCATAAAATTTGAATACTCTATTCACCCCCCCTCTAGAGTAGTTTACAACTTATCCCCTCACTTTCAGGGGGGGGGGGTTAATAGGTTCTTTACTTATTAAGTCTCTTTATTATTTTTAGGCAAACAGATATTTATCTACATTCAGCACATATTAATATATCTATAGAAAATTAACACAATCACAGCAAACGCCAGATCTATAGTGGTTCCACAAGATATGGGTACATCCACTTTCTCCCTTCACCTATCCAGCAGACACTACTAGAAAAATGGCTTTTAGCCACGTTTTTTGCCACGGGGAAAAACCGTGGCTAATATTGAAGTATTAGCCACGGTTCCTATTCCGTGGCTAATAAGCTAGTATTAGTCAGGGATGACTAATCCATGGCAAATAACCCGACTTTTTGCCACGGTTTGCCTGTTTCGTGGATAATAATCTAGTATTAGCCACGGAAGCCAAATCCGTGACAAAAAGTCTTATTTTTTTAGTCCCACACCGCCAATAAAAAGCTAGATTTGGGGTTTATATAGGCCATTAAAATTATTATTTGAAATGAAATCGGCGTGGCGGCGGCGGCCGGGCGGCCGGGCGGCGGCAACGGCGGCGGCCGGGCGGCGGCCGACCGGCGGCTGCGGCAGAGGGCGGCCGAATATTTTTTATGTTAGGTTTATTAAAGGTCCTTTAGCCACGGTAATTGAACCGTGGCAAATGAGGAACTTTTAGCCACGACAATTGAACCGTGGCTAATAACTTATTATCCACGGATTCGGCGTGGCTAATACTATAAGCCACGCTCAAATTGCCCACACCTATTTGCCATGGGTAGGCTGTGGCAAATAATTATTAGCCACGATTTTGGACTTTTAGCCACGGAAATCTGTCATGGCTAAAAGTCTGTTTTTTAGTAGTGAGATGAGTGGATTCAGCCTAACTTCCTTCCACTGGCTTAAATCCACAGATCTTACAATCTCAGAACCACAGATGGTTCCTACACCTCAGACTTAAAACAAGTCCTACCTCAGATTCTTCTCCAGAATCCTACCTCAGGCCTTAGCCCTACCTCAGCCTTTATAACTAGGCTTACAACTCAAACTTTCCACAAGACCTATCTCAAATTCTTCTCCAGAATCCTACCTCAGGCCTCATCCCTACCTCAGCCTTTATAACTATGCTTACAACTCAGACTTTCCACATGTCCTACCTCAGGCACACTGCCCTACCTCAGCCTTTATAATTTAGGCTTACAATCTAAGATCTAACAATAGATCCTACAAGAATTTATGAGTAAAGAGTATCTGAAAACTTTACCAGCTAGATTTCTCTATTGATGTTGTCTTCTTGATAATTTCTTATATAGACTGATCCTTCTGATCCATCCTAACTTAGCTTTTCAAAGCTTCTTTATTAGAACAAATAAGGTGGATCACCTCTTGATGTTGAAGTTGATCTTCAGTCAGCTTCTTCTTAAGATTCAGATTTAACCCTGAATCCTTCTTGCAGACAGGCCTTGATCTGTCAGAATTCTTCTTTAAGATCCAGAGATCTTTTCACGTTGATGATTCGGTGTTTGGTTCATTTTTTTTCTATCGTTCCCTATTTGTCTCTTATATAGAGCTTGCTCCAAGGTTACCGGCTGATCCGGTTCAAAACAGACTACTGACAGTTCTGACAGTGGTGTCAGACCTTTTAGTTATTACAGCTGTCAAGTCACTAGTCACATGTCCAGGTTCTTCAATATCTGTCTAACTCAGCATACAACACTCAGCAGACTGCTCCACATGTGTCGACAACTATAGGCTAAGTGTCGACACAAGTCTTCAAGGTGTCGACACAAATACTCCAAGTGTCGACACTTCATTTTGTTGTATGTGTTGACACAAGTCCCTTGTGTCGACACATCAGCTTCTTGTCTCGACAATTCTGTTACAGACAGATGGCGTTGAGTATTTGTCAAATGGTATTGAGTGTGTGTCGACACAAGTCCTGTGTGTCGACACAATTACTTCTAAACTTGACACAGCCTTATGAGAGTTGGTGTATCGACACAAGTCCTGTGTGTCAACACAATTGCTTCAGGTGTCGACATAGCTCCTGAGTGTCGATTCATCTTCTGATTTAAGTGTCGACACAAATCTGTTTAAAGTTGTCGACACAATTCTGGATATCGACACAACTGCTTGTTTCGGTGTCGACATAGCTTTGAGTGTCGACACATCTTCTTTATAAGTGTCAAAAGAAATTCTGAGTGTCGACACAGTTTCTTCACAAGTGTCGACACTTGTACTTAGAAAATTTTCCTTCAAATTTTTAAACCTTCACAATGAAACTCAAACTTCTATCAAATACACATTAATACATATCATTGACTAAGTTATGGCTTCTCCAAATCTAGTACACATTTTCCAATGTACCCAACAATCTCCCCCTATTTGGAGAAGTCATAAGCCTTAGTCAAAGATATACATCTCTTTAGATAAAACAAAATTGTAATAGAAGTAAAAACATTTCAGAGCAAATAATTTCATAATCAATGTAAACAAAACACATTTAATTCTGAACAAGATTTTATTGATCAGAAAAACTTTGGTTTACATAAATTTCTTACAGAAAAAAAAAATTTAGTACATTGTTCTAATACATAAACCTCGCAATCCTATTAATGACTAGGCTCCTTAATAATTATCCCTTTACCAGGCTTAATTTTAGCCTGCACAGAAGGTTCTGCATCTTCAGCTAGCTTTTTCCCTTTAAGAGCATTCTTCTTCAATTCTTCAGCCTTGATCTTTTGTCTTTAAAAATAGTGAAAAGGTTTAGGGAAGTACTTGCTTGGCTCTTGAGCATTTGCAGGTAGCTTCCAAGCCTTAGCACTTCTTCTATGCTACAGAATTGCTTCTTGTCCAGCTTGATACTTATTCCATTCTTGCTTAGAATACCACTTACCCTTGTCATAGGTTTTATCCTTCACAGCTTTCCAGGCAGTAAGTATGATATTTCTAGAAGTTGGGCTCCATTGCTCAAAATCTGGTTTCAGTTCAGCCTGCTCTCTAAATCTCTTCTTGGAGAGTTGAGCTTCCTTCTGAGCTTCCAATGCAGCTTATGACATATCAACCTTTCCAAGAATTATATTTTGTACCTCTGGTGGAGGACTATACATCTTCAGCACTTCTTCTTGAATCATATCAAAATAAGCTGGGGGGTACATCATCTAAGCAACTTCAGGATGATCTCCTTCAAAATATTCAGGTTGAATTCCAGACTCAGCTACATTAGCATCATCACACAGAGGAGGATATCCAAGAGTGGCTCTTATGCTGCTGGTAGTCCATTTAGCATGGTCAGAGCTGGCTTTGACTAGTACTCTCTCCCCCTTTATGACTTCTCTAGCAACATGATCTCTCAAATCCTCTTTCTGGAACCTGACTTGATAAGCTATATATTCAGTTCCCTCTTTAAAATTAGCTCTGAACTTTATCAGGAAAATTTTTATTTTCTCTTGAGATTCTTGAAATGTGTCTTTGATAGCAGATATATCTTCTGTGATTTGCTTTGAGATTTAGTCCTTCAGAGTAGTGCTAGAATCAACAAGCTTTTTCAATATTTCATGATGATAATCCTTGAGATTTTCATTCAGTCTTATCTGATTCTCTAGGACATATCCCTGCTTTACTTCAATCTCATCCACTTTAGTTTGGATATTTTTCTATTGCTCAGCCAAAAACACCACAACATTACCTCCTTTATGGAAGCAATCTGTCATCTCCTTTTTATGTTGATTTACTTCAAATCTAATGGATTTTATGTCCTGGGCCAACTGAAACTGTAACTCCTTTTGAGATTCATCCACATATTGCTCTATAGATTGTCTTTGATTATCCAGTTTCAGTTGCATCTGGACCAGTAAGGAACTGAAGTCCACAGTTGATCAAGATGGTGCAGTTCCCACCTGCAAAGCCTTCTTGTAACCAGTGCTCTTCTTCTTTATCACTGCCAGCTTCCTTTTCTTAGCCAATGTGGCTTCTTCATTTTTAGAAGATTTAGATGTACTCTCAATATCAGCAGTGTCTTTGTCATCTGGGGTATCCTTGGATAACTCCCCCTCAGTCCTTGGGATTTCCTTTGCTTTTTCAATGTCCTCCCCCTCAGTCCTATCAGGAAGAGAATCAGGAAACAATTCTTCCATTGTAAATTCCTGCTGTATCTGTTTAGAAGGAATAAGATTAGTTTTTTTTAAAAAAAAACTGAAAAGACTAATACCACTTGAATGACCACTTTTGTTGCAAAACAAAAGTGTCCCTTTGAACAATTTTTAGGAGAATACTATAATTCATCACTAGTGTGTGGATAAGAAACTTACTTGCTCATGTTGAGCATCATTTTTATTAGTTACGTCAGCTACAGAGTTGATTTCAGATACAATATCCATTATTGTATCTACAGCTAAGTCACTATCCAAGAAAGCAGTATCAATACCTCCCCCTTGGGCAGGCAACTAATTTTCTTTTTCTTGGTTTTCTCCCCCTTGAGTAGATTCAACTTGTTGCTCCTGATGCTCATTTTCCTTTGCTTGAGCATGAACTTCTTATTGTTGCTGGTCTTCATTAGAACTGAAGACTACCGCCTCCTCAGAATCACTGGAGGAGTTAGCCTGTACCACCACTTCCTTCTTCTTCTTGCCTTTCTTAGTGTGCTCCTTAGGAGCACGGACTTTTTTTGTCAGAACTCTATCCCACCTAGACAGTATACTTACATCCATCTTTCTTATATGATTTATCTTGGAACCATTTGCATGTTTTAGAACATCAGGAATTACTGATATAAAGCAAAGACTGTGGATCCTTCCCAGATTAGATTTTTTGATTCCTTCTTGAATTTTATCAAACACTACTGCTGCCCAGTCATTGTTAATCTTAAATATAATCCTTACCATCAGATTGAACATGTGGGAAGATATCTTATGATGTCCACCAGTCTTGCAGATGATCACCTTGCCAACAACTTCAGAAAGAAATTTTTCTTAGGAATTCATCCTTTTTCTATTGATTGATGATCCAATCTTAATGCTGGGACTCAGTCCACACCAGCTTAAAGCTTCTGTAATCTTGGAAGGGGTTATTTCTTCTGTATCCTTGATTAATGGAAGATGTAGTGATTTCTTGATAGTTTTCAACGTGAGTTTCACTCGGGTATCCTGAACAATTGCCTTGATTTTCTTGCCTTCTGAATCCACTGTAGCGGTTGAATAGAACTCCATAACTTCCTTTTTCCATATCTTGGTTGATTCAAAGACCAAGAATTCTTATCCATTTTCAGAAATTAAGGCTATAACTCCCTGAATTTCACTAGAAGCTGTCGTGAAACCGTCACGAACCAGTTCATACCTTTCATTAACCTTATCATCTTGGTGTGGCGCCATTGTCATAAGAGCTAGAGGAGAAGAGAAAAGAAGGTCTATGTCGACAGAAGGTGTAGAGTCAAAAATTCTGATAGCATAGTCGACCAGATTTTGGATTTACCTATTTATAGTACTTGAGTCAAGGGCAGATCAAAAGTCAGGCTTAAGTCGACAAATCAGTTTTTGTGTCGACAAAAATGACTTAGGTCTTGACAAAACTAAAGTTAAGTCAACATGATTATGTGTCGACATACTAATGTCTAAGTCGACAAAATGTATTTTAAGTCGACACATCTATGTGTCGATATACTTGAGTCTGTGTCGACATACTTGCGTCAGTGTCGACACAGATAACTTAAGTCTGGACAGAGTTGTGTCGACACCAACTTTTTGTGTCGACACAAATATCCTCTCGAGATATAGTCTCGACAAGGTTGTGTCGACAACTATTCTCTTGTCGACACAGATACAGTTTCTGTGTCGACACATCCTTTTCCTGTGTTGACACAACATACTGAGTGTGTCGACACAACTTGCTTGTATTGACACAAACTTTGAACTTAGCCAAATTTCAACAAAAATTTGGTGCTAGCATATGTTACTCAAGGAAACTTGTGTTAACATAGTCTAGGTTCAACATACATAATTCAAATTTTTAATTATTGAATTTAGTTTCATCTAGTGGTTTTGTAAAAATATCAGCTATTTGATTATCAGTTTTTAGAAAATCTCTAGATTAATATTTTCCTTCTCAACATGTTTTCTGATAAAATGAAACTTAATATCTATATGCTTGGTCCTACTGTGTGATACAGGATTCTTAGCAATAGAAATAGGACTTATAGAATCACAAAATAATGGAATTCTACTTACCTGTATGTCATAATCTTCTAGTTAATACAATATCAATATTAATTGTGCACAGCAGCTACCAACAGCTATATACTCTGATTCAGCAGTTGATATAGCTACAATGGTTTGCTTCTTGCTGCTCCATGACACCGGCCTCCCACCAAGGAATTGACAGGTTCCTATGGTACTTTTTCTGTCTTCTTTGCATCCAGCAAAATCTGCATCTGAGAAACCTGTTAATAGAAAATCTCTATTCTTGGGGTACTAAAGGACTAGATTAGGTGTGCCATTAAGATATCTCAAAATTCTTTTAACTATAGTATAATGAGATTCCTTAGGGCATGCTTGATACCTAGCACAGACACATGTTGCATACATGATGTCAGGTCAACTAGCAACCAAGTATAGTAGGGAGCCAATTATCCCTCTATACAAAGACTCATAAACAGGTTTCCCTTCTTCATCTTTGCATATAGGCATACTTGTTCCCATTTGAGTTTTCATTGTAGAAGCTGAGTCCAAACCATACTTCTTAATCAACTCCTTGGTGAACTTAGACTGGGATATGGACAACCCACTCTCAGTTTATCTAACTTGAAGTCCCAAGAAGACCTTCAGCTCACCCATACTGCTCATCTAAAACTTCCCTTGCATAAGTTTGGTAAACTTCCTGCAAAGGTTGTTTTCAATAGAACCAAAGATAATGTCATCCACATATATCTGGACTAGTATTATCTTGCCTTTTGATTCCCTATAGAATAGAGTTTTGTCTATCTTTCCTCTAGAGAAATTATTCTCAATGAGGAAGGCAGACAAGGTTTCATACCAAGCCATTGGAGCTAGTTTTAAACCATATAGAGCTTTCCTAGGCCTATACACATAATCAGGAAAGTGAGAGTCTACAAAACCTGAGGGTTGTTCTACATAGACTTCTTCTTTTAAATCACCATTCAGAAATGTTGATTTCACATCCATTTGATATACTTTGAACCCTTGAGAGGCAGCATAGGCTAAGAACATCCTTATTGCCTCCAGCCTTGCCACTGGAGCAAAGGTTTGATCAAAATCAATACCTTCCTCTTGTTTGTAGCCTTTTGCTACCAGTCTAGCCTTATTCTTGACTATAGTGCCATTCTCATCAATCTTGTTCCTGTAGATCCACTTAGTTCCTATTATGTTGTGATCCTTAGGTTTTGGCACAAGTTCCCAGACCTTACACCTTTTGAATTGACTGAGCTCTTCTTGCATTGCATCAATCCAGTTGGTGTCTTGCATGGCCTCTTAAATTTTCCTGGGTTCTATCTGAGACAGGAAGCTAGAACATAAAACTGTGTCCATGTTCCTACTCCTTGTTAGAACACCCTGACTTGCATCACCAATGATCTTGTGAGTTGGATGATCATTCGGGTGTCTCTTTGCTGGAGGAATTCTGTCAACATAATGGCTATCTCCAGTTTCCATATCTTGATGCTCTTCATTTTCTTCTTCACCCAGAGGGACCTGATCTCCCCTTGGATAGCTGTTATCTTTGTCTTCATCCAGATTAGTAGTAACATCTTCATTGATGGTCAACTTGTCCAGCTTATCTGTTAGAACTGTAGAACTAACTGAAGAACTAGACAATTCACTGTTAATAAACATTGACTCGTCAAATACTCCATTCACAGATTCTTCTACAACTTGAGTAGTCAAGTTGTAGTTCCTGTATGCTCTACTAAGGTTGCTGTACCCAATAAATATCCCTTGTAGGGATTTGGCAGCAACCTTAGTTTGGTAGTGTTTACCATTGACTAGTACAAAACACTTACTACCAAAGATTTTGAAATAAGATATGTTTGGTTTTCTGCCTTTTAAAATCTGGTAGGGAGTCATCTGGAGTTTCTTATTGATGGAGGCCCTATTGAGCACATGACATGCATTATTTACTGCCTCAGCTCAGAAGTATTCAGGGAGAGTAGTGTCATTCAGTAGAGTTCTACTGGCTTCAATTAGAGTCATATTCTTCCTTTCAGCAACACCATTTTGCTGAGGAGTTCTAGGTGTAGAGAATTCTAGATGAATCCCAAGTTCTTCACAGAATTTTGTCATACATTCAGACTGAAATTCAGTTCAATGATCACTTCTGATTTTGACCACTGAGCTGTTGTATTCATTCTGTATTTGTCTAACAAAAGTCTGGAAAATAGTTGGGGTTTCAGATTTCTGCCTCAAGAAGAAAACCCATATAAATCTAGAATAGTCATCCACAACAACAATTGTGTATGCTTTCCTACAAGGACTATGAACTGGCATAGGACCAAACAAATCCATATACATGAGATACAAACATCTCTTTGAATCTTCGATGTCAAGTGCTAGAAAAGAGGACTTCGTCTGCTTGCCTTTTTGGCAAGCTGAGCACACACCCTCTTTTATGCACTTAACTTGAGGACCATTCCTCACTAATCCCATGCTGAACAGCAGTCCAATTGACTTATAGTTCAGATGAGCTATCCTCTTGTGCAATTTGACACATAGAGAAGCTTTCTCTCCTGCAACCAAACAAATAGGTGAGTTGTTAGACTCACACTCTAGGTTAAGGCAATACACATTTCCTTTCCTAGTGCCAGTCAAGATGATCTCTTGATCACTTGACCTTTTTACTCGGCACGCCACTTTGAGGAAATAAATATCATAACCTAGGTCACTAAGTTTACTTATGCTAATCAGGTTATGTTTCAAACCCTTTACATAAGCCACTTTAGTGATAGTAATTGAATCACAAGAGATGTTACCAAATCCTTTTATGATTCCCTTTTTTGATCCACCAAAGATAACCTTTGGTCTATTCTTTATGGGCACATAGTCCCTCAACATTCTCCTTGTTCTAGTCATATATCTGGAACAGCCACTATCCAAGTACCATATGGGGTATGATCACATGGATTTTCCTGCAACAAATAATGAATCACTTACCCTTAGAACCCAAGTTGCTAGTGGGTACTAGGTCCTTGTTAATTTGAAACCCTGTGAATGATCTAATAGGAATCCTATTGTTTGTTTTAACCCTTAAGTTAAACTAGAAATCCATGGAAAAGTGGCCCACCATTCCACAATACAAACACTCAAACTTATTATACCTATTCGTACGTACATGCCTTCTTACTTTGTTGTCAGTAGGCTTGTTAAGTGTTGGTGCTGGAACATCATTCTTCAAGAACTCCTCTTGAATATGATGGGCATGCATATAGATTGGTTTATTGGCATTAGCATCCTTGCTCATGAAATTTTCATGCTCACAGTGACCATGTGTCATGTCATGATCATACTTGTTATTAGGATTCACTACCTTCTTAAAGAAAATAGGGGGATTAAAAGCTTGAGGCTGAATTGGGAATTTACCTTTTCTATGAGATTTGGTAGTCCTAGTTCTTCCCTTGAAGCCTAGACTAGTCTTTCCTTTTTATGAAACAAAATTGTCTATCAAAGGTAAGACTGATTTTGGCTTGGAGAATTTTGCCACTAGCTCTCTCTCTTGCTGAAGTTTTCCCTCCAGTTTCTTGATATTATTCTCTTTGAATGAGATTATGCCCGTCTGAATAACTGTAAAGTTTTTCAATTTGTCAACCTCATTCAGTTTTTGATCCAGTAGTTTTGCTGAATCTGCTGCAGCCAGTTTGAGAGACTCAATCTCCTTAGCCTTCTCTTTAACAAGAAACTTGCTCTTCTTTAGAGCATGGAACAACCCACCGTACTCATTAATGAGTTGGTTAACATCCCACTCAGACTCAGATCCATCCACTTCTTTTGAAGAAGATGCTTCTAATTCTGATCCAGTAAAGTAATCTGAGACTAGGGGTGAATTGTTTACCTTACTTGGTCCAGGCTTGTCCAGGCACTTATCCTCTTCAAATTGAGCCATCAGCCCTTTACAGCAATATTCTTCTACTCAATTTATGGAGTCCAGCATCTGTAGGAATTCTAGTTCCTTAGAATTCTCTTCTGTTGAGAAGAGTCCAATATATGCTTCTGCCTCTTCTTCAGATTCTGAAGATGAAGAATCTGTCCAACTCTTCTCCTTCTGAGCCACTAAAGACTTCTCCTTCTTGCCATTGACCAGCTGCTTCTTCTTATCCTTTGACTCCTTTCTTTTATCAGGATAGTCAGCTATGACATGCCTAGACCTGTTGCAGCAATAACACACAATCTTAGAATTAGATTGTTTACCAATTTTAGAAGCATACCTGTCTTCCTTAGGTGTTTTCTTCTTCCTGTAGTATTCATCCTTGGTTTAGGATGTTGATGAAGGCCTTGTTCTCCAATTCTTTTTCTTCATGAACCTTTGGAATTGTCTTGTGAAGGCAGCAAAGTTTTCATCAAATGTATGATTATCTGATGTACTTGTTTTAGGATCACCTTCTTCTGCTTCAGTACTCCTTTTCTAGGTGGAGAAGGAGATTTTCTCCTACCCTTCCTTGAGCCCTCAGCCTTGAAGGCTACTGACTTTACTTTATGTTCAGATCTACTGCCCTTCTCTTCCTCTTTCCTAGTAGTAAGCTGCATTTCATATGAAAGTAGCTTTCCAAAAAGTATAGGTGGAGGTGTGTCAGCCAGTCTGGCCACTTCTCTGATTGCACATATCTTAGTGTCCCAATCCTTTGTTAGGGACCTAAGAAACATGTCATTCAATTCATAAGTATTGAAGACTCTTCCATATGTCATCAGTTCATTAACTATTCTGAAAAACTTTTTATAGCATTCAGCTATGCTGTCAGTTTTATTCTGCCTAGAGCTTTCATACTCCTGATTCAGCATAGACTTTCTATCCTCTCTGACTTCTTTTGTGCCTTCCATATAGACAATCAGTGTATCCCACATTTCTTTGGATGTTTTAAAGTGCACAAGATTCTTGAATGTTGCATCATCTATGACACTTACAATTATATTCTGAGCTCTTTTATCTAATGTAGCCAGGATGATTCCATCCTTAGTCATTTCTGAATAAATCTTTGGAGTTTTAATGTTTGCATCAAGAACTGAAACCTTCATTGGGATGAAGGGGCCTTACAGTACTGTGATATAAAATCTTGGATCAGATGCTTCCATAAATAGCCTGACCCTTTCTTTCCAAATGCCAAAAGATTCTTTCCTGCATATGGGAAGTTTCATAGATCCAAACTCATTTTGATTTTCACTTGAACTCATTCTTGTAATCTGTTATTTTCCTTGGAGAAATCCTCTGACTGTTAAGTCGAATTTTGAGGAACCTCTCTCTGATACCACTTGAAAGACTTTGTTTCAAGACCCTAAACACCTAGAGGGGGGGGGGTGAATATGTTCTTAACTTATTAAGTCTCTTTATTATTTTTAGGAAAACAGATACTTATCTCCTTTCAGCACAGATTAATATATCTACAAAAAATTAACACAATCACAGCTAACACCATATCTATAGGTGTTCCCCAAGATATGGGTAAATCCACTTTCCCCCAACGCCTATCCAGCAGATGACTGGATTCAGCCTAACTTCCTTCCACTGGCTCAGATCCACATATCTTACAATCTTAGAACCACAGATGGTTCCTACACCTCAGACTTAACACAAGTCCTACCTCAGATTCTTCTCCAGAATCCTACCTCAGGCCTCAGCCCTAACTCATCCTTTATAACTAGGTTTACAACTCAGACTTTCCACAAGTCCTACCTCAGATTCTTCTCAAGAATCCTACCTTAGGCCTCAGCCCTAGATTAGCCTTTATAACTAGGCTTACAACTCAGACTTTCCATAAGTCCTACTTCAGGCACACTGCCCTACCTAAGCATTTATAATTTAGGCTTACAATCTCAGATCTAACAATAGATCCTACAAGAATTTATGAGTACAGATTATCTGAAAACTTCACCAGCTAGATTTCTTTGTTGATGTTGTCTTCTTGATCAGTTCTTGTATAGACTCATCCTTCTGATCCAACCTAAATTAGCTTTTCAAAGCTTCTTGATTATAACAAATAAGGTGGATCACCTCTTGATGTTGAAGTTGATCTTTAGTCAGCTTCTTCTTAAGATTCAGATTTAACTCTGAATCCATCTTGTAGATAGGGCTTGATCTGTCAGAATTCTTCTTTAAGATCTAGATATCTTTTCACGTGATGATTCTGTTGTTGGTTCATTTTTTTTCTATCGTTCCCGATCTGTCTCTTATATAGAGCTTGCTCCATGGTTACCGGCTGATCCGGTTCATAACAGACTTCTTACAATTCTGACAGTGGTGTCAGACTTGTTAGTTATGACAGCTATCAAGTCACCAGTCACATCACCAGGTTCTTCAATTTCTGTCTAACTCAGCATACAACACTCAACAAGCTGCTCCACATGTGTCGACACATATAGGCTAAGTGTCGACACAAGTCTTCAAGGTGTCGACACAAATACTCCAAGTTTGACACTGCATTTTGTTGTATGTGTCGACAAAAGTCCTATATGTCGACACAACAGCTTCTTGTCTTGACAGTTCTATTTCGGACAAATGGCGTTGAGTATTTATCAAATGGCGTTGAGTGTGTGTCGACACAATTACTTCTAAACTCGACACAGCCTTCTGAGAGTTGGTGTGTCGACACAAGTCTTGTGTGTCGACACAAGTCTTGTGTGTCGACACAATTGCTTCAAGTGTCGACATAGCTCCTGAGTGTCGACTCATCTTCTGATTTAAGTATCGACACAAATCTATTTAAAGTTGTCGACACAATTCTGGATGTCGATACAACTGCTTGTTTAGGTGTCGACATAGCTTTGAGTGTCGACACAGCTTCTTTATAAGTGTCGACACAAATTCTGAGTGTCGACACAGTTTCTTCACAAGTGTCGACACTTGTACTTAGAAAATTTTCCTTCAAATTTTTAAACCTGCACAATGAAACTCAAACTTCTATCAAATACACATTGATGCATATCTTTGACAAAGTCTTGGCTTCTCAAATTCTATTGCATATTTTCCAATGTACCCAACAGTCGTACCTCCTCCTCGTTTTCAACTCACCATTCTACTCTTCTTACCTCTACCTCGACAACCCAAGGAATCCAGACCTCGAGCTCTACTGGAAGAACGACCTCACACCCCTGGGAGAGCTTGAAGGGGGTCTCCCCCTTGGCTGTGTTGGGAGTGGTTCTTAGGGCCCAAAGAACTAAAGGAAGCTGCTCCACCCAGCAACCCTTCAAATTCTACACCTTCAACTTTAGGAGGTTGACGATGATTTTGTTTGCTGCCTCCACCTGCCCACTACTCCTGGGGTGGTGGCCCAACGTGAATCTGAGATCGATCCATCGCTATCCATAGAAATTGATTAACTCGGTACTGGAAAACTGATGCCCATTGTCTGTGACTATGACCAGGGGTAGGCCGTGTCGGCAGATAATCACCCCCTAACAAAGTTCATGATTACCTACGAGGTCACCTTAGCTAGCGCCTTCACTTCCAACCACTTAGAAAAATAATCTGTCATCACCAGCAGGAACCTCCTCTGCCCGCTAGCCTGTGGGAAAGTCCCTAAAAAATTCATTCCACAAATGCTGAAGGGCCAAGTGGCCGTGATACTCCCGAGCTACTGAGCTGGTTGGAGTTGGAGGGGGCAAACAACGGGCACTTGTGGCACTTCCTTGTGAACTCCGCAATGTCTTGACTTAGGGTTGGCCAAAAGTACCCCTATCGGGCTATCCTCCCTTCCAAGGTTCTTCTCACCCATTGTCTTCCACACTGCCTCGAATGTACGTCCTCCAAAATCCTCTGAACCTCCTCCTCGGGCACACAACATGTCAATATCCCTGAGAGGGTCTTCTTATACATTTGTCCGTCGCACATAAGGTAATATGCCGACTTGTTCTTGAACTTCTTCTTATCCATCCCTTCCGAGAACTCCCCTGTGGACAGGAATGTTGCGAATGGATCCATCCATGAGGGGTTATGTTCCACCTCCATCAGCTCTCGCTCTTGGATGGAAGGACAAAATAGGTCAGTGATGGTAACTGTTAACCCCAAAATCGGCGATCCCTCCCAAGGTGTCTAGCTCGCAAGTTACGGGCTGCTCCGTCTAATCCGGGGGTTTCTTGACCTATTTACCAGCTAACCGCATGGATATACTTTTCTTCCCACGTGGCTAGGCTAGTTGCCCGGTAGTCACCAACTCTTTAATTGCGTGGACTGCTTCCTAGATTGCACCATCAGGTCGCGCGGTTAGCCGGGCGTGTAGCGGTCTCTTCTCACGCCTACCACCAGTTCTCGGACTCTCCTTCAAGTCGCCACAAGCAAGGATTGGTCGTCTCTTATTCAGTCGTCCTGTAATAGGCAGCCTCACATCCCAGTCCGAGAAAACCATGTTAATAGACGGCTTGGTAGTGGACCGCCTAAGCATGGGGCGGACTCCACCTCAGTCCGCTAGCAGCAGGCTAACTCAATCCTAGTTCACGCAAAGGTCGCAGACTCGGTCTTAGTCCGCCTGCTAATGGACAAACCTGCTAGTATGCGACCTGCCTCAAGGTTGCCCAATAGTAGGCGACATGCCTTCAGGTCACCCAAAAGTAGACAACCTACCTCCAAGTCACCCAACAGTAGGCGACCTACGTCCAGGTTGCCCAGTAGTAGGCAACCCGCCTCTAGGTCGCCGAATAGTAGGCGACCTGCTTCCAAGTAGCCCAATAGTAGGCGACCTGCCTCTAGGTCACCAAATAGAAGGCATCCTGCCTTCCAGTCGCATAAGAAAGGGTGACCTGCCTCCTTAGCCCTCCTAACAGGTGTGACCTGCTCCTTCTATTTGACAGAAGGTGGCGGACACGGTCTCAGTCTGCCTAAGGGAGGTGGACTTGCTCCTCCCTCCAGTACTCTTTATCAGGTCGCACAATATAGTAGGGATGACTCAACATCAACCCAACTGTAGGTGGCGGACTCGTCTCATCCAACAGTAGAGGAGGATTCCCTGTCCGCCATGTACCTGGCAAACTCTTTGCGCAGTCCTCCAGAAGCACCGGCTTCGCAGCTTCGGCTTCTCCCAGCAGTTAGCCAACTCCTCTTCAGTCTGCATCATGTCGTGGACTCAATTGCAGCTCCCCCGCAACATCGGGATGACGTCATCAAGACCATTTCTGGAAGATTCTTTATTGAGCCTATAAATAGCCCCGCATACCTCTCATTTGGGAGGACCGACTCCCAGGGAGTATCCATTGGCAGCAAACCCTGCGGATATGCTTTTCTGTCAACTAACCCTTCTCACACACTGACCGCCTATCCCCGTGGCCTCAGCGGCTAAGCCTTGTGGTTTTGTCTCTGAGCTTGGTTAAAGCAGCCTGTCCCAGCGACCTCAGTGGTCTTCTCTGCCTGATTGCGCAGTCTGCTCGACCTCAGGTAGCGAGCTGCGGGATTAGCAGTCCGCGTGGTCTGCCGACCTGTCTGATCAGTCTGTGCGGTCTCTGGTAATCTTCTCTTTTCTAGCTGCCAGCTTTCCCTTGTATCCTTATATTATTTCCCTGTAAAGGAGCAAACTCAAGCTATAATACTGATTCATAATCAAACGAAAGCTTGTCATAGGAGTGGCATTTAAGTCGCGGCGGGCAAACTCTATTGTTGCCGCTGCAAGCCACCCCTTCTCTTTTTCCTTTCTCTATTCTCTCCGCATCAACCGCCAATCCATAACCGTTAAATAAATCAGATGCTTGACAGTTCCTCATCAACCTACCATTATCCCCGCAACCCGGATCGAACGTGCTCCACTCTCGAGCGTGCAGAGGAATTTTCAACAGCCTCATTTCTTCCCTTCTACTCATCCTCCCGTGAGATTTCGAACACCGTTATCTAGTGGTGCCATTTCCCGCATCACCAGTTAACACGCGACCTTAAAATTTTAAACAGACGGTGAAAACCAACGGTTAGCCATGACAGATCACCAACCTGCCGAGAACCTTGCTCCTTCATGTTCTGGTGACGATCCTCTCTGGGAAGACTCGAAGCAATTGCTTCAGGTAACTTCCCAATAGTTCCAAGCAATCAACAGTACTGTAGCAGCTATCACGCAGCGATTAGAGGTGAAATCTGCATCAACACCAATTCCTCAAGTCAATTCAACACCAGCATTAGAGAATCAACAAACTTATCCTCCTGTTTATCCACCAACCTATCCGCCATAGCAGACTGCACCACCTTTGCAATCTCAAAATTATGAGTTCACAGCTCATCAAAACTTCTTCTGAGAAGCTGCCCAAGGAAGTCCAACATGATTTTTGAATTTTCAGGGAAGTCATCTAAACCCTTCCGCTCCCGTATTTTCTTCTCCCGCAACAGATTTTCCATTCTATCCTCCTGTTCTTTTTTAAACTGCATCTTATCCTCTATTTTTTAATTTTCCTTATGTTCTAGGAGAACAGGGAGAGCCATCTCCGTTTACAGATAGTATCCGGCAAGAACCAACTCCAGCTCACTTCAAAGAGCCGTAATTACCAACTTACACTAGGGAGTCTGACCCATTTGCACACTTACAAGCTTTTGAGTCAGCCGTCGCCCTCAAGAATCTTACTGATGCTACCAAGTGCAAGCTCTTCGTAACGTCCATTGATGTACAATTAAGAGTGTGGTTCTACGGACTTCACCCACAGTCCGTCGCTTCCTTTGCTGATCTGCAAAGAGAACTTCTACTCAGGTTTTCTACCTCTACCAAGAGGAAGAACGTGCCAGAAGACCTCATTGAGAACAAGCAGTGAGAAAATGAGACTTCGGCTAATTTTGTCAATCTTTTTCAATTAGAGATTCTTGATATTTAAAATGTCGATCCAGATATGTACCGAGTTGCTCTGATAAGTGGTTTAAGAGAAGGAACACTTAAATTCGAAGCTAACATCCGAGTGCCAAGGACATATCAGGAGATGATCAGTCTTGCCAACTTATACATACGAGGTGAAAAGAGTAATCCCAACTACATCTCCAGGATTGTAACAGAGAAAGATCATTTTTCTTCATACGGGCAACCTCCAAAGTCTCCTCACAAGGTTTTTCAACAACGAATAAGGAAGGGAAGAAATTTTCGACGTCATCAACGCCTCTTCCCAGGCCAAGATCACTTCCAAAGTCAAAGATCACAATCGTCAATTCCCCCCGCTTATCCGGCACTAGCTCCGCTAGTAGCTTCAGCTTACCAGCAGTAGGGTGGAAATTTACAAGAACTTGAACTAGACCAAGTTATGCTAGATGTAGTCTAAGTGATGAAAGGCAAGACCAGTTACAAGAGACCTTACCAACCCTCTGATCAAAGATCTAAGCACTCGGATCCCTATTGCGAATTCCATAAATAAAAAGGGCATCCAACTAAAAATTGTCGAGTGCTTCGTCAACTGGTGGAGAAGATGCTGAGGCAGGGCAAATTGCTTGACTTATTCCAGAAGAATGACCACTCTGATCCATCTACTTCAAAAGGAAAAGAAGTTGCAAACATTTCTTTCGGCTCAAAGGGATTGAGATAAATCAACAATAATCTTAATCTCCATAACGGTGAGACCATTGATGCGAATGACGTAGACGTCCTTGGAAATCTATTCTGAGGTGAAGATGGACCTGACTAAGTTCGAAAAGCTCTTTGTGATCATGCCCGATCGTTTTTGTTCTCCATACTGAACATTTTCTCTTACATATGTTCTAAAAATTTTCTAAGTTCTACTTCATTCATTATAATAAATTTTTACAACAGAGATCCCGTACTGACACATTTCCCTTTTTGAAGTGCTTCCTCATCTATTTTCTCTTTGCCAAATGGGTCGCTGAATCGACGAGATATCACCAAGTCTTGTTTGACCCCCCTTAGATTGGTCCCTGGAGTAATACCACCATTACCATATAAAGGGGGGAGTGTTCGCATATGTGCAGTGGGGGCCGTGAAATCTGTGAGGGTGGACTTCAGGGCTCCGGATCCTAGCTGGTATGTAACAGAAAGCGTGCATCAAGGGAGGCCCCATGTGTGTGCTCTATTATGCTCCGTTAGGGATACATTACTGCTAAGATGATTGTTTCTTGGCAAGCAATGGCGTTCAAGTTTATCCTTGTCTCTGTGATCATCTCACGTTGTAATGGTCGAACACTCCAATGTATTCTCAAGCCGTGCCTTTCGGGGACCCACAACATCGCTGATATTTTAGGGCAAGCAAGGTTATAGACCACTTGGCGCTCCTGGCCTAACTGATCAGCGTAGCTTGTAGCCCTAAGGCATGAGAGCAGTGTGTCCATCGTTCCTTCTTAGGATCTTGTTTTTCTTTTTTTGTGCCCTTCCAAGGGAGCGCGGTTAGTCCGCTTTTTTGAAACTGCTTTCCATCAGGTTAACATGTTATATTGAATCTCTCTGAAGGATTTATGGCTTTATACTTATTGCTAATGCTAACTTTATATACTCGGCCTTCATAAAGCTCTATCTTCTAGCAATACATCTGCTATACTTATTAATATTCTTGGCACCGATTATTCGATCAAAGAATCTGGTTCTCTTGGACGACAAGCCATGTTATTGATATCAAATCAAAGAGTTTTTCATCTGGCCGATCCGGATATCATGTTATTGATATCATATCTGACTGTGCAAGAAGATAATGGTTATAGCTTGATCTTTACTCAATTCTACACATTCTTTTACTCATTGATAGCTTATTTATTGGGTATTCTTCTAGCTATCCGATTACATCTTCCTTACCACGCCAATATTTAGTTGGTACCCATTCTTTGCATTTCCTCCATATCTTCTTCTTACTCTTCTTTTTGCAGAGATTAACAGATGCTTGCAAGTTCCCCCCAGGTACTTGCAAATAATTTTTTCTTTCATATCTGCTTCTTACTCTTCTTTTTGCAGAGATTAGGAGATGTTTGCAAGTTCCCCTTTGGACTTGTAAACCATTTTCTCCTTCATATCTTCTTCTTACTCTTCTTTTTGCAGAGATTAGCAGATATTTGTATGTTCTCCTCAGGTACTTGCAAATCATTTTCTCCTTCATATCTACTTCTTACTCTTCTTTTTGTAGAGATTAGAAGATGCTTGCAAGTTCCCCTCCGATACTTGAAAATCATTTTCTCCTTCATATCTGTTTCTTACTCTTCTTTTTACAGAGATTAGCAGATGTTTGTAAGTTTCCTTCAGGGACTTGTAAAGAATATTTCCTTTCATATCTGCTTTTTACTCTTCTTTTTACAGAGATTAGCAGATGTTTGCAAGTTCCCCTCAGGCACTTGCAAAACATTTTTTCTTTCATATCTGCTTCTTACTCTTCTTTTTGTAGAGATTAGCAAATGTTTGCAAGTTCCCCTAAGGTACTTGCAAACCACTTTTCCTTTCATATTTGCTTCTTACCCTTCTTAATTGCAGATATTAACAGCTGCTTGCAAGCTTCCTTTAGGTACGTGCAAGCTTTTGTTCTTCTATACCTCCTCTCACCTTTGTTTTGTAGAGCTCAGTATAAGGCATTCACAAGTTTTTCAAAGAATTATTCAGGTACATACAAGATGTGTCTTTTTTCACTTACAATATCTTCCCTTGTAGGAAAATAAGTTTACAGACTTTTCTGAGGAGAGACATCAGATTCTATATCTCTCCCTCTGTCTTTCTTTTTCCTACTTGGGGCCGATCACAATTTCAGAGGTTACCTCTACTTTTTCGAAGTTTCATGCAAACTTAAAAAATTGCGGGGATTATCTTAACCCAGAAATCGGCGATCCCTACCAAGGTGCCTAGCTCGTAAGTCGCGGGCTGCTGTGTCTCATCCGGGAGGTTCGCAGACTATTTACCAGCTAACCGCGCAAATAGAATTTTTTGTTCGTGCGGCTAGGATAGCCACCTAGTAGTCGTTAACTCTATAATGTCACGGGCTGCTTCCAAGTCTGCACCATCAGGTCACGCGGTTAGTAAGGTTAGTAGCAGTCTCTTCTCCAGCCCGCCGCCAGTTCCCAGACTCTCCTTCAATTCGCCGCAAGCAAGGACTGGTCATCTCTTCTTCAGTCCGCTTGCAATAGGTGGCCTCGCATCCCAGTCTGTGATAACCTTGTTGACAGACCGCTTGGTAGTTGACCGCCTAAGCATGGGGCGGACTCCACCTCAGTCCGCTAGTAGCAGGAGGACTCAATCCTAGCTCGCCCAAAGGTGACAGACTCGGTCTATGTCTGCCAGTAAATGGAAAAACTCGCTAGTAGGTGACCTGCCTCCAAGTCGCCCAGCAGTAGGCAACCTTCCTCCAAGTCACCCAACAGTAGGCGAACTGCCTCCAAGTTGCCCAACAGTAGATGACCTGCCTCCAGGTCGTCCAGCAGTAGGAGACCTGCCTCAAGGTCGCCTAGTAGAAGGAGACCTGCCTCCATGTCTCCCAGCAGTAGATGACCTACCTCCACGTCGCCCAGCAGAAGGCATCCTACCTCCAAGTCACCTAGGAGAGGGCGACCTGCATCCTCAACCCGCCTAGCAGGTGTGACCTACTGCTTATATTCGGGAAAAGGTGGTGGACTCAGTCTCATTCCGCCTAAGGTAGGTGGACTTACTCCGCCGTCTAGTAATCTTCAACACACCGCACATTATAGGGCGGACTCAACGTCAACCCGCCAGTAGGTGGTGGACTCGTCTCATCCAGCAGTAGAGGCGAATTCCCTATCCGCCATGTACTAGGATAACTCTTTACGTAGTCCTCCAGAAGCACCGACTTCCCATCTTCGGCTTCTCCCAGTAGTTAGCGAACTCCTCTTCAGTACGCAGCATGTCGCAGACTCAATCGCAGCTTGCCTGCATCATCTGGGTGACATCATCAATCCCAGTTCTTGAAGATTCCTCCTCAAGCCTATAAATAGCCCCTCATACCTCTCATTTGGTAGGACCGACCCTCGGGGAGCAACCATTGGCAGTAAACCATGCAGATATGATTTTTTGTCTGCCAACCCTTCTCGCGGACTGACCGCATGTCCGGGCAGCCTCAGCGGCTATGCCTTGCATTTTAGTCCCTGAGCTTGGCTCAAGTAGCCTGTCCCAGCGACCTCAGTGGTCTTCTCTGCCTGATTGCGCTTTCCTCTCGGCCTCAGGTAGCGAGTTGTGGGATCAGCAGTCCGTGCAGTCTGCCGACCTGTCTGATCAGTTTGTGCGGTCTCTAGAATTCTAGCCTCCAGCTTCCCCTTGTATCCTTCATATTTTTTCCTTGTAAAGGAGCAAACTCAAGCCATAATATTGATTCATAATCAAAGGATAGCCCGTCGCAGGAGTGGAATTTAAGCCACGACGGGCAAACTCTGTTGTTTCCGCATCAAACGCCCCCACTCTTCTTCCTTTCTCCCTTCTCTTGGCATCAACTGCCAATCCTTAACAGTTAAAGTAACTTGGTTCTCGACAGTTCCTCATCAACCTCCCATTATCCCTACAACCCGGATCGAAAGTGCTCCACTCTCGAGCATGCAGATGCATTTTCAGCAGTCTCATTTCTTCCCTTCTCCTCGTCCTCCCATGAGATTTCGAACACCGCTATCTGGTGGCTCCATTTCTCACATCAATAGTACCCCCCCCCCCACTCGGGGACCATGCTTAGCTAGCTGATCAACCTACTCATTCTCTTCCCGCAACACAAGCTGGATGGAGAAGGTTTGGAATGTGTCGATGACCCCCATCACGTTTGCCAAGTACAACTTAACAGTAGGTTCCCTTACCTTAAAATCCCCATTGATCTGGGAGGCCACCACCATGGAGTAAGTGAGGACCTCCACATCATGCACCACCAAATACGTAGCTAGGCGCAATCCTGCTACCACGGCCTCATCCTCATCCTGATTATTAGTGATGGGAAAATGCACCACCACTTTTTGCTCGATCCTCGTTCCCTAAGGGCTCTCCAAGATCACCCCCACCCCTAGGGAATGCCTTCCCCTAGAGCAATCCACCATCACCTATCTAGGGATCATGTGAGTGAGTTTAGCCTCCTCCACCATGACCAAATAATCAATAAGAAAGTCGGCCATCGCCTGGGCCTTGATCGAGAGGCACGAGACGAAAGAGATATCAAACTCACTCAGCTCCACCGACCACTTTGCCAACCTTCATGAATGCTCCACCCCCTCGAAGATGTTGTGGAAGGATTGTCCTTTACCACTTGGATGGAGTGTGCCTGGAAATAGTGTCAGAGCCTCTGAGTCGAGATGACCAGAGCAAAGGCCAGCTTCTCCAAGTTCGGATAACGGAGCTCTGCCTTCCTCAGGACCCTGCACACGTAGTATATGGGTAGCTTCTTCCTCCCCTCTTCTCGAACAAGGACGGAGCTCAAGGCCTCGGCTCTGACCCCAAGATACAAAGATAGATCCTCCCCCTCCTTCGGCCCTTAGAGCAGGGGGGCCGGAGTTAACTTCCTCTTCAAAGCCGGGAATGCCTCTTCGCATTCCTTTGTCCACTCAAACTTCTTGCCTCCCCTTGAAAGTCTTTAATTTCAAGGATAGCTAAATTTTCTAGAGGGGGGGGGTGTTAATAGGTTATTGGTATATTTATTAGTTCTTTTCTTTTCTTTTAGTTTGCGGCTTGAGTGGTAGGTTAATGTCTGCTTTCAAGATGATTTACCCTGCACAATGAAAACAACACATCAAAGCACACAGATATTTATACTGGTTCCCCAACTGGGTACATCAACTTTCTCTCCCACCTATCCAACTATCTTGTTGTACTAGGCATTTCACCAAAGTTCTCCAAGGAGCTTACACCTCAGGCCCTCAGCCTTACACTTAGGTTCTCTTCAGAAACCTACCTCAGAACCACAAAGGTTCCTACCTCAGAGTCCTGTAATGCTCCTACAGCTCAGTTGTCCTCAAACCACCTACCTAAGCCTTATATCTAAGGCCAACAACTCAGGATTTTCAGCCTTATAATTTCAGGCACTAGGCCCTACTATCAGAGTGTAGCAGCACTCCTACAGCTCAGATACAGAAGGATCCTACAAGATGGAAATGGGTTGATGTGGTTCTTGATTGATCACAAGAGGAATTCCTCTATTACAATCAGCCTTGGGTGAGTTAGACTCAACCCCCCACTATGACACCAAGAGTGTTTTCCTATATCAACTTAACTGGACTGATTTCACCTCAGTCCCAACTACTTCACAACAACAAGTTTATGGACTTGAGCTGGAAGAAACATGTAGAATACTATTCTTCCTCTTTCTGAACTGAACCAAAGATTCAGCTTTCTCTTCTTCACAACAACAATGGTGTAGAAGCTTTGTCTTATTCTGCAAGCAACTAGCAGATCTGTTTCTCTTCTCCTTTCTGAACTGAGCTAACTGCTCAGCTCCAACTTCTTCTTCACAACTCCTCAAGTGTATGTTCTTTTAAAAAGTATTGGCTGTATCTATGAAGCTCCTGCAGCAAGGGTTGGCTCTTGGTGCTATCTCTTTCTCAGAGAATCAACCTGAGCTTCCTTGCTGGTGCAGATGAAGATGGCACCAACAAACTTGTCATTAAAGATGTTGATCTCAACAACTTACTTGCTCTTTGTGTTTCTTATTTGAGCTTCTTGTTCTTTTAGCTCCACAACAATGCCGGAGAAGAAGAACAACAGTGACTGTTGATGAGTTGTAAATATACCAATATTTTTGTATTTTATTTAAGTCATTTTTATTTATTTTTGTCTTTTTTAGTTTATTTTATTTAATAAAATGCTTCTTTTTTATAAATTTTATACTAACTTAGTTTATTTTTGTTTTCTGAAATTTTTCAGAAAAAGTCAAAATTTGACCTGTCATGCCCGTGACCATTCCCGACACAGGCGTGTCAGGCACTCAACGCCATCATTGAGTCGACACTCAATGATTTCACTGTTCAAGTCTCAACGCCTTCATGTCACGCCCATGTCAAAGCTCGTCACGCCCGTGTCGATGTCGGCACTCAATGCTTCGTCAACTGTCAACGTTGCCGACATCGAGCTGCCAGCTGTCCAGGTCACGCCCCACTTACACGCCCGTGACAATTGTGTCACGCCCGTGTCCGCCACGTGGACCGCCCCGAAGTCAAAGCTCCCGTCAAATACCCAGATCCACCTCCCCGTCACGCCCTAGTCACGCCCGTGACTGACACCTGTCACGCCCGTGACCTGGGGCGTGACCGCCACGTTTTCAGCTGAAGTCAACTTCCCAGTCAAATCACACGATCAGCTCATGTACAGTAGTGACACGCCCCCATGTCACGCCCGTGACCTAGGGAGTGTAACACCCGAATTTTTGCCTATAAATAAAAGCTTCCAGGAAGCTTTTCTGTTCAACCTTTTTGGCCACTTTACTTAGGGGAGGTGCTGCCCAAGTGAATTCCATGCTTATGTAAGAGATTTTTCTCCCCCACCCTTAGTTTGTATTAGCTTTTTCATTCTAGGTTTGTTGTAATCTCTTTTGATTTAAATGAAATATGTAATTTTCTCTCTTTACAAAGCATGAATGTTTATTTGGAAGCGCCCTTCTTAAGTGATTTTTCGTTATCTTTTTTTGTGCATTTTATCTTTTACGTCATTTTTAGCCTTATAACTTAGTTAGATCTAGGATTTTATCGCACTTTCTAGCCGTTGTAATGCCCGTTTTATTTTCATATTTCGTACCTGTTTAGCTTTAGCTTTTCCCTTTTTATCCTATTTTCATTCTTAAAGCTTTATAAAATCATCTAAAAATGTGTTGTTTTTATTTTTCTTTAACTTAGGCTCTTAGGATTGTAAAATTTTTCGTTCTTTTTTTAGTTTTATTCTCATTTTTTGGAGGTTTTATAAAAATATAAGAATGAAAATATTGTCGTTATAATTTTTTGCTCACTTTGTTTTTAACTTTTATTTCAAAACTTTTTAGTCCCTTTAATTTTTATTTTCTCTTTTTATGCATTTCTACCGCATTCTAGCGGTAGAAATGCACTTCTTTTAATTTTTCAGCAACTTTGTTTTTCTTATTTTTGCAAGTGTGCGTGCGTGTATGAGTTAGATTTTTTTGCTTTATTTCAATTTCTGTAGAGTGTATGCGTATGCATTTATTTCTGCCTACTCGTTAAGAGTTAAATGGCGCTATACTTTCATTTTCCGCCCACTCGTTCTAATGGGACTTGTCTTTTTACTGCTTTCATTTTCTTCCTACTCACTTGAGTAGGAAAACTTTGTGTGTGTGTGTGTGTTTACTTTTCTGTAAAGTGCGTGTGTGTGATTTTAATTTCTGTAGAGTGTGTGCGTGTATGAGATTAATTTACCCCCGCCCACTCATTTTAGCCGGGATTCGCATTTACTGCTTTCTTCAGTCCTACTCGTTTGAGTAGGACTTGCAATTTTCAGCTTTCTTTACTGCTTTCTTACTGCTTTCTTTACAGCTTTCTTTATTGCTTTCTAGTATAAGTGTCCCCATTCCGATGAGTGGCTAACCGCCCTTAGCCCTCAATATCGAAGAGCATTGGGACAGATAGAGTAGCTTTAAATAATTGAAGGTCCTGTTTTTCAGTTTAATTAAATTTCTTAAGGTTTGCCCCGGGTTAACGACACGTAGGACCGTATATCGATGTGCGGGTTCTATTTTCGTTATCCATACGCAACGCCGAGAGGCCCCACGTATGGACCGATCACCCATTTTAAAGAGAGCTCCGCGCTAACTCTCGAGAGAGGAGGCGCGTGACTCTACCGGATTGGGTTCCCCACCCAATAGCGGGGTTCTTAGCGTAATGCGGGCGTTAAGAGGAATCCTTCGTCGGTCTAACGATCGATCGAATAGTCTTAGCGTTCAGGTGAGCGATAGTCCTAGAGATAAGTGAGCTCATTTCTAAGGAACCTCCACGGCCAAGTCTTCGCATTAATTAATTTGAAAATTAGGATCTCTTTTTATTAAAAGTTTATTTTAGTTCAAATCTCTTCTTTTATAGTCGCGCTAAGTTGGTCATCGACTTTCCGCACTTTATTTTCTGCTTTCATTTATTAGTATGCAGTATATTAATTTTTATGCCATTTTTCTTTTCTATAAAACCAAACTAAATATTATCGGTAGAATAATAGGTATTTCAGGGAAAGAGTAGAAATAGCTAAGCCGGCCCCGAGAACAATACGACCCCAATATTCCACATCGGAATATCCTGTACTACACGCGATAGGTGAACTTGCCTACCTCTCGTTAAAACTCGATTTCTAAAAAAAACAAAACGCACTTCTTTTTTATAAATAAAAACCTCTACTTTCATCATCTCATCCACATAAATAAGAGTCGTCGTTTTAACCATCATGTTTTTGGCGCCGTTGTCGAGGAAATTATCGTTTTACTATTTTGAATTCCTGAAACCTATTAATTTTACCCTTTATTTTTACTTATATATATATAAAAAAAAATTTAACCAAAAAAATTATAGTTATAATAAACATAATAATATCAATATTAATATTAATAATAAATACTTAAAAAATCTAAAAATCAAAATATTTAAAAACTTAAAAACTTAAAAAAATCAGAAAACTAAAAGACTAAACAAATAAAAATCAATCAAAAAAACTTAAAAACAGAAAAAATAAACATAAAAAACTTATAAAATTTTTTAAAAAAAATTTAAAAAACCTAAAAATAAAAAAAAATGGATGAAACAATTTTTTTTTTATTTTTTTTTATTTTCATCAAAAATTAAAAAAATTAACAAAATATATATATATATATCTTTCATATTTTTTATTTTATTTTCCTTTAACTTCTTTTCATTTTTTTTATTTTCAACAAAAATCAAAACAAAAAAAAGAAACATAAACTTATAAATTTTAAAAAATATATAAATAAATAAAAAACTAAGAAAAAAAACTAAGAAAGAAATATATAAAACAAAAAAATTAATTATATATTTATTTTGTCGTTTCGGTGCGCTTCACTATTGTGAGCGCTAGGGGATCGCACATCAGTCGCGCTCTTAGCTAAGACGTTAGCTTACGAGTCACACTCACCTACCCCCTATCACCCGCACATTTTCGCCGACTTTATCTTTTTCATTTTTAATTTTATATTTTTGCTATTTCCTTTCACTTTTGCAGGGTTATACTTACCGGGCTTCTCCGAACGCGGTTTAGGGAAGATTTCTAAACCCCTGTTTTTACTTTTTGTACATATATGTTTTTATATATATCGTTCCTCATACTTAGTGCAACATTGGGGACAATGTTGGACTTAAGTATGAGGGTGTTTCCTATTTTCTATCATTTTATTTCTTGCACATAACATAAATTCCAAAAAAATCGCAAAAATTAAAAACTTTAAAAAAAATTTCATGCTTTAATAAAAAAATAAAAAAAATATATTTTCAAGAAAAAATGAATCATCACTCCGCGACGTTCGACTCATTCGAACAAACCACAAATAAGAGTCTGTTCGCGGGCAATGATGTTTCATTTTTTGACTTTGTAAATATTTTATAAATATTCTCGTCTCTTTCCCGTTTTCTTTCCTATCTTGTAAAAATAAACTCTCTCTTCCTGTAAAAAATTCTGTAAATCAAAAATTCAAAAAAAAAAAAATTAGTATAACTCACAAAAAAAAACACAAAAAAAAACAAAAAAATTAGTATAACCTTTAAATAAAAATCCAAAAAAATGAAAATAACCCCAAATATAAAAAAAAATTAAAAAAACTTTAAAAAATCAAAATTTTTTTTTTAATTAAATAATTCAAATCCCTTATTTCTTAACCTCTTTGCTCTCCAAAATAATCGTTTTGAGTTTATTTATAAGCGAATTTTAATTAATTCTTTATTTACTATCCGTTTATTAATTGTAGCTCGATAGACTTAAATTTCTGGGGTTATGATTTTAAAGAATTTTTTATGGCTTTTTCTTATTATAGAGAACTTGTTTTTCTCATTTTCACTTCTAATTTTTTGAATAAAAGCACGTTTTTATGTTAGAAAATAACATTCATGGATTTTGCATTATTCGCACTTATGCTTTTAGAAACATAGTAACGTCCAAATTAAAGAGGTTGCTCTCAAATTTTTTTTATTAAACTCTAGCTCTCTTTTTGAAATAAAAAAAATTCAACCATCCACTTTTTTTCATACCTTAAATCGGTATGATTCCCCACTCACCCTTAAAAAGATCTTATGTCAATGAGGATAAGATTTCGTCCCGTAAACATAGGCACCCAATAGTTTAAAAAGATTATATATTACGGAGTAAGAGGATAAAATTCATTACTCCTATACATATACATTGAGTTTATTTTATTTATGAAGAAGAAGAAAAAAAAATTAATATTAGGAAAATAAGATTTCATTTTCCTAATAATCCAAAAAATATATGTGGAGGTTCTAGAAAAAATTACCTCGCCTGAAAAATCAAAGTCCTCTTCATAATTGCCAATCCACTTATTCAATTTTCACGATTCTAGAATTAATTTAAAACTTTTTGAGAGCATAATTTTTAAATTGAATTATTTCCTATTAATTTCTTTTTAGCTAAAGTTTTTTCGATAATTCCAATCCATTTTTATTAAACTAACAAAAATAACTTTCGCTTTCTTTTTTCCATTTAGAAGTATTTTTTGAAACAGTTCCTCTATTTTAACATTTTCATAAGTTAAGATTTAATTCCAAAACCCCGGAAATTCATTTCGATTTTTGTTACAATTAATTAAGCGTTAGTTAAATTTAGGATTCTTTTTTATTCCCTATAGGTTCATCATAAACTTTTGCTCTAGAATAGCAAAAGCTTAAGTATGGGGGTATTTGATGAGTTGTAAATATACCTATATTTTTGTATTTTATTTAAGTAATTTTTATATATTTTTGTCTTTTTTAGTTTATTTTCTTTAATAAAATGCTTCTTTTTTGTAAATTTTATACTAACTTAATTTATTTTTGTTTTCTTAAATTTTTCAGAAAAAGTCAAAATTTGACCTGTCACGCCTGTGACCATGCCCGACACGAGCGTGTCAGGCACTCAACGCCATCATTGATTCGACACTCAACGATTTCACTGATCAAGACCCAACGCCTTCATGTCACGCCCGTGTCAAAGCTCGTCATGCCCGTGTCGATGTCGGCACTCAACGCTTCGTCAACTGTCAACGTTGCCGACATCGAGCTGCCAGCTGTCAAGGTCACGCCCCACTTACACGCCCGTGACAATTGTGTCACGCCCGTGTCCGCCACGTGGACCGTCCCGAAGTTAAAGCTCCCGTCAAATCCACAGATCCACCTCCGCGTCATGCCCTAGTCACGCCCGTGACTGACACCTGTCACGCCCGTGACTTGGGGCGCGACCGCCACGTTTTCAGCTAAAGTCAACTTCCAAGTCAAATCACCCGATCAGCTCATGTACAGTAGTGACACGCCCCCATGTCACGCCAGTGACCTAGGGCGTGTAACACCCGAATTTTTGCCTATGAATAAAAGCTTCGAGGAAGCTTTTTTGGTCCACCTTTTTGGCCACTTTACTTAGGGGAGGTGCTGCCCAAGTGAATTCCATGCTTATGTAAGAGATTTTTCTCCCCCCTCCCTTAGTTTATATTAGCTTTTTCATTCTAGGTTTGTTGTAATCTCTTTTGATTTTAATGAAATATGTAATTTTCTCTCTTTGCAAAGCATGAATGTTTATTTGGAAGCGCCCTTCTTAAGTGATTTCTCGTTATCTTTTTTTGTGCATTTTATCTTTTACGTCTTTTTAGCCTTATAACTTAGTTAGATCTAGGATTTTATCGCACTTTCTAGCCGTTGTAATGCCCATTTTATTTTCATATTCCTCACCTGTTTAGCTTTAGCTTTTCCCTTTTTTATCCTATTTTCATTCTTAATGTTTTATAAAATCACCTAAAAATTTGTTGTTTTTATGTTTCTTTAACTTAGGCTCTTAGGATTGTAAAACTTTTCGTTCTTTTTTTAGTTTTATTCTCATTTTTTTGAGGTTTTATAAAAACATAAGAATGAAAATATTGTCGTTATAATTTTTCGCTCACTTTGTTTTTAACTTTAATTTCAAAACTTTTTAGTCCCTTTAATTTTTATTTTCTCTTTTTATGCATTTCTACTGCATTCTAGCAGTAGAAATGCAGTTGTTTTAATTTTTCAGCAACTTTGTTTTTCTTATTTTCTCATGTGTGCGTGCGTGTATGAGTTAGATTTTATCGCTTTATTTCAATTTTTGTAGAGTGTGTGCGTATGCATTTATTTCCGCCTACTCATTAAGAGTTAAATGGCGCTCTACTTTCATTTTCCGCCCACTCGTTTGAACGGGACTTATCTTTTTACTGCTTTCATTTTCTTCCTACTAACTTGAGTAGGAAAAATTTGTGTGTGTGTGTGTGTGTGTTTACTTTTCTGTAGAGTGCGTGTGTGTGATTTTAATTTCTGTAGAGTGTGTGCGTGTATGAGATTAATTTACCCCCGCCCACTCATTTTAACCGGGATTCACATTTACTGCTTTCTTCAGTCCTACTCGTTTGAGTAGGACTTGCAATTTTCAGCTTTCTTTACTGCTTTCTTACTGCTTTCTTTACAGCTTTCTTTATTGATTTCTAGTATAAGTGTCCCCAATCCGATGAGTGGCTAACCGCCCTTAGCCCTTAATATCGAATAGCATTGGGACAGATAGAGTAGCTTTAAATAATTAAAGGTCCTATTTTTCAGTTTAATTAAATTTCTTAAGGTTTGCCCCGGGTTAACGACGCGTAGGACCACATATCGATGTGCGGGTTCTATTTCCGTTATCCATACGCAACGCCGAGAGGCCGCACATATGGACCGATCACCCTTGGTAAAGAGAGCTCCGCACTAACCCTCGAGAGAGGAGGCGCGTGACTCTACCGTATTGGGTTCCCCACCCAATAGCAGGGTTCTTAGCGTAATCCGGGCGTTAAGAGGAATCCTTCGTCAGCCTAACGATCGATCGAATAGTCTTAGCGTTCAGGTGAGCGATAGTCCTAGAGATAAGTGAGCTCATTTCTAAGGAACCTCCACGGCCAAGTCTCCGCCTTAATTAATTTGAAAATTAGGATCTCTTTTTATTAAAAGTTTATTTTAGTTCAATTCTCTTCTTTTATAGTCGCGCTAAGTTGGTCATCGGCTTTCCGCACTTTATTTTCTGCTTTCATTTATTATTATGCATTATATTTATTTTTATGCCATTTTTCTTTTTTATAAAACGAAACTAAAATATTATCGGTAGAATAATAGGTATTTCAGGGAAAGAGTAGAAATAGCTAAGCCGGCCCCGAGAACAATACGACCCCGATATTCCACACCGGAATATCATGTACTACACGTGATAGGTGCACTTGCCTACCTCTCGTTAAAACTTCGGTTTCTAAAAAAACAAAACGCTCTTCTTTTTTACAAATAAAAACCTCTACATTCATCATCTCATCCACATAAATAAGAGTCGTCGTTTTAACAATCAACTGCTTCTCTCTCGGTAAATAGTACTTCCTTTTATTTATTTAGACCCAACGACTCTTTTAGCAGTGGGTCCAACACTTTTAATGTATTCTGCATCTTTGCTCAAATGCCAACTTTCGTTCAGTAGGTCTGCGACAAACTTTGTCGCGTACTGTAGCCATCCCACCATTTATTTGAAATATGTTGACTTGTTGACTTGCAGACGTCACCAGCTGTGGACTTTGCAAAAAAAAAAGCAACATTAGTATAGGCGTTGAGTGAGTAAGCATCACTCAACCGAAAAACACTTCGACATATTTACTATCTCTTAGTATTGAGTGAGTAGCCTTCACTCAACGCAAAACTACTTGGAATATAAATCTATATCTAGGTGTTGAGAGTGTTGAGTGAACAACCCTCACTCAATGCCATCTACCTTAGCCATATATCTGCTTCTTCAGCATCTGAAGCATTGAGAGCGTTGAGTGAGCATGCCTCACTCAATGCTATTTGCTTTTAACTAATTCTTGCCTAAAGGAGTTGAGAGCGTTGAGTGAGCACGCCTCACTCAATGTTTTTTGCCTTGGCCAATTTTCTGTGTTTAAAACCACTAGGCTTAGACTATCTTACTTTGAACTGAGTTCGACGAATGGTGAATCTCAGCTTGACAAACTTTGAACTCAGTTCGACGAACACTCAACTGAGCTCGACGAACTCAGAATCTCAAGCTCTTAACTTAGCTCGACGAAATGTGAGATGAGCTCGACGAACTCTTAACTGAGCTCGCCGAACTCAAAACTCAAGCTCTGAACTTAGTTCAACCAGTTCAACTTAAAGCCTTTTTGCTGAATGGCGTTGAGTGTGTCTTCATCACTCAATGTCAAAACACTTGGCCAACTTTCTCTTTAGTAGCATGACATTGAGTGAGTTTACTTCACTCAATGCTTGTGGACCTGGCCACATTTCAGCTCATACGAACTTTAGGATTTTACTACTTTAGCCTATCTCACAGCTTATTATTGTATGGCGTTGATTGAGTTGACTCCACTCAATGCCTGTGGACTTGTCCATTTTCTCAGCTTGCCACTGCCTTGGCTTTGACTGTATAGACTTCACCCAGCGCTATAAGTAATCTGGCGTTGAGTGACTGATCTTCACTCAATGCCTGTTGACTTGGACAGTTATCTGTATTTTCACCACTTAGGTAAGAACTTACCTATCTTAGCCACTTATGCTACCTATCCCATCATAGCTTATTAGGACAAACTATAATCATTCACCTTAAACAGAAGTTAGATCACAACGTGTGTATACATTGTTTTGCTGGTCCTTCAAATTTAGGACATTGGGATCACTGGACCAAACAATCTCCCTCTATTTGAAGAAGTCAAAACCTAAGCCAATGTATACACTAACATACTTATGTTATAAATATTTAAAATATATTATCACAGCATAATTCAGATAAATCATAGACATGTCAAATGATGTAGTAGATAAGTCAAAGACATAGCCAATGATGAGTTAGACAGATCATGATTATAATAAAAGGTTATTCTATTTAAATATATAGGGAATAAATGTTTGAGTAATATAAACATTGTGTTTCATCCCTAGCCCTGTAACCAGAAGCTGAAACATTTTAAGTTCTAGGTTCTCTTATCATAATCCCACTCCCTCTGGTTCACTTTGTTGGCTTTCTTCAGCTCCAGCTATCTTCTTTCCTTTCTTATTGGCTTCATCAACATCCACCCAGCTTCAGCTTTATCCTTTTGTCTCTCAAAATAGCAGAAAGGATTGTAGAAGTATTTAAATGGTTCCACAGCATCAGGAGTGAGAAGATTTGCCTTTTTGTTCCTCCAAAAAATCCTTCTCTCTATGTCTCTCTTTTCCATCTTATCCCATTTAGTCTTGCTATACCATTTACCTCTGTCTGATTTCTTATTCATAACCTGGTTCTAAGCAAGCAGAATAATAGATCTGCACTCTGGGCTCCACTGCTCGAAATCAGGCCTCAGTTCCCTTTCTTCTTTATATCTCTTTTTTCCTTAGCTTGTTCTCCTCTTCAGCATCATCAGTGATTCTTTCTTTGACTTGTAGTGACCGGTCTACTGTGGGGTTGAAGGAAGGATTCTGAGCACCAGTAGTCTTGTCTCACCACTGAGCATTAGCATTGTCACCTTCTTCAATGTACTGAACATATTCTTGATTCTCTTGAACTTGGGCTTCACTGCTATACATCTTGTTCAAAGCATCTTGTAAATGGTTAGGCATAATTGGGATGTTATTATATTGCAGTGTATCCATTCCCAATGAGCCTCTCACAGCATTTGGGGCCAAGACCATATTCTCAGTATTTATTCTGATGACATTTATCACCCCCTTTTTGACTTCTTCAATTACTTGAGTAGTCTAAGAGGTGTTAGCTTTGCATCTTTCCCCTTCCAGGTAGTTATCTCCAGCAGTTACTTGATTTTTAACTTCTAACATATGGTCATCAAGCATCTTTGTGCAGACATCCATCTTAGTGAAGATTTTAGTGTTCTGTTCTTTTCTCAGAATTTTATCATTCTCATGAATGGTCACAGAGTTTTTAGCCTGAATATTTTGATTATAAATGATAATAGCAATATTCTGGCATGACACATCCATTTTCTCCATGGTGTAATCTACAGCAGGAGTAGCTCTTGTAAAGAATTTTACTGTTTCTACTTTCAGTAGATTCAATTCAAACCTTATAGATTTGATATCAGTTGCAAGATAATTTCTAACATCTTTGAGGGCTTCATCCACATGGTTTTCTAATTCCCTTCTTTGCTCATCTAGCAAACCATTTAACTGGGCCATGAAGGTATGTGGTAGCTGATCAAAATCTAGAATATCTGCCCTCATCCAGGGCTTAAGTTTCTCCTTGTACATGCTTGCTTCTAGTTCCTTAATCTGTGCCACTCTTGTGTTGTTTGGTTTCTGGATGTGGTGAGGAGTGTGCTTTCTCATCACTGTCTTCCTCTTCCTCAGATTCTGCTGACACTAGATTATGTACCTCATGAACAGGGAGATTAGAAGGTTTCTCCCCCTCAGCAACTTCCATGCTTTTGTTTGCATGAAGGTCAGCAGCAGCGACATCCTTTATTGGAGGAACCTTTAGTTGCTACCCAACAAATAATGCATCATGCATTATCTCTTGCATCAGTTGCTCCCCCTCAATTTAAGCAATCCTTCCCTCAGCACTAGGAGTTTCAAAGACTTTATCCTGTAGTTCCTCATCTTCAGACATAGGTCTATTCCTATCTGCATCTTCCAATATAGAGGCATCATCCCACATTTCTGCAGATATTTTGTTAACAAGTTCCTCTGTTATTTGCCCAACATCATTGGCTGGAGTCAAATCATCTCCTTCCTCTCCATCAGATCTAGCTAACCCGGCAGCAATCTCAACCACTTCAGGAACAGAATATGACTCTAGTCTGCTCACACGACTAATAAGGGTAAGATTAGACGAGGCAGATGCCTAGATATTCATGTCCCTCCTTGACACTTCTGCAGATGAAGAGAGATCAGGATCATGTGGCTCTTCATCCTCAAATGAGCTGATAGAGGAGTTGGGCTCAGTAGCAGCAATTCTCTTTCCTTTCTCTCCCTAACTTCTGGACCACGGGGCTGAAGGACCCTGTCCCATCTCTCAAGCGTCCTGATGTCCATGCTTCTCATGTTGTGTATTTTTGCACCAATTTTCAGATTCAGAATTTTTGGAGAAGTTTCTCGCAGAAATAGTGAAAGGATTCTCCACAAATTGGGTTCATCCGTGTAGTCCACTACTCTTTTAAACACCACTCTTCCCCTATCAGTTCTATTGGATAGTATGACCCAATCCATTATTTCAAACATCCTTTTTGAGATTTTGTCATGGGAGCCTGTTTTACATATCAGAGCTTTCCCAATGTCATCGGCTAGGAACTTGCCTCTCAGGATGAGTTCTTTCCTTTGAATTGATCCAGTTGTGTGCTTGGAAAGTCCACACCATTTCATTATCGATTTTGCATTGTCCAGCAATAGCTCTTCTTCGTCCTCAGTTATAGAAAGCTTTGGCAGCTGCTGAGCCTTTCTTAGCGTAACACCTCCCCTGTAATTACCGTATAATATGGGTCCGGCCGGGGCCCCACAACGTACACACGCCACAACTTCAGCATTATAAGATGATATTTACTACCTGATCTCAAAACTCAGAATAAAACATAGCGGAATCAAACCAAACAACTAGAAGTTACCCACCACTAACAGGAGTATTAAATGGCTTTAAGGCCTTACACAAAGATAGTCCAACATATAAAGACCACAAGGTAAATCATCAACGTAAAAAAGCACTCCTAAGCTACCTCGGCGTGCATGCCAGACAATTTCTAAAACATGGATCATACAATCACAGGAAGAAAACAAAAAATACAGCAACACTTCATGAGGCTTAGGGCTTTTCGCTCTATGCACTAGCTCCCGCTTGTGTCCTTGCCCTGTAAAGATTTGAAGTAACGTGGGTCAGCAAAGGCTGACCTCTACTGTATAACGAACACATCTCCTCCCGGCCGCCCCTAACGGACCCCGGGGCACCCCTCCAACCTGCAAGTCAGCACTTCGTATACCATATACATAAATTTATAAAGATTGAAAATAAGTTTGGATGTCTCATACAACAAACACGTTTTCTATTTTGAGAAAGTGTGAAAGGGGCAAACTATACAACATGTATGCAAACCCGTGCTTCGCCAAAGGCACCCTATCTTGTATGCATCTAACACATCATCAAACAACAGGGTACTTCCGTTTCCCCATTGGCATAAAGCCACAAACAAAAGGGAACTACTATGTCCCTAACGGCCCAAGCACCGTTACACGGAAATCTTGCAAAGGACTCACCCGCACATGGGTCTTAAACCCCGTGCTTGCTTGTAAATTCTGACTTCTCACGTTAGGATTCTGTCTCACACACAAACCGATTCTAAGAACCCTTGTTGGACCCCACCCGCTCATGGCTTCATTACCCGGGCTTGCCCTACGCTTGACGTTCATGTCAGTCTCACAGAAGGGGACTAGTGTTGCCGGGACACTCTCCCCACATGACTTGCACGTCACGGGATAGCCAGCCAACCACAGAGACATAGCCACGCCTTAGCATAGCACAACCGTAAACTTTCCCACCCTAATCCACCATTTGTACTGCAACGTTCCCGCGAACCAAGGAAACCATCTACCGCCAAAGAGGAGCTAACCTTGTCCAGTTCCGGCTACGAGTACTCATACAAGAAAAGTGGGAAAACACATACATCACAACGACATCTTGCAGCAACTGATTTCTACCAAATCCTCAAGGCTCGCTATGCAACATCGTCGAGTCGAACAAACGGTCGCGACTACGGCTTCACCCACAATGCCTAATCCACTAACGGAGCGGATCTCTAATGCAAAATTATGCCGGGGACGGACACAATCGACTCGGAGGTTCCTCTTGTGTAACATCCCATTTCCGGCTAGACCCCTAGGAGTCGGTTGGTCGAGTCAGAACCCCAGGGAGCACAAAAAGTGATAATAAATCGACCGAGTTTTCGGGTCAAGGGTTGGTCACGCCCGTGACCGACCCGTCACGCCCGTGACTTGGGCGTGACTACTTCGACGATCGTCGATCTCCACGAGACGATCGTCGAACGTGCTGTCTGGGCATGTCACGCCCGTGACCAAGGTGTCACGCCCGTGACTAGGGGCGTGACCCCATCGACGATCGTCGATCGCCGTGAGATGATCGTCGAGCTTGCGGCCCGGGCATGTCACGCCCGTGACATGAGTGTCACGCCCGTGACCTAGGGCGTGACCAGCCTTCGACGATCGTCGATCTCAATTCGACGATCGTCGACCTCGAAATTTGCCGTTCGGGCATGTCACGCCCGTGACCTAGAGGTCACGCCCGTGACCTAGGGCGTGACCAGCCTTCGACGATTGTCGATCTCAATTCGACGATCGTCGACCCAATATCTGCCGTTCGGGCCTGTCACGCCCGTGACATTGGCCGAAACGACGGTTCAGGCCCGAAATTATTCCAACACGCGTGGTAATAAATGCTGGTATGGGAAGTTACACCAGGAGTAACTTCCGGCCGTTTTCCTTCCGTAATTATATAATAAATGAGGAAAAGGTGGTACAATAGAAAATCGCCAGCTGGATACACCGGTTCAGTTTTCCACCGTTTCTTATCCCTGCATCATAACCGAAGCGTTAAGGGGAGGAGCCTTCATGGCCATTAAGGATTTACCCATTCACCTTCCCACTCCCTGACTTATAAAAGCCCACTTAGGGAAAGAGGAGAAGGTTACACGCTCAAGTAATCAGAACAGACCTTTGTTCTTGCTGTAGGAGAAGTTCAGCAAACGCCACCACCGCGCCATGGCACCCCGACGTTCTTCTCGCCTTCAAACCGCGAACAAGGTCCTCCTCTGCTCCTTATCTTTCATGGGTAGATCTTAGGATTCTTAGAAAGGAGGTTCACGCTCAACGGAGCCGGATCTATCCCTCGTTTTCGTGGAAAAACCATGAAAAAGGTATTTTGAGTTCGCCGGAAACCGCCACCTCCGGCGGCCAAACCACCGCCGACCGCTAGCCGTCGCCTCAACGGAGGTGGTGGTGGTGGTGGCTGGCCAGGGAAGTGACCGAACGGCCGGCGACGGACCACGGAATGCTTACAGGAAAAATGTTTTCCTGTGCCTGTTCGGGTTCATGAAGAAGATGAACAGTAGATTTAATATATAATACATAGATTATTATATAGTACATATGGAAAAAATAGATTATTTGGATATATGTTGAGGCTGCGAAACGAGGCACGTAGAGGCCGTTTTAGGAAAAATGACCAGACACAAAAGTTGTAGCCCTCGGGTCTACTTTAATTTAAAATTGATTTTATTTAATTTGGGTGAGTGGTTTGAACACAGCACTCATTTTGGTGGGATCAAGACCTAGGCTAACCAGAAATTAAAATGGTTGCCCACGGTTCATAACCTGTCCAAATGACTTGAAATTTGGACTGGAGGTCTAAAATATGTATATCGAGAGGCTGTCCAAAAATGAAAATTTTTGGAGAACTTTTGCCTAAAGTTTTTGTAAAAATTTAATAAACGATATGAAATTAATTAGGAGATGAAATTAAGTCCAAACTCCCCCAAATTTTGGGTGGTGGTCCCTGGCATCAATATTAAGATCTGTACAAGATTTCAACTCGATTGGTCGAGTTTTGAATAGGGAAGTATCAAGTCCTAGATAGGTCTTGGTGAGGGGTACTTTGGGGAAAAGTACGATTGGAGATGGAGTGGACAAATCTCCTCAAAAGAGGCTGAAGTTGTTGGCCACTGATTTGTTGGGTCTATGTCTACCCTCTTGGGTAACATGGTATGGCTTAGGGTGGATTTTACCCTAAGAGATTGGCTCAAATCCAACGGGTGGGAGTTTGAGGTTTGTGAAGGACATAGGAGCAAAAGCTCTTGTATGCCCTTGAAATTTGGAGGAGAGGGGGATGATATAATGAAAACCCTCTGGTTGAAATAGTGAAGGAATTGGAGGTAGTTAGGTACCTCGAAAGTTGAGATGTCGGAATAGGATAGAAATGTAATTTAGTTATTTTAAGCACTAAATCTAATCCAAAAATTATGAAACTCGGGAGGAGGGGGTTTTAGGATGTTTTAGACTTATAGTAAAGCTTCTGGAATTTTATGATTATTAAATATTATACTTCATGTGTTAAAGGATTAATTGTCGGAATTATTATTTCAATTATTTGGAGGTTTAAAATTAATTATAATCAGTTGAAATTCTGGATTTAGATCTTTGTTAGTAGCACAATGACCGCTGGATTTTTATAGAATTTTATGTTGAGTAAATCTAGTACCATATTCACAGATGATAGAAAGGGGCTTTTATGTTTAAAAATTAATTATGGATAAAATACTTGCTGGAAAATTATGTAACTTGGCCAGTGCTAATTTTAGGCCTTTATCTGCATGTCATGAATTATTTATAATTTTTGGAAGAATATTTTCTGTACTTGCTTCATAAAAAATAAAAGTTAGAGATTATTTCTAAAATAGCTTTCATGCCATTTTGATGATAGAAAAATTATGATACTTAGGATTTAACCTATTGAGATAACCTAGTATTTATCATAAAATTGCTGGACATCTTGCATGAGAATTTAGGGTAGTTCATGTTCAAACCGGTAGTCCTTGGATTTTCGAGGAATTTAATTAAATGCCAAATAAATTAGGAAAATTTCCATTTTCTGGATTTAGGACATTCATATCATGGTAAGTCTCCAGTAAATAATTTAGGGCATTTGGATGAGTAATGGATCATTGCATAACCGGTTCGACATGTAGCCTAGGTCGGTCTGCATTTAGTAAATTGAGAAATGCAATAGGACTTGATCTGAGGAAGTTTTTGGAGTTAAACATTTTGTCTGGGTGGACATTTGTGGAGGAAATTGCAATAGGAAAATATGAAGAGTAGAGAGTAGTAGTGATAGCTAGAGTTAAGAGGTGCTCGGGTTTGGCGAAAGATCGTCTTCCCCGAAGAGTGGAAGGTTTAAAAATCACCCTAGGATAGTCTATCGTAATATGAGAAGGGAATCGGGCTAAGGGAAAACAACCAATAACAATAAGTGCCTTGTGAAAGGGAACTTCGGGCCGTAATGTCGCCGTCTTGGTTCCTAGTGCCCCTTGAGAGCCCTTCACGGGGTATACCGGGGGCAGTCCTGGGCTAACGTAAACTATAATAATAAACTAGCAAGAGTAACTTAGTAACTAGGTTTGCACTTTTCACAAACACTGTTGGCACAGGAAGATTGATGTGAGCTTCGGCTCGGGTGATTTGGAAACGGACATTTGGGTCCAGGGAGCTTCGGCTCGGTTGTTCAGGAGACGGACGGGTTGGTCCGGGGAGCTTCGGCTCGGTTGTTCTGGAGACGGACGGGTTGGTCCGGGGAGCTTCGGCTCGGTTGGTTGGAGACGGACGTTTGGTCCGGGGAGCTTCGGCTCGGTTTTTGTGTGTTTACGATAATCTTGCATGTGCATAAAAATAGGAAAAGTTAAGGTGGTGGGTCTTTCGATATCGGGGAGTTCGATTGCACCGACACCGATATCATTGACTCGGCGGGGTGATTAGCACTTCGCCAACAGAAGTCCGGTGCGCCAGCCGGCAAGACTACGCAGGCGTCCGCTTTGTGCACCAAGCATTGAGGCGTACGATAGGTCAGACCAGTGGTGCTTTTACTGGTTTTGGAGGTGGGCGAGGCCCAACCCACCGCTTCCGTTTGCCACTACGGAGGTATCCTGGGAGGTAACGGCTCCGAAAGGGGGAACTAAAGGTCTGTGTGCACAGAGTCGGGTGTGTGAGTTGCACTGCATGTTTCATCATACCCACTAGCATGTCATAGCATAATCGATTCATTTAACCCTGACACCTAAAGTATAAGTGCTATGGGATGCTTATACATTAGGACCTGCAAAACGACCCCTTGGTCTATAAGCTTGTGTGGGCAAGTTTATAAATCAAAGGTTAATTTCAATATATAACAACCATTGCTGTTTGATAACCGACACCCCAACGTATAAGTGGTATGGGACACTCTATATGATGGGAGCCTTGCAAAAGATCCCTTTTGCTTATGTGTTCTCGCATAAGTGAAGGTTTAAATTCATATAATTGCTTTTATTACTGTTAGACCTATTATAACAATTTATTAACTGCTCACCTAACACAACTTGCTAGATTAGTTTCCGCTGCCATCTGTTTCATGTTTAATCTCTACCTTCATGTCCTTCCCTTTCTTCCTCTCCGCTCGGTACCTAGGAGCCATGGGGGAAGGGGTAGGGGATGATAGGGCTTAGTCTTTATGACTAACGGTTTTCGAACCGAATCATTTAGGGGATCGTGGAGCCCAGCATGGAGGAGCAGCCCCAGAGATCGGTGCGCCTAGAGATGGGGCAGTCTAGCTCCGGAGTTCACACAGCCGGGACCGTGAGTCTCGACCTTGAGTAGCTTCTGTTTTCGCTTCCGCATGAGAGACTTGTAGTGAGGACATTTTGTACCGGGCATAAGCCCGTATTTTTAGTACTCTGATGATTTCTGTGGACACTCCCTTCGTGGAGCTTTATTATATATATATGATATTACTATTGTGGACTGCATTACTCTTACTGTTATATTGTGCTACTTTTCTGTGATCGAATTGGCCGGCAGAATCGGCGCCTTGTGGTGATGATCCTTCAGGACGTGAAGGAGTCACCGCAAAGCGGCGGTTATGGGCCTAAGACCCCGGTGGTTGAAAAAGAAAAAAAAAGGGGGTCTTACAAGTGGTATCAGAGGAGAAACCTCGATCAGAAGGAAGTAGCAGTCCACAAACCCTAGGTCACCCCCCGCTCGAGTTTAGTTTGGGGACAAACTAAGCAGCGGAAGCAGTGGTGTGCCCATATGGTGATCACATATAAATTGTCCACTTCTTCAACAAATGAAATTCTTCTTTGTAGCTTGAGGCAAACCCTGCCCCCAGCAGGGAGATCCTCCGGCTGTAAAGACCTCTTCTTGTAATTCTCTAGTCAATAGGTTAGACTCAACCGCTAGGATACGTGACTAACCTGACAACTTATACTGTGCCCTAGTCCGAAACAGACGTTAAGTATGAATTTGGTTAGGTAAGGAAATACCTAAAGAGATTAAAGGAGGATTTTAATAGGTGAATGGATACCTAAGACATAAACTCTGGTGTCCCTAACAAGGATTACTCAATCTATTAGAACTGACCAATAATCCATTTTCAGAATGGTAGAAGACAAGTAGTCTTAACCCTCGTACCGGTAATAAGATTACTCGGAGACAACCACCAAGACAAACACCGAGGGTCGGATAGGAATTCAAGTTTGGAAGATACCCATTTGGGATTAGGAACATTTTGACCGGGATAAGGTTGTCATAAATGTGACTCAGAGAGTTTTATGTATGAAGTATATCAACAAGTTTCAGGTTGGAACCCTAAGTCGAAGATTGATGCCCTAGGGATTGTACACCCAACTGGGACGGATATAACATGGTAATATAAAAGATGCTTAGCCCAAGATAGGTAGGGGCTTATCTTTTGTTTATTGGGGGCTAAACTTTTGTTTATTGGGCAAATTAGTATTGGCTTGGGTCCCCTCGGACCTAGTTTAGGGAATGTGGCACTTCCGAAGCTGGGCCCCAGGTTATGTCCATGGAGCTAGTCCAGTCATTCAGAGATATGCAGATATCCCTAGTGTCCGAGGATGACCCAGATCTGTATAGGGAGTATCTGGCATCGATAGTGGCCATTGACGATATAGCGATGGATTTTATACATGGTCTTCCCCGGTCTCGGACAGGGAATGACTCGATTTGGGTGATTGTCGATCGGTTGACGAAGGTGGCCCGCTTTGTACCGATCAGGAAGGATGACTCGGTGGGAGTGCTGGTACGGATATTTGTGGAGCAGTATGTCCGGTATCATGGCGTGCCCCGGACGATAGTATCGGACCGCGATGGACGGTTTACATCCAGGGAGTGGCGGTCAGTGCAGGCATATTTGGGCACCCGGTTGACTTTTAGCACGGCCTTCCACCCTCAGACGGACGGGCAGACCGAGCGCACCAACAGGACGTTGGAGCATCTACTACGACTGTGTATACTGGACCGAGGGGAGCCGTGGGAGAAGATGTTACCGTTGGTCGAGTTCTCCTACAATAATAGCTACCAGTCCAGCATCAGGATGGCACCTTATGAAGCCCTGTATGGAAGAAAATGTAGGACCCCGCTTTCTTGGGTTCAAGACGAGGATCCGAAGCTGTTGGGATCGGATTTTGTGGAAGATACCGAGTCTCAGGTGAGACTGATCAGAGATAGGATGTTGGAGGCGCAGAGCAGACAGGCCAAATACTATGACGCCCGGCATCGTCAGGTGGATTTTCGGGTAGGGGATCGAGTGTTCTTGAAGATCCGACCCATGCACGGAGTCTCACGGGTGCGCGGTCGGAGGAAGAAACTCAGCCCTAGGTATATGGGCCCTTACCGTATCCTGGAGCGGATCGGACCCCTAGCCTACAGGCTAGAGTTGCCACCGGAGCTGGCAGCTCTACACGACGTCTTCCACATCTCTTCGTTGAGAAGGGCTCTACTATGCCCGGAGCAGCGGATTTTGACCACCGAAGGGCCGGTAGCTTCAGACCGATCTGTCCACTTGGAGCCGGTTCGGATCGACGATAAAGGAGTGCGGATCTTGCGGCGCAAGAAGATCCCCTTAGTCAAGGTTCTGTGGAGAAACCACGGTCAGGAGGAGCACACCTGGGAACCGCAGGATCTGATGAGGCAAAGATACCCGGAGTTGTTCAGTCAGGTACATCTCACCACCTCTCGGTATACTATAGACTGCCTTTTTGTTTTGAAATGTTAAGACTAGATAAGGAAAATCCAGGACCTAGGCATGCGCACTTAATCAGAAAGGTAGGGGCTAATCTTTGTTTATTGGGGAGATTGTCTTCGTTATCAAGCGAACAGTCGCCTGAACCCAATAGAAAGATCGTATGGGTTGTTACAAGTTTAATTTATTCCGATAGAAATCCCCATAGGCTCAACCTCAATTTCGGGGACGAAATTTTTGTTTTGTTTATTGGGATTTGTAACATCCCATTTCCGGCTAGACCCCTAGGAGTCGGTTGGTCGAGTCAGAACCCCAGGGAGCACAAAAAGTGAAAATAAATCGACCAAGTTTTCGGGTCAAGGGTTGGTCACGCCCGTGACCGACCCGTCATGCCCGTGACTTGGGCGTGACTACTTCGACGATCGTCGATCTCCACGAGACGATCGTCGAACGTGCTGTCTGGGCATGTCACGCCCGTGACCAAGGTGTCACGCCCGTGACTAGGGGCGTGACCCCATCGACGATCGTCGATCGCCGTGAGACGATCGTCGAGCTTGCGGCCCGGGCATGTCACGCCCGTGACATGAGTGTCACGCCCGTGACCTAGGGCGTGACCAGCCTTTGACGATCGTCGATCTCAATTCGACGATCGTCGACCTCGAAATTTGCCGTTCGGGCATGTCACGCCCGTGACCTAGAGGTCACGCCCGTGACCTAGAGCGTGACCAGCCTTCGACGATCGTCGATCTCAATTCGACGATCGTCGACCCAATATCTGCCGTTCGGGCCTGTCACGCCCGTGACCCTATGTGTCACGCCCGTGACATTGGCCGAAACGACGGTTCAGGCCCGAAATTATTCCAACACGCGTGGTAATAAATGCTGGTATGGGAAGTTACACCAGGAGTAACTTCCGGCTGTTTTCCTTCCGTAATTATATACTAAATGAGGAAAAGGTGGTCCAATAGAAAATCGCCAGCTGGATACAACGGTTCAGTTTTCCACCGTTTCTTATCCCTGCATCATAACCGAAGCGTTAAGGGGAGGAGCCTTCATGGCCATTAAGGATTTACCCATTCACCTTCCCACTCCCTGACTTATAAAAGCCCACTTAGGAAAAGTGGAGAAGGTTACACGCTCAAGTAATCAGAACAGACCTTTGTTCTTGCTGTAGGAGAAGTTCAGCAAACGCCACCACCGCGCCATGGCACCCCGACGTTCTTCTCGCCTTCAAACCGCGAACAAGGTCCTCCTCTGCTCCTTCTCTTTCATGGGTAGATCTTAGGATTCTTAGAAAGGAGGTTCGCGCTCAACGGAGCCGGATCTATCCCTCGTTTTCGTGGAAAAACCATGAAAAAGGTATTTTGAGTTCGCCGGAAACCGCCACCTCCGGCGGCCAAACCACCGCCGACCGCTAGCCGTCGCCTCAACGGAGGTGGTGGTGGTGGTGGCTGGCCAGGGAAGTGACCGAACGGCCGGCGACGGACCACAGAATGCTTACAGGAAAAATGTTTTCCTGTGCCTGTTCGGGTTCATGAAGAAGATGAACAGTAGATTTAATATATAATACATAGATTATTATATAGTACATATGGAAAAAATAGATTATTTGGATATATGTTGAGGCTGCGAAACGAGGCACGTAGAGGCCGTTTTAGGAAAAATGACCAGACACAAAAGTTGTAGCCCTCGGGGTCTACTTTAATTTAAAATTGATTTTATTCAATTTGGGTGAGTGGTTTGAACACAGCACTCATTTTGGTGGGATCAACACCTAGGCTAACCAGAAATTAAAATGGTTGCCCACGGTTCATAATCTGTCCAAATGACTTGAAATTTGGACTGGAGGTCTAAAATATGTATATCGAGAGGCTGTCCAAAAATGAGAATTTTTGGAGAACTTTTGCCTAAAGTTTTTGTAAAAATTTAATAAACGATATGAAATTAATTAGGAGATGAAATTAAGTCCAAACTCCCCCAAATTTTGGGTGGTGGTCCCTGGCATTAATATTAAGATCTGTACAAGATTTCAACTCGATTGGTCGAGTTTTGAATATGGAAGTATCAAGTCCTAGATAGGTCTTGGTGAGGGGTACTTTGGGGAAAAGTACGATTGGAGATGGAGTGGACAAATCTCCTCAAAAGAGGCTGAAGTTGTTGGCCACTGATTTGTTGGGTCTATGTATACCCTCTTGGGTATCATGGTGTGGCTTAGGGTGGATTTTACCCTAAGAGATTGGCTCAAATCCAACGGGTGGGAGTTTGAGGTTTGTGAAGGACATAGGAGCAAAAGCTCTTGTATGCCCTTGAAATTTGGAGGAGAGGGGGATGATATAATGAAAACCCTCTGGTTGAAATAGTGAAGGAATTGGAGGTAGTTAGGTACCTCGAAAGTTGAGATGTCGGAATAGGATAGAAATGTAATTTAGTTATTTTAAGCACTAAATCTAATCCAAAAATTATGAAACTCGGGAGGAGGGGGTTTTAGGATGTTTTAGACTTATAGTAAAGCTTCTGGAATTTTATGATTATTAAATATTATACTTCATGTGTTAAAGGATTAATTGTCGGAATTATTATTTCAATTATTTGTAGGTTTAAAATTAATTATAATCAGTTGAAATTCTGGATTTAGATCTTTGTTAGTAGCACAATGACCCCTGGATTTTTATAGAATTTTATGTTGAGTAAATCTAGTACCTCATTCACAGATGATAGAAAGGGGCTTTTATGTTTAAAAATTAATTATGGATAAAATACTTGTTGGAAAATTATGAAACTTGGCCAGTGCTAATATTAGGCCTTTATCTGCATGCCATGAATTATTTATAATTTTTGGAAGAATATTTTCTGTACTTGCTTCATAAACAATAGAAGTTAGAGATTATTTCTAAAATAGCTTTAATGCCATTTTGATGATAGAAAAATTATGATACTTAGGATTTAACCTATTGAGATAACCTAGTATTTATCATAAAATTGCTGGACATCTTGCATGAGAATTTAGGGTAGTTCATGTTCAAACCGGTAGTCCTTGGATTTTCGAGGAATTTAATTAAATGCCAAATAAATTAGGAAAATTTCCATTTTCTGGATTTAGGACATTCATATCATGGTAAGTCTCCAGTAAATAATTTAGGGCATTTGGATGAGTAATGGATCATTGCATAACCGGTTCGACATGTAGCCTAGGTCGGTCTGCATTTAGTAAATTGAGAAATGCAATAGGACTTGATCTGAGGAAGTTTTTGGAGTTAAACATTTTGTCTGGGTGGACATTTGTGGAGGAAATTGCAATAGGAAAATATGAAGAGTAGAGAGTAGTAGTGATAGCTAGAGTTAAGAGGTGCTCGGGTTTGGCGAAAGATCGTCTTCCCCGAAGAGTGGAAGGTTTAAAAATCACCCTAGGATAGTCTATCGTAATATGAGAAGGGAATCGGGCTAAGGGAAAACAACCAATAACAATAAGTGCCTTGCGAAAGGGAACTTCGGGCCGTAATGCCGCCGTCTTGGTTCCTAGTGCCCCTTGAGAGCCCTTCACGGGATATACCGGGGGCAGTCCTGGGCTAACGTAAACTGTAATAATAAACTAGCAAGAGTAACTTAGTAACTAGGTTTGCACTTTTCACAAACACTGTTGGCACAGGAAGATTGATGTGAGCTTCGGCTCGGGTGATTTGGAAACGGACATTTGGGTCCAGGGAGCTTCGGCTCGGTTGTTCTGGAGACGGACGGGTTGGTCCGGGGAGCTTCGGCTCGGTTGTTCTGGAGACGGACGGGTTGGTCCGGGGAGCTTCGGCTCGGTTGGTTGGAGACGGACGTTTGGTCCGGGGAGCTTCGGCTCGGTTTTTGTGTGTTTACGATAATCTTGCATGTGCATAAAAATAGGAAAAGTTAAGGTGGTGGGTCTTTCGATATCGGGGAGTTCGATTGCACCGACACCGATATCATTGACTCGGCGGGGTGATTAGCACTTCGCCAACAAAAGTCCGATGCGCCAGCCGGCAAGAGTACGCAGGCGTCCGCTTTGTGCACCAAGCGTTGAGGCGTACGATAGGTCAGACCAGTGGTGCTTTTACTGGTTTTGGAGGTGGGCGAGGCCCAACCCACCGCTTCCGTTTGCCACTACGGAGGTATCCTGGGAGGTAACGGCTCCGAAAGGGGGAACTAAAGGTCTGTGTGCACAGAGTCGGGTGTGTGAGTTGCACTGCATGTTTCATCATACCCACTAGCATGTCATAGCATAATCGATTCATTTAACCCTGACACCTAAAGTATAAGTGGTATGGGACGCTTATACATTAGGACCTGCAAAACGACCCCTTGGTCTATAAGCTTGTGTGGGCAAGTTTATAAATCAAAGGTTAATTTCAATATATAACAACCATTGCTGTTTGATAACCGACACCCCAACGTATAAGTGGTATGGGACACTCTATACGATGGGAGCCTTGCAAAAGATCCCTTTTGCTTATGTGTTCTCGCATAAGTGAAGGTTTAAATTCATATAATTGCTTTTCTTACTGCTAGACCTATTATAACAATTTATTAACTGCTCACCTAACACAACTTGCTAGATTAGTTTCCGCTGCCATCTGTTTCATGTTTAATCTCTACCTTCATGTCCTTCCCTTTCTTCCTCTCCGCTCGGTACCTAGGAGCCATGGGGGAAGGGGTAGGGGATGATATGGCTTAGTCTTTATGGCTAACGGTTTTCGAACCGCATCATTTAGGGGATCGTGGAGCCCAGCATGGAGGAGCAGCCCCAGAGATCGGTGCGCCTAGAGATGGGGCAGTCTAGCTCCGGAGTTCACACAGCCGGGACCGTGAGTCTCGACCTTGAGTAGCTTCTATTTTCGCTTCCGCATGAGAGACTTGTAGTGAGGACATTTTGTACCGGGCATAAGCCCGTATTTTTAGTACTCTGATGATTTCTGTGGACACTCCCTTCGTGGAGCTTTATTATATATATGTGATATTACTATTGTGGACTGCATTACTCTTACTGTTATATTGTGCTACTTTTCTGTGATCGAATTGGCCGGCAGAATCGGCGCCTTGTGGTGATGATCCTTCAGGACGTGAAGGAGTCACCGCAAAGCGGCGGTTCTGGGCTTAAGACCCCGGTGGTTGAAAAAGAAAAAAAAAGGGGGGTCTTACATCTTGAACCATGACAACCCAAACCACTCTCATTTGAGAGATCTGGAGCCCAAAACTGAAAAGAAAAGATTCTAAACGTGCATCCTAAAATCAAGAGGAGAAGTGTCGTTACCTTACGACCTCTCTTCCTAGCCATGAATCAACTTGGTCGGATGAACACAACCGTAATGATCTTGCCTTCGTGGATCTGGACTCCGCTCGCGAAACGGGGCTCCGAAGATTCTCCGGCAGCCGGAGTTGATCTCCTTCTTCCTCCTAGCTCTCCCCTTTCTCTAACACTTAGAAAGAGAAAGAAGATGAGAAAAGTGGGTTTAAAAATGCTATTCCCGGCATTAAATCTGGGAAAGACCAACAACAGCCCTTGGATCCAAAAAGAGGGAACCGAACGACCATGATTCCCCCTGAAAATAAACTTCCTGGGCCAAACACGGCTTGTGACACGCCCGTGTCCGAGGCCATGTTCCTCATTTGCCGTCAAACCAGAAAATCCAGACCAGGACATGGCCTGTGACACGGATTGGGACATGCCCGTGTCTCATGTGACATGCCCGTGTCATGGCCTGTGCGACGACCCATGTGCCCCAAACGACACAGGACCAAAACCTCCCGAGAAGGACACGGCCATGTGACACGCCCGTGTCACATGGCATGTGCTAGACACACATGGGACACGCATGTGTCCCTGGCTGTGTAACTTCCTCAACAAAACCAAATAATGGATCCAAGCAGGACACGGCCACTAACACGCCCGTGTCTCAGGCTGTGTTCCCTCACTTAATGCTTGAAAAGCATTAAGTGCTCGGTGAGGCATTGAGTGACCGACACGGATCTGGGACACTCCCGTGTCCCAGGCCGTGTTCCCTATCCCAACGATCGTCGACCGAAATCTCATCGACCACATGATCTCATCAATATCAAGCATGACATGCCCTGTGACATGCCTGTGTCACAGGCTGTGTCAACCTAGCCAAAACCCATCTTGTCCTGAATAATTCCAATCGTTCCCCGTTTAAGTTTTTGGGGAGTTACAATTCCTCCCCCTATAAAAGAATTGTCCCAAAATTTAATCATGGAAAGTACACAAACTGAAATGGTACCTGATAAGAAAATCTCAGGGTACTCCTCAAGCACGGCCTGCTGTCGCTCCCACGAAAGCTCCTTGCGACCACAGTTGTCCCAACGAACATTTACAAGTTTAACCTCCTTGTTCCGCAACTGTCGAATCTCTGAATCATCTATAGTGATTGGTCGAACTCGCATCCTCAAGTCCTCTTCTATCAGCACTGCTGCTAATTCGATCACCACTCTAGCCTCTACCAAAGCTTTCCTCAAGACGGAGACATGGAAGACATCGTGTAATCACCTCAGCTCCGTGGACAACGCCAACCGGTATGCTACTTCTCCCACCCATTCTATAACCTCGAACGATCCCAAAAACATCGGACTCAACTTCTTGAGTCGGCAAATCCGCGAAACGCATTTGAATTGCTTGTTCTTTAGATAAACACAGTTGTCTACCGCAAACTCCACATTCCTGTGGCGAGCATTAAAATATTTCGCTTGCAGACCTTGAGCTACCTTCATGCGCTCTTGAATGGTTCGCACCAACTCACAAGCATCAGCTTCAACTTCTTTCCCCAAAAGCTTGGTGTCTCCCGCCACTGTCCAAGACATCGGCGTTCAACACTATCTCTCATACAAAGCTTCGTATGGTGCCATCTTTATACTTGCTTGGTAAATATTGTTATATGCGAACTCTACCATGAAGAGATGGTCCTCCCATTTCTTGCTGAAGTCAAGAGTACACATCCTCAGCATATCCTCCATAGTACGGTTCGTTGTCTCAGTCTGCCCATCAGTTTGAGTATGGAAGGCCGTACTGAACTTGAGCTTCGTGCCCAGGCTTTTCTGCACCAACCTCTAGTCCGTAAACGTGAAACGTCCATCGCGGTCACTAACTATGCTCTTCGGAATCCCTTATAGTCGCATAATATTGCGAACGTACAATTCCACAAGCTTCTCCACGATGTCCTCCTTCCGATTTGGGATCAAGTGTGCCACTTTGGTCGAGCGATCAACGATCACCCAAATTGCGTTGTTACCCTGCTGCGATTTAGGTAACCCCTGGACAATATCCATGGAGATATCATCGAATTTCAACTCAGGGATTGGAAGAGGCTTCAAAAACCCGCCCGACTTCTTATACTCGGCCTTCACAAAGGCACAAGTTTTACACCGACTCACATTCAAAGCTACGTCCCGCTTCAGACCAGGCCATCAGTAAGATTTCTTCATATCAAAGTACATCTTTGTACTACCAGGGTGAATGGAGTACTTTGTGAAGTGGGCCTCAAACATCAACTCCTCACGGAGCTTGCCAAACTGCGGTACAAAAATCCTCCCGCCCTTCCTCAGAATCCCATAAATCATTTCCCATGCGCTACCCTCGCCCTTTTGAGCTTCCTTCACGTACGGTTGGAACTCCGCATCAAAACGGGTTGCTTCCCGAATATGATCGGACAAATCGTTATGCATTTCAATCCAGTTCAACCGAGCCACATTAGACTCGCCTCTGGCCACACACTCTATGTCGAGGGAGTCCCAGTCCCGCCTCAATCATTCATCATGAGCTTCGATCCAATTTCCTTGCCTAGAGTATTTTCTACTCAAGGCATCAACCTCCACATTGGCTTTGCCTGGCGTGTATTGAATCACCACATCATAGTCCCTATGGAACTCAACCCACCTGCATTGCCGCATATTTAAGTCCTTCTGATCTAGGAGATACTTCAGACTTTTGTGGTCCTTTAAGATCTCCACTTTCGCACCATAAACAGAGTGCTTCCTCAATTTCAGCGCAAAAATTACCGCAGCCAATTCCAAATCATGGACGGGGTAGATTCTTTTGTGAGGCTTCAACTACTTAGACCCAAAGGCGATCACACTACCATGTTGTACCAAAACGCACCCCAAAACGCATCCGGAGGCGTCGCTGAAAATTTGAAATCCTTCAGTCCCCTTCGGCAGACTTAGGATTGGCGTCGTCATTAGCCTTTCATTCAGGGTATCAAACACCTGATTGTACTCCTGTGTCCACACGAACTTATGATCCTTACGAGTTAGTGAAGTGATGGGTAGAGCTATCTACGGAAATTTCTCCATTAACCTTTGATAGTACCCAGCTAGTCCAAGAAAACTCCGGACCTCTTCCACGGTCCTCAATACTTGCCAATCTTTGATGGCTTCAACTTTCATTGGATCTACTGCCACCCCATCCACACTAATCACATGGCACAAAAACGCCACTTTCTACAACAAGAATTCGCACTTTGAGAACTTTGCATAAAGCTGGTTCTCTCTCAACACTTGCAACACTATCCTCAAGTGAGTCTCGTGCTCTTCTTCCGACTTAGAATAAATAAGAATGTAATCAATAAAGAAGCCTAAAAACGAGTCCAAGTATTTGTAAAATACTCGGTTCATCAAGTCCATGAATACAGATGGTGCATTCGTCAGCCCGAACGACATCACCGAGAACTCAAAGTGACCATACCTCATACCAAACGCTGTCTTGGGTATGTCCTCGTCTCGAATTCGTAACTGGTAGTATCCTCACTTCAAGTCTAACTTGGAATACACCACCGACCCCACCAACTGGTGGAACAGATCGTCTATCCGAGGAATCAGATACTTATTCTTGATGGTCAATTTCTTCAACTCTCGGTAGTCTATAAACAACCGCATACTACCGTCTTTCTTCTTTACGAACAACACTGGCGCGCTCCACGGTGAAGAAATGGGTCTGATATACCCCTGCTCCAAAAGTTCCTACAATTGAACTTTGTGTTCGGCCAACTCCTTTGGTGCCATCCTAAAGGTAGGACGCGATACCGGCCTAGCCTCTAGCACTAACTTGATAGAGAAATCAATCTCTCGTTGAGGAGGTACTCCCGGAAGCTCCTCCGGAAACACATCTTCAAACTCTGCCACTACGGGTACTTCTCGAAGAGATAACCTGGAAAGGCTAACCTACAACAATGCTACAAGTGCTACACCTCCTTGGTTGACCGCCCGTACTAACTGCATGGCCGAAACTAAGGAACATGCCACTCTGTAAAGACCCTCAAACTTGTCTTCTGCTTGCCCTTCGCCACTCAGGGTTACAACCTTGGACAGGAAGTCAATACTGGCTCATTGCTCTGCTATCCAGTCCATCCCCAATATTACGTCAAACTCAGCTGATAGTAAGACTTCCGCTATCAACATGAAGTCGACTCCGTCTAAACTCCAACATATACGTCCTTTAGCCCTGGTAGTCATGGATGACCCATTGGGAATGCACACTATCATCTCTGCGTCTGTCAAGAAAGACTCAACTCCAATCCTCCGGATAAAGCTTTCCACAAGGAAGAAGTGCGACGCTCCCGTATCAAACAATACGTTAGAGGGGTACCAAGAAACAATCACAAAGCCTAAACACATACAACAAACATAAATGGCTTGAATATATGAAAACCAAAAGGTGAAAGTTTAACTCCCATACCTGTCACAACATCGGGTTGACGGATCGCTTCTTGTTGCCCAAGGTTATAGGCCTTTGGCTACACTGGTTGAAACCGAGAAGCACTCGACTCCGCTATCTTCCCTTTCTCTATGGTACTGGGGTTGGAGCGCACCGTCTGCTCCTGCCTTGGCTTTTGCTCAGTGCCTCATTGAGTACAAAATCTTGCTATGTGCCCTGCCTTTCCACAAATATAGCACGTCAAAGGTCCCTTAGAGCGAGACCCTCCGAACGTCTAGTTACTTTTCTCACCGGACTTGTACGGGTGAGGCCTCTTCTTCCATCTGCTCCCTTCCGACTTCCTGTGGGATTGAGAAGGCTTCCCTTCCCCTTGCTTGGGTGTGAAACACTTGCGTCGTTGGGTTCGCTCTATATCGCTTTCCAAAATACTGGCCGCCTCAACCAATTCATTGAAACCCGCGCGTTTCATAGATATGAGGGGTTGCCTCAGATTCTCCCTCAATCCGTGGTAGAAGAGGTTGTCTCTCTCCTCATCATTTGCCATACTCGTTCCCACACAATGACCCAACCGAGTGAATTCCTAAACATACTAGTCCACGGTCTTGTCTCATTGCACCAAGTGCAGAAAATATCTCTAGAGGGATAACTTGTCGACGTGGGAATGTACTTCTTCAGGAAAGCATTCCCAAACTCATCAGTGGATGAGGTACGTCCATGAAACTGCCGGCCATTGTGGCACACCCACAACAACTTGGCGTCTCCTTCCAACATGAAGGTTACAAACTCTGCTTTCTTCTCTTCTAGCGTCTCTACCGCCCTCAAAAGCTCCTAAATCCGAGCCCACCAATCCTCTGTACCAGTTAGCGTACTGACTCTTTTAAAGGTTAAAGGGTGGAAGCTCAGGAAATACTTCATTTGCCGTCACCATGCCTGATAATTACCCTTTCGGCCAGCGGCTATGCCCGCCTGGGTTCTTCGCCCGGCACGCCGTCGCCATATCCGGGGTAGCAGGAGTTGCTACCTGAGCAACGGGGGCTGCTACTTGTGCTGTCGCTGCAGCTTGGGCCGCCACCATTGCTTCTGCAAGCATGCGGCAAAAGTCGTCCGGGGTTACCCCCATGACTAAAGGACCTTGCGCAGTAGCACTACTCGCCGAGAGCTCTTCTACTGGACTCGACATTCCCTCCTCGTTGCTTGCACTCTTAACACAAGCAAAGAAAAAACAAATCAGTCTCTAATCGCAAGACTCAAACACAAGGACAATCATGTTCCCGCAATACTCCTATGTTGATTACTTCTTATATGCGATTCGATTATTACTTTCAATCACGAATCCATACCTTGGAACGCTAACCTGGCTCTGAAAACAAATTATAACCCTCCCCTATAATGACCGTATAATATGGGTCTGGTCGGGGCCCCATAACATATAGACGCCACAGCTTCAGCATTATAAGATGATATTTACTACCCGATCTCAAAACTCAGAACAAAACACAGCGGAAACAAATTAAACAACTAGAAGTTATCAAACACTAACAGGAGTATCAAATGGCCTTAAGGCCTTACACAAAGAGTGTCTAACATATAAAGACCACAAGGTCAATCATCAACGTGCAAAAGCTCTCCTAAGCTACCTCGGCGTGCAAGCCGAATAATGTCTAAAAAATGTATCATACAATCACAAGAAGCAAACTAAAAATACAACAACACTTCATGAGGCTTATGGATTTTTTCCCAGCGCACTAGCTCCCGCTTGCGATCCTTGCCATGTAAAGATTTGAAGTAAAGTGGGTCAGCAAAGGCTGACCTCTACTGTTAACCTACACATCGTCTCCCGGCCGCCCCGAACGGACCCTGGGGTACCCCTCCAACCTGCAAGTCAGCACTTCGTATACAATATACATAAATTTATAAAGCTTTAAAAAAGGTTTGGATGTCTCATACAACAAACACTATTTTTATGTTGAGAATAGTGTGAAAGGGGCCTACTATACAACATGTATGCAAACCTAGGATTCGCCCAAGGCACCTTATCTCGTATGCATCTAACACATCTTCAAACAACTGGGTACTTCTGTTTCCCCATTGTCATAAAGCCGCAAACAAAAGGGAACTACTATGTCCCTAACGGCCCAAGCGTCGTACATAGAAATCGTGCAAAAGGCCCACCCACACAGGGGTCTTTAACCCCAGGCTTGCTAGCAAATTCTGACTTCTCACGTCAGGATTGTGTCTCACACACAAACCGATTCTAAGAACCCTTGTTGGACCCCACCTGCTCATGGCTTCATTGCTTGGGCTTGCCCTACGCTCGACGTTCTTGTCAGTCTCACAGAAGGGGACTAGTCTCGCCGGGACAGTCTCCCCACATGACTTTAACATCACAGGATAGCCAGCGAACCACGGAGACATAGCCACGCCTTAGCACATCACAACCATAAACTTTCCCACCATAATCCACCATTTGTACTACAACGTTCCCGCACACCAAGGAAACCATCTACCGCCAAAGCGGAGCTAACCTTGTATGGCTCTGGCTACGAGTACTCACACAAGAAAAGGGGGAAAACACATACATCACAACGACATCTTGCCCCAACGGATTTCTACCGAATCCTCAAGGATCGCTATGAAACTTCAACGAGTCGGAATAACGGTCGCGACTACGGCTTCACCCACAATGCCTAATCCATTTACGGAGCGGATCTCTTTTTTAAAATCATGTCGAGGATGAACACAATCGACTCGGAGATTCCTCTTGAACCATGACAACCCAAACCCCTCTCATTTGAGAGATCTGGAGCCCAAAACTGAAAAGAAAAGATTCTAAACGTGCATCCTAAAACCAAGAGGAGAAGTTTCGTTACCTTACGGCCTCCCTTCCTAGCCATGGAGAAACTTGGTCAGATGAACACCACCACAATGATCTTGCATTCGCAAATCTGGATACCGCTCGCGAAACGGGGCTCCGAAGCTTCACCGGCAGTCGGAGTTGATCTCCTTCTTCCTCCTAGCTGTCCCCTCTCTCTAACACTTAAAAAGAGAAAGAAGATGGGAAATGAGGGTTTGAAAACCCTATTCCCGGCCTTAAATATGGGAAAGACCAACAACAGCCCTTGGATCCAAAAAGAAGGAACTGAACGACCACGATTCGCCCTGAAAATAAACTTCCTTGGCCGAACATGGCTTGTGACACGCCCGTGTCCGAGGCCATTTTCCTCATTCGCCGTCAAACAAGAATATCCCGACCAGGACATGGCCTGTGACACATCTTGGTACACGCCCGTGTATCATGTGACACTCCCGTGTCAAGGCCCGTGTCACAGCCCGTGTGCCCCAAACGACACAGGACCAAAACATCCCGAGAAGGACACGACCATGTGAAATGCCCGTGTCACATGTCGTGTGCTAGACACGCCTGGGAAACGCCCGTGTCCCTGACCGTGTAACTTCCTCAGCACATACCAGCTATCGAATCCGAGCATGACATGACCACTGACACGCCCATGTCTCAGGCTGTGTGCCCTCACTCACTGCTTGAAAAGCGTTGAGTGCTTAGTGAGGCGTTGAGTGACTTACACGGCCCCAGGACACGCCCGTATCCCAGGCCCTGTTCCCTATCTTAATGCTCGTCGACCGAAATCTCGTCGACCACATGATCTCATCGATCTCTAGCACGATACGCCCTGTGACTCGCCCGTGTCACAGGCCGTGTCAACCTAGCCATAACCCATATTGGCCTGAATAATGCCAATCGTTCCCCTTTTAAGTTTTTGGGGCGTTATACTTAGCCTTCTGGGCGTTATCTTGATCTTCTTTTTGCTTACTATGGTCTTAATTTTACCAGCCGAAGCATCCGCTTTGGCATTGGCAAACAACTCCAGTACTTCCCTCTTCCATACAAGACAAGGCTCTGTTACGACAAAAGCAAGGTTAGATTTCTGCAAATGATTAAGAACCTACTGAACTTCTATATCAATGAATCCATTTTGAACCACCTCTACTCCTTCGAAGAGGAAATCCGATCCCTTGGGCGCCATTTCTTTAGAGAATTTGAGAATGCTAGCGAAAGAGGCTTCCCGTCGATTTAGCGAATGCGGGCGGGAGAGGGTAAGGAATAGTTACTTGGCATATTTCACAAGACCTTCTATTTATAGGTATTGTTAAAAGGAAGGCGGAAAGTAACTAATCCATATTTGTTGTTTAATTTTGATCAATGGCCAGGATTGAATACCGACCCATATCCGCAGTCCGTCTTTTCTCCAGTATTTGTTAAGTGGGCTTAATTAGCTTAATACCAGTTTTATTTAGTAATTAAATTTTCGATTAGCCCCTAACTGTGTTGTCCTAACTTGTAGGGATAAAATAGACCTGCAGTACACATTCTAAAACGTGTTCTATTGGGGGTGCAATTAGATAAAATTTCAATAACCTTATATTAATTTCAACTTAGAGATTATTAGCCCCCAAACTCAATTGACTCAACCAAATTTTGATACTAACCTAGCTTTATATTTCTTATGTAATATATCTTTCGGTACGCTGAGACAAGTTACATTTTATGGCATGGTGAACATGTAAGCCACTAACACATGTATTTAGAAGAGTTGTTGTTTTTACATCTTCTTGGTAATTTGTTTCAATTACCCTTCTTATACATGAGTAATCAATTTTGAAATTAAGTGGTAGAATTAAAGAAATATGAAGTCTACTTATCTCTGCTCTGTAGACTTGAAGTCCATGCTGGATTCATAGTTTTTTAGCATACCAGCAACTTTGCTTCTGAGCTCTAGCCTTTGATGTTCATCTGGCTTTCCTTTGTAAGCTCCCAATTAATAATTTCACTTGTCATTGACATTTAGTGCATGATGATAAGTTGAATCATTTCTTGTATCCATACATGGGTCTGGTACTACACTGTCCAAGGACCATAAATGTTTATGGCCACTTGGACTATCCTGCAAGACAGAATTACCATCCCTTAAGAACCCAAGCTAAGTTGGGTCCTAGGTTCTTGTTTGCTTGAAAAAGAATATGTCTACCTACAAGAGTCCTGTCAAGAAGACTTTCTCTTGCCCTTGACACACTAGGGTTGTACCCACAATCTATGGCAAAGTTTCCCACTTTGCTAGAGCACAAACACTCATGAATATTGTATCTTCTTTTCTGAGCAGGTCTGACAACATGGTTGAGAGTAGACTGAACAGAAGGAGCAGCTTCCTAATTCAAAAATCTCTTATCCACAGTCTGACTGATAGTGGTTCTAACATGATAAGAGCTAGGTTTTTCACAACGTCTATCAGTAGAAGTTCTCCTTGCATAGTACATGGTGTTGGTGTCCTTGGAAGTTTCTAAGTCTTGCATCCTGTTAGATTTACCCTTGGTCAGAGTGTGAGCAGGGAGATTTTGAGAAAAGGCCAATGCATTGCTCAAGAGAGATGGAGCTGGTACATTAAATACAAAAGTTCCAGGATGGGCCTTTTGCACTTCTTCATGGGGAGCCTTCTGAGCACTCAGACCCATGTCTTTTCTCCTACCATTGTAAGAGACATTTGTTGTTTTTCAAGGAAGATTCCCATTCCTCCAGTAACCATCCATGGGGTCTTGGTCATACCTGTTAGAAGGGAGAATTACCTTGTGAAAGGTAGCTTGAGGCCTGACAATAACTTGGCCTTTTTTCTGATATTCGATTACTTTATAAATCCACTCAGATTCAGATCTTCTCTTGATAGAATCTATCTTACAGAACTTAGCCACAATTCTCCTCTCCCTATCAAGTTTCTCTTCAAGATCTTGATGATAGTGTCCTTGTATTTTAATGACTCCACATGGATATCTACCATGATTTTCAGATAAGCCGCTTCACTCTCTTTTACACATAGGAAGGATGAAGCTTCATCAAGTTGGGAAGCAGTCTTCTGTAGGGAGGCTATTTCCTCTTCTTGTTTCTTAACAAGCAGCTTTCTTTCCTTGAAAGGTTTCAGAAGGGAAGCATGTTTGTCAATCAATTGATTGATATCATCATCTATCAAAGGTACCTCATCATCACTAGATGAGGAGACATCAGAGTCTGTACAAGATTCATTTACAGACTCTGAGGATGATCTAGATAGGGAATGCACATTATTTTGACTAGGCTGATCTTGGCAAGATTCTACTTTTGGGGTAGCTATTTGTCCATGGCATATGCATTCCCCTTCTTCAGCATCATCCATGAGAGGTCTAAGTTGTTAGCCTAAATCACCTAGAGGGGGGTGAATAGGTGAAATGCATGTCAAATGCGGAATTAAAAATTAACACAGCACACATCAAGCAATCACAGACGACAAGAGATTTATAGTGGTTCCCCAACCTTGGGTACGTCCACTTTCCTCACCGATCTAGCAAATCACTAGACTCGGCTACTCCACTATCTCGGATTGAAAACAATCCTACACCTCGGAACCACGTTCCTACAAAACTCGATCCAACTGGATCTACAAAACTCAGAAGAAAGATCTTCCTACAAATCTCGGAGAAAAACTCCTACAAGGAAATTTTGGTTTGAGAATAAAAAAAAATCAAAACAACAATCTCAGATCTGGATCTTTGACAGTCTTCTTCTTTAGGAACTTCGGCTTGATCAGAAAAGGTTGAAGATGACTTGAGAGAGATCCACGAATCTGAAAACTAGAACCACCTCGATCGAGAAGATAGATCTGAAATCTTTGAGGCTCGGCGAGATCGAGTGATTCACTTTTGTTTGGATCGCTGGAGAAATAGTCGTTGAAGACGAAGATCGGCGATCCAAAGTTTCTTCCGTGAACAACGATGGCGGCGGCGGCGGCATGAGAATTAGGGTTCACGGAATTTTCTCTTTCTTAAAAAGAATATCTCTGTAATCTTGTTAATTAGTCAATTCTGAAATGACCTATTTATAGGTGGACTCCAACGGTCATAATCTTAATTAAGGATGACACGTGGACCAATCAGAAATGACGGATTCAAAATACTTAAGGCGAATTCGAACTTAGAAGAATTCTGGAAAAGAGAACTGCTATACTCGAGTAAGAGAAGATATACTCGAGTATGGGAATATAGATACTCGAGTGACAAAGAGGAGTATACTCGAGTATGAATAGAGAATTTTACTTGAGAGAAAAATGAACTACTCGAGTATCAGAAGAGATATACTCGAGTATCAGAAAGATATACTCGAGTATCAGAAATATATACTCGAGTGAAAGAAAGATATACTCGAGTGAGAGGGGAAGTTACTCGAGTATCAGAATATGTAACCGGGAAACATTCACTTACTCGAGTATCAAGGTCAATTACTCGAGTATGGAAATACTTACTCGAGTATTAAAATCAACTACTCGAGTATCGAATAATTTACTCGAGTATGAAAAATCAATTACTCGAGTATAGAAATACTTACTCGAGTATTAAAAGAAACTACTCGAGTATAACTACTTGAACTTGCAGGGAGGAGAAGAAATGGATCTACTCGAGTATGATACATGATTTACTCGAGTGATTAAGTTACTTACTCGAGTATGAAAAGAACTACTCGAGTATGACTACTTAACTACTCGAGTATAGATTTATCTACACGAGTATTCAGAGCCTACTCGAGTAAGTCCAACTGATTACTCGAGTATGTCTAACTAACTACTCGAGTATGTCTAACTAGCTACTCGAGTATTAAGTCTGATACTCGAGTATAAAGAAACAGGTTACTCGAGTATTGGGACTTAGAAAGAATTTTTCTGAGGAAATTAGCTCCAATGCTTCTGTCCATCAATCCAAGTGCATGAATGAGAAGTGTATCCCAATAGAGAGGCTATACATGGGCCAACACTTTGGATCACGCAATGAGGGATTACATTGCAATTAGAACCTGCACACATACAACTCAAACAACACATCAAATACATCTTAATTCATCTTAGTTCAAGGTCTGACCTCCTACAAATCTGAGGTATTGTGGAGACAAACCCCAACAATCTCCCCCTATTTGTAGATGTCAGCACTCTCTATACTAAGGTGAATTACTTAAGAGTAAAAGAACAACATGCATATAACAGGAGAATAAACTAAACTAAAGCAGGGTAAACAAAACATTGCCATAATCAGAATTAAATATATATATATAGAAATGTTTTAAGCACAGAAACAAAAGTCCAATTCCACATTCTCAGTTCAACTCAAGATGGGGCATCCTTGTGCATCCTTTCTCTTTTCAGCTCTTGCCTCTCTAGGTAGCTGAAAGGCTTTGGAAAGTAAGTCCTGGGCCTAGGAGGAGCAGCTGGGTTGTTGTGCCCCCAATTTCTGTCATGTAGCCTGATCTTTATCTGAGATGCTTCATAGGCTTTCCACTCTGAATAACTATAGTAATTATCTCTGTTCTCCCCAAGATCAGTCACTAACCTCAAAGTATCAAGAATCAGAGACTTAGAGGTAGGACTCCACACTTCAGCATGAACAACAGGTGGTCTACCTTCAGAAGCTGGCTCTTTTCTGGGTGCAGAACGGCTGGCAGAGGCGCCGTCACCATATTTTCTTTTCTTCTTAGAAGGACCTTGAGAACTGGAAGGAAGATCATCTTGCCATGCTTCAGTATAGGATAGGGGAGGCTCAGTCATATCACCCTCAGGTCTGGGTGAGAAGACTGGCACACCTCCTTGAAAGGTTGCTTGAGCTGAGACATCTGCTGGAGGCTGTTCTGCAAGAGGATCTAGATGCTGAGGTATAATGGTAGGGTCTAGTTGAAACTCAGGGAAGTTTTGATTATGCAGCCAGACAGCAGTGTCATAGGTATAGAATTTGACAGACTGGAGCTGGGAAAGAATGGATTCTTTCAATCCTTTTACTAGTTCACTTACAGCATCTTGAGATTGGGTAGATAGTTGTTTGATTTGAGTTTCAGCCAGTTCAGATAGCTTTTCAACTTGTTCTTTTACGATCTTCTCCCCCTTGCTGATATCTATGGATAGCTGGGCAATTGCTTCATCTCTGAAGGTGCCCACTTCATTACATACTTTCACAACATTAGTTTCAGCTTTCTCATCTAGCTTGAGCTGATTGTGAGCTACTGTCTCTGCCTGGTTTCTTAGCTCACCTATGCTTGTTATGGTGTGATCTATGGCTTTGCCTCCAATATTGAACAGGTGCTTGAGAGTGTCAGTGTTTGCTTGAATTTCAGCAAAGCCTCTGCTCATCTCCTTTTCAAGAGCAGAGACCTTGGAGTTGACTGACTGCAGAGAGGCATCAAAGTAATCTCTCTATTCTTTGAGCATAAGCTCAATCTTTCTTACAAGATCTGAAGAGGAAGAAGAAGAGGGGGCTAAGGTTGATGCAGGGACTGAGGGAGCAGGAGTATTCCAAGGGGGGATCTCTTCCACAGTCACTGAGCTCACAGCTCTTTTGGTTGGAATTATCTCTATGGAATCACAAGGGTCAGTGAAAGAGGGGAGAGAGAAGTCAAGTGTCCTCAGAGGAGGGTCAACAGGTTCTGGGGAATCCTCCTCATCATCAGACAGGATGATATCATCATGAAGATCTGCTGCTGCTAAGGGAGAGTGAGCAGGGGATGGAGAAGGTTCTGCTGCAGGGGTCTATTCTTCTGTTAGCTCAGGTTCTTTATCATGACTTACAGTATCTGCTGGAGGAGGGGAACTGGTATCTCTCAGTTCTTCAATCATGCTGGCTATGTCTGCAGCTGAAGATAGAGGCTCCTCCTGAACCTGGGTTTCTGGCTGACTTAGAGCTTCTGAGGATATCTGGAGATTTGGAAAGGATGATGGAGAAGGATCTCTGACAGTTTGGACTGGTATCTCTGAAGTCTGTACCTGAAGGGTGGATGAGGCAGGCTCCCCCTCAATTACTGCACCCAGAGTGTCAGCAATTAGATGTTGAGGAGGAGATGGAGTCCTGATCACAGCCTGATGTCTGGGAGCATCTGCTGTTTGGGAGGCCTTAGAGGATTGAGCAGTGTTCTGAAGCTTGATCTCGTATCTTTGTATATAGGAGAGGGTGACTTTCTTCATGTGATGTAGAGGAGTCCCTTTTGAGAAGTCAAACACTGTAGGGTTGATCTCATGGAGGAGGAGGGAGATAATCCTAGCAAAACTGGGATTTTTGACGCTTTCTCGGATCTTGTCCAGTATCATCATTCCGAACTGGAATTTCTTCCTGCAGACAATAGCTTGCATAACGTCGAAAAGATTTTGGGAGATGTCTCTTATGGAGTAGGTCTTACACCATAGGATTTTGGCGATGATGTCAACGAGAAACTTCCCTTCTGAATTGAACAAGGATCGATTCAGGGTTTCACCTCCACCTTCAGGATCTCGACCGCAGAACAGAGAGGTGCGGTCGGCATCTGCCTTGTCTAGGTCATCTTCTTCGTCGACCACTGGCATCCGGAGCAGAGTGGCGACTGAGGTTTTATCCAACCGAATTTCAACTCCCTTTACCTTGGATTTCAGAACTGTGACGTTGTGTCTAACCTTAAGATTTCTGTAGAATTCTTCAACCTCAGGAAGCAGGAGACGGCAGGGTTCTTGAAGAACAAAGGACAATCCGGCCGTGTCCAGGAGAATCAGTAAGTTCTTGAAGTCATCAGAAATCTCTTCAATACCATCTGTTACTAGTTCAGAGCCGATTCCAATCTTGGAGGAGGGAGGAGCCATCGGCGATTCTGCAATGCGAAGGAAACAAGTACGAGGACGACGAAGCTCTGCAACTGCGCTGGGAGACGAAGAGACAGGAATCTTGCGGCGACGGAAGAGGAAGAACAGGGTTCGGGAATACGAGAAGTCGGCGGCTACTTGAGTGAATGAGAAGTGGAAAGGACTTTTTCGTTTTGAATATATATATAAATAATCCTAATTAGGTTTAAAAAGGATTAAGTATAATGACATACCTGAACGAGGCGGCAATTGCTTGGTGCGGATAGAGATTTTGAAAATCCAGAAAAAAATTCCGAGTACTCGAGTAGAGGATGACAGCATACACGAGTATGGGGTTTAGTATACTCGAGTAGGTCACAACATACACGAGTATCAAGTCCTTGACGAGTATTTAGCCGTTTACTCGTGTAGGTGTAACGATGCTCGAGTCTCTAATACTTGAAGAAATTTCCCTGGTAGATGTCTAGTTCCACTAAAAAATTGTACCTCTGAGCAGCCAACACTACTGAAATCTTCTTAATCTTGAGAGTCCATCACTGGTCTTCTTTGTTGAGCAGTCCAAGCTCAGTTTTGAAGAACGAGAACTTGGACTCGTCCAGCGGCTTCGTGAATATATCTGCCACTTGCCTGTCTGTGGAGACATATTGTAGATCTATGTCTCCATTCTCCACATGCTCCCGGATGAAATGATAGCGAAGCTCTATGTGCTTGGTCCGGCTGTGGGAGACTGGGTTGTTGGCTATTGCTATGGCGCTGGAAGAGTCACAGAACAGGGGAATGTTCTGGAATTTCATGTTGTAGTCTTCAAACTGATTCTTGATCCATAAGAGCTGTGCACAACAGCTGCCTGCAGAGATGTACTCTGATTCAGCCGTTGAGATGGCTACACAGTTCTGTTTCTTACTGCTCCAGGAAATGAGTCTCCTTCCGAGGAATTGGCAAGTCCCGGAGGTACTTTTCCTGTCATCTTTGCTACCTGCAAAATCTGCATCTGAAAATCCAATTAGTTCACTATCATTACTTCTTGGGTACCATAAGCCAAGATTTGGTGTACCTTTGAGGTATCTCAAGATTCGCTTTGCAGCGATGTAGTGAGATTCCTTAGAGTTCACCTGAAATCTAGCACATACACATGTTGAGAACATTATATCTGGTCTACTTGCAGTAAGGTAGAGCAAGGACCCAATTATGCTTCTATACTTGGTTTCATCAAAAGGTTTCCCTTTCTCATCCTTGTCCAGAGACATAGCTGAGGCCATTGGAGTCCTCATAGAGGTTTCATTCTCCATTCCGAATTTCTTAAGTAGCTCTTTGGTGAACTTGGTCTGTGAGATGAAAATCCCATCTTCAGATTGTTTCACCTGAAGCCCTAAGAAATACTTCAGCTCTCCCATACTGCTCATTTCAAACTTCCCTTGCATAAGTTTAGAAAACTTCTTGCAGAGGTCGTTATCCGTAGAGCCGAAAATAATGTCGTCGACATAGATCTGCACTAGCAAAATCTTGCCTTTTATTTCCCTAAGAAATAATGTTTTGTCTATCTTTCCTCTTGTGAACTTGTTCTCAAGAAGGAAGCTAGACAGAGTCTCATACCAAGCTCGAGGAGCTTGTTTAAGACCATATAGTGCTTTCTGTAATAAATATACATAATTAGGATGGGTTGAATCAACAAAACCTGGCGGTTGCTCTACGTACACTTCTTCCTTTATGTCACCATTCAGGAAGGCGGACTTTACATCCATCTGATAGACGGTAAAGCCCTTAAGTGCAGCGTAGGCAAGAAATAACCTGATCGCCTCCAGTCTTGCCACTGGAGCATATGTCTGGTCGAAGTCGATTCCTTCTTCTTGACGATATCCCTTGGCGACAAGTCTGGCTTTATTCTTTATAATTGTTCCATCTTCGTCCATCTTGTTCCGGTAGACCCATTTTGTCCCGATGACGTTCTTGTGCTTGGGTCTAGGAACAAGTGTCCAGACTTTGCATCGTTTGAACTGATTCAATTCTTCTTCCATGGCTAGAATCCAGGATGCGTCGGAGTTGGCTTCCTCAAATTTCTTTGGTTCAACCTGTGAGAGAAAACTTAAGTGTAAATTCTTGTTAGTTGTACCTCGACGAGTTCTGACGCCATCCCGAGGATCTCCTATTATTTGGTCAACAGGATGATCCTTCAAGTGTCGGATCTCTAAAGTCCTTGCATCTGGGATCTCTTCAGCCACTGGAGTTGCATCTTCAGCTGGGATGTCTTCTTCATCTTGATCATCCACCTCTCCAATGGTGGTTGTAGAGGGGACCTTGATGAATGTCTCATCTTTATCTTCACTAGGTTCATCCAAGCTAAGTTCTTTCAACTTTGTACCTGCATCTACAATAGGCACACTAGACGAGTTGCTTTGCAACAGACTCGTCTCATCAAATACAAGATGTATCGACTCTTCCACCACCAGAGTTTTTCTATTGAATACTCTATAAGCCTTACTATGGCTACTATATCCTACAAAAATACCTTCAAAGCTTTTCTCGCTAAACTTGGTAGAGTGATACTTCCCGTTGTTGAGCACGAAGCATTTACAGCCAAAGATTCTAAAGTATGAAATGGTTGGTTGTCTGCCTTTTAGAAGTTCGTAAGGAGTCTTATCATGGTTCTTGTTGATGAGTGCTCGATTTTGCACGTGACACGCGGTGTTGACGGCTTCAGCCCAGAAATACTCCGGAAGTGAGGCATCACTCAACATGGTCCGACAAGCCTCTATGAGTGTTCTGTTCCTTCTCTCAGCTACTCCATTTTGCTGTGGAGTGCGAGGAGAGGAAAACTCATGAAAGATACCTTGACTTTCACAAAATTTTGCCATGGCTCCAGATTTGAATTCCGTTCCATTGTCACTTCTGATTTTGACTACGGAACAGTTGTATTCATTCTGGATCTGCCTCACAAAATTAGTGAAAATACCGAAGGTATCTGACTTGTGTTTCAGAAAGAACACCCACGCAAAGCACGAGTAATCATCCACAATAACCAACGTATATTCCTTACCTCCCAAACTTCTAACCTGCAGTGGACCAAACAAGTCCATATGGAGAAGCTGCAAACTTCTATTGGAATCCTTGCCTATTATGCTTTTAAACGAACTTCTTGTTTGCTTGCCTTTGATACAAGCGTGACAAGGACTGTCCATAACGCACTTGACATTAGGTACATCACGCACTAAGTTTTGAGAGAATAATTTATTAATAGTTTTGAAATTAATATGTGCTAGTCTCTTGTTCCATTGGTCACCAAGAGATGCACTACTTTTTGCTAACAAACACACTGGTGTCGAAGAGTCTATACAGATGAAGTTTAAACCGAAAATATTTCTGCTTCGAGTGCCAGATAAGATAGTTTCCATGTTGTCAACCGATTTTATCAAACACTTGTCAGCATGAAATTCAACTACGTATCCTTTGTCGCATAGTTGGCTTATGCTGATGAGATTGTGTTCCAATCCTTCAACATATGCTACATTCGAAAAGGATACACTGCCATTAGAAATCATACCATAGCCTTTCGTGATTCCTCGATCTGAACCTCCAAAGATGACCTTTGGTCCGTTGCAGACTGGGGTGTAATTCTGTAGTAGGCTCCTTGTCCCGGTCATATGCCGAGAGCATCCACTGTCCAAATACCAGATTGGCGTTTTGGTGGCCTTTGGACATACCTGCAATTACAATCATTTAGCCTTAGGAACCCAAACAAGTTTGGGTCCTTGGTCTCGAGTTAGAGTACTCCCCCTACGAGTATTAGCCTCATGAGTGGTCACTCTCACGTTGCTAACTTTAGGGGTTGCAGCATTTTCAGGATTGAACCAACAATCACTGGCAAAATGACCAATTCTGCCACAGCACCAACAGTTGAACCTGTTGTATCTTTGCCTTGTGTAGTCCTGCTTGACTTTCTGGAATGAAGGTCCAGCAGGAGCTTTACTCTTGGAGGAAGAGGCTTCATGATGATGGCAGTTACATGAGGTCTTCTCCTTCATAGGCTTTTCTACAATGGGTTTTACTTTTGGTGTCTTTTTGAAATTATGACCATGAGCATAAGGTCCATAGCTTTGAAGCTGAATCTCCTCATAAGGTGCCTTGAAGACACTCTCGCCAAAGTTACGAGTACGAGTCCAGCCTTGGTATCTTGACTTAGGCTTCTCAGGGATCGGCCTAGAAAAGTGTCCGTAGGTCGACTCATAATCGAGTTCGTTCGTGGGAAAGATAACTTTCTTGAACACAACAGGTTCCAAGGGAGCTTTCCCTTTTTCTTCAGCTAGAGCCTTCCGGGCAGCCTTATTCTTTCTCTTGGCCTTGTTTCTCCTAGAGGATTTACTAGAAGAGACAATGTGGCCTAAACCAGCACCCTTGGCCTTAGCAGAGAATTCAGCAACGATTGGAAGAACTGTCTTAGGCTTGGAGAAACTCTCAACAAGCTTCTTTTCAGCCTCGAGTTGTCGTTCCAATTCTTTGATGATTTCGTCTTTAAGGTCGATGTGCTTGAGAGCTTTATTGTATCCCTCCATAGCTGCATTGAGGTTCTCTTGAAGAGAGTTAGTCTTATCGACTTCTTCTCTCAAGCTGCTCTCACTAGCTCGTAGAGTATTTATCTCTTTGGCTTGAGTTTTCATTAATCTACGACATTTTTCGTAAGCGGTGAGTAACTCCTTATACTGACCCATGAGCTCAGATTCATCTTCAGAGAAATATCCCTCTTGCTCATTGTCATCATCAGAATCAGAGAGAGGAGTGTGAGATTTTACCTCCCCAGAAAACTGGGGGACTTGTTCATCATCTGAATGAGCCATGAGCCCAAAGTAAGCTTCCTCTTCTTCGCTCGACTCAGATGAGTCAGAATCGCTGAGAGTTTTGCTCTTCTTGGCTACTAAGCTTTTCTCTTTCCTGTTCTTATGGTGTGAGGATTTCTTTTCCTCTCTTCTTCCACCCTCTTTCTTTTTGTGAGGGCAATCGGCGATGACGTGACCTGGCTTATTGCAGCAATAACAAATGATGTCAGTTGAGATCTATTTGTTCTGTTTAGAATTATACCTGTCATGGCTGCTTGAGCCTTTCTTCTAATGATCACCATCATGTCGTGATCTTCTATATGAGGCATCCTTGCCTCTCCATTGCTTCTTCTTGTTCAAAAACTTCTTGAACTGCCTTGAGAGTAGGGAGAACTCTCCATCAGATAGTTCTGAGCCAGATGAGCTAGGCTCAGATGATTCTTCTTCATCAGCCTCAGGAACTGGGGCAGGAGAGCTAGCCTTTATTTTCCTTGAGCTATCTTCCTTTAGAGCGACAGATTTCTCCTTGGATGCAGACCTGCTTGTCTCTTCTTCAGCTTTTCTTGAGTTGATTTGCAGCTTGTAAGACATAAGCTTTCCGAACAGATTCTGCGGGTCCGTCTCAGCTAACCTTCCAAACTCCCGAATGGCACATACCTTATTGTCCCATTCCTTGGTTAGGGATCTTAAGAATTTGTCATTGAGTTCCCCGTTGGTGAAGACTCAGCCATAAACTCTTAGGCCGTTCACTATCTTGAAAAAGTTCTCGAACGTGTCAGCTATGGCTTCCTTGTGACCTTGCCGGAAGGCTTCATACTTTTGATTCAGAAGGGATCTCCGATCATCCCTCACTTCCTCTGTACCTTCCATTAGAGTCACTAGGGATTGCCACATCTCCTTGGCAGATTGGCAATGAATCAGATTTTGCAGCATTGAGTCATCGACTGCACTTGCTATGATATTCTTTGCTTTCTTGTCCAGAGAGACAAGTGCAATCTCATCCTTGTCTAGATCCATCAATTTCTTTGGTACCTTTCTGGTTGGATCTATTGTTGATGCGGTCATAGGAACATGAGGACCTTCTTCAACAATCATGAAGATCCGAGGGTCTACAGCTTCCATGAAGAATTTGACCCTTTCCTTCCACATAGGAAAGTTGTTCTTGGTGCAGATAGGGAGCTTGGCAAAATCCTTAGTCTTACTCATGCTTGATACTCATCTTAGAAGGATACGATCAAGGTGTTAACCTTTTAACGATCAACCTCCCTCTGATACCAATTGAGAGGTCTAAGTTGTTAGCCTAAATCACCTAGAGGGGGGTGAATAGGTGAAATGCGTGTCAAATGCGGAATTAAAAATTAACACAGCACACATCAAGCAATCACAGACGACAAGAGATTTATAGTGGTTCCCCAACCTTGGGTACGTCCACTTTCCTCACCGATCTAGCAAATCACTAGACTCGGCTACTCCACTATCTCGGATTGAAAACAATCCTACACCTCGGAACCACGTTCCTACAAAACTCGATCCAACTGGATCTACAAAACTCGGAAGAAAGATCTTCCTACAAATCTCGGAGAAAAACTTCTACAAGGAAATTTTGGTTTGAGAATAAAAAAAAATCAAAACAACAATCTCAGATCTGGATCTTTGACAGTCTTCTTCTTTAGGAACTTCGGCTTGATCAGAAAAGGTTGAAGATGACTTGAGAGAGATCCACGAATCTGAAAACTAGAACCACCTCGATCGAGAAGATAGATCTGAAATCTTTGAGGCTCGGCGAGATCGAGTGATTCACTTTTGTCTGGATCGCTGGAGAAATAGTCGTTGAAGACGAAGATCGGCGATCCAAAGTTTCTTCCGTGAACAACGATGGCGGCGGCGGCGGCGTGAGAATTAGGGTTCACGGAATTTTCTCTTTCTTAAAAAGAATATCTCTGTAATCTTGTTAATTAGTCAATTCTGAAATGACCTATTTATAGGTGGACTCCAACGGTCATAATCTTAATTAAGGATGACACGTGGACCAATCAGAAATGACGGATTCAAAATACTTAAGGCGAATTCGAACTTAGAAGAATTCTGGAAAAGAGAACTGCTATACTCGAGTAAGAGAAGATATACTCGAGTATGGGAATATAGATACTCGAGTGACAAAGAGGAGTATACTCGAGTATGAATAGAGAATTTTACTTGAGAGAAAAATGAACTACTCGAGTATCAGAAGAGATATACTCGAGTATCAGAAAGATATACTCGAGTATCAGAAATATATACTCGAGTGAAAGAAAGATATACTCGAGTGAGAGGGGAAGTTACTCGAGTATCAGAATATGTAACCGGGAAACATTCACTTACTCGAGTATCAAGGTCAATTACTCGAGTATGGAAATACTTACTCGAGTATTAAAATCAACTACTCGAGTATCGAATAATTTACTCGAGTATGAAAAATCAATTACTCAAGTATAGAAATACTTACTCGAGTATTAAAAGAAACTACTCGAGTATAACTACTTGAACTTGCAGGGAGGAGAAGAAATGGATCTACTCGAGTATGATACATGATTTACTCGAGTGATTAAGTTACTTACTCGAGTATGAAAAGAACTACTCGAGTATGACTACTTAACTACTCGAGTATAGATTTATCTACACGAGTATTTAGAGCCTACTCGAGTAAGTCTAACTGATTACTCGAGTATGTCTAACTAACTACTCGAGTATGTCTAACTAGCTACTCGAGTATTAAGTCTGATACTCGAGTATAAAAAAACAGGTTACTCGAGTATTGGGACTTAGAAAGAATTTTTCTGAGGAAATTAGCTCCAATGCTTCTGTCCATCAATCCAAGTGCATGAAAGAGAAGTGTATCCCAATAGAGAGGCTATACATGGGCCAACACTTTGGATCACGCAATGAGGGATTACATTGCATAGTCCTGTGTTTGGTGACCCATTATAGACTGACATTGGTCTACACTTGGCAATTAGAACCTGCACACATACAACTCAAACACCACATCAAATACATCTTAATTCATCTTAGTTCAAGGTCTGACCTCCTATAAATCTGATGTATTGTGGAGACAAACCCCAACAATCCACCTCTGTGTCACTCTATAAATGTGACAGCGGGGCCCTGATTCTTGGTCTTGCATTTGGAAGGACTTTGTCATCACCAAGAGCAGCCAATAGCCCAATGCTGATCTTTTCATCTCTGCAGATTTGCTGCTCCATATAGTTACTCATCTTATGGTTCATCCTTAAACACATAATTTTAACCTTTTAGCTATCCTTGGAGGTCAATTCAGACTGTTAGGTCCTTTTTGAGTAACCTCCCTCTAATACCACTTGAAAGTCTTTAATTTCAAGGATAGCTAAATCACCAAGAAGGGGGTGAATAGGTTATTGGTCTCTTTATTAGTTCTATTCTTTTCTTTTAGTTTGCTTCTTGAGTGGTAGGTTAATGTCTGCTTTCAAGATGATTTACCCTGCACAAAGAAAACAACACAGCAAAGCATACATATATTTATAGTTGTTCCCCACCTGGGTACATCAACTTTCCCTCCCACCTATCCAACTATATTATTGGACTAAGCACTTCTCCAAAATGCTCCAAGGAGCTTACACCTCAGGCCCTCAGCCTTACACTTAGGTTCTCTTCAGAACCCTACCTCAGAACCACAAAGGTTCCTACCTCAGAGCCCTGCAGTGCTCCTACAACTCAGTGTTCCTCAAAACACCTACCTCAGCCTTATCACTAAGGCCTACAACTAAGGCTTTTCAGCCCTACCATTTTAGGTACTAGGCCCTACTCTCAGAGTGCTATAACACTCCTACATCTCAGATCCAGAAGGATCTTACAAGATGGAAATGGGTTGGTGTTGTTCCTTATTGATCACAAGAGGAATTCCTCTGTGACAATCAGCCTTGGGTGAGTAAGACTCAACCCCCCACTATGATTCCAGGAGAGTATTCTTGTGTCAACATAACTAGATAGAGTGTACCTCAGTCCCAACTACTTCACAACAACAAGTTTATGCACTTGAGCTAGAAGAAACTTTCAGAATACTATTTTGCCTCTTTCTAAAATGAACCAAAGATTCAGCTTTCTCTTCTTCACAGCAACAATGATGTAGAAGCTTTGGCATATGCTGGGAGCAACTAGCATATCTGTTTCTCTACTTCTTTATGAACTGAGCTAACTCCTCAGCTCTAACTTCTTCTTCATAGCTCCTCAGGTGTATGTTGTTTTAGAAAGTATTTGCTGGATCTGTGAAGCTCCTATAACAAAGGTTGGCTCTTGCTTCTATCTCTTTCTCAAAGAATAACCATGAGCTTCCTTGCTGGTGAAGATGAAGATGACATCAGCAAACTTGTCATTGAAGATGTTGATCTCAACAGCTAACTTGCCCTTTGTCTTTTTGACTTGAGCTTCCTGTTCTTTTAGCTCCACAATAATGTCGGAGAAGAACAACAACTATGACTTCTTCTATCTCGGTAAAGAGCACTTACTTTTGTTTATTGATACCCAACAGCTCTTTTAGTAGTGGGTCTAACACTTTTAATGTTGGCTGCAGTTTTTCTTTAACGCCAACTGTCATACAGTAGGTCTACAAAAACCATTATCGCGTACTGTAGCCATCCCACCACTTATTTGAAATATGTTGACTTCTTGACTTACAGACATCACCAGCTATGGACTTAGCCGAAAAACCAACCAACATTAGTATAGGCGTGGAGTGAGTAAGCATCAATCAACGCAAAGTCACTTGGACAGATTTTCTCTCTTAACGGTGAGTGAGTAGCCTTCACTCAACGCTAAACTACTTGAAATATAAATCTATTTCTAGGCATTGAGAGCGTTGAGTGAACAACCCTCACTCAACGCCATTTGTCTTAGCCATATATCTGCTTCTTCAACAACTGAAGCGTTGAGAGCGTTGAGTGAGCATGCCTTACTCAACGCTATTTTCTTTTATCTCATTCTTATATAAAGGCGTTGAGAGCGTTGAGTTAGCATGCCTCACTCAACGCTTTTTGACTTTGCTAATTTTTTGTGTTTAAAACCACTAATCTTATACTGTCTTACTTTGAACTTAGTTCGACGAATGGTGAATCTAAGCTCGACGAACTTAAAACTCAGTTCGACGAACTCTCATCTGAGCTCGATGAACTCAGAATCTCAAGCTCTGAACTTAGCTCGACGAAATGTGAGTTGAGCTCGTCGAACTCTGAACTGAGCTCGATGAACTCAAAACTCAAGCTTTGAAATTAGTTCAACCAGTTCAACTTATAGCCTTTTTGCTGAATGGCGTTGAGTGTGTCTTCATCACTCAACTCTAAAACACTTGGCCAACTTTCTCTTAGTAGTATAGCGTTGAGTGAGTTGACTTCACTCAACGCCTGTGGAATTGGCAACATTTCAGCTCATTCCAACTTTAGGCTTTTACTTCTTTAGTCTATCTTACAACTTTTTGTTGTATGGCGTTGAGTGTGTTGACTTCACTCAACGCATGTGGAGTTGGCCATTTTCTCAGCTTGCCACTACCTTTCCTTTGACTGTATAGGCTTCACTCAGCGCTATAAGTCATCTGGCATTGAGTGACTGATCTTCACTCAATGACTGTGAACTTAAATAATTATCTATCTTTCCACCACATAGGTAAGAACTTACCTGTCTTAGACACATAGGCTACTTGTCCCATCATAGCTTATCAGGACAAACTGCAATGATTAACCTTAAACACAAGTTAGATAACAACATGTGTATACTTCTTTTGCTGGTCCTTCTTCAAATTCAGTTCATTGGGATCAATGCTCCCAACACCCTCAATGCTTTGAAGAAGGGAGAGCACTTCTGCCCAGCCCAAGAAAGGAACCTCCTTAGCCTGGCCAACTTCCCCGTAAGCCGTTGCACCTCCTTAGCATTCTGAGGCAACCCCAACTCCATGATCGCCTTGACCTTGTCAGGATTAGAATCCACCCCTGCAGGGGTGAGAAGATGATACAAGAACTTGCCCCTACTGGCCCCAAAGATACACTTCAAGGGGTTCAACCTCATTTTGTATCTCCGGAGGGTGCCGAAGGTCTCCTCCATATTGTGGAGGTAGGAGTCCACCTCTCTACTTTTGATCATCAGATCATCCGCATACACCTCCATATTCCTCCCCATTTGCTCATGGAATACCCAATCCATCATCTTTTTATTTATCTCCCCTGCATTTTTCATCCCAGCGGGCATCATCCTGTAGTAGTAGCACCCATCCCCAGTGATGAAGGAGACATCTTTTAGATCGGGGGGGGGGGGGTGCATCTTTATCCGATGATAACCTGAAAAAGCATCTAAGAAACTCATTACAGGAAAATTGATGGCCGAGTCAACCCACGCGTCGATTTGAGGCAAGGGGTAACAATCTTTAGGACTTTATTTTTTAAGCAAAGAGAAATCAACACACATTCTCCACCGGCCGTCTCCTTTTTTTTTACAATTACTACATTAGAAACCCAGTCGGGGTATTGCTAAAGTCTTTGATTATAATGGTAGCTACCTAGAGGGGGATGAATAGGTTATTGCAGTCTTTTATAGTTCCTTATAATATTTTATGACTTATGTCCTACTAAGTATACATAATTCAGCTTTCAAGAACACAATACTCAACACAACAAAACACAAGACACAACACATTAGATTTTATAGTGGTTCCCCAGTGTATGGGTACATCCATTGTCCCTCTCCACCTTTCTAACAGTATGTTAGACAAGGCCCTTCTCCAAAAACTATGACTCCTCAGAGATTACAGCACGATCCCACTAGATCAGTCAGTCTCCACTGAGACTTACAACACAAGCTCATATCCCTCCACATAGTAATCTCCTAACTACCAAACACAGGCACAACTGCACATAACATAGGCTGGGAGAAACAGCCTCACACAAATCCACACAAGGATCGAATCACAGGCCCACAACCCTAACATAGATCTCACAGATCCTTCTCAAAGACTTTATAATTTAGGTTTTACAATAAGATCACACAGATCTCTCACACAGCCTAATCAATCTAGGCCTCAACACAGTTCTATCACAGATCCACAAATATTGAAAGAGGAATGTTGATTCGACTCAAGCGAAATTGCTCCCTTATTTAATTTCTTCCTGGGCTAAGAAAATCTCAACACTATCTGATTCCTAGCAATAAGAAAATTGATCTTCAATGGTCTGTGGCTTGTGCCAGAAATTCTTCAGAATCATGAATCTGTTCTTGCTGATGAAAGAGGGGAAGACGATCCTAAAACAGCTAACTTGTAGGGCAGATTGTGTTTCCTCTTCTTTATTCTTCTATCTATTCAAAGTCTGGCACAAATATCTTTTTCTTCTTCGATTCAGAAAATGATCTTCAGATTTGCCTCAGATTGAATCGTGAAGAAATTTTAGCTAGGGCTTGCCTAAACTAATTCGTCTTCCTAAGAGATATCCTTTGTACTTATTGTAACAGATGTTGATTACACCAGTGAACTCAGAAACCCTTTTGATTTATCAATTTGAAGTTCTTGGCTTTGTAATAATGTCGATGAAGACAACGAACTCCTGCTTCTCATTTTCAAAATTAATTATTGTTATTCAGAAAAGTTAATTTGATATCGATCTCAGGTGCTATTTATAATCCCGTCGATTTGCTGGATGATTGACACGTGCCCATGTTTTAACGGCGGTTAAAACCTCACCTTAATCGAATTGAGATTCATTATAGACTGACGATGACATTAATGTCGAAATGCAGTCTTTAAATAATGAATCTGACATTCATTGAATTGTTGACTTTGCTGACGTCAGCATTAATCTGGACTTAGAAAAATCAAGCATCATTATATAAATCCACAGTTCGATAAACTAAAAATTAAGTTCGACGAACCCAGAGCTCAGTTCGACAAAAAAGTGAAAGATGAGTTCAACGAACTTTTAACTCAGTTCGACGAAATCAGATCTCAGCTCAACGAAAAGTGGATAAGCAATACTCAACTATTGTGGACTTAGAATTTTTGTCAGCTCTTCTCCTTGTCACTACTCCTTGTCTTGCATCACCAATAATCTTATGGTCTGGATGATGCCTCAGATATCTTACTGCTTGAGGCAGTATTGCTTCAATATCTTGTTCTTCATGATGTTGATCTTCATTCGCTTCCTGTAAGCCTTATGCTTCCTCTAAAATGCACACACCGTCAACTTGGTCTTACATTTTAGGAGCAGCTTCCTTCAGAGTGAGCTTTTTCAACAGTAGTTCAGTACCTGTAGAACTAGAAGAAGAGCTTGACAGCTTATTATTAATCATATTTGTTTCATCAAACACTACATTAACTGACTCCTCTAGAACTTGACTTGTAAAGTTGTAGATCCTATCAGACTTACTATGATTATTGTACCAAACAAATATCCCCTCATATGATTCGACAGCAAACTTTGTTTTATAGGATTTCCCATTATTGAGCACAAAGAAATTGCTCCCAAAAATTCTGAGATATGGAAGGTTTGGTTTCCCACCCTTCATAATCTTATAGGGAGTCTTATTATGGCTCTTGGTGATAGAAGTCCTATTAAGGACATGACAGGATGTATTTACAGCCTCAACTTAGAAATATTTTTGGAGAGAAGTGCCATTTTGTAGAGTTCTACCAACCTCTATGAGAGTTCTATTCTTCCTCTCAGCTATCCCATTTTGCTGGGGTGTTCTTGGAGAGAAAATATCTTGTTGTATCCCATGATGTTCAAAGATTCTTGTCATGCATTCAGACTGAAACTCAGTCCTATGGTCACTTCTGATTTTGACCACAGTACTGTTCAACTCATTCTGTATTTGAATGATAAATGTCTTGACGACATCTGAGGTTTTAGCCTTTTTCTTCAAAAAGAATACCCAAACAAATCTTGAAAAGTCATCAACCACCACAAAGGTGTACGCTTTCCTACCTAGAGTATGAAATGTGTAAAACCCCTATCGGTAACATAGCATATAACAGTAGCTCCGGACAGGCCCGACGCCATATACCACAGACAGACCAAAGGGTTACTCATTGAAACAATTCAACCAATAAACACGTCCTACACAGAGCATCTAGCGGAAGTAATTATTAAGATGTGAAAGCAAGAACCCAGCCACAAGCACGAATGTCCACTAACATAACCCAGTAGGAATGAAATACAAAATACACCATAGTACTGGCCTTATGGCCATACAATAGTTCACCAAATTTAAATAGTGTCTTACAAACTTCAGCTCGCATGCCGGCCAAACATGATTTAAACAAGAAAACAAACAAGGCCTTCGAGGGGCGGCTCAACAACTTGGTATTTGGCCCGCTATTTGCCGCTCGGCTCCGCAACACCTGCAATCACAATTCACCGCAACAGTGGCAAATAAGAATAACAGCAAGCTAAAGACGACAAAATTATAACGATTCCGCCCCCAAAGTCGTGGCGGCAATGCTCCTTCCCTGCACTTGTTAGCGTAACAAGCAATAAAGTGAATAAACACAAAATAATAGGTGCATTCTCACACGGCCACACACCCTGTGCTCTCAGGGTACTAACTCGGTGAACTCGGTCAAAAATGCGGTCTCACCACCATCCTTTGGATGGCAAATCTCGTGAGCAATAAAGTCTTTCTCGAATAAGCCTAAGACTCGCACAACTATGTAAATGGCCAGTCCCTGCTTTCTGGTATCTGTCACCAAACCACATAGCCCGTGTCCGGTTCCACAAGCCCGTTGCTCACACCGAACTGTCAAACTTAAGACAAGAGTGTGGGTCAAACTTCCCCGGATCCTAAATTCGATCTTACAATAACATAACCCAGTTATGTTCAAAGCTGGCTCCCAGGCTGCCAAGATAGCAGAAATTTATTTCCGCCCAATTTTCCGAGTGCATCTTGGGGTTAATCCCCAAGGATCCCTGTTGCAATCTACCACGTCGAAACACAAAAATAACCAAAGGCACGAAGTCTTATCAAGCTAATCATGCATAATAAAACATCACCGATCGAGAACATCTTTTCGGGTAGGCTTCACACACCATGCCTATGTCTATTTCTCAATTTTGGACTCTAAATGAAAACAAGGGGGACTTTACATATCTACACGAAGGAACACCACAAACTCGCTGCACACTCGCGGGAGCAGGTTTTCCCTATACAAAAGAAGAAGAGCTTCACATGCTCAAGTAGAGAATCGTTACCCTAGCATTCCTCTTCAGTGCCATGAAAATCTACACGGATGAAAAGCACCGCGATGATCTCACCTCCGTAGCTCTGTACTCGGATTGCGATTTGGCGCTCTGAATCTCCTATAGCCACCGGATCTCACTTCCAACTTCTTCCTTGCTCTCCCCTCTCTCTAGAACTTTAGAAAGAGAAAAATCCAAATAGAATGACGGTTTCTAAGCCCTATTCCCGGGTATATCCCAGCAAGAATAGCCCTGAGCCGTTGGATCCCAAAATAAGGAAACAGACGGACAAATTCACATTCAAAATCTACAACCTGGGCCGAACACGGCTTGCAACACGCCCGTGTCCAAGGCCGTGTGCATCAATCGAAGCTGAAACCGTCGCATCCCGAAAAGAACACGGGCACTTGACATGCCCATGTCAGGCTTGACACGCCCGTGTCATCCAGTACACGCCCGTATAGCTGGGCAAGTTCCTCCATCGATACAGGTCGAGCACCAACTCGAGGAGAACACGGGTATTCGACACGAACGTGTCGAATTTTTCACGCGCGTGTCGGACCAGAACATGCCTTGGCTCAGGCCTTGTCTCTCCCCCAACACAACTCGACTATTAACCCGAGTAGGACACGGCCTAGTACACGTTTGTGTCTCAGGCCGTGTTCGCTATTCAATAATCTTCGACTTCAATTTCGTCGACCACACGGCCTTCGTCGAACCCGAACACGACACGCCGCTGGGACACGCCCGTGTCCCAGGCTGTGTGACCTCAACCAAGTCCCAAATATGGATCAAAACACAACCCGTCGCTCTTTTGAGTTTCGGGGCGTTACAACTCTCTCCCTCTTAAAAGAATTTCGTCCACGAAATAACCAAAAGGAAAAGATACACAAAACTAAAAGCGGTACCTGAGTGGAATAACTCTGGGTACTTCTCAAGCATGGTTTGCTCCCGCTCCCATGAGAGCTCCTCCTGAACGAAATTGACCCAACGAACCTTGAACATATTGATCTCCTTGTTATGAAGTAGCTTGACTTGAGAGTCCTCAATACGAACGTGCTTGACCCTTGTCGTCAACCCTTTGTCCACCGATATTTGATCAACCGCGATAACCTGTGAAGGCTCTTGCACCGCCTTCCGCAACGCTAATATTTGGAATATGTCGTGTAGACCACTTAGCTCCACTGATAGCTTCAATCATTAAGCTTCTTCGCCATTCCGCTTGATGAGTTGTAAATATAACTATATTTTTGTATTTTAATTATGTCATTTTACTTTATTTTTATCTTTTTTTAGTTTATTTTCTTTAATAAAATGCTTCTTTTTTGTAAATTTTATACTAACTTAATTTATTTTTTGTTTTCTGAAAGTTTTCAGAAAAACTGAATTTTTGGCCTGTCACGCCCGTGACCATGCCCGACACGGGCGTGTCAGGCACTTATCGCCAGCAGGTAGCCGACACTCAATGATTCAACCAAGCCCGACACGCCCAACGTCACGCCCGTGTCAAAGCTATTCACGCCCGTGTCGAGGCCGACACGCAACGCTTAATCAAACAGTCAACGCTGCCGACATTGAGCTGCCAGCTGTCCCGGTCATGCCCCCTGCCACGCCCGTGACAATTGTGTCACGCCCGTGTCCTCCACGTGGACCGCCCCGTAGTCAAAGCCCGCGTCAAATCCCCAGATCCAGCTCCCCGTCACGCCCTAGTCACGCCCGTGACTGACACCTGTCACGCCCGTGACCTGGGGCGTGACCGCCACGTTTTCAGCCGAAGTCAAAGCTCCAGTCAAATCACCCGATCAGCTCATGAATAGTAGTGACACGCCCCCCTATAACGCCCGTGACCTAGGGCGTGTCACTCCCGAATTTTTGCCTATAAATACAAGCTTCCAGGAAGCTTTTCTTGCCTCCTTTTTTGGCAACTTTACTTATGGGAGGTGCTGCCCAAGTGAATTCCATGCTTATGTAAGAGATTTTTCTCCCCCCTCCCTTAGTTTGTATTAGCTTTTTCATTCTAGGTTTGTTGTAACCTCTTTTGATTTTAATGAAATATGTAATTTTCTCTCTTTGCAAAGCATGAATGTTTATTTGGAAGCGCCCTTCTTAAGTGATTTTTCGTTATCTTTTTTGTGCATTTTATCTTTTACGTCATTTTTAGCCTTATAACTTAGTTAGATTTAGGATTTTATCGCATTTCTAGCCGTTGTAATGTCCGTTTAATTTTCATTTTTCGCATTTCTTTTGCTTTAGCTTTTCTTTTTATCCTATTTTCATTCTTAAAGACTTTATAAAAACGCCTAAAATGTGTTGTTTTTATTTTCTTTAACTTAGAACTGTTTAGGATCGTACAAACTTTTCGTTCCCTTTTTAGTTTTATTCCACTTTTTATCCATTTTTATAAAAAGTTAAGAATGAAAATATCATCGTTATAATTTTTCGCTCACTTCCATTTTGCGTTTATTTGCAAAACTTTTCGCTCCGTTTAATTTTTATTTTCTCTTTTTATGCATTTCTACCGCATTCTAGCGGTAGAAATGCAGTCGTTTTAATTTTTCAGTCACATTGTTTTTCTTAATTTTTGCATGTGTGTGTGCGTGTATGAGTTAGATTTTATTGCTTTATTTTAATTTCTGTAGAGTGTGTGCGTATGCATTTATTTCCGCCTACTCGTTAAGAGTTAAATGGCGCTCTGCTTTCATTTCCCGCCTACTCGTTTGAGTAGGACTTGTCTTTTTACTGCTTTCATTTTCTTCCTACTCACTTGAGCCGGAAAACTTTGTGTGTGTGCGTGTGTTTACATTTCTGTAGAGTGCGTGTGTGTGATTTTACTTTCCTGTAGAGTGTGTGCGTGTATGAGATTAATTTACCCCCGCCCACTCATTTGAGCTGGGATTCGCATTTACTGCTTTCTTCAGTCCTACTCGTTTGAGTAGGACTTGCAATTTTCAGCTTTCTTTACTGCTTTCTTACTGCTTTCTTTATAGCTTTCTTTATTGCTTTCTAGTGTAAGTGTCCCCATTCCGATGAGTGGCTAACCGCCCTTAGCCCTCAATATCGAAGAGCATTGGGACAAATAAAGTAGCTTTAAATAATTAAAGGTCCTATTTTCTATTTAATTAAATTTCTTAAGGTTTGCCCCGGGTTAACGACGCGTAGGACCGCATAATCGATGTGCGGGCTCTATTTCCGTTATCCATACCCAACGCCGAGAGGCCGCACGTATGGACCGATCACCCTTGGGTAAAGAGAGCGTCGCGCTAACCCTCGAGAGAGGAGGCGCGTGACTCTACCGGATTGGGTTCACCGCCCAATAGCGGGGTTCTCAGCGTAATGCGGGTGTTAAGAGGAATCCTTCGTCGGTCTAGCGATCGGTTGAATAGTCTTAGCGTTCAGGTGAGCGATAGTCCTAGAGATAAGTGAGCTCATTCCTTTGGAACCTCCACGGCCGAGTCTCCGCCTTAATTAATTTGAAATTTAGGATCTCTTTTTATTAAAAGTTATTTTAGTTCAAATTCTCTTTTGATATCATCGCGCCGAGTTCTTCGTCGGCCTTCTGCACTTTATTTCCTGCTTTCATTTTCTGTATTATATTTATTTTTATGTTCGCCATTTCATTTTTTTATATTATCCACCTAAGATATTATCGGTAGAATAATAGGCTTTCTGGGAAAGAGTTGATATAGCTAAGCCGGCCCCGAGAACAATACGACCCCGATATTCCACACCGGAATATCCTGTACTACACGCGATAGGTGCACTTGCCTCCCTCTCGTTAAAACTCGGTTTCTAACAAAACCAAACGCTCTTCTTTTTCTTTATAAAATAAAATCCCACTCATCTTAAAATAAAATAAAAAAGAAACCTGCGCGTTTTAACCATCACCGCTCCAGAACCTCTAATGGTCAAAGGTACCTCGAGCTTAGCTTCTTCAAGCGTTGTACCCGTGAATCGCCCTTGAATGGCTTTATCTTCAAATACACCCAGTTGCCAACAACGAACTCCACGTTCCGATGCTTGGCATTATAGTAATTTGCTTTCCTATCCTAAGCGATCAACAAACTCTCTCGAATGGTTCGTACAAAAGAAGTGGCGATCTCAACCTCTTGCTTTTTGTAGAACCTCGCCTCACCCGTTTCCAACCACGACAATGACGTGCGACATTTTCTACCATATAAGGCCTTGAAGGGCGCCATTGTATGCTTGCTTGGTAGCTGTTATTGTACGCAGACTCCATAAAATACAGATGATCTTCCCACTGCTTGTCGAAGTCACAGACACACTTGCGAAGCATGTCTTCCATCGTCCTGTTAACACTCTCGGTCTGACCATCCGTCTGCAGATGAAAGGATGTGCTGAACCTAAACTTGGTTCCCAACATCTGTTGCACCAACCTCCAGTCATTGGACGTAAACCGCTCATCTCTATCACTCACGATGCTGTGGGGCACACCGTACAGTCTAACAATGTTATCACAAAAAACTTTGCCAGTTTCTCTAGCGATTCATCCTTCCTATTCGGAATGAAGTGCGATACTTTTGTCAACCGATCTACGATCACCCAGATGGCGTTGTTTCCCTTCTACCACCTTGGAAATCCACGCATAAAGTCCATTTAGATATCGTCAAACTTCAACTCCGGAATAGGCAAAGACTTCAAGAAACACCTGGCTTCTGGCACTCTTCCTTCACTAGGGAGAAAGTCTGACACTTTGCTACATATATTGCCACATCCTTCTTAAGTCATGGCCATAAGAACAACTTCTTCAGATCTCGGTACATCTTCGTGCTCCCTGGGTGAATCGAATAATTGGTATGATGAGCCTCGTACATCAACTCCACCTGTAAATTACCCATGTTTGGGACGCACAAACGACTATACTTACTTAGCAGTCCATCTTCAACCGTAATTTTTGAATTTGACCCGTACGAAGCCGCCTCCGTGATTTTCTTCATGCTACTATCTAAATCCATAGCCTGCCAAAACCGATCAGCCATGTCAAACTGAACTTCCGTCCAATTCAACAGCGCTTCGGCGCTAGTCTGCTTGTCAACGCAAGAGATATCTAACGCCTCCAACTCCCAAATCAGTCACTCGTCAAGAACCGACAACCAGTTGGCTTGCGCGAGAGCCTTGCGACTCAACGCATCTGCAACTGCATTTCCTTTCCCGGACACATAATGAATTTTGAATGTATAGTCCCCCGGGAACTCCATCCTTCTCCGCTGCCTCAAATTCAGATCCTTCTTGTCAAACAAGAATTTCAGGCTCTTGTGGTCAGTATAAATATCGACCTTTACGCCATACAAATAATGCCTCCACATCTACAGAGCAAAAAAGCACGGCTGCTAACTTTAAGTCTTGGACCGGATAATTTCTCTCATGCACTTTCAGCTGACGCGAGCCATAAGCTATAACACTTCCATGCTGCAGCAGCACGTATCCCAAATGACTGCCCGAAGCATCGTTGTAGATCTAAAAGCCTTCGGTCCCACTCGGCAAACTTAGCACTGACGCTGTGGTCAACCGACCCTTCAAAACATCAAAAGCTTGCGCGCACTCCGGCGTCCAAACAAACTTCCTATCTTTCCTTGTCAAAGTCATGGGAGGTAACGCTATCCGCGAGAAGTTCTTAACAAAGCGCCTGTAATAGCCGACAAGCCCAAGAAAAATCCAGACTTCCGCTACCGTAGACAACAAAGGCCACTCGCATATTGCAACTATCTTCATCGGATCCACATCAATCCCTGCTCCACCGACTATGTGACCAAGGAACGCTACTGAGGGCAACCAAAACTCGTATTTGGAGAACTTTGCGTATAGTTCATTCCTCCTTAGCGTCTCCAAAACCAAATGCAGATGCTTAAAGTGGTCCTCTTCGCACTGTGAGTACACCAATATGTCACGGATGAAGACGATCACAAAGTGGTCTAAGTACTCCATGAACGTTCTGTTCATCAAATCCATGAACACTGATGGCATATTAGTCAGCCGAAACGGCATGACCGTAAAATCGAAATGCCCATATCTCGCGCTGAACGCTGTCTTTGGGATATCACTGTCCCTTATTCTCAGTTGATAGTATCCGAACTTAAGATCAAATATTGAGTACACCGATGGTCCAACTAGCTGATAAAACAGACCATCAATCCTTGGGATCGGGTACTTATTCTTCTCTGTTAACTTGTTTAGTTCTCTATAATCGATATAGAACCGCAAACTTCCGTCCTTCTTCCGAATGAAAAGGATCGGTGCGCTCCAAGGCAACGAACTTGGATGCACATAACCCTGCTCCAACAACTCTTCAAGTTGAACCTTTAGCTCCGCCATTTCCTTATGCGCCAATTTATAAGGAGAGTGTGACACAGGTTTGGCACATGACACTAAATCAATTGTGAAATCAATCTCTCGCTGAGGTGAGTCTCAAGGAAGATTGTCTGGGAACACGTCAGGGTACTTGCACACTACTCGGATACAACCCAAAGTGGGCTTAGGCTTTACAGCCTCCACTAACGTGAAGAACAGTCTGCACCATCACGGACTGCCTTGACCACCTAAAGGGAAGACATTAAATTCTTGCTCGAACCCCTTCAATCCCGCAAACGTTGTCTCTCAGTCAGCTCCCAGCTTGAATTCTTTACGATTGCAATCTATGTATGCCTACTGCTCCGAAAGCCAGTTCATACCCAAAAAGACGTCAAACTCTACTAGCAGCAGTAACAAAACTAACAAGTCGAACTCCTGACTCCCAATACGAATCTTTACGGCACAAACACTGTTCGCGCGTATAGAACACCAATTATGCGACAACACATTCAATTTGTCCTTCGCCATCGAAGAAGGGACTCTGATGTGAGATATGAACTCTTCGGACAAAAAGGAGTGCGAATCTCCCGTATCGAAGAGTGCTCTCATCGAATTATAACAAATCAAAACAAAGCCTATACAAACAGTAATAAGATAACAAACACAAGGTAACAGTATTTAAAGCTAAATTGCTAAAAATTTAAGCCGTACCCGTCACCACATCTGCTTGCTTGATGGCATCCTACTGGCCAAGATTGTAGACACTTGGTTGAGTCGGAGCATAATGGGATGCGATTGACTCCACCGCCTTGCCCATTTCTTTTGTAAGTTGCTCCTTTCTTCCTCTCAGACTTTGGACGTCCACTCCAAAATTCACGGGAAAAATGCCTCGTCTTCCCACAAGTAAAGCAAGTGCTCGGTGCACGACCTGTAGTCGCCCCCGAAGAACAAGAAGAAGGGGCTGGACATGAAGCCCTAGCCTTTTTATTCCATCTTCGGAAACTGGACTTTTAAGTCGGCGCCTTGAACTCTGACTTCTTAGCACCAGCGTCTCCAACTGCTCCTGACCTAGCTTTCTTTGTCGTCTAAGCACCCTCCCGACAATCTCGGGCAACGTGCCATTTCTTACCACATGTATGACAAGTGTAAATAGCTTTGCAAGTGGATGCTTTATCCTTCTTTATCAGCGTTCTGCGGTAGGCAGCCCTTAAAGGATCTGCAGGGTTCAGTAACCTACTCAATGGTTTCTGGTGAGTTCTCCCCAACTCTACTTCCAAAGATATGGCTGACTCCACCAAAGCTTGGAATCCCAATAACTTTTGTCCTAGCAATAGGATTCGCAACTTGCTACGCAAACCATTAAAAAATCTATCGACTATAGACTACTTGCTTTCCAACTCAAAGCCTGGGTAGCGCCTTAACATAAGGAATGCCTGTAAATATTCGCCGACTGAGTGCGCTCCCTACACTAAAAGCATGTTCACCTGCTGCCCCAATGGTCCTCTAAATGCCAATTGCTCCATCACACCACCCGGTGTCGAGGCCACCTCAGGGACAGAGGGTTGCACATTCCTTCCATGTTGTGCATTGGTCACCGCAAACACCGCCTCAACTACCCATCTTATGGTTTCCATAGAAGGAGGGGTCTCAGGCACGTTGATGGGTGCAATACTTTTCTTAGAAAGCATCCGTTCAGACTGCCACGCGTCACACCCGGACACCTATAGTCGTATAAAACACTAATAAGTGACAGAACAAAATTGCAAAAAGCAATTATAGGAACACGCAGGTTCCTCAAACATGTGTATTTTCATTCCTAAGTGGGCATTCATGGGTTCTTTTCATGTTATAACGATGACGCACACACATGTTCTCACAACCCCTTAAAGTGAATTCGTCCATGAATTCATTTAAGTCTGACAAAAACCGATAGTCTGATACCAAGTTATAATACCCCTATCCATCACATAGCATATAGTAGTAGGTCCGGCCGGAGCCCGACTCCATATACCACAGACAGACTTATGGGTTACTCATTGAAACCATTCAACCAATACACACATCCAACACATAGCATCTAGCGGAAGCAATTATTAAGATGTGAAAGCAAGAACCTAGCCACACGCACAAATGTCCACTAACATAACCCAGAAGGAATGAACTACAAAATACACCAAAGTACTGGCCTTATGGCCTTACAATAGTTCACCAAATTTAAATAGTATCTTACAAACTTTGGCTCGCAGGCCTTCCACACATGATTTAAAGAAGAAAACAAACAAGGCCTTCGAGGTCCGGCTCAAAAACTTGGGCTTTTGCCCGCTATTTGCCACTCGGCTCCGCAGCACCTGCAAGCATAATTCACCGCAATGGTGGCAAATAAGAATAACGTTCAGCTAAAGCCGACAAAATTATAACGATTCTGCCCATAAAGTATGGGCGGCAAATCTCCTTCCCTGCACTTGTTAGCGTAATAAGCAATATAGTGAATAAACACAACACCACAGGTGCAGGCTCATACAGCCACACACCCCGTTCTCTCAGGCAACTAACTCGGTGAATAGTTCAAAACCCCGGTCTCACCACCATCCCTTGGACGACAAATCTCGTGAGCAATAATGTCTGTCTGGCATAAGCCTAAGACTCGCACAACTATGTCAATGGCCAGTCCCTGCTTTCCGGTATCTGTCAACAAACCACATAGCCCCGGTCCGGTTCTACAAGCTCGTTGCTCACACCGTACTGTAAAACTTAAGACAAGCATGCGGGTCAAACTTCGCCGGATCCCAAATTCGATCATACAATCACATAACCCAGTTATGTTCAAAGTTGGCTCCCAGGCCGCCAAGATGGCAGAAATGTGTTTCTGCCCAGTTTTTCGGGTGAGCCTTGGGGTTAATCCCCAAGGATCCCTGCTACAATCTACCACGTAGAAACCCGAAAACAACCAAAGGCACGGAGTCTTCTCTGGCTAATAATGCATAGTAAAACATCACTGATCTAGACCAACTTGTCTGGGTAGGATTTATACACAATCCCTATGTCTGTTTCTCGATTTTGAACTCCAAATGCAAACAAGGGGGACTTTACATATCTACCCAAAGGAACAACGCAAACTCGCCGCACACTCGCGGGAGCGGGTTTTCCCTATGCAAAAGAAGAAGAGCTTCACATGCTCAAGTAGAGAATCGTTACCCTAGCATTACTCTTCAGTGCGATGGAAATCTATATGGTTGAAAAGCACCGCGATGATCTCGCCTCGGTATATCTTGACTCGGTTTGCGATTTGGCGCTCTGAATCTCCTTCGATGACCGGATCTCACTTCATCTTTCTTCCTTGCTCTCCGCTCTCTTTAGAACTTTAGAAAGAGAAAAACCCAAATAAAATGAGGGTTTCTAAGCCCTATTCCCTGGTATATCCCAGCAAGAACATCCGTGAGTGGTTGGATCCCAAAATAAGGAAACGAACGGCCATGATTCGCATTCAAAATTTACAACCTGGGCCGAACACAGCTTGCGACACGCCCGTGTCCAAGGACGTGTGCCTTAATCGACGCCGAAACCGTCGCGTTCCGAAAAGAACACGACACTTGACACGCACATGTCAGGCTTTACATGCCCGTGTCATCCAGTACACGCCCGTATAGTTGGGCATGTTCCTCCATCGACACAGGTCCAGGACCAAATCGAGGAGAACAAGGTTATTCAACACACCCGTGTCGAATTTGACATGCCTGTGTCGGACCGGGACAAGCCTGGGCTCAGGCCGTGTCTCTCCCCCAACACAACTCGGCTATCAACCGGAGTAGGACTCGGCCTTGGACACTCCCATGTCTCAGGCCTTGTTCGCTGTTCGACAATTGTCGACTTCAATTTTATCGACCACACGACCATCATCGAACCTGAGCACGACACGCCCCTAGGACCTCTACCAATTCCCAGGCCGTGTGACCTCTACTAAGTCCTAGACGTGGCTAAAAACATCACTGGTCGCTCTTTTGAGTTTCGGGCCATTAAAAAATGGCATTGGACAAAACAAGTCCAAATGCAAGAGGTATAAACACCTCATAGAATCTTTCGTCTCAATGCTTTTGAAGGAAGCTTTTGTCTGCATACCATTTTTGCATGCAGAGCAAATACCTTCCTTAGTGCATTTCATGGTAGGACCATTCCTAACTAACTCTTTACTATAAAGCTTTCCTATAGTCTTATAATTCAAATGAGCTAGCCACTTATGCCATTTGACACAATATGAGGTTTTCTCATTGGCAACTAGACAAATGGGAGAATCTGATGATAAACAAAAAAATTTAGACAATAAACATTCCCACTCCTAGTACCAGTCAAAGTTACCTCTTGGTCACTTGATCTTCTTATATGACACTTATCCTTATGGAAAGAAATGACATAGCAAAGATAATATAATTGGCTTTTGCTTACAAGGTTGTGTTGCAACCCTTCCAAATAAGCCACTTTTGTGAAAGTGACTAAGACATTAGTGATTTTACCATAACCTTTGGTGATACCTCTATCTGATCCCCCAAAGATCACCTTATGTCCATCCTTAATTGGAATGAAATCCTTAAGGATGCACTTTGATCCAGTCATGAGCTTGGAACGACCAATGTCTAAGTACCATATAAGGGTATGGCAACTTGGACTCACCTACAAGAAATAAATCATTTAACCTTAGGACCCCAATTCTTATTGGGTCCTAGGTGTATGTTAGACTGAAAATGAATATGTCTGCCTGCAGCTCTTCTGACTGGTAAGCCTACATTAGCACTCTGGACACTATTATTATGCTAGCAATCAATGGCATAGTGGCCCACTTTGCCATAGTACCAGGACTCATATATGTTGTACCTTCTTTTAATGGCTGATTTAATAGTTATGCTATCGGCAACTCTCAGTCCAACAGGTACAACAACAGCCTTTTTCTTATGTCTTCCAGCCACAGCCTGATTTGGGATTGTTTGGCAGTAGAGGTACTTGGGGTATCATAAACCTTACCAGCAGCTTCCTTCTTTTTAGAGAGTATGCTCCTGATTGCTTCAGATATGCCCCAATCTTGTTTGCTGACAGACTTTCCTTTGGTCTGATTGTGGACTAACAGATTTTGAGAAGGGGCTAGTACACCAAACACAAATGGTCTAGGATTGGCCATTTGAATTTCTTCATTGGCTGCCTTGTAGGCACTAACACCCTTGCCGTTCCTACCACCATAGTGGTGAACAACTTTGTTCTCATTCGTGGATCCACCATACTCCCAGTGACCATAAATGCTCTCTCATTGTCATACTTGTTACATGATAGCATCACTCTCTTGAAAGGAATAGGAGGCTTGGAGGCTACTGGATGCACTGGAGCTTTGCCTTCCTTTTGGAATTGTCAGCTCTAGTGTTCCCTTTGAAGCCTAACCCCTTCTTATCCTTTTGGGTGGAGATAGAATCTATCAAAGGCAACACAATACATGGCTTGGACAACTTAGCCAGTAGCTCCTTCTCCTTTAGAGTTTACCTTCAAGATTCCGGATATGATCATTCTTAAAGGTTATGGTGCTCATCTGAATAACAGTTATTTTCTTCTGCTGGCTAACTTCCCTAATTTTTTGCACTAGCAAAGTTGCTGTTTCAGAATGCTGGAAAGCAACAAGCTTTAGAGATGCAATCTATTGAGCCTTTTGTTTGGTCAGCAACTTACTCCTTCTAAATGCTTCCAGAATTTCACCATATCTTTTAATCATTTGATTTCTATCTTCCTCAGTTTCAGAACCATCTTCATCTCTTGATGAAGAATCACTTGAATCTAGAGCAATCACATAATTAGACTTAGATGAAGAGTGTATCTTAGATGGTCTTGGATGACCTGGCAGGATTCCTTATTTGATCTTGCCATTAGCTTAATATAGGCTTCATCGTCCTCTTCTGATTCTGATGAGGAAGACTCAGTCCAACTTTTCTCCCTCTTAGCAATGAAGGTTTTCTCCTTCTTGCTTCTCTTGTGGTGATGATTCTTTTCACCAACCTCTTTCTTCTAAGGACAATCAGCCACAACTTGACCTGGCTTGCTGTAATAGAAACAAAAACCTTTTTAGAAAAATGTTTACCAGATTTTGGATCATACCTTCCCTCTTTGGAGGGTTTCTTCTTATTTCTATAGTAGTCCTCTTTTGCAGGAAGGAAGAGGTAGGTTTGCTCCTCCACCCCTTCTTCTTTATCATCTTTATAAACTGCCTTGAGAAAGCAGCAAAGTCCTCATCAGACATATTACAGTCTGATTCCTCTTAATATGAATCTTCTAACTCACCTGTCCTTCTTAGGAGAAAAGTATTCTTCTCCTTGCTCCTCTTGGAGCTATCTGCCTTTAAGAACACAGCAGTTTATTTGTCCTTGCCTTTGCTAGTCTTGTCTTCCTCCATCCTTGCTGCCAGCTGCATCTCTTATGAAAGTAGCTTACCAAACAGTGTGGATGGAGTATCTGTCATCTTTGTCACTTTTTTAATGGCACATATCTTAGTATCCCAGTATCTAGTAAGAGACCTAAGAAACTTATCATTTAGCTCATAATTACTAAAGGCCCTGCCATAGGACTTTAGCTCATTAACTGTCCTCAAGAACCTTTCATAACAGCTATTTATGGTCTCCTCCCAGATCTTTCAGAAAGCTTCATACTCTTGATGATGGATACGTTGTTGTTGCGCCCTCCATTGATCCCCGTTTGAGAGAGTTCGTGGATTGGGATGATTGTTGCCCCAAGCTCGAGGATGGGATTCTACCACGATGCCCTTCTCCATCGCCGCGATATGTTTTGCACGACGTCTGTCGCTGCCACTTAATAAAATATATAATTTTAAATTAAATAATTAAAATTATATATTTTATCAAATTATTATTTTTAGCAATTTTTATTTTAAGAAATTTTTATTTTAAGCAATTTTATTTCATGCATTTAATTTATGAAGTTTAATTTATGTATGATGGGTGATTATAACCATCTAATATTTTATTTCATGTAAGTACTATTTTACTTCTTTCATGATGTGTGCAAATAACCATCATGAATCTATTTTATTTTCAAGGGTGGAGATTGAGTTATGTAGGCTATATATAGCCATGTATTGTATCATTTTTATTAGATGATGAATGAAAAGAAAATTGAAAACTTTAATTTGGTTTCCCCCCCACCCTCCTTATTCTCTCTCTTCCTCCTCTTGAAAATTTCGGCCCTCCTTCTTCTCCCTTCCTCTTTGTCGCTAGCAACCTCTTCTCCCTCTATATCTCAGCCTCCTCTCGTCCTCCTCCTCCCTCTTCAAGGTTTTCAACTTCATCCCTTCTACCTTCACCCCAAACTAGAGCCTCTCATTCTTCTCCAAGGTCCCTCGGCCACCCTCTTTTATTCAACCCCTAGCCGCCACCCTTCTTCCATAAAGAATTCGGACACCCTCCTCCACCACCAAACCCGAACACACCTACCACCACAAAAAAACTGGCCACCCTCTTCTCATAAAATACAAGCAGCCCTATTTTCTCCAAGAATGACCACCACCCTCTCCCTCTCCTATTTCTTCCATAAGAAATTTGTCCACCATCTTTCCTCTCTCCTCTTTCCATAAATATTGGCTTTCAGGGTTTCTACCTCCTAGGGTTATTACAAAGGAAACGGCTCACGTCTTCATCATCCAATGCAGATCCGTGGAGTCGCGTGGAGATAGTTTCAATCACCTTCGTGAGCGCCTTCTACACTCATCTTGTGGACAGATATTTCTTGGGATTTGGGTAACAAAATTTTCTAAACCATCTCGTGTGTGTTTTCTTCTAAAATTATTTGTGAGATTTGGGGGAATTAGAAGGCTAGTATTTTGTCCTGATTTATATTGAAATAGTGCTTAATTTAAATCTTTAATTTGTAGCGTTAATTACTCGAATATTTTTGTATAATTTGGAGCGTGTAGATCTCGTGAACACTAGAAGAAATCGGACTCATAACCCTTGATTTCCCCTTGAGTTCAAGAGATTTGGTATACCCTCATATTAATTATTTTTAGGATTTATTTGGACTTTATTTTGAATCGTTATTTTAGTCTGGAGCCTCTCGTATTGGTTTGTGATTTGCTAGCAAATAATTTCATTTAGAATTGCTAATTGTCCGGATCGGGTAGGTCCTATCCGCTTGAGCGAGCAGTGGCATATATTCATTTGTTCAATCTTTATAAGGAGTAGCAACCCTTTGCATTGTGCATTGCTATATTGGTTGATCATCGTTAGTATAGTTAATTATCGAACCTGAGAGCGCGTAGTTTCATCTGTCGAAACCATGGGCCAGCATCAATTTGGTATTATTGGGAGGTTCACGTCAATTTCCTAATTGACACCCTCCCCTTCTTAATAGAATGCCGACACACACTTGTCCTGCACGTTTATTTATCAAAAGTACAAAAAAATTTCTGGTCTGCCAATAGCGACCTATATTTTTATTTTTCTGCAAAAAAATCAAACTTTTTTATTTAATAATCTTCATATTATTTCCAGCAAGAAAATCAAAATTTTATATTTGTAACCCTAGTTGCTAAGCCGGAATAATTCCGTCTTTCCTAGAGTTTAGTTGGTCAGGTTCATTTTTCATGGCATGTGCACAAGAATCGGATCGAGTTTTCTCTCCGGTTCACACTGATATGGCCTATGAAGTTCACGCTTACCTTTTAGATAATTGGTATGATAAATCCATTGCTAAACACACCCCATCCATGCATTCATACCATTGAAATACCAACCGTCCCCACGCTTATCCTCCCACTACAATTGAGGAACCTGCTTATGATGGTTTAGGGTGTCCCCAAATTTTTAGAGACTAGCTTAAGGGATTAGAAAATTATATTAATTATCACTTATGGGACGACCACAAAAAGGTTAACCTCGTTCGAGATCGATTAGCAGGTCAAGCCAGTGTGTTTTGGAAAAACGAAGAGCGTCGTGTTGGTAGTTATAAACATACTTAGCTGGAAATGCGTAGCCTACTCTCGGACCAATTTGTTCTCGCCTATCTCCGCACTACTAACACCAAGCCCGTGAGTGAGTATCATTATTGCGCTAGTCCCATACTTCCTATAGGAATGATTATAAACCTAATGCTAGATTAGTTCCCCCAAAAGGTCGGTCTGCCCTTTGTGTGCCTACTCCCACCTCTAGGGAAACCATTCTTAATAGATCATATGTTTTGGACTCAAAAGATCTTACTACTAGATCTTTGTGTCCTTTAGCCTCAACGTCTAAGCTCCTTAAGATAGTGACTAATACCTCTGAGGATTCTGATGTGGATATAGTATCTCTGGATTTAGAAGTTGACCAACTATGTGTGAGTATTCCTTCACGTATGATAGTGCCCGACGAGTCTAATGATTCTGATAGTGAGGGATTCCCTAGTGATTTAGAAGATAATGTATGAGATGATTACATTCCAATCTATCAGATTTTTTCATTTCCTATTACTTGCCCTACTAGCATTGTGTCTGACCACCCTAGTATTTAATACCCTCTCCAGGATACGATACCCATCATGATAGAGCCTACGATTGCACCTACTGAGATTATATCCGAGTTGTCTGAGGAGCGTGAGAGTGAGGATGTCCCTATTATTATTTTTGATTAGTAACCATTTGAGGGAAGGGTATCTTTGGACAATTCTTTGAATGTACACCCAGATGAGAGTTCCTTGATGTCATCACCGTTGGGTGAAATTTATTCTGATTCAAATTTTATCCCGGGATTGATTTTACCGACCCTTCCCCCAATTTATTTGCCTATCTTAGATGACTTTTTAGGGCGTGGAACCAGTAGACCTAGTATGAGTTTGGGTGTGAAACCCACTTTATTAGTTCATATATTGGCGGTCTCAGCGTATAGATATTACTAGGTTGAGCGCACTAGTTGTGGGTCTATTCACCGCACCTCGTATATCTGAATACGTGTCATATTTGACTATTCATTTTTCTGCGTGTACTTCTACGGTTCTGTCCTCGACTACGACTGAATCTGATTCTTTGGCAATTGTTCCTCTGGATGTGGTGTTCCCCATACATACTTACATACAACACCCATTCGCACGCATTTACCCACCGCCCTTTGATGACTCTCATTCCCACACGTTAGTGACTATAGAAAGGCCCCTTGAGTAGTTTCACTCACACATCCTTTCACATCCGGGAGTGTCCAACTGCATTATTTATGATGAGTGATTCTCCTTGGCATATCCTCATGCCACGTGAGAAAATATTAAATTTAAAATTAAAACTATGGACTTGGATCCCAATTAAATCATTTTCGATTATAAGGCTCCCGTGACACCTGACTTACCCTCCTTATCCTCTACTTTTGGGTCAAGTCATGTAGTACATGGATTCTCTCCTCATGTATCTAGCTCATTAGCGTTTCATCTTAAGTTATGTCGCACGCACTTTCATTACCTTTCGAGATTGTCTGACGCTAGAGTTATTCATTTGGGTTTAGTGTGGTCAGTCCCTGAGCGGATGCCTTCTGGATCCGTCAATAAATCAATACATAGGAACGCCGACCAATCCATGAATATTAAGAATGTCAGATTTTATGCTTTTATTTAAGATTTTTATATATCACAGGGTGTTTCACTTTATTTTAAATTTCCGGACTTTTTACTGTGCGTCTCTGTTCCACATGAGTGGCTTTCTCTGTCGTTTCTTCCTACCACTAAATATTATCTTAGTTTGGGGAGTGCTAGTGTTGTCTTATCTAATTTCCACATGAACTCCTTGGTTCTTGAACTAGATGGTAAGATTCAAGTTAATTTTCTTTTGCCTGACACCATTTTGAGTTTTGCAATTTCTACACCTGACAGGTTCTTAATGCTATGGGATGTTCATGCTACTACGAGACGGATTGCAAGGACAGATTTTCCCCATGTTGCTGCTGCTTTCAACTATTCTCCCCCTCACGAGCAACTCATTGATAAGTAATTTTGAGTGGGGGAGGATTGATGGATACATTGTTGTTCTGGCCTCCATTGATCCCCGTCTGAGAGAGTACGTGGATTGGGACGATCGTTGCCGCAAGATCGAGTATGGTATTCTACCACGATACCCTTCGCCATCGCCGCGACATGTTTTGCACGACGTCCGCCGTCGCCACTAAATAAAATATATAATTATAATTATATATTTATCATATTATTATTTTTAGCAATTTTTATTTTAAGCAATTTTATTTCATGTATTTAATTAATGAAGTTTAATTTATGTATGATGGGTGATTATAACCATTTAGTATTTTATTTCATTCATGTACTATTTTATTTCTTTCATGATGGGTGCATATAACCATCATGAGTCTATTTTATTTTCAAGGGTGGATATTTAGTGGTGTAGGCTATATATAGCCATGTATTGTATCATTTTGATTAGATGATGAATAAAAAGAAAATTGAAAACCTAAATTTAGTTTCCCCCCACCCCCTTATTTTCTCTCTTCCTCCTCTTTAAAATTTTGGCCATCCTTATTCTCCCTTCCTCTTGGACGTTGGCCATCTTATCTCCCTCTCTATCTCGGCCTCCTCTCCTCTTCCTCCTCTCTCTTTAAGGTTTTCAACTCCAGCCCTTCTACCTTCACCCAAAACCCGAGCCTCTCCTTCTTCCCCAAGGTCCCTCGGCCACCCTCTTTCCTTCAACCCCTAGCCGCCACCCTTCTTTCATAAAGAAGCATGCTACCCTCCTCTACCACCCAACCTGAACACACCTACCACCACCAAAAAACCAGCCACCCTCTTCACACATAATACAAGCAGCCCTCTTTTCTGCAAGATCGACCACCACCCTCTCCCTCTCCAATTTCTTCCCTAAGAAATTTGGCCACCAACTTTCCTCTCTTCTCTTTCCACAAATATTGTCTTTCAAGGTTTCTCCATCCTAAGGTTATTCCAAATGAAACGGATCGCGTCTTCATCATCCGGTGCGGATCCCTGGAGTCGCGTGGAGATAGTTTCAACCACCGTCGTGAGCGCCTCCTCCACTCATCTTATGGATGGATATTTCTTGGGATTTGGGTAACAACTTTTTCTAAACCATCTCGTGTGTGTTTTCTTCTAAAATTATTTGTGAGATTTGGTGGAATTTGAAGGCTAGTATTTTTTCCTGATTTATATTGAAAAATTGCTTAATTTAAATCTGAAATTTTAAGCGTTAATTACCCGAATATTTTCGTATAATTGGGAGCGGCTAGATCTCGTGAACAATAGAAGAAATTGGGCTCTTCACCCTTGATTTCCCCTTGAGTTGAAGAGATTTGGTATGCCCGTATATTAATTATTTTTGGGATTGATTTGGACTTTATTTTGAATCGTTATTTTTGTCCGGTGCCTCTCGTATTGGTTTGTGATTTGCTAGCGAATAATTTTATATGGAATTGCTAATTGTCTGGATCGTGAAGGTCCTATTCGCTTGAGCAAACAGCGACATATAGTCATTTGTTCAATCTTTAAAAGGTGTAGCGACCATTTGCGTTGTGCATTGCTATATTAGGTTATCAGTGTTAGTATAGTTAATTATCGAACCTGAGAGCACGTTGTTTCATCTGTCAAAACCATGGTCCTGCATCACTTGATTTAGCATTCCCTTTCTATAATCTCTCACTTCCTCACTACCTTCCATGTACACTATCAAGGTGTCCCACATTTCTTTTAAGGTTTTGCAGTGCACAAGGTTTTGAAAGGTTGAGTCATCTATGACACTAACTATAATGTTTTGTGCCCTCTTATCCATTGCTTCTAAGATGACTTCATCCTTAGTCATTTCAGTGTACTTTTTTTGTGTCTTAAGATTTGCATCAAGGACAGATGTCTTCATTGTGATGAAGGGTCCTTCTTGAACTGTTATATAGATCCTTAGATCAGATGATTCCATGAACAATCTGACCCTTACCTTCCATATGCCAAAAGACTCCTTCCTACAGAGAGGAAGTTTTATGGATCCAAGCTCTTTGTGATTCTCTCCTGAACCCATGTTAACCTTCTGACAGCTACACTGGAGATCTACTCAGACTGTTATGTCTTTTCTTGAGTAACCTCCCTCTGATACCACTTGAAAGTCTTTGATTACAAGGGTAGCAAATCACCTAGAGGGGGGGGGGGGGAAATAGGTTATTGCAGTCATTTATAGTTCTTTAAAATCTTCTATGACTTATGTCCTACTATGTATACATACTTCGGCTTTCAAGAACACAATACTCAATACAGCAAAACACAAGACACAACACACATAATTTTATAGTGGTTCCCTAGTGTATGGGTACATCCACTGTCCCTCTCTTCCTTTCTAACAGTATGTTAGAAAAGGCCCTTCTCCAAAAACTATGGATCCTCATAGATTACAACACGATCCCACCAGATCAATCATTCTCCACTGAGACTTACAACACAGGCTCACAGCCCTCCACACAGTAATCTCCTGACTACCAAACACAGGCACAACTTCCCTTAACACAGGCTGGGAGAAACAGCCCCATACAGATCAACACAAGGATCCAATCAAAGGCCCAAAGCCCTAACACATAACTCACGGATCCTTCTCACAGCCTTTATAATTTAGGCTTTACAATAAGATCACACAGATTTCTCACACAGCCTAATCAATCTAGGCCTCAACACAGATCTATCACAGATCTATAGATTTTGAAAGAGGAATGTTGATTCAACATAAGAGAAATTTCTCCCTGAGTAGATTTCTTCCTTGGCTAAGAAAATATTAGCCCTATCTGCTTCCTGGCAAAAAGAAAATTGATCTTCAATGGTATGCGGCTTGTGCTAAAAATTACACAGAATCTTGATTCTGTTCTTACTGATGAAAGATGGGAAGACGATCTTTAAACAGCAAACTTATAGGGAAGATTGCAATTCCTCTGCCTTATTCTTCTATCCAGTTAGAATCTGACAAAGATATCTTCTTCTTCTTCGATTCAGAAAATGATCTTCAGATTTGGCTCAGATTGAATCGTGAAGCAATTTCAGCTAGGGCTTGATTAGACTAATTCGTGTTTCTTACAGATATCCTCTATACTTGCTGTAGTCGATGTTGATTGCACCAACGAACTCAGAAACCCTTCGTATTTATCAATTTGAAGTTATTAGCTCTGTAACAAAGGCAGATGAAAACGCCGAACTCCCGCTTCTCGTTTTCAGAATAAATTAATGTTAATCAAAAAAGTTAATTTGATCTCGATCTCAGCTGCTATTTATAATCACGTCGATTTGTTGGATGATTGATACGTGTCCCAATTTTAACGACGGTTAAAACCTCAACTTAATCAAATTGAGATTCAATGTAGACTGACGGTGACATAATGTCGAATTGCAGCATTTAAATAACAAATCTGAAATTCGGTGACTTGTTGACTTTGTTGACGTCAGCATCATTCTGGATTAGCAAAATCAAGCATCATTCCAGAAATCCTCAGTTCGACGAATGATAATACGTTTTGTAGCCTAAACTATTATCGTATTTTCTATTTTATATTGTACAAATCATGTCTATTATTAGTTTATTTGTATCATTTTTATGTAAATATTATTGCCACTGACTTTCTCTTGTCTTTTTGCAGGTTTCCAGAAAATTGGCCAAAATGACCTGACACGCCCCCTATCATGCCCTCCTTGGGCGTGACCTAGGGCGTGTCACCCGATCCCGAGGACTCCTGCTGGAAGGGACAGAAAAACGAACAAAACCACTGTCACGCCCCATGACACGCTCTCCCTGGGCGTGTCACCAGGCGTGACCATGGGCGTCTCGCCCTCTGCCGTAAAGCCTGTCGCCGCATTAAATGCTTGCCCCAGCTCAGCACACAACAGTACTGTCACGCCCCACGTCACGGGCGTGACCTGGGGCGTGACATCAACTTTTCCGACGACTGACGGATTTCCGACCAATGATTTGGACATGACGTGCCTGTCACGCCCCCCTACACGGGCGTAACCTAGGGCGTGACCACCAACGTACCGAAGCAATGATCCTTCTCGCCAGAGTCCAGAGCCCGAGCTTAACATAGTACTGTCACTCCCTCTGACCCCCCCCCCCCCTAGGGCGTGTCGGAGGGGGTGACCAACCCGTGAAAAAATTCTATAAATTAAGACCCCCCCTCTTCATTTCAGGAAGCTTTGGTTGAGTGGGGGTGGTTCTGCCCCTTTGGTTCTTGATCTTTTTCATGCTCTCTCTCTCTCTCTCTTTGTAATTTTTGTTTAACCCTAGTTTAATCTTAGTTTGTTTTAGCTTATGTTGTAATCTTGCTCTTGCTTAGTGCTTCTTGTAGGGCTAGAATAGGATTTAATTTTCATGCACTTATAATTTCTTTTTTAATAGTGTAACTTTCCCCTTTTTATTAATAAAAGCATTCTTGTTTAGCATGTCTTCTTTTTATGCTTCACTACTCATCCCCCCTCCTCCACTTCGCTATGATTAACTAATCCTCCTTGAACTCGATCTTGATGATCCGAGGTTAGAGCGATTTAGCTATGATGTTTTAATTAATCTTTTCTTCATAGGTTAGGGCCTTGAATTACTCTTGATTAATCACGGGTTGGAGGTATATTATCAATATATACTCTACACCTTTGCTTATATTCTGGGCTAGCCGAGAGGCCGATAGAATTAAGTGAGCATTCATGAGTAAAGGGAGTTATACGCACCCTTTGAGAGAGGCAGACGTCCAAATCTCCCGGATTGGAGTAAAATCCAATAGTGGGGTTCACCACGTAAAGCGAGTTTTAGGCCTCCGATTTAGACGAGAGTCGGTCGGACCTTCCTAAACTCAGTTGGGCACGACTTCGAGAGAAGCGTGTTCAAGCTTTAGGAACCTCCACGGTCAAGGACCTTTATCCTATTAAGTTTAGATTTTTATCGCATTTTCTTAATCGTCTTTAGCCAAGGTGAATCTTGATCGAGTGCATTTCCATTTCATATTTTCTACCTTTCGTAGTAATCACCTATCTTGTGCTCTTTAATTAACTGCAGTAGTTTCCTTTCTAGCATAGCTCTTTACTTAATAGCTTTACTTAATTGCGGTAGTTCTCTTTCTAGTATAGCTTTACTTCCTTCCTTGCAATTAGTTTTTCTTAAACCCTAGTTTTTTCATCGATAAGATAATAGCGTTCGTGTGAGTAAGCATAGCCAACAGTTCCCGGATTTCAATACGACACTTGTGTCCCCTAGCTATAATTCGATAGGTATACTTGCCTCATCGGGTTGCTAGTTCGGTTGCGTTTATTTTCTTCGAGCCCTAGCGCGCAACAAGTTTTTGGCTGGGCGTGTCACCAGGCGTGACCATGGGCGTGTCGCCCTCTGCCGCAAAGCCTGCCGCCACATTAAATGCTTGCCCCAGCTCAGCATGCAACAGTACTGTCATGCCCCACGTCATGGGCGTGACCTGGGGCGTGACTTCAAATTTTCCGACGTCTGACGGATTTCCGACCAATGATTTGGACATGACGTGCCTGTCACACCCCCCTACACGGGCGTGACCTAGGGCGTGACCACCGACGTACCGAAGCAATGATCCTTCCGCTAGAGTCTAGAGCCTGAGGTCAACATAGTACTGTCATGCCCCCTGACACGCCCCCCTAGGGAGTGTCGGAGGGTGTGACCAACACGTGAAAAAATTCTATAAATTGAGACCCCCTCTTCATTTCAGGAAGCTTTGGTTGAGTGGGGGAGGTGCTGCCCCTTTGGTTCTTGATCTTTTTCATGCTTTTTTCTCTCTCTCTCTCTCTTTATAATTTTTGTTTAACTCTAGTTTAATCTTAGTTTGTTTTAGCTTTTGTTGTAATCTTGCTCTTGCTTAGTGCTACTTGTAGGGCTAGAATAGGATTTAATTTTCATGCACTTGTAATTTCTTTTTCAATAGTGTAACTTGCCCCTTTTTATTAATAAAAGCGTTCTTGTTTAGCTTGTCTTATTTTTATGCTTCACTACTCATTCCCCCTCCTCCACTTCGCTATGATTAACTAATCCTCCTTGTACTCGATCTTGATGATCCGAGGTTAGAGCGATTTAGTTATGATGTTTTAATTAATCTTTTCTTCATAGGTTAGGGCCTTGAATTACTCTTGATTAATCATGGGTTTGAGGTATATTATCGATATATACTCTCCACCTTTGCTTTCATTCTGGGCAAGCCGAGAGGCTTATAGAATGAAGTGAGCATTCAAGAGTAAAGGGAGTTGTACGCACCCCTCGAGAGAGGCAGACGTCCAAATCTCCCGTATTAGAGTAAAATCCAATAGTGGGGTTCACCGCATAAAGCGAGTTTTAGGCCTCCGATTTAGACGAGAGTCGGTCGGACCTTCCTAAACTCAGTTGGGCACGACTTCGAGAGAAGCGTGTTCAAGCTTTAGGAACCTCCACGGTCAAGGACCTTTATCCTATTAAGTTTAGATTTTTATCGCATTTTCTTAATCGTCTTTAGCCGAGGTGAATCTTGATCGAGTGCATTTTCCATTTCATATTTTCTACCTTTCGTAGTAATCACCTATCTTGTGCTCTTTAATTAACTGCAGTAGTTTCCTTTCTAGCATAGCTCTTTACTTAATAGCTTTACTTAATTGCGGTAGTTCTCTTTCTAGTATAGCTTTACTTCCTTCCTTGCAATTAGTTTTTCTTAAACCCTAGTTTTTCCATCGATAAGATAATAGTGTTCGTGTGAGTAAGCATAGCCAACAGTTCCCGGATTTCAATACAACACTTGTGTCCCCTAGCTACAATTTGATAGGTATACTTGCCTCGTCGGTTGCTAGTTCGGTTGCGCTTATTTTCTTCGAACCCTAGCGCGCAACAAGTTTTTGGCTCCGTTGCCGGGGAACCAACTTCCATTGATATATTGAAAACACGAACCTATTAATTTTATCTCTTCTCTTTCTCATCCACTTTCATTAAAGTTTAAAAGAAAAAATCAAAAAAAATTTCACCGCTCTTAATAGTAACCAACTTCATAATTTTTCTACGCCACCTAATTCTCTTGAAAAGGGAAAAGGGCTTTAAGTGCCACTATCTTGTCTAGTACCTTGCGAACCCTTCACGGGGTAGTCCTTGGGAAGTTCGGGAGTTAATCTATATAAAAAAAATCTATTTCAAAAAGAAAAAAATTCTAATCTTTTTTCTAATTTATCCTTTTTCTCTTTCTCTTCTTCTTTTCTGTTCTTTTAGTGCATGACCCGCGGGAGTCCGTCGGTTATTTTGGACTTGGACCACGAAATTGAGCGTACTCTTCGGAGAAGATCGCTATTTTAAGGTCTTACTATCCAAGTGCCGGTTGAGGACTCCGAGTCATTTGCTACTTTAAGAATGGAAGAACCCAACGTAGTTGAGGCCGTGCAAAGGACTATGTCGTATTATGCATGACCGAACCTCGAGGGAACAGAATCTAGTATAGTCCGCCCTGCTATAGAAAATAATAACTTCGAATTAAAGCCTAGCATAATTCAAATGGTGCAGCAATATGTGCAATTTGACGGACTTCAAGATGAAGATCCGAACGCACATATAGCTAGCTTTCTTGAAATTTGCGACACCTTCAAGATTAATGGTGTCACAAATGATGCGATCTGGCTAAGACTCTTCCCCTTCTCTTTAAGATCTAAAGCAAAGCAGTGGCTGAACACACTTCCTAAAAATAGTATAACCACTTGGAATGAATTAACTGAAAAATTTTTGGCGAAGTATTTTCCGCCAGCTAAAACTGCAAAACTTAGGAACGACATCTTTGCCTTTGGACAAATAGACTCTGAAACCCTATATGAAACCTGGGAGAGATTTAAAGAATTATTAAGATAATGCCCACATCACGTGCTGCCTGTATGGTTACATGTGCAAACGTTTTATAATGGGCTAAATCAAAGCACGAAGCAAATGATAGACGCAGCTTCTGGCGGTACTTTAAATCATAAGACCCCGGAAGACGCTCTTGATCTTTTCGAGGACATGGCCACGAACACTAATCAGTGGAATGTGCCTAGGTCCCGCCCGAACAAGCCTGCAGGTATCTATGAAGTGGACAACGTCTCCCAGCTCGCTGTGCAAGTAGAAATCCTAAGCAAAAAAATCACGGAGATGACTGCTGCCTCCGCCCCTCAGGTATGGGAATCTGCAACCCCTACTCCAGAACATTTAGATTATGTTAATAATATGCCTAGAACTGCTTTTAATAATTTTTCTGCTGCGAATTTTCATCTGCCTGATTTTAATTTTCCAAATAGTTATAACCCTGCTTTAAGAAATCATCCGAACTTTTCATGCAGTAATCCATCGAATGCAATACGCCCACCACCGCAAAATGATTTTTCTGCACCACCACCACCACCACCTCTTCAAAATTATCCAAAACCTCCAAGCTTGGAGGAATTACTTTCTAAATATATCACCACAAATGACGCTACTATAAGAACTTTAACCGGAAGCGTAAAAAGTCTAGAAAATCAGGTAGGACAGCTCGCGAAAATAATTTCTGAGCGACCCGCAGGGTCACTTTCTTCCAATACCGAACCCAACCCGAGAGAGCAAGAAAAATCTATAACTCTTCGGAGTGGGAAGCAAGTCTCCGGTATGGTAAGTGAAGAGCCCGAGGCAATCTCCGCTCCCGCCTTTAAAAATCAAAGCTCCGCTCCCGCCTCTAAAAATCAAAGCTCCGCTCCCATTTTAAAAATTCCACCCTCTGGTGAAGAAGTAATCACTCCCGCTTTAGAAAATAATCTCACTCCACCACCCATCTTCAAAAATAATTCAACTCCTCCATACCCCTCTGAACTTAATAGACAACGTCAAGATGATCAGTACTCTCGCTTCTTAGAGATCTTCAAGCAAATACACATTATACTTCCCTTCCACGAGGCTATTTTGCAGATGCCGAAATACGCCAAGTATCTTAAGGACCTTCTCACAAATAAGAAGAAGTTAGAGAATCTTTCGCACGTCACGCTAAACGCCGAGTGCTCCGCCATTTTAACAAATGGTTTGCCAAAGAAAATTAGTGACCCGAGTAGTTTCTCTATTCCGTGTGTCTTCAGTGATCTTTTTGTTAAACATGCGTTAGCCGACTTAGGCGCGAGTATAAACCTGACGCCCTTTTCGTTGTTTAAAAAGTTAGGGATTGGTAGCCTTAACCCCACGCGTATGAGTATCCAGCTAGCCGATAGATCCGTCAAGTACCCGTTAGGAATAGTGTAGGACGTTCTAGTGAAAGTCGACAAGTTCATCTTCCTGGTGGACTTTGTCATTTTGGACATCGAAGAAGACGTCGAGGTTCCCCTGATCCTTGGCCGACCCTTCCTTGACACCTCCCGAGCCATCATTGACTTAAGCAATGGTAAGCTCTTTCTTCGAGTAGGCGACGACGAAGTCATATTTTCTATCACCCCTTCGATGAAGAACACCTTAGCAAACGATGACTCATGCTTTTTCGTAGACGCTGTGAGTGATGATTCTTCCTACTGCCTCTCCGACTTTGAAAAAAAATTTCTACTTTTTGTTCCTCTTCTCTTACAACTGAATCACTGCAAGGAAGTGATGAATCTTCTAATTGTCTTTCTGAGTTTGAAAAAGAATTTTCTGATTTTTGTGCTTCCTCTTTTCTTCCCACTGAATCGCTATAAGAAGCAGTCTTGGCTGCTAGCCCCACCCCTTATTGCGTTCCTTATAAAAAAGTTTATGAAGATATTATTTTTGAAAAGAAAGACTGTCAAAATCCTCTTATGAAGAACCCCCTACCCTAGAACTTAAAGAACTTCTCGAACACCTTAAGTATGCTTTCTTAGAAAAAGATTCCAAGTTACCAGTTATCGTTTCGGCCTACCTCACGGATACGCAAAACGACAAACTTCTTCTAGTTCTACGTAAGCATCGCCGGGCTATTGCTTGGCAAATTTCTGATATCAAGGGCATAAGTCCATCATTCTGTACCCATAAAATTTTAATGGAAGATAATTCGCGTAACTCTATCCAACCTCAGCGTCGTATAAACCCGAATATGAAAGAAGTAGTTAAGGGCGAGGTTATGAAATTATTAGACGAAGGAATTATCTACCCTATATCGGACAGTAAGAGGGTTAGCCCCTTTCAGGTAGTTCCAAAGAAGGGAGGGATAACCGTAGTTAGTAATGAGAATAATGAATTAATCCCGACACGGACGGTGACGGGTTGGCGTATGTGTATAGATTATTGTAAGTTAAATGACACCACCCGTAAGGACCACTTTCCTTTACCGTTTATCGACCAGATTTTAGAACGTCTCTCTTGCCATAGCTTTTATTATTTTCTCGATGGCCTCTCGGGGTACTTTCAAATACCCATCTCTCCCGAGGACCAAGAGAAAGCTACGTTTACTTGTCCCTTCGGCACCTTTGCTTACTGAAGAATGCCGTTTGGATTGTGCAATGCGCCAACAACATTCCAGCGATGTATGCTCGTAATATTTTACAAGTACGTAGAAAGCATTATGGAGGTATTCATGGACGATTTCTCCGTGTTCGGCGATTCCTTCGATAGATGTTTAGAAAACCTCGAAAAAGTCTTAGAACGATGCGAAGAAACTAACCATGCCCTAAATTAGGAAAAATGCCATTTTATGGTGAGGGAAGGGTTAGTTTTGGGTCATAAAATTTCTGCTAAAGGTATTGAGGTAGACGTTGCCAAGATAGAAGTTATTGAGAAGTTGCCGCCGCCTACAAACATAAAAGCTATAAGAAGTTCCTAGGCCACGCTGGCTTTTACCGTCATTTTATAAAGGACTTCTCCAAGATCACTAAGCCCCTCACCCATCTCTTAGAAAAAGACGCTCCATTCATTTTTCATGACTCTTGTATTTCTGCCTTTGAATTAATTAAAGAAAAGTTAATTAACGCACCGATTATGATAGCTCCGGTGTGGGACCTTCATTTCGAAATTATGTGTGATGCGAGTAGTTTTGTGGTGGGAGCCGTATTAGGTCAACGCATATCTAAAAACTTCCACCCAATCTATTACGCTAGTAAAACCCTCATATCTGCACAAGAAAATTACACCACAACCGAGAAGGAGTTCTTAGTTGTAGTATTCGCTTTTGATAAATTCCGCCCTTACATTACACTTTCAAAAATCATTGTTTTTACAGACCACTCGGCCCTCAAGTACCTTCTTGCCAAAACGGATGCCAAGCCTCGCTTGATTCGCTCGGTCTTACTCCTCCAGGAGTTTGACTTAGAGATCCGTGATAAGCGAGGAGCCAAGAACTTGGCCGCCGACCATTTATCCAGATTAAATAACCCCTTTATAGAAAAATTAAATGAAAAATCTTTTAATGATTATTTTCCTGATGAGAAGCTGCTTTTAGTTAACACATCTACTTCTCCTTGGTTCGCACACATCGTCAACTATCTAGTGGCCTGGGTGCTCCCAAAAGAGTTCTCCTCTCAGCAAAATAAGAAATTCTTTTCTAAGCTGAAGAACTACTTTTGGGAAGATGATGAGTCCTCTTTATATACCTATTTTTGGACTCATCTAGGCTTATTTTCTTGTCTTTGCACACCGTTTAGCGTCATTTGCACTCCTTTTGGTTCGCTACGGTTTTCCACGTCTTGTGCACTCTTTTAGCCTATTTCTTTGCGTGTGTGTATTTCCCTTTTGCTGTGCATTATATTTATGTCTGCGACTGCCATGATCGACATCCCGTCCAGTTTTCCTGCAGGTTCTGGGATCGTGTGGGCGTCCGGCATCGGACTTTCACCATTTTTGGCAAAGGGATCAATGGTCGTGCGTTTTTACCCACGCACGACCATCGACCTCTTTGGCGCACGATCATCGGTCGTGCGCAGTCATGACCTCTCCTGTGAAAGTTCTGTCCCGCCATATCGCACGATCACCAGCCATACCGCGCACGATCACTGCTCGTGCGCTGCCGGTCGTGCGCAGTCATTATATCTTTTTCCACTTTTCTGCCTCCATATCGCACGATCACTGACTATATCGCGCACGACCATTGGTCGTGCGGCAGTGATCGTGCGCGCTGTTTAATTCTGTTTTCTATAAATAGCGCAGGTTTCGCCCTATTCCGGATCGCTCGACATTTCTGCCGTTTTTCGTCTCGGACGAGGGTTTCCTCCGTCCCCCTTCATCCTCCACCATAGGGAGGGTCTCCGGGCAAGCTTTCAACGCCAAATCAACGTCGGAGCATCCTCTCGGCCTCCTCCTTCATCCTAGAGCTTCAAGCGGAGTTTTGACCTAGCTTTCTCCATCAAGTTAGGAGGAGCTGGAGCCGCAATCTACGGGTCAGTTCAACGAAGAAGACGGGTCCATTGGGAGTGAGTGACAGCCTCCTCTACCCCGGACGCAGTTGAGGACCGAGCTTGGACTCGGATTGACAACCTGGGATTCCAACCGTGAACCCTCAATAAGGCTTCGGATTCGGTCGATTCGCACACCTCCTCCTCTTGTATTTGATAGCTTAGTTTAACTCTTTGTATTGATGAAGTATACTTTATTGTAGTTAATGATCTTGCACTTTGTCATGTCTATGTGATTTGTGTGATTTTGTTATTATTGCTTGAGGTGCGCCTTATTATTCCACCATCCATCCACCCTTGCCGCACTAGCAATTGCTAGTGGCGTGCGTTGCGAAGAGGTGCCCACGACCCTCATTCCGCCATTCTCACCACCTCATACGCTTGCCTACTCGCCCATCCGCCAAGCGATTCGGTGCATTGCGGCCCGACTAGTCTTCCATCCCGCCTGGCGAAGCATCGCATAGCGGCGTTGCATAGGAGTAGTTGTTAGATTTTTATTTTATTTTCCGCAACCATCAAAACGCCATCGTTACCTTCGCCCCGAGGACTTCAATCTCAAGTCCTCCTCGACATTAACTCATCCCTTACTGTGTTCCTCAAGAGACCGACACTCGGGGATTTATTCCCAAACTTTATTACTTGTGCGACCGGTGCGCTTGCCGTAATCCACGGATCAAGTTTTTGGCGCCGTTGCCGGGGAACACAGTCGTTTGAGTTTTTGGAGAGGAAGATTTGAGATAGTTGCCCTTTCCATTTGTATATTTCATGTTTTATTTTTGTTTTGGTTTTTAGTTGTTGTTTTTATTTTATTTTATTCCCTTTGTAGTTTTTATTTTGCTATAGCAGGCTGTTCCACTCTTTATTTGCTTGCGAGTACTTAATTTTTGCTTAGAAAATTCTTGTGGTGAATTCTTTCTTGCTGCACCATGTATTCTTATGCGAATATTCGTTGCCGTTGGTGCGGGGATTATAGGCATAACAGTGATGAGTGCCCCACTGAAGAATGGGAGCATAATTCTCGTGGTTCAGTGTATGGAGCACCGTTGTCTTATGGTACTTCATACACCGTACCTCAGTCTTATGGTCACTACTCTTCTCCGCCTTCACCTTTTTCATATTCCTCTCCGGTCCCACCTGGACCGAGGAGTAATGGAAAACGGTGTTTTTGTTGTCATAGCGCCGACCATGTGTTGAAAGATTGCGCAGAATTTCAACGCCAGTTGGAGGCGGATGATGAACCGGATATCCGGATCGTCTCATCCACCTCTCAAATGGCCGCTCCTTCTGATTCTGAGGATGTATCCGCAGTACCACCTTGTCTATGGGGGACTGCTGTGGATACACCCATCAGACTTTCCACTGATCGATGTGATGATATTGTGGTACTGTCACCCTCTATACCTTCTTCCCCTATTTTTGATTCACCCCCGGAGGAACCTGCGCATATTATCTCTGATGATGTTGCTCCTCCGCTTTCTTTGCATGAATTACCTACTCCCCTTTCTAGTGAGTTGGTTGATGATGTTGTGCCCTTTGGAGATTGGGAACATGAGGATGCGTCGTGGTGTGACGAGGACATTGTTCTCATCAATGGTGAGTACTATGTCTTGGAACACCGTGACGTACCGAGGTGTGATGAGGAAATACTTGCTGGCGAGGAGGTTTCTACTTCCTTGTTGGATGAGGGGGTCCAAACCACCACCGAGGACCTCGTGGTCTCAGTTCCCCCTCGCCATGACTCACATGACACCGACAGTGATCTATGCTTGGATCCTGCTGAGAGTGATTCCGGGATCACTCTCCCTATTTCCGCTTCTTTTAGTTTTTCTTCTCCTTTATTCCTTGACCCCCCTTCTCCCTCTGCGCCTGTGCGGGTTGACTCCCTGCAGGTGAGTTGGGTTAACATTGAGCCTTGTGCTGAGGTTGTCGGCGAGTGCCTCAGCGTGCATGAGGAGTTTCCTACTCCTTTTGCAGTTGAAGCCTCTACCTACACCTTCGCCCCTAACGAGCTTGTGGTGGACGATACCTTGCTAGGCAAGGATTTGTTTTGTGGTGAGATGAGTGAGGACCAGTGCTCCTCCTCATCTTACTTCCTATTTCCTCTACCTGTGTGTCACAGGTATTATTATCTAGGTAGAGGGGTAACTGTGCTATCACCGTATCGGTACCCGTTACCGACACGGATATTAGGACAGTTGCCTGTGCACTTTTCTTTTCATAAGCCCATTAGCTAGAACTTTTCTTTTGCTGAATAAGTCGTGCTGGGATGACAATAACCCCAGTGCTTATCTTTCATTTTCTGCATTTTTCTTTTTATGTCAGCTTAGTTTAGTATTTTCTTTTTGTATATTTCTCTTTTGTTTTTGCGGAGCTCACCCCTGCAGGTATTCATGGAAACTACGCATTGGCGGGGTTGTGATTCTTCGTATGGCGGGCCTGCTCCTAGTTTTCACGCGTCTTCTGGTATGCTCACTAGCTGAGCATTGGGTAACCTCTTCCCTTAGCTCTTTTTGATTTAAATTTCTCTATCATTTGATGTGTTGTTTAGTTTAAGTCTGGGGGAGAGTCAGTTTACCTTTTGCACGTGCACATTTCTTTTGCATGCTAAAAGCTTTTTGTATTTTATTTTGTTTATGTTCATTGCTTCGCACACCACTGCACCCACATGAGCGCGAGCTTAGCGGTTTGCGTGTCACGAGTTGAACCTGTATCTTTGTTCGATCTGGAAAATTTATGTGCTAGTTTAGGATTGTGCAACGGAGTAAAATGTTGGCCTTGCTGTGTTTCTAGTCAACTGCTCTCGTTTTGTATAGAAATTTGTGTAGATTTAATTTTTCAGTATGCTTATAGTTTATATTTTTCTATCTGCGTAAATTCGTTTATTCTACTCAAAAGTTGGTGAATCCGGTGTGAATCAAACGGTAGCGTAGGAATGTGTGTAGCCGCCACTAGACTCGTATTGCTTGAGTTGGGAGGAAGGATTATCTTTCTCGGTTGCTAAGAACTTGCCCCAAGCTATTCTTGAAGCATTGGTACACGGTTAGTCTAGCGTGAGAGTGATGTAGGCCACCTTTTGGCCCAGTTGAGCTTTGTACCCATTCCTAACATCGCCCTTGCCTGCCCCTTTGTGCCTACCCTTCTTTTTGATTCAGCTCCACTATATTCGCCAAAGCCTCATAGCCGATCCTAGTCGCACACCCAAGTCGAGCTTAAAGTTTGTATTTTCAAGTTGGGTTGTGATGTGGTGATTCGTATTTGTGATATGTGGTTGTGCCCAAAAGAAAAATGTGCTGATTTGGTAAAAAGAAAAAGAAAATATTGAGAAGAAAAATATTTGAAAAAGAGAAAAAGAAAAAAAGAGAAAGAGAAAGAAAAAGTTTGATTAAAAATCTTTATTTGAGATGATTTGGATTTGGAGTAGGCGGTGCACACACCCATTTAGTAAAAGTTAAGTCTGGGGGTGTGGTGCACCCGTATTTATTTTGTGGGCAGCGGGTACTAGTTTTGTACTGTAACACCCCAAAAAGGCCCCAATAGACTCAACTTGAGATTTGAGTAGCAGGTCAGGTTACACGGCCTGGGACACGGGCGTGTCCCAGGGCGTGTCGGGTGACACGGCCAGGGACACGGGCGTGTCCCAGGGCGTGTTCTATTTATTATGCAAAATTGGCCTATTCCGGGCAGAGCCGAACACGGCCTTGAACACGGCCGGGAACACGGGCGTGTCAGGCTGGACACGGGCGTGTCAGCTGCCGTGTTCCGACCCGTGTTCTGGTTGCGGCTCGATGGAGCAGGAGACACGGGCGTGTCTCAGGTTTGACACGGGCGTGTCAGGTCCGACACGGGCGTGTTGATGACCCGTGTGGTTCAGTCGGTTCAAGCTGTGTGCACCGCTGAAGGGGTACACGGCCTGTGACACGGGCGTGTCACAGGCCGTGTCGGCCAAAAAGTGAAATTCTGGGGAAATCTTGGCCGTTCAGTTTTCTCTCTTTTGATCCAAGGGTCCAGGTGGTTTCCTGGCTGGGTTATTACGAGAAGAGAGGAATGAAGAGGTCATTCTTCATTTGGCTTAAGGAAGAGAGAAAGAGAGAGGAAGAGAAGAAGGAGGAGGAGACCAAGCCACCGGCGGAGCTCCCGTGGTTCGATTCGCGATCCGAAGCCGGCGTTGTGACGGCAAGGCTGCTGCGAAGGCTTTCATCCGTCTCAAATTTCTCTCCATGGCTCCGAAGCGAACTCCTAGGGTAACGATTTCCTGCTTGGACATGTGAAGTCCTTAATTCCTGCATTGCATAGGGAAAACCCTTCCCCGCGAGTGTGCGGTGGGTTGTGGCGTCCCTTGGGGTAGATATGTGAAGTCCCCCTTGTTAGAGTCCGGAATTGGAGTACGGATCTAGGCATGCTGTGTGAAGCCCATCTGGACATGGTCTGGATTGGTGATGCTTGGTTGCATATCGGAGAAGACTCCGTGATGATTGCTTGTATGCATGATGGATAAAAGTACTGGAGGAAGTCCAGGAAATTATGAGAGTTGGACTCTCTTGTGGCCGTGAGTGCTACTGGTGGAAAGTTGAGCTGTGAGGCTGCAACTAGGAAATGGTGGAACGGGCAAGGTGAAACTGTACCCGCGTCAGTCCAGGCGTGAGTCTGACGATGTGAGCAACGGGAAAGGTGGATCTGTACCCGCGTTATGGTTGTCTAACCTTGGGTGCTTAAGACCCTGTTAGGATCACATAGCGAGAGTCGACGGCCGGTGAGCCGATCAGACTAGAATGCTCATAGTGCGCCGTTATGTCTGGGACCTCTGAACGGTGTGAATGTGCCCTGAGTGCACGGAGCGTCGGGCCGTCGAGCCGACGTTTGTGATATATGACAGTGCGGGCGTGCACGTCTTGCTTGAATGGCTATCTATATCATGTTGGATGAATGCTTTGCAGGGATGGAATTCCGCTGCCCCGTGCCAGGGGCAGGGTCGTTATAATTGGTCAGCTGAATGCTGACCGTTGCCCTGTTTTCCCACCGTTTGGTGGATTGGTTCTTACAGGTGCTGGAGGAGCTGGTCCGAGCGGGACTTAGCGGGCTGAAGCCCAAAGCTGCGTTGCTGCCCTTGAAGGCTTTGTTTTATTTCTTTTGTTCATGTGTGGCCGGCCTGCGTGCCGATGTATGTAAACCACACTCTTGTTAAGAGAAACTGTTGTAAGGCCTTAAGGCCAGACTCTTTTGATATATATATATATATACATTCCTATGTTAGTGGACAATGTTGTTTCTCTTGAGTTCAGTAGTTCAACCGTGAAGCTTCCGCTAGAATGCTCTGTGTTAGGATGCGTTGGTTATGATATTATTTAGTAGCGTCTCCGCCTGTTTGTGGAATATGGTGTGGGGCCCCGGCCGGACCCTCTATTATATTCTTCTTGACGGGTAGAGGTGTTACAATTTGGTATCAGCTTGTTGGTCGATCTCTTCCGAATTCGCGGACGAATTCTTTTGAGAGGGGGCGAGCACGTGTTAGTGCCGTCGTTATAACACTTCATTTGAACTCAAGATTGTCCACTTAGGAATGCAAATACACTTGTTTGTTGAACTTGTGTATTTCTTTGTATGATTGCCGTTTATATTGGTCGTTAACCTGTGTGTTTTACACATATAGGTGACCAGAAGTGTTGCGGGCCAGTCCGAACCACAACGTTCTGTTGCGAGTGCGGCACCAGCCGAGGTGCCCACAACTCCTCCATCCGCTGAAATAGTCCGTCTCATTACGGAAACGGTACTTGCTGTGATGAATGCTCAGCAAGCGGGGCAAGCACGTCCTGCAGTGGTGCCAACGCAAGCTGGGGTACGGCAAGAACCGGTAGAAGCCGAAGTTGATCCGCGGGTAGCAGATCAACAATGGAAGCAATTCTTGAGCTTTAACCCTCCGCAGTTTCATGGGGCGGGTACACCGGCCCAAGCAGAGGATTGGCTTGCAAGAATTAAGAGGATTATGAGGGCTATCAGGGTTGAGGAGGAACAGAAAGTGATGTTAGCCACTTTCCTACTGGAAGGAGAGGCGCGATTGTGGTGGGATGAGATTGAACTGCATCACTTGGCCGGCAGGCAATTGGCAGAGATTACAATGGCAGAATTCTCTCGATTGTTCTTAGCACAACATCTGCCGATGCAGCAAAGGATGTCGATGGAAATGGAGTTCCAACGGTTAGCACAGGGAGATCGAAGTGTGGATGACTACCTGCATGAGTTCACCCGGTTGGGAAGATATGCGGGCTCGATCTTCGCCGAAGAAGAGCGTAAGACTAGTCGGTTTTATGCGGGACTGCGAGATGAGCTAAGGTATTTGCTCTCAAGTTCTGTGAGTCAGGGATTCCAAGCCTTAGTCTGTACGGCTCGTTCTTTGGAGACGGATATGAAACGGGGGCAAGCAAAGGGAAACTTGGCGGTTGTGAAGCCGGAGTTTAAGCCGCCGCGTCCGGACAAGTTTGGCTACCGAAGGAAATGGAATAAGAAGTCTAAGTCTTCTGGACAAGCTCCATCTGCGACTGTGACGGACACATCTGGGAATGGAGCTCGTGCTTGTTTTACGTGCGGGAAGGTTGGACACTTCGCACGTGAATGCCGATTTGGTCCTCCAAAGGGTGATAAGAAGACGGGAGCGTCTTATGCGGAGAAGGGGAAGGCTGTGGTGGAGTCTTCTGCCTCGCACGCGCAGCCCAGGGTCTTCAACCTTGGACAACAGGAGGCCATTAAGCAGGCTGATGTCGTCACAGGTGCGCTTAAGTTTTAATGTTTGTACTTTTGGTGTGCTGTGCTTGTTTTAATTGTCATGTTATAGGGTTTGTCCTTATACGAGAGTATCCGGCGCGAGCACTGTTCGACACAGGTGCTTCACATTCGTTTCTGTCTGAGGATTTTGTCTTGCGTGTCGGGGTGCCTATCCGGACCAAGACAGACAGTATCAGGGTGTTGTTGCCTAACGGATGTTTGATGTGCGCGGATCGATCTTGCGGTCTTGAGGTCAAGATAGGAAGTCGGGAGTTCAAGGTGGAAACACTAGTATTGCCGATCAAAGAGTTTGATATAATCTTTGGTATGGACTGGCTTTCAGAGCAGCGTGCCTGTATCGATTGCACTTCAAAAGAGGTCACACTTGGGCAAAATACCGAACGAGAGACCAAGTTTATTGGTATGCAAGGGATGAGTGGGATGTTGTTATCCGCTCTCCAAGTTGTTAAGGCAGTTCGGAAGGGTGCGGAGTTGTTCTTCACACTCATAGAGGCGGTGGCGCCGAAGGCCAGTGTGAGTGAAGTGCCGATTGTGTCGGAATATGCGGATGTGTTTCCAAAGGACCTTCCGGGGTTACCTCCCCAAAGGGAAATTGACTTCGCTATCGAGCTGGTGCCGGGTGCAAAACCCGTGGCCCGTTCGCCGTATCGGGTAGCGCCAAAAGAAATGGCCGAACTGAAAGTTCAGTTGCAAGAGTTGTTGGAGCAGGGATATATACGCCCAAGTATGTCACCTTGGAGCGCGCCTGTTCTTTTTGTGAAAAAGAAAGACGGTGGTTTGCGACTATGTATTGATTATCGCGAACTGAATAAACTGACGGAGAAAAACAAGTATCCAATTCCTCGGATCGATGACTTGTTCGATCAGCTAGCAGGCTCAACTGTCTATTCGAAGTTGGATTTGAAGTCCGGGTATTACCAGTTGCGGATTAGGGAAGGTGACATTCCCAAGACAGCGTTTGGCACACGCTATGGTCATTATGAGTTCACAGTGATGCCGTTCGGCTTGTGTAATGCGCCTTCGGTATTCATGGATCTCATGCATCGTACGTTCCGCGAATACCTGGATCTGTTTGTGATTGTGTTTATTGATGATATTTTGGTATATTCACAATCAGAGGAAGATCATGCAAACCATTTGCAGTTAGTATTGCATACCTTGCGAAGGAATAAGCTGTATGCCAAGTTCTCAAAGTGTGAGTTCTGGCTCTCGTCGGTGGCTTTTCTAGGCCATGTGGTAAGTGGAGAGGGCATAGCGGTGGATCCGGCTAAGATAAGTGCCATTCGGGATTGGCCAGTGTTGTCTTCAGTGGCCGAAGTCAGAAGTTTCCTTGGACTGGCGGGCTACTATAGGAGGTTCGTGGGGAACTTCTCCCGGATTGCTTTGCCTCTGACTACGTTGACGAGAAAGGATCAGAAGTTCGTTTGGACGCCGGAGTGCGCACGAGCTTTTGAGGAGTTGAAAAGTCGTTTGACCACGGCGCCCGTGTTGACGTCGCCATGTGGTACAGATGGATTTGAAGTATACAGCGATGCGTCAGGAAGCGGCTTAGGCTGCGTTCTCCTGCAATTTGGCAAGGTGATCGCTTATGGTTCACGTCAATTGAAAGTGCATGAGCGGAATTATCCCGTCCATGATTTGGAGTTGGCGGCGGTAATCTTTGCGCTCAAGTTGTGGCGGCACTATCTATATGGCGTCAAAGTGGATATCTATACGGATCACAAGAGCCTAAAGTATTTGTTGGATCAGAAGGATTTGAATATGCGACAACGAAGATGGATGGAGTTCCTCGGGGACTACACCTTCGAGATTCACTATACTCCCGGGAAGGGAAATGTGGTCGCTGATGCTTTGAGTCGGAAGACTCCGGTACGGGCAAGCTGGTTGCAGAGGCATGATCAGCGTTTGATCCAAGAATTGGAGGCAATGGAGATATCGTGTATTGACAAGGGTGCGTCAACCGATGCGTGCTTAAACTGGACGGAGGTGCAATATGACCTTACGGACAGAGTTCGGCGAGCAACGGAGCTTGATGAAAGTCTCCAGCGCTATGCTAAAGATGGGCCGGATGATCAATTCTCTTGGGATAACGGGTTGTTACGGAGAAATGGTCGAGTATGCGTCCCAAGTGTGGGTAAACTGAGGGAAGAGTTGATGTACGAAGCTCACTTTGCAAAGTACTCAGTTCACCCAGGGAGCACAAAGATGTACAGGGACATGAAAAAGCTGTTCTGGTGGCCCGGATTAAAGAAAGATGTGGCTCGTTATGTGGCTAAATGCAACACCTGTGCGTTGGTGAAAGCAGAATGCCAGAAGCCTGGCGGTTTTCTGAAGTCGTTACCTATTCCGGAGTGGAAGTTCGATGATATTTCGATGGATTTCGTGCACGGGTTGCCGAGATCTCAACGCGGTCATGATTCAATCTGGGTGATTGTGGACCGGTTGACAAAAGTGGCGCACTTCCTTCCAAATAGAAGAGATGATTCAGTGGAAACCTTGGCCAAGCTGTATGTGGAGCAGGTTGTTCGACTGCACGGTGTTCCCCGGAGCATCGTTAGTGACCGTGATGGGCGGTTCACATCGAATGATTGGCGGCTCGTTCATCAAATGTTGGGTACAAAATTAGCGTTTAGTACGGCCTTTCATCCCCAAACGGATGGCCAGACTGAACGAACCAACAGGACGATGGAGGATATGCTCCGCATGTGCGCCCTAGATTTTGGTAAGAGATGGGAAGATTACATATTTCTCGTTGAATTTGCCTATAATAATAGCTACCAAGCGAGTATTGGTAGGGCACCATTCGAGGCGTTGTATGGTCGGAAATGCCGTACACCGTTAGCTTGGGCAGAAGCAGGCGAATCGAAGCTGAATGGGAAAAAGGAAGTCGAAGAAGCTACTTCGCTCATCCGCTCTATTCGGGAGAGGCTATTGATAGCCCAAGATCGTCAAGCCAAGTACTACAATGCCAAGCACCGGAACGTGGAGTTCGCGGTGGGTGATTGGGTATATTTGAAGATCAAACCCTTCAAAGGTGTGTCCAGGATTCGGCGTTTGAAAAAGCTAAGTCCGAGGTATCTTGGTCCGTTTGAGGTGGTGGAGCGTGTTGGGGAGGCTGCTTATCGACTAGCACTTTCAGCGGACTTGGGTGGATTACATGATGTGTTTCACATCTCAGTCCTTCGTAAGGCGGTAAAGGATCCAGCACAAGTCGTGGAGGCTGATCGGGTACCGGTCGAATATGGGCTAACGACGAGGGTTAGACCCATTCGGATCGAGGATCGAGCCGAGAAACAGTTGCGGAACAAAGTAATCGGGATGGTCAAGGTCCGATGGGACAATTGTGGCCGTGAAGAGCTAACATGGGAGCGGGAGCAGACCATGCGAGCCGAGTTTCCCGAGTTATTTGTATAACTGTAGACCGTGTACTTTTTGTTATAACATGCTTATAGCATTGCTGGTTTTCTTTCCTTACCGTGCAAATTTCGGGACGAAATTTTGTTAAGGGGGAGAGGGTTGTAACACCCCAAAAAGGCCCCAATAGACTCAACTTGAGATTTGAGTAGCAGGTCAGGTTACACGGCCTGGGACACGGGCGTGTCCCAGGGCGTGTCGGGTGACACGGCCAGGGACACGGGCGTGTCCCAGGGCGTGTTCTATTTATTATGCAAAATTGGCCTATTCCGGGCAGAGCCGGACACGGCCTTGAACACGGCCGGGAACACGGGCGTGTCAGGCTGGACACGGGCGTGTCAGCTGCCGTGTTCCGACCCGTGTTCTGGTTGCGGCTCGATGGAGCAGGAGACACGGGCGTGTCTCAGGTTTGACACGGGCGTGTCAGGTCCGACACGGGCGTGTCGATGACCCGTGTGGTTCAGTCGGTTCAAGCTGTGTGCACCGCTGAAGGGGTACACGGCCTGTGACACGGGCGTGTCACAGGCCGTGTCGGCCAAAAAGTGAAATTCTGGGGAAATCTTGGCCGTTCAGTTTTCTCTCTTTTGATCCAAGGGTCCAGGTGGTTTCCTGGCTGGGTTATTACGAGAAGAGAGGAATGAAGAGGTCATTCTTCATTTGGCTTAAGGAAGAGAGAAAGAGAGAGGAAGAGAAGAAGGAGGAGGAGACCAAGCCACCGGCGGAGCTCCCGTGGTTCGATTCGCGATCCGAAGCCGGCGTTGTGACGGCAAGGCTGCTGCGAAGGCTTTCATCCGTCTCAAATTTCTCTCCATGGCTCCGAAGCGAACTCCTAGGGTAACGATTTCCTGCTTGGACATGTGAAGTCCTTAATTCCTGCATTGCATAGGGAAAACCCTTCCCCGCGAGTGTGCGGTGGGTTGTGGCGTCCCTTGGGGTAGATATGTGAAGTCCCCCTTGTTAGAGTCCGGAATTGGAGTACGGATCTAGGCATGCTGTGTGAAGCCCATCTGGACATGGTCTGGATTGGTGATGCTTGGTTGCATATCGGAGAAGACTCCGTGATGATTGCTTGTATGCATGATGGATAAAAGTACTGGAGGAAGTCCAGGAAATTATGAGAGTTGGACTCTCTTGTGGCCGTGAGTGCTACTGGTGGAAAGTTGAGCTGTGAGGCTGCAACTAGGAAATGGTGGAACGGGCAAGGTGAAACTGTACCCGCGTCAGTCCAGGCGTGAGTCTGACGATGTGAGCAACGGGAAAGGTGGATCTGTACCCGCGTTATGGTTGTCTAACCTTGGGTGCTTAAGACCCTGTTAGGATCACATAGCGAGAGTCGACGGCCGGTGAGCCGATCAGACTAGAATGCTCATAGTGCGCCGTTATGTCTGGGACCTCTGAACGGTGTGAATGTGCCCTGAGTGCACGGAGCGTCGGGCCGTCGAGCCGACGTTTGTGATATATGACAGTGCGGGCGTGCACGTCTTGCTTGAATGGCTATCTATATCATGTTGGATGAATGCTTTGCAGGGATGGAATTCCGCTGCCCCGTGCCAGGGGCAGGGTCGTTATAATTGGTCAGCTGAATGCTGACCGTTGCCCTGTTTTCCCACCGTTTGGTGGATTGGTTCTTACAGGTGCTGGAGGAGCTGGTCCGAGCGGGACTTAGCGGGCTGAAGCCCAAAGCTGCGTTGCTGCCCTTGAAGGCTTTGTTTTATTTCTTTTGTTCATGTGTGGCCGGCCTGCGTGCCGATGTATGTAAACCACACTCTTGTTAAGAGAAACTGTTGTAAGGCCTTAAGGCCAGACTCTTTTGATATATATATATACATTCCTATGTTAGTGGACAATGTTGTTTCTCTTGAGTTCAGTAGTTCAACCGTGAAGCTTCCGCTAGAATGCTCTGTGTTAGGATGCGTTGGTTATGATATTATTTAGTAGCGTCTCCGCCTGTTTGTGGAATATGGTGTGGGGCCCCGGCCGGACCCTCTATTATATTCTTCTTGACGGGTAGAGGTGTTACATGTACGTTAGCTCATTTGGGTTAGGTGCATACCCTTCATGTTTATCCTTGTTTTCCTCACCGTAACCCAAGCCCCATTATTACCCGAAGTCCTACGGACTTGCGCTTGAGTTGACTAGTGCCGTGGAGAGAGTGCGAACGGGCAAGCTTATGGTTTCCGACATTGGTGGATTCCTTTGGGGGTAATCTTGAGCCCCGGTCTTCGGCAATGCTCACCTTAGTGGCCTGCCTACTTTCTCCCTGCGTAGGACCAGATGATTCACCGTGATTCCACTTTTGAGTAATAATAAATTTCTGTTACGCATTGTGAAAAATATAAAATATTTCGTATACTTAAGAATTTCCTCTACTTTATTTTTATGCACGCGAGCATGCGACTTCGCATGGTACTCCGTTTTGCAATTTCTTTGTTAGCTAGTTCATTTTCCCCGTCTGCTTAGGTTTTGTTTGCTCGGGACGCGCAAACGGTTAAGTCTGGGGGTGTGATGAGTCCTCTTTATATACCTATTTTTGGACTCATCTAGGCTTATTTTCTTGTCTTTGCACACCGTTTAGCGTCATTTGCACTCCTTTTGGTTCGCTACGGTTTTCCACGTCTTGTGCACTCTTTTAGCCTATTTCTTTGCGTGTGTATATTTCCCTTTTGCTGTGCATTATATTTATGTCTGCGACTGCCATGATCGACATCCCGTCCAGTTTTCCTGCAGGTTCTGGGATCGTGTGGGCGTCCGGCATCGGACTTTCACCATTTTTGGCAAAGGAGTCAATGGTCGTGCGTTTTTACCCACGCACGACCATCGACCTCTTTGGCGCACGATCATCGGTCGTGCGCAGTCATGACCTCTCCTGTGAAAGTTCTGTCCCGCCATATCGCACGATCACCAGCCATACCGCGCACGATCACTGCTCGTGCGCTGCCGGTCGTGCACAGTCATTATATCTTTTTCCACTTTTCTGCCTCCATATCGCACGATCACTGACTATATCGCGCACGACTATTGGTCGTGCGCCAGTGATCGTGCGCGCTGTTTAATTTTGTTTTCTATAAATAGCGCAGGTTTCGCCCTATTCCGGATCGCTCGACATTTCCGCCGTTTTTCGTCTCGGACGAGGGTTTCCTCCGTCCCCCTTCATCCTCCACCATAGGGAGGGTCTCCGGGCAAGCTTTCAACGCCAAATCAACGCCGGAGCATCCTCTCGGCCTCCTCCTTCATCCTAGAGCTTCAAGCGGAGTTTTGACCTAGCTTTCTCCATCAAGTTAGGAGGAGCTGGAGCCGCAATCTACGGGTCAGTTCAACGAAGAAGACGGGTCCATTGGGAGTGAGTGACAGCCTCCTCTACCCCGGACGCAGTTGAGGACCGAGCTTGGACTCGGATTGACAACCCGGGATTCCAACCGTGAACCCTCAATAAGGCTTCGGATTCGGTCGATTCGCACACCTCCTCCTCTTGTATTTGATAGCTTAGTTTAACTCTTTGTATTGATGAAGTATACTTTATTGTAGTTAATGATCTTGCACTTTGTCATGTCAATGTGATTTGTGTGATTTTGTTATTATTGCTTGAGGTGCGCCTTATTATTCCACCATCCATCCACCCTTGCCGCACTAGCAATTGCTAGTGGCGTGCGTTGCGAAGAGGTGCCCACGACCCTCATTCCGCCATTCTCACCACCTCATACGCTTGCCTACTCGCCCATCCGCCAAGCGATTCGGTGCATTGCGGCCCGACTAGTCTTCCATCCCGCCTGGCGAAGCATCGCATAGCGGCGTTGCATAGGAGTAGTTGTTAGATTTTTATTTTATTTTCCGCAACCATCAAAACCCCATCGTTACCTTCGCCCCGAGGACTTCAATCTCAAGTCCTCCTCGACATTAACTCATCCCTTACTGTGTTCCTCAAGAGACCGACACTCGGGGATTTATTCCCAAACTTTATTACTTGTGCGACCGGTGCGCTTGCCGTAATCCACGCATCAGAAGACCCGCATCTTTTCAGAATTTGTGCAGATCAAGTGATAAGGAGATGTGTTTCTTATGATGAAGGAATTGATATTATAAAACATTTGCATGAAGGTCCGACAAGTGGGCACTATCAAGCTGCTCGCACCGCTCATAAGGTGCTTTGCATGGGTTTTTACCGGCCTAGCCTGTTTAAAGACGCGCAAGCCTTTGTGAGCAGGTGTGATAGTTTCCAACGGTCGGGCATCATCTCTAATAAAAATGAAATGCCAAAAAATTATTTCTTAGAGTGCGAAATTTTCGACCTCTGGGGAATTGATTTGTTGGCCCCCTTCCTTCTAGCTTCGGAAACAAATTTATTTTAGTTGTTGTTGATTATGTTTCACGATGGGCTGAGGCCCAAGCTCTTCCTACCAACGACTCCCGAGTTGTAGTCACGTTTCTAAAAGGATTATTTTCTAGATTCGGTACGCCGCGCGCAATCGTTAGCGATAGGGGTTCCCATTTCTGTAACGCATAATTTTCAAAAATCCTTTCCAAATACGGCGTTACGCATAAGCTTTCCACTGCCTACCACCCCCAAACTAACGGACAAGTTGAAGTAGTTAATAGAGAAATAAAAAGAATATTAGAAAAGACTGTTTCAACTTCTAAGAAAGACTGGTCAGCCAAACTTGACGATGCCTTATGGGCCTACCAAACAGCGTACAAAACCACTCTCGGGTATACGCCGTATCGGCTGGTCTATGGAAAATCGTGCCATCTACACGTAGAGTTAGAACACCGCGCCTTTTGGGCCTTAAAATTTTTAAACTTCGATCCCCACTCAGTCGGTGACCTTCGAAAATTTCAACTAAAAGAACTCGATGAGTGGCGCTCTTATGCTTATGAAAATAATAAACTTTATAAAGAGCGGACGAAGCGTTTACACGATAAACACTTAAGGCACCCTAAAAACTTTAAGCCGGGCGACCAAGTCCTTTTATATAATTCTTGTTTACGTTTATTTCCGGGTAAATTAAAATCTCGCTGGTCTGGCCCGTTTTCTGTTTTAGAAGTATTTCCTTATGGAACTGTTTTAATTTCTCACCCTGATAAGGGTAATTTCAAAGTGAATGGTCAGCGTCTTAAACTCTACTTTTCTGGTGATTATGATGTTAGTCCAAACATTATTAAGTTTCTTCTTCACGAACTCTAACTTTGAACTCTTAATTTTTGTTAAAAAACAATTTTATTTCTGGACAACAATATTTTTGGACAATATTATTTTTTTTTGATGCGTCGAGCTCAACGATGCTTTAACCAAAGGGCGCTCTTGGGAGGCAACCCAAGTTATCTTTTGTTTTTCTTTTTTTTTTCAATTTTTGCCTCGGACGGCTCCGACAAGCTGAGGCTTCTGCGATCGCCGGCTCCAACATTGCTAAATCCATCACGAAGTCCAAAGAAGACATTCGGAGGAGCGGCATCACTCAGCTTTCACAGCAAATAAATCCGGGGAAGTACCTGTCTTTCAATTCTATCTTTCAATTCTGTACTTTACTTTTCTCTCCTTCTCCAATCCCCTTCTTTAGTCATTGAGGACAATGTCTATTTTAAGCTTGGGGGAGGACTTCCTCCTTCATTTTTGCTTAGTGTAAATATTTTTCTTTTTGTATATATTTTAAATATTTCCAAAATAAAAAAATGAATATCTTAAAATTCCAAAAAAGAGAAAAAAAAATTTCCAAAATCCAAAAAAAGAGAGAATATTTCACAAAATTAAAAAAAAATGTGTTTTTGAATAGTTTAGACATTTTGGTATTTCAATAGTACCCCTAGTTTTTGTTTTTGTTTTACCCAAAATTTTTTATAAACAAATTAGTTAATTATAATATTTCTAATCGTCCTTTTTAATTATGTTTCACAAGTAAAATGTTGGTCATGCTATGTTTCTAATTCACGGTAGCATGTTAAGGTGAAATATTTTTCTAAAACTCGCATTTCTATTATGGTTTTTTGTTTTTTATTTCCTTTACTTTCTCAAAAATTCATCATCCACTATTTTCTTTTTCATTTTTGAATAATTTTTGTAAAGTCAACTTTTGAATAGCGTAGTAGATGTGAACGATCCAAGTCATCTATTATTTATATTTTCAAGTTAATTTCATCAATCTTCTTTTATGATCTAGGATTCGCTTTTTGAAATTTTTCAAACCTTTATTTTAAATAAATTCAAAAGCGTGAAAATGATTTAGGCCGTTTTTGTTTTCGTTTGAGCTTTCCTACCAACCTAAAAACTTTTACCACTAGTTAGCCGTTTTTGAGCCTTTTTCCGATTTCATTTGATAGCTCCTCCCTTCATTTCAGCTTCACCAAAGCCAAAATTTCCAATCTATCGAATCACACTATCCTTTTTGAGTTTCATAAATTATTTTGACGATTTTGATAGGATGTTTTGTGATTTTTTTGGGAAAAGGTTTTTGAAAAAAAAAGTATGCTCAAAAGTGATGTTTATTTTTGTTTGGCCAATTCAAAAGGAAAATAAAAATATTTATGGCCTTTGTTTTGAAAAAAGAAAAAAAAAATGGAAAAAAGAAGAAAAAGAAAAAAATGTGTATATATATTTTTATGAAATTTTTTGAAACTCTTTGCTTTGGTTTAGTGTGATTTTAAACCTTCACATTTATCTCTGAATTCCACTCCTAATCATATTCCTAAACCAAATGTTTTTGTCCTATTTAAGTCCTTTTGATTCACGCTTTTTGATTTTTATTTAACAACTAAGAAAAGAAAAAAAGTAAATCAGTTTTAGTTTTGGATTTAAACCTAGATTTTTGTTAATTAAATTGATATAATTATAATGCGTTGCTTGGATCTAGTAACAACTCAATGCGTGTTTTCATTTTCGTTGCTTTGCTTAAGTCTATTTAAAAAAATCTCGTTAAAATTTTGGATGATTTGTTTTTATTAAGTAAAGTTTATAAAAGTTTTACCATACCTAAATAATTGTTTTAGACTTACATTTCACCTTTTCCCTACTTAGAATTTCGCATAGTACTTGTGTAGGCATAATTAAAACTTTTTGATTAGTCCTTTTTATAAATATCTAGTTTTTATAATTTTGCTTGGGGACAAGCAAAGCTTAAGCTTGGGGGAATTTGATAATACGTTTTGTAGCCTAAACTATTATCGTATTTTCTATTTTATATTGTACAAATCATGTCTATTATTAGTTTATTTGTATCATTTTTATGTAAATATTATTGCCACTGACTTTCTCTTGTCTTTTTGCAGGTTTCCAGAAAATTGGCCAAAATGACCTGACACGCCCCCCTGTCATGCCCTCATTGGGCGCGACCTAGGGCGTGTCACCCGATCCCGAGGACTCCTGCTGGAAGGGATAGAAAAACGAACAAAACCGCTGTCACGCCCCATAACACGCCCTCCCTGGGCGTGTCACCAGGCGTGACCATGGGCGTGTCGCCCTCTGCCGCAAAGCCTGTCGCCGTATTAAATGCTTGCCCCAGCTCAGCACACAACAGTACTGTCACGCCCCACATCACGGGCGTGACCTGGGGCGTGACATCAACTTTTCCGACGACTAACGGATTTCCGACCAATGATTTGGACATGACGTGCCTGTCATGCCCCCCCTACACGGGCGTGACCTAGGGTGTGACCACCGATATACCGAAGCAATGATCCTTCCTGCCAGAGTCCAGAGCCCGAGGTCAACATAGTACTGTCACGCCCCCTGACACGCCCCCCCTAGGGCGTGTCGGAGGGTGTGACCAAACCCGTGAAAAAATTCTATAAATTGAGACCCCCCCTCTTCATTTCAGGAAGCTTTGGTTGAGTGGGGGAGGGGCTGCCCCTTTGGTTCTTGATCTTTTTCATGCTTTTCTCTCTCTCTCACTCTCTCTCTCTCTCTCTCTCTCTCTCTTTGTAATTGTTGTTTAACCCTAGTTTAATCTTAGTTTGTTTTAGCTTTTGTTGTAATCTTGCTCTTGCTTAGTGCTACTTGTAGGGCTAGAATAAGATTTAATTTTCATGCACTTGTAATTTCTTTTTCAATAGTGTAACTTGCCCCTTTTTATTAATAAAAGCGTTCTTGTTTAGCTTGTCTTCTTTTTATGCTTCACTACTCATCCCCCCTCTTCCACTTCGCTATAATTAACTAATCCTCCTTGTACTCAATCTTGATGATCCGAGGTTAGAGCGATTTAGTTATGATGTTTTAATTAATCTTTTATTCATAGGTTAGGGCCTTGAATTACTCTTGATTAATCACGTGTTGGAGGTATATTATCGATATATACTCTCCACCTTTGCTTTCATTCTGGGCTAGCCGAGAGGCCGATAGAATGAAGTGAGCATTCAAGAGTAAAGGGAGTTGTACGCACCCCTCGAGAGAGGCAGACGTCCAAATCTCCCGGATAGGAGTAAAATCCAATAGTGGGGTTCACCGCGTAAAGCGAGTTTTAGGCCTCCGATTTAGACGAGAGTCGGTCGGACCTTCCTAAACTCACTTGGGCACGACTTCGAGAGAAGCGTGTTCAAGCTTTAGGAACCTCTACGGTCAAGAACCTTTATCCTATTAAGTTTAGATTTTTATCGCATTTTCTTAATCGTCTTTAGCCGAGGTGAATCTTGATCGAGTGCATTTCCATTTCATATTTTCTACCTTTTGTAGTAATCACCTATCTTGTGCTCTTTAATTAACTGCAGTAGTTTCCTTTCTAGCATAGCTCTTTACTTAATAGCTTTACTTAATTGCGGTAGTTCTCTTTCTAGTATAGCTTTACTTCCTTCCTTGCAATTAGTTTTTCTTAAACCCTAGCTTTTCGATCGATAAGATAATAGCGTTCGTGTGAGTTAGCATAGCCAACAGTTCCCGGATTTCAATACGATACTTGTGTCCCCTAGCTATAATTCGATAGGTATACTTGCCTCATCGGGTTGCTAGTTCGGTTGCATTTATTTTCTTCGAACCCTAGCGCGCAACAACGAACTCAAAACTCAGTTCGACGAATCCAAAGCTCTGCTCGACGAAAAAGTGAAAACTGAGTTCGACAAACTCTGAAATCAGTTCGACGAACTCTGAACTCAGTTCGACGAACTCAGAGTTCAGCTCGATGAAAAGTGGATAAGCAATACACAACGATTCTTGACTTAGAATTTTCTTAAGCTCTGCTAGGTGTCGAGTGGTGTTGAGTGAATAGGCCATGCTCAACGAATTTGGACTTTGAAATATTTCAGCTCTGTTGAGAGCATTTGTTGGTACCCTAGTTTGATTTGAGTTTAGTCCTCTCCTTTGTGCCCCTTGACCCAAGAAATATCTATGGTCAATGGTTAGAAGTCTAGCTGTAGGGTCCTCGCTTTTCCAAATTGAGAATTTGGTTAAGTAGGTTTTTCGTTCGACGATAGTCGAACGCCGCTCGACTATCGTCTATCGGCTGATCGGCGATCGTCTATCAGTTGGTCGACGCTTTGTCTGCGTTGATAGCTCGACTATCTGTTGATAGTTCGACTATCTGTTCTGCGCTGATAGTTCGACTATCTGTTGATAGCTCGACTATCTGTTCTGCGCTGATAGTTCGACTATCTGTTGATAGTTCGACTATCTGTTCTGCGCTGATAGTTCGACTATCTGTTGATAGATCGACTATCTGTTTCGTCTTGATAGTTCGACTATCGGTTGATAGTTCGACTATCTGATAGCTCGACTATCTGCTGATAGATCGACTATCTGTTTTTTTTTTGATAGTTCGACTATCTGTTGATAGTTCGACTATCTGTTTTCTGAGGTAGGTCGACTATCTGCTTGACAGATCGACTATCTCTGTGCGCTTGATAGTTCGACTATCTGTCCTAGATAGATCGACTATCTGATGGTTCGACTATCTGCTCTGATAGTTCGACTATCTGCCGGGGTAGTTCGACTATCTTCTTCGATAGTTCGACTATCTAGATCGTTCGACTATCTGCCCGATAGTTTGACGATCTCCGTGCGTCGTTCGACGATCTTCGAAGGTCGTTCGACGTTTTCTGTCTGCCTTTATATTTTGTATTTATTTATTATATTTAATTAATTAATACATTTTCTGGCACAGTATTTTAAGCTGTATGATAATATAACCAGGCAATATTTGCTCCATCTCTTTTGCCTGAGTCAAATCTTTTTAAGATAAAGTTGTTTGTCTTATTAGCTGTCATTTTAATTTACTTTATCTGCTGACAGCCCTTTATAGCCGTTAGACTGAAAAGTCTTCTTTTGCTATAAAGAGATTATTTCTGATGTGACTTTATTTAGTCCTTCTGTTATCTGATTTAAGCCTGCAGCTTCTTAGAAAGTGATTTATTCCCTTTATAGAATGTTTTGCTGCAGAGATATTTCTGTCTTCTTGATATTTACAGCCCAGGTCTCAAGGCTTAGAAGAAGACAAATAATTCAAATGGAAGAGAGCCGTTGCTTGCTGATGATTATATAAAGAACCCTTTGAAGAAGGATTCAAGCTAGTTAACAGAAGCTAATAGCTATCCAGTTGTTCATTCTCAAGCCTTCATCAAGCTCAATCTTCCTGCTCTCAGCAATCTCCATCTAACTGAGAAGTGTTAAGATCTTCATCTCTTCTTCACCTGAGTTCTCCTGCTTTCAGGAAGTTCAACTCAGTGTTCCTTTGAAGAAGAAGAAGAAGATAGCTGCTTGAAGAACTTTGATTTTATTATTTACTTTCTTCCTGTAGCTCTTTCCTTCAGAACTTTCTGAAGAGTTTTTCTGCACTGAAGCAAGACTTCACCTGGACATCTTTGAGCCAGGGGGAGCCTTGATTCTTTAGAGCATTCTAGCTCAGTGCAAGCTTTTTGTGCTTCTCTAATCTATTGAAAAATAGAGAAGACATCTTAACCTTCTTCCCCCTCCTGTACAGGGTTATTACTCCCTTCAAAAGTATCCCTTGGTGGCAGGGCACCTGATCAAAAACCTGTGCTTGGTTTTTAGACACCTGATCAAAAGTCTAAAGGGTTTCTGAATCTACCTGAATCAGATTCTGTTGGTGGCAGGGCACCTGATCAAAAACCTGAGTGGATTCCTACCGTTTGGGTAGAAGAGTGGACGTACCCAAGTTGTTTGGGGAACCACTATAAATTTCCTTGTGTCGTCTGGATTCCACTGTTTAATTCCTGCATTGTGGCTGTGATTAGATATAACTAGGTTGCTAGTTGCTGATTAGGTTTTTCCAAGCTTAACTGTAATTACAGTTAGCTTGTGTTTGTACACATCACTTGTGTTAGGCTTTAAGGTTAAATCAATATCTATAATCTTTTCATTCCGCACTTCACTCCAAGGGAGTTGAGTAGAATATTAAGTTTTGTCTGTGCAAAATTTGATAACTCTATTCACCCCCCCTCTAGAGTAGTATCTATCCCTTCACTTTCAATTGGTATCAGAGGGAGGTTAACTGACTCTATAGGCTAACACCTAAGTCACAAGATCCTGATAGATACCAAGAGCTTATAGATATTCACTATCATGGCCCAGTCTAAGGATTACTCTAGCACCAGACCTCCAGCATGCAACTTAGCAAAGTTTGGCATCTGGAAGGCAAGGATTAAATTATATATGAACTCTATTGATGAAAGCATCTTTGCTTCTATTTTGTCAGGTCCCCCAAGAGCACCTGCTGCTGCCACTGCCTCATCATCTGATATGAGTGCAGTGCCTCCTCCAGACTACAATGATGAATACAAGAAGGCCAAAATTGCAGATGCCAAGGCAATGAATCTACTGGCTCAGACAATGTCTGATGAGGTGTTCTAGAAGGTGGCTGACTGCTCCTCAGCAAAGGCCATGTGGGACACACTGAACCAGATTGTAGCTGGTTCAGCTGATGAAAGGAAGGACAGAAGGTCCAACCTTATCTCACAGTATGAGAACTTCAAGAAAACTGATGCTGAATCAGTTGAAGCTATGTACACCAGGCTCAGCTCAATCATCAATGAGCTGAGGACCCTGGACAAGGACATATCATTGACAGAGGTCAATGATAAGATTCTTATGTGCTTCCCTAGCACATGGGATCTAAGAATCTGGCCCATCAAAGAAGCCAGAAGTACTAATGAGATCTCAACTGAAGCTCTCCTCGGCAAGCTCAAGTCTTTTGAGCAAGTGCTGAAGACCAGAGAAGCAGAAGCTAAAGCCAAGACCCCCACTCCAACAAGAAAAGAGCAATCTCTAGCTCTTAAGGCTGCAGATGTGTCTGAAGGCAACCAATCTAATGAGGAACTTATGGCATTGTTTGCCAAAAGATTTCTCAAGATGGGAAGAAAGGAGTTCAGAAAGAAGTCTTCACGATATGAAGACAAACCAAGGTATGATCGATCTCCTGCTAAAGAAATCATCTGTTATGGTTGCAGGAAGCCTGGACACATTTTGCCAGAGTGTCCAGAGGAGAAGAACAAGGAAAAGAGAAAAGACAAAGAACAACACAGGAAGCACTCCAAGCCATCCTCCTACAAAAACAAGAAGAAGGAGAGAGGTTTCATTGCTGAAACCTGGAGTGATTCTGATGAAGAATCATCCTCATCAAGCTCCAGTGAAGATGAGGAAGAGAAGAAGGCCAAAGAAATTTGCCTAATGGCAATAGATGCCTGCAGCAACCACTCTGCTGTAGAGAGTTCAGATTCTGATGAAGAGATGCCTACTGAAGATGAGGTACTTTCATCTTATGATTTTACTTCAGAAGAGTTTAAGTTAGAATTTAAATCTTTATGTTTAGATTTAATCAGTTCAGAAAAAGAAATAAAAGAACTTAGAAATAGGTTAGCTGACTCAGAATCAATAGCCTCTGAAAACATTAGGTTAAAGGAAGATCTCACTACTTGTAGTGAAGAAATTAAATTTCTTAAAATAGAATTAGCTAAGTCTAAGAGATTAGAAGAATCCCTTAATGGTAGAAGCCTTAAGCTGTTAGAAATTACCAGCATGACTAACACTAGGTCAGGTAATGATAAACTAGGCTTAGGAGCTTCTCCCAGTGAACCCCCAGTCCTTCTTAAAAATAATCTTTCAACTCCAGTGAACTTCATTTCAGCTAGTGGAAAGAAGAACACTGAGCAAGTAAACCTTGTAAATAAAACCCTAAATAAAGCTAAGAGAGAAAAGAGAAAGAAGTTTTTCAAAGAAATGCAAAGAGCGTCGAACGCCGCTCGACGATCGGATGCTCCATGGTCGAACGAAGCTCGACGATCTGAGTGCCCATCGTCGAACGTCGATCGACGATTTCAACATGATTTTCAAAATCATAATCAGTATCTTAGAAACCTAAATGAAAATAGAAACCCTAGGTTTGTTGACCCATCATCTGCATGGAGAATCCCACCTAGGAGATCTCACCCACTAGGTTATCACCCTCAGCCTGCATTCTCATATATTTCCAGTTTTTCTTATGTGAAAAACAAGGGACCCAAGGTTACCTGGGTCCACTCTGTCTAAATAGTTGTTTTGCAGGTGAAGGCCTATCCAATCACTCAAAATAAGTGGTATTTGGATAGTGGATGCTCTAAGCATATGACAGGAAATAAAGATCTACTGTCAAAATTCAAAGCTAAGCTTGGCCCAAAGGTTATCTTTGGAGACTCCAGCTGTGGTCAGACAGAAGGCTATGGCAAGATCACAATTGGAGCAGTTACATTCAAGAGAGTTGCTTATGTCAATGGACTGAAGCATAACCTGATTTCAGTCAGCCAGCTATGTGATGCTGGCTACCAGGTTTCATTTTCCAACTCATCTTGCAATATTACTTTGAATAATAATGTTGTTTTAATAGGTATTAGAATATGCAATATTTATTTAGTAGATTTTAATTCATCTCACTCTGAAATCTGCCTGTTTAATGAAGTAACCCTTAATAATAATTCCCTATGGCATAAAAGGCTTAGTCATGTAAACCTTAAAAATATATCTAGGTTATCTAAGCACAACCTTGTTAGAGGTTTACCTTCTTGCCCCTACAAGAAGGAGAGCCTATGCAAGGCTTGTCAGCTAGGCAAGCAAACCAAGAATTCATTTAAATCTGTAAATAAAAGTGATTCTCCTAGAATCCTGTATTTATTACATTTGGACCTTTTTGGCCCAATAAATGTACAGAGTTTAGGAGGGAAGTATTACACTTTAGTAATTGTAGATGACTTCTCTAGGTTCAGTTGGGTTTTCTTTTTGAGAACTAAGTCTGATAACTTCAAAGCCCTTACAGACTTTCTACTTTGTGTGCAGACTGAGTACTCTACTCATGTGGACTTGATCAGAAGTGATCATGGTACTGAGTTTGACTCTCTTCTCATGCAAGAATTCTGTGAGAGAGAAGGAATCAAACATAGCTTCTCAGCTCCTAGAACTCCCCAACAAAATGGGGTAGTTGAAAGGAAGAATAGAACACTAATTGAAGCTGCTAGTACATTATTGGCAGATGCTAACATGCCTCTATCCTATTGGGCAGAAGCTGTTAGTACAGCCAACTATGTCTTGAATAGAAGTTTGATACACAAACTTAAGTGTAAAACTCCTTATGAGTTGCTTAAAGGAAAGAAACCAAAAATTAATTACTTTAGAGTTTTTGGCTGTACTGTTTATATTCATAATAATAATAAAGAATATATTAGAAAATTTGAAGCAAAAGCTTCAATGGGAATTATGCTTGGATATTCCCAAGTAAGCAAGGCTTATAGGGTGTATAACAAGTCAACCTGTAAGATAGAAGAATCTGTGCATGTATCATTTGATGAGCATCGGATGTTTTACAAGGAGAAGGAAAATTCCCCGTCCTCCAGTTCTTTGCAGGTACCTGATGCCCCTCAAGAAATTCTTCAACTATCAACTCTTCAGATCACTGAATCAGACAGTGATGAAGACATTGCTGAAGCTGTTGAAGCTGCTGTTGTACCACCAACAGTAGATCAAATTCCTCCTGAGGAATTAATCCCAACTGTTGCTGAAGATCACATCCCACCTGCGGATATTGTCACACTTAGAGATCACCCCACATCTCAAGTGATTGGAGACATATCAGCTGGTGTACAAACAAGACACCAATTAAGACAGGATGTGATGCATGCTTGTTTCCTCTCACAGGTTGAGCCCCTCACCTTTAAAGATGCAGAGCTAGATCCCCACTGGATCATTGCAATGCAAGAGGAGCTCAATCAGTTTGAGAGATGTAAAGTTTGGACTTTGGTTCCAAGACCTAAAGGCCAACTGATCATAGGCACCAAGTGGGTGTATAGAAACAAGTTAGATGCAAATGGAATAATAGTAAGGAATAAAGCTAGGCTTGTAGCTCAGGGCTACAGACAGGAGGAAGGTATAGACTATGACCAATCCTTTGCTCCGGTTGCAAGGCTAGAAACAATAAGGATCTTCTTGGCCTATGCAGCCTTCATGAAGTTTAAGGTGTTCCAAATGGATGTCAAAAGTGCATTCCTAAATGGTGAGCTTAAGGAAGAGGTGTTTGTTGAACAACCACCAGGGTTTGTTTCTTCAACTCAGCCTTCTCATGTTTTTAAGTTGCAGAAAGCTCTTTATGGACTAAAGCAAGCTCCTAGGGCCTGGTATGAGACCTTAGCTAGTTTCCTGTTAGAGCACAACTTTACTAGGGGAGTAGTTGATAGAACCCTCTTCGTCAAGCATCACAAGGTCACAATCCTGTTAGTTTAGGTGTATGTAGATGATATTATTTTTGGCTCCACTGATCCCAAACTGTGCAAAAAGTTTTCCAACTTGATGCATTCTAAGTTTGAGATGAGTAGTATGGGTGTGCTGTCTTACTTTCTTGGTCTCCAAGTTAAGCAAGATGCTGATGGTATCTTCATCTCCCAATCCAAATATGCCAAGGAATTGGTAAAGAAATTTGGGATGGCTGATGCTTCAGCAATGCCTACACCCATGGCTACTAATGTAGTTATTGATTCTGATGATCACGGCAAGCCAGTTGATCAAAAGAATTATAGGGCCATTGTTGGTTCCCTATTATATCTAACTGCAAGTAGGCCAGATATAATGTTTGCTACATGCCTTTGTGCTAGATTCCAGGTCAACCCCAAGGAATCTCATCTGATTCTTCTAAAGAGAATCCTGAGATACCTGAAAGGATGTCCAGATCTAGGACTTTGGTACCCAGCTGAGTCAGAATTTGAATTAATTGGATATTCTGATTCTGATTATGCTGGCTGCAGAGTTGACAGGAAGAGCACCTCAGGAACCTGCCAGTTCCTGGGAGAGAGATTGGTCTCTTGGTTCTGTAAGAAGCAGGCTTCTGTCTCAACTTCAACTGCAGAGGCTGAATATATAGCAGCTGCCAGTTGTTGTTCACAGATCCTGTTGATTCAAAACCAGCTTGTGGATTATGGTTACTCACACAAGAACACCAAGATCATGTGTGATAGTACCAGTGCCATTTCTATTGCACAAAATCCAGTGCACCACTCTAGAACCAAGCACATTGAGATTAGGCACCATTTCCTGAGAGATTGTGTGGAAAAGAACAAGATCTGTCTTGAGTTCATATCCACTGAGTTTTGGAGAGGTGATATATTCACCAAGCCTTTAGATGAACAGAAGCATCTGTTCTTTTTAGTTCAACTAGGCATGATTAATGGACGAGACTAAGTGTGAATATAACTGCCTTTGTTGAAATCTGCTTGAAGATCGTCGAACGATGATCGAAGATCGTCGAACGGATTGAGCCTATCGTCGACCTCTGGTTAAGGATAGCTTATCTGTTTGTAGATCGTCGATCGACGTTCGACCATCGTCGAACAGGTTGAGCTCATCGTCGATCTCCGAACGACGACTGCTTGTTGCGTGTGAAGCCAGAAATAGCCGAACGATGGTTCGACTACTCTGCTTCTGAGCCGATCGTCGAACGGCCGTTCGACTATCGGGTCAAGTATCTTTTTAATAGATCGACTATTTCCGGTCTAATATAAAACCGATAGTCGACCTAAGTTAAAAGATCTTTTGCTTTATCGTCGACGGAGCGTGCCCTTTCGCATTCTGCTTTCCCGCTTGCGATTTACGGGCGTTTCGTCTTCTTCGTTCTCTCCAGCTTTCTCGAGCCTTCTCCAGCAAATCAATGGCGGTTTCTCCAGCTGTTCTAGCCGTCGTAAAGTTTGATGCAGGATTCAGTGTGGATTTCGAAGCATTCAGCAGTTGCGATGCCGGAATCGTGGAAGTTCTCCAGCTCTGCAGGGATCAAGGTTTGGAGAAGTTAATGTCTGAAAGGATTAAGATCAACATTCCAGAAATAAAAGAATGGGCTTTCACGTCATCTTCCACAGACGAATCGATGACTGGTACCATAGGCGGAGAAGAAGTTATCCTGACTCCGGCCGTCTTGTCTGATGTTTTTGGTTTAGTTATTGGTGAAGAGGATTATGAGCAAGACGCTCAGGAATTTGGAAGAATGCTGGTTGAGCTGGGACATGCTGAGGGCATTCCCACCAAGCTGCTCAAGGTAAACTTCCCCTTCAAGATCAAGTTCCTCGCTGAGGTAGTCGGAAAAGTGCTCCTGGGTAAGCACTCTGCCCACGACAATATAACAAGGCAGCAATTCGCACTCATGTGTGCAATTGTTAATCGAAAAAGGATAGATTGGGCAGCTGTTTTGTTTGATTTAATCAGGAAGAAGACTGGTAAGAAGGAAGTCACCCTAGGAAGGGTTATTGGAATTTTCCTTAAAGAGAAATATCCCCAGCTGCTGAGTTCCACTGCAACAACAATCAACGCCAGCAAGAAGATGGATCCCCACTTGTTCTCTAAGTGGAAGAGGACGTTTGTGAAATCTGCTCCAGCTACATCTGAGGACACAAGGACTGCATCAGTCGCTCCTCAACCTGTTGAAGCTGGCTCAGCTCTCCCTTCCTCCTCCTCTGCATTGCCGTCTGCCTCAGATGAAGTACCATCAACTTCTGCTTAGGTACGACCTTCTTCCTCTGCTGCTCCTGAAACAACTACGGTTGTTCCTCTGTCTCCTCCTGCCTCTCCTCTACCTACTCATCTGGCTAGGATATCTGCTCCTAGCTTTGATTTGTTAGGATCAGAGAGAATTCTTACTCCTCCTGTATCTCCAATTCATTCCCCAATTCATTCCCCAATAAACTCACCTGCTCCATCTCCTGCTCGATCCCCTGTCCATCATCCCAGCACCACTACCATATCTGCTGCAGCTCCATCCACCTCTCATCCTTCATCTTTTGAAATCTCTCCAGAGCTTATCTCCCGCATTGTGGAGCTGATTACCTCGTCAATCAAAACCATGATTGATGAGGCAATCGCTCCCCTTGCAGCCTCCATTGATCTTTTGTCTGCCTTCATCAAATCCATTTCAAAATCAGCTGAGCCATCTTCCTCTAGGGGCCTGGTTTCAGTATCCACTGAAATCAGGCAGGGGGAGATGTTCAATGAAGATGCCTCAGATCATCCTGCCTCTCCTCCAGCTTTAAAAGATTCAGTTATGTCTGCTCAGGAAGAAATAGTTCCAGATGTTGTCATGACAACTGAGAAAGAGATAGATCCAGCTGAGAAAGAGATAGCTCCAGCCCAGGAAGAAACAGCTCCTGCTGAGAAAGTTTTAGCTCCAGTTTTGTCTGAAAAGGATATAGCAGATGGAATCCTGCTATCTGAGATTGCAGTTAAGGTTTGCTTAGAAGATCTTACCACTCCTATGATTGCTAGATTCCTGGAAGGAATCATAACCTCTTATCTGAATGAATCATGGGAAATGGTTAAATATGAAGGTAACTCTTTCATTCGTTTTGTTGATGAGTCGATTAATTTGATAGTTTGTGAATACCTTGAAGGAATGATTCAAGCTTATTTAGCAGATATGTATTCATAATTTTACAGATATTATTAAAGAAGATTTAACTGCTCAAATCATAGCAGTAGTTTCTGAGGCTGACCCAAGTATTCCTGCTACTCAAGTAGACCCTGAGTTGGAATCCTTCTTAGATAATAAAGAAGATGAGTCTGAGAAAGAGGAAGTCAAAGTTGACTCTCCTGTTCTGAGTTTGGAAGAAGCTCAAGCAAGAGCAGCATGGAATTTAAGAGTTCAATCGTTAAAAGAGAAAGAGAAAGATTTGCAATTTGAAAAGTCATCCATCTGGGATGACTCTCCAGGTTTAGATTTAGACTCCCTTCTGGCTCTGGATGCCATGGAAGAGGAAAGGGAGAAATATGCTTCAAAGCTTAAAGAAAAGGCTGTCTCAGAAGCCTATGATCCTTATGAGAACCCTCCATCATCTCATTCTGATGATGATGATGATTCTGATATCTCTGAAAAGTCAAAGAAAAAGAAATCTGCTGCAAAGAAAAGAAAAGCTGCTCCTCCTCCACCTCCAAATAAGGATAATGACACTCCCTATTACATTTTGAAGGGCATTGACCCCAAATCCAAGGATTTTAAGCATTGGATGTGGTTTTCGAAGAATCAGCAAAAAGAAAGAAAAAGAACCAAGAGGTATGACAGTCCTGTCTCAAGATGGACTCCCAGAGGTCCCCCTCCTCCACCTCCAGGTGCAGGAGCCTCTAGGAACCTTTCAGCTCATCCTACTGCCTCTTCTGCAAAATCTGCGTCTGCTCAGCCCCAACCAAGACAAGATCATCAAAGCTCTCAAGGCAAATCATCTTATGGTTCTCAAAGACAAATGAAGGAGGTTGTGGTTCAAAGACCAACCTTTTCCCCACCTCCTTCTCCAAAGAAGAGAATTTCATCTCCAACTCCAGTTCAATCTGAGAAAAGTATTTCGAAAGGTAAATAGTTTACTGTGTTTTAAAACCTTCTAGCAAGTCCCTTTTGCTAAGTATACTCTAATGTCTTATCTAGATATAATAGCTGATGCTGCTTCTCCTGAGCCCGTATATGAAAATCCTGAGCTCGATCCTAACTTTAGGATGGCTCGCTTTCAAGAACTTGTAGGAGCAGCCCAAATAAGAAAAGCAAGAGCCGAAGGTAAAGATACGACTGGTTTTACTACCATGTCAGCTTACAGAAAGAAAGAATTTGAAAAATTCCAAGTCAATCCTGAGATTTTTGATCCAGCAAAGTACATGGAAAAACATCCTGAAGCTGTTGTCCCCAGAGCTACAGAACTGAAGATCATTGGTGCTCAGGACCTGAAGATGTCAAAGAAAGAATCAGATGACCCTCTAAGAAAAATTTCCTTTGTTTCTAGTTCTTCTGATCCTTTACCAGACTCTAAAGATTCTTAATAGTTTAATTAACTACTGAGCTATATTTGTCTATCTGATTGATAATCTGCCAGTTTATTGTTATCTATTTTCTGTATTATTTTAGTTTTCTATAGCTAGTTGTTTGTTTTAGATTTTGAGAGACTTAACTCAAATAGGGGGAGATTGTTGGTACCCTAGTTTGATTTGAGTTTAGTCCTCTCCTTTTTGCCCCTTGACCCAAGAAATATCTATGGTCAATGGTTAGAAGTCTAGCTGTAGGGTCCTCGCTTTTCCAAATTGAGAATTTGGTTAAGTAGGTTTTTCGTTCGACGATAGTCGAACGCCGCTCGACTATCGTCTATCGGCTGATCGACGATCTTCTATCAGTTGGTCGACGCTTTGTCTGCGTTGATAGCTCGACTATCTGTTGATAGTTCGACTATCTGTTCTGCGCTGATAGTTCGACTATCTGTTGATAGTTCGACTATCTGTTCTGCGCTGATAGTTCGACTATCTGTTGATAGTTCGACTATCTGTTCTGCGCTGATAGTTCGACTATCTGTTGATAGATCGACTATCTGTTTCGTCTTGATAGTTCGACTATCGGTTGATAGTTCGACTATCTGATAGCTCGACTATCTGCTGATAGATCGACTATCTGTTTTGTTTTGATAGTTCGACTATCTGTTGATAGTTCGACTATCTGTTTTCTGAGGTAGGTCGACTATCTGCTTGACAGATCGACTATCTCTGTGCGCTTGATAGTTCGACTATCTGTCCTAGATAGATCGACTATCTGATGGTTCGACTATCTGCTCTGATAGTTCGACTATCTGCCGGGGTAGTTCGACTATCTTCTTCGATAGTTCGACTATCTAGATCGTTCGACTATCTGCCCGATAGTTCGACGATCTCCGTGCGTCGTTCGACGATCTTCGAAGGTCGTTCGACGATCTTCGAAGGTCGTTCGACGTTTTCTGTCTGCCTTTATATTTTGTATTTATTTATTATATTTAATTAATTAATACATTTTCTGGCACAGTATTTTAAGCTGTATGATAATATAACCAGGCAATATTTGCTCCATCTCTTTTGCCTGAGTCAAATCTTTTTAAGATAAAGTTGTTTGTCTTATTTGCTGTCATTTTAATTTACTTTATCTGCTGACAGCCCTTTATAGCCGTTAGACTGAAATGTCTTCTTTTGCTATAAAGAGATTATTTCTGATGTGACTTTATTTAGTCCTTCTGTTATCTGATTTAAGCCTGCAGCTTCTTAGAAAGTGATTTATTCCCTTTATAGAATATTTTGCTGCAGAGATATTTCTATCTTCTTGATATTTACAGCCCAGGTCTCAAGGCTTAGAAGAAGACAAATAATTCAAATGGAAGAGAGCCGTTGCTTGCTGATGATTATATAAAGAACCCTTTGAAGAAGGATTCAAGCTAGTTAACAGAAGCTAATAGCTATCCAGTTGTTCATTTTCAAGCCTTCATCAAGCTCAAGCTTCCTGCTCTCAGCAATCTCCATCTAACTGAGAAGTGTTAAGATCTTCATCTCTTCTTCACCTGAGTTCTCCTGCTTTCAGGAAGTTCAACTCAGTGTTCCTTTGAAGAAGAAGAAGAAGAAGATAGCTGCTTGAAGAACTTTGATTTTATTATTTACTTTCTTCCTGTAGCTCTTTCCTTCAGAACTTTCTGAAGAGTTTTTCTGCACTGAAGCAAGACTTCACCTGGACATCTTTGAGCCAGGGGGAGCCTTGATTCTTTAGAGCATTCTAGCTCAGTGCAAGCTTTTTGTGCTTCTCTAATCTATTGAAAAATAGAGAAGACATCTTAACCTTCTTCCCCCTCCTGTACAGGGTTATTACTCCCTTCAAAAGTATCCCTTGGTGGCAGGGCACCTGATCAAAAACCTGTGCTTGGTTTTTAGACACCTGATCAAAAGTCTAAAGGGTTTCTGAATCTACCTGAATCAGATTCTGTTGGTGGCAGGGCACCTGATCAAAAACCTGAGTGGATTCCTACCATTTGGGTAGAAGAGTGGACGTACCCAAGTTGTTTGGGGAACCACTATAAATTTCCTTGTGTCGTCTGGATTCCACTGTTTAATTCCTGCATTGTGGCTGTGATTAGATATAACTAGGTTGCTAGTTGCCGATTAGGTTTTTCCAAGCTTAACTGTAATTACAGTTAGCTTGTGTTTGTACATATCACTTGTGTTAGGCTTTAAGGTTAAATCAATATCTATAATCTTTTCATTCCGCACTTCACTCCAAGGGAGTTGAGTAGAATATTAAGTTTTGTCTGTGCAAAATTTGATAACTCTATTCACCCCCCCTCTAGAGTAGTATCTATCCCTTCACTTTCAGCATTGAGTGTATATGCCTCACTCAACGCCTTTTGCCTTAGCCATATTCTTCAGCCCTTTCTGCTTAAAAGCGTTGAGAGTGTTGAGTGTATAAGCTTCACTCAATGCTTTTTGCCTTAGCCATATTCTTCTGCCCTTTCTTCTAAAAGCATTGAGAGCGTTGAGTGTATAAGCTTCACTCAATGCTTTTATACTTAGCCTGATTTTCTTCAATCTTGCCTAATTGCTGAAGTTTGGCGTTGAGTGCGTTGAGTGAACTGGCTTCACTCAACGATTCTGGACTTAGCTGAATTCTTATTTCTTTAGAGGAAGACTAGACTCAAAGCCTTTTGACTTGGCATTGAGTGAATGAGCTTCACTCAATGCTTCTGTACTTAGTCGAATTTTCTGTCTCCTTATACTTTTGCATTGACAGAATATCCTTGACTCGACGATTATTGTCATATGGTGTTGACACAATATCATTGACTCAACGATTCTGGCCATATGGCATTGAGTGAGTTGAGCTTACTCAATGCTTGTGGACTTAGCCACATTTCTGCCTTTTCAATACTGTAAGCTTTGACTGTCAGCCTTCTCTCAGTGCAGTACATGGTGTGGAGAATTGACTTAAAAGGAAGACTCAAGCTAATAGCATAACGCTTCTGGACTTAGTCATTTTTCTGAATTTCCAGCCTATCACTTAGAGTCCACCTATCATTGTCTCTTGAACAATATGTCCAATCATTATTACAAGGACCAACCTGTATGCATGGACTTAAATATATCTCAAATACAACTATATGTATACCATTGACGTGTTTGACTTCTTGCAAATCTAGGACATTGCGATCAATATACCCAACATATTAGATTTCGGATACAAGGCCAGCCTTCTGGAGCTTGGCCACCTCTTCACTGATGGGCTCAGCCAGCTTGTCCGTGATGGACCTCTTCTTCTACTGGATAGGGAGAGCCACTGAATCAAGGTTGAGGCGGTGGTTGGCAACATCCTCATCTATCCCCTATATATCGGCTACGCTCCAAGCGAAGATGTCTACGTTATTCTGGATGCATGCCAGCATCCTCTCCTGGTCCATCGGTGTCAGCCCCCATTAATGAGCACCTTCTCCACCTTACCTACCAGGCTGAGAACCTCCATCTCCACAACCACTTTTGCAGCCTCCAAACGAGAATTCTCTCCCCATTCTCCAACACCCACCTCTCTTGGGATAAGGACCACCTCCTCAACCTCCTCCACACCCATTGCCTCGGCCAGCTCCTCCTGGACTCCCTCCACCACCTCAACCTAGTTCGGATCTCCTCCACCTCCATCTCCACCCAACCTACTTCCTGCTCCGCCTCCTCCATCCTCCACTCCATCTCCTCGCCCCCCTCCTGCAAAGAAATGGAGTTCACTGCAGTGACATAGCACTCCCTCTCCACCTTGGGGTCTCCTCAGACCCGGACCTGAATCCCCTTGACATTGAACTTAAAGGACTGGTGGAAGGATGAGGGGATGCTGATAGTTTTACTTTCATGACAACCTAAACACCTAGAGGGGGGGGGTGAATAGGTTCTAATTTCTTGTCTATAAATCTAGGCAGAATTCAATTACAATTTAAAACATCTAGCACAGCATTCACAGACAACTAAGCATCACAGATTGCACAATGTTTTATAGTGGTTCCCCAAGGTCTGGGTACATCCACTTTCCCCCTTCACCTATCTAGCAATATGCTAGATTCAGCCAAACTTCCACTATACTCAGATCCTCAGATCCTACAGCTCAGAACCAGGATAGGTTCCTACAACTTAGGCTCAACAGCCCTACCTCAGCCTTGCCTCAAGGCCTACCACTCAGAGAATAACTTTCTCCTACACTCAGGCAAATAGCCCTACCACTCAGAGATCACCTCTCCTACACTCAGCCTTTATAACACAGGCTTACAACTCAGATCTGTGTAAACAGATCCTACAGAAATTTAGAAAAAGATATTTTGATGTCTTGCCTTTGTTGAGAGAGAAGAGGACAAGACACTTCTTGATCAGCTGATGAAATCAACTGAATCTGAGCTTTCTTTAAAGCTTCTTGAATCTGAACTTAGCTGAGTTAATTTCCAAACATCTTCTTGAGAAACCACTGATGGCTTCCTTCTTCTTCTTCAAGATGACTGGATCTCCCTCTATCCAACACCTTTTTGATACTTCAGACTTCTTCTTCTTAGACTTTCTGATGAAGATCTTCTTTTTCACTTTCTTGAATTGAAACTTCAACAGGATCGTAATCCTTCTGTTTCTTCTTCTTAGATCTTCTTCTATTATTTTTCTTAGCTTAGCTGCCTTTTAATTCCTTTTGAATGTGTCTATTTATAGACTTTCTTCATGGTAACCGGCTGATCCAGTTTCTAACTGTTTTCTGACAGGTTTGACAGCTTCAGTTAAACGGTGGCAACCCACAGCTGTCAAGTCTTCAAACAGTTCTTGTACCTTAGCCTTGGACAACAAAATGTCGAGACAGTCAGTTAGAAAGTGTCGAGACCAATCTGTCTATCTGTGTCGACACAAGTAACTTTGGTGTCGACACAGTCTTTGATGATGTCGACTAAGTTGCCTTTAAGTCGACATAGCTTCTTCAGAAAATAACTTGATCTAGACTCTACAGTGTGTCGACACAAGTCCTGTGTGTCGACACAGTTGTTGTAGATTCAGAACTCAGCATGTGTCGACTCAGCCTTCAGGTGTCGACACAGCAATCTTCAATCCTGCCAACATGTGTCGACTCAGTCTTCTGGTGTCGACACAAGCATAGTCGACTTCTGCCAATATGTGTCGACACAGTCTTCTGGTGTCGACACATCCACCCAGTGTCGACACAGTTGTGGTCGACTATCTTCTTCTGTGAGTCGACTATCTTTCTCTGGTCGACTATCTTTCACTAGTCGACTATCTTTCACGGTGTCGACTAACCTTCACTAGTCGACTATCTTTCACTAGTCGACTATCTTTCACGGTGTCGACACTGCTTCCCAGTGCTGAGGTCGACGATTTTCTTTATGTGTCGACACTGCTTCCCAGTGTCGACATAGTTGAAGTCGACTATTTTCTTTATGTGTCGACACTGCTTCCCAGTGTCGACATATATGTGGTCGACTATCTTTCTCTGTGTCGACACTGATATTCTGAAGTGTCGACACAAATATTCTGAAGTGTCGACACAATTTCTTCAGGTGTCGACCTGTGGACTTAGAATATTTTTCTGCATTCTTTAATACTTCTTCACCTGCACATGTCAACTCAAAACAACATCAAATACACCTTGATGTATATCATTGAGCTAAGTTGGGCTTCTTCAAATCAGGTACACATTTTCCAATGTACCCAACAATCTCCCCCTATTTGGAGAAGTCATAACCCTATAGCCAATGATATACACCATTTATAAAAAGTATAAACTGATGATATATGACATAACAGGAATACTTAATATAAACAAAACATAAAAACAATCCATCACAGAATGAACATTATATGATGCCAAACAACATTTTGTTTATAACTTGATAATGTTTGAATACAGAGAATCACATTTAATGATTTTATCAAAACATTATAAAATACTTTGAAAGAACTAAAAAATAAAGACTGATCAGGCTCTTTAATGACAATCCCTTTGCCAGATAGAACTTGAGCCTTCACAGGAGCTTCAAAATCTTCAGCTGGCTTCTTGCCTTTTAGATCAGCCTTCTTCTTTGCTTCTTCCTTGAGCCTTTGCCTTTCAAAATAATGAAAGGGCTTTGGGAAGTACTTGCTTGGCTCCTGAGCATCTGTAGGCAGCCTACCCAGCTTGGCTTTTCTTCTAAACTGTACAATGGCCTCTTGCCTGGCTTCATACTTCTGCCATTCCATCTCATTGTACCACTTGCCTCTTTCCTGCACTTGGTCTTTGACAGCCTTCCATGTAGTGAGTATTATATTTCTGGAAGTAGGACTCCACTGCTCAAAGTCTGGCTTAAGTTCAGCCTGCTCTCTAAACCTTTTCTTAGATAGAAGAGCATCTTGCTGGTCTTTCAAAGTAGCCTCAGGCTTATCAACCTTCCCAATAACAATATTAGTAACCTCCTTTGGAGGACTATACATTCCTTGAACCTGCTGATCAATCATGTCAATATCTGGAGGGGGGTAAATGACTTGGGCAACCTCAGGTTGATTGCCTTCAAGTAGACTTGTTTGTATTCCTGACTCAGCCACCATAGCATCATCACACAATGGGGGATATCCCAATGTGGCTCAAATACTGTTGGTCACCCATTTGGTGTGCTCTGAGCCTGCATGAACTAGCATCCTCTCCCCCTTTATGGCTTCTCTAGAAACATGATCTCTAAGATCTTCCTTTTGAAATCTGATTTGGCCATCCAGATAATTCACACCCTCTTTAAAAAATTGTTTTAATTTTAGAAGCTTGTCAGATATTTCCTTTTGAGAGGTAGTGATTGCAGTCTTAACAGAAGCAATAGCAGCTTGAAAGTTCTTATCAAATTCTTCCATTTCTTTTGCTCTATCTGCAGGCAGGCCTGGAACAATCTTTTTCAATTCCTCTATTATCTCATGATGAGATTCAGTTAAATTATCATTCATTCTTAACTGATTTTCCAAGACATAGCTTTGCTTTAAAGCAATATCATCCACCTTAGGGATGATAGTCTGCTGTTGTTTTGCCAAATATACTACAGCATTACCTCCCTTATGGAAGCAATCTGTCATCTCCTTTTTATGCATATTGACCTCAAACCTAATAGATTTTATATCTTGAGCTAAGTCAAACTGCAGGGACTTGTTATTCTCATCAACATATTTTTCAATGGCTACCCTGTGTTCATCCAATTTCACTTGCAAATCTACCAAGAACTTGTTATAATCAAAGTCAGAAGGAGTGCGATGTGCTGTAGACAGTAGAGCCTGCTTATAGCTCTTGCTCCTTCTCTGAAAGACCATAAGTTTTCTCTTTTTAGCCACCATGGCTTCTTCAGTCTCTGAATTAGAAGTACTATCAATTTGAACTCTTTCTTTGGGAGGAGGAGAAACAGCTGCTTCAGTGCCATGTTGTACAGTCTCAACATGCACTGGCTCCCCCTCAATTTCTTGCTCCACTTCCAGACTATCAGTAATTATTTCATCATTTGGAAATAACTCCTCCAGAGTATATTCCTTCTGGGCTTGTTCATTTGCAGTATTCAAATTTGGAGATTGATGAATTGGAGCATCTTCTAGCACTTGCTCCCCCTGGACCTGTGCAGAAATAGAAATATTAGAAATCTCTTTTGTAGGAAAATACACCAGCTCCCCCTGCACCTGTACCTGGTCATGAGTAGATACAGTTTGTGTAGGAGAATAAACTTGCTGAGCTGGTATACTTACTTCTTCTTCTTGAACTGCAGGTATTGTGGCATCCTGAACTTGTGTAGATGCAGGCTGATCTTCACCCTCTAGTCTTACTTGCTCTTCTTGTGGATGCCCAGTACTGGTAGCATGACCTGGGGATTTCTCAGGTGAATCCTGCCTTTCCACTTCAGGCATCTCTTTGGTCAGCACCCTATCCCATCTGGAGAACAATCTCATGTCCATCCTTCTCATGTGATTAATTTTAGTTCCAGGTTGATGTTGCATAACCTCAGGAATCTCCTTACTTAGGTATATACTTATTATCCTAGCCAGATTTGGCTTCTTGATCCCTTCCTTAATCTTTTCAAAAATTACAGATGACCAATCCGTTGGAATTGTAAACACAATCCTGGTCATTAGGCTGAACATATAGGCAGAAATCCTATCATGTCCACCTGACTTGCACAGAATAACCTTTCCTACCACTTCTGACAGAAACTTGTCATGTTGATTCATTCCTTTCCGATTGAACGCAGCTCCAATTTTCATGGTGGATTCCAATCCACACCATTGAAGAGCCTCCCTTGATTTAGAAGCAGGGACATCCTCTTCATTCTCAATTGTAGGTAATTGCAGAATTGTTCTTATCTTTCTTGGTGTAATCTCCACAGGTGACCCATGAAATGTGGACTTTATCTGATGACTTTCAGAGTTTACAGATGCAGAGGTAAAGAACTCGTGCACCTCCTTCTTCCACATCTTTGATGGTTCGGAGACCAGAAATTCTAAACCAGAGTCGGAGAGGAGAGAGATAACCCCAAGAACATCTGGAGGGGCAGCTGCAAAGGCCTGGCGCACCAACTCATATCCTTCATTCACATTGTCTTCAATTTTTGGTGCCATTAAGCAGTCGAGAAAGCTTGAAAGATGAGAGAAAGAGAGAGAGAGAGAGAATGTCGACACAGGGTTTCGAAAACCTTATAAGCGTGTCGACAGAATGAGTTTTTGACCTATTTATACCTTCTGTTTAAAGAAGATCAAAAGTCGCCAAAAACAGACTATAAGTGTCGACACAGATGGATTGTGTCGACAGAAGCTTCTATTGTATCGACTACAAGTTCGTCTACTATGTGTCGACACCAATTTGCGGTTATGTCGACACTAGGGATATATAGTAGAGCATCAGAAATTCTATGTCGACTCTTAGTATAAGTGTCGACACAAAATCTGTAGGTGTCGACACCACTATCCTGGTGAAGTCGACACTACATTCCTGGATAAGTCGACAATAAGATTCTTAAGTGTCGACACATATTTTCTGTGTCGACACAATATCTCTGACTTGTCGACATTACTACTCTGAGTCGACACATAATTACTGAATGTGTCGACACCATCTTACTTAGCCAATTTCTGTTTGTTCATCACAACTTATAAGTACAACATAGTACTTTATACTACTTCAATGTGTCTTAATATCACTTGAATGTCTTGTTACCACTTCAACTTTATTGTTGATGATTTTGTGATTACACTAATCAATGGTTAACATACCTAATTCAATTTTGAATTTATTGATTTTTGTCTCATCTAGGGGCTTAGTAAACACATCTGCTATTTGATAATCTGTTTTCACAAATTCCAATGAGATGTCTTCTTTTTCTATATGTTCTCTAAGAAAATGGTATTTTATTTCTATATGCTTAGTTCTACTATGAGAAACAGGATTATTAGCAATAGAAATTGGACTCTTAGAATCACACAAAAGAGGTGTTCTACTTACTTGAATACCATAATCCTTTAGCTGATGCTGCATCCATAATAGCTGTGCACAGCAGCTTCCAGCAGCAACATACTCTGACTCAGCTGTGGAAATTGCCACACTAGTCTGCTTCTTACTACTCCATGATATTAGTCTTCCTCCCAGGAATTGACAAGTATCTATAGTACTCTTTCTATCCTCTCTACATCCTGCAAAATCTGCATCTGAATAGCCTGTTAGTTGAAAATCTCTATTCCTAGGGTACCAAAGACCTAGATTAGGTGTGCCCTTAAGATATCTCAGAATCCTTTTGACTGCAGTATAATGAGATTCTTGAGGGCAGGCTTGGTACCTAGCACAGACACATGTAGCATACATAATATCTGGTCTACTAGCAGTGAGATATAGTAGTGAGCCAACTATTCCTCTATACAAAGTCTCATCAACAGGTTTACCTGCATCATCTTTGCATATAGGCATACTTGTTCCCATAGGAGTTCTCTTGGTGGAGGATGACTCCATACCATATTTCTTAATCAATTCTTTGGTGAACTTAGACTGTGATATGGACAAGCCATCATCAGTCTGTCTTACTTGGAGTCCCAAGAAGAATTTCAGTTCCCCCATACTGCTCATCTCAAACTTCCCTTGCATAAGTTTGGTAAACTTTTTACAAAGGTTGTTTTCAGTAGATCCAAAGATTATGTCATCAACATAGATCTGTACTAAGAAGATCTTGCCTTTGGATTCCCTAAGGAATAGAGTTTTGTCAATTTTTCCTCTTGAGAATTTGTTCTCAATAAGGAAAGTAGACAGGGTTTCATACCAAGCCCTTGGGGCTTGCTTTAACCCATACAGAGCTTTCCTAAGCTTATAAACAAAATCAGGTTTAAGAGGATCTAAAAAACCTGATGGTTGCTCTACATATACTTCTTCTTTAAGATCACCATTCAGAAATGCTGACTTCACATCCATCTGATATACTTTGAAGTCTTGATAGGCAGCATAGGCAAGGAATATTCTGATTGCCTCCAGCCTTGCTACAGGAGCAAAGGTTTGATCAAAGTCAATCCCTTCTTCCTGCCTGTATCCTCTTGCAACCAACCTTGCTTTATTCTTTACTATTATTCCACTTTCATCTAGCTTGTTCCTATATATCCATTTTGTGCCAATTATGTTGTGGCCTCTTGGTTTAGGAACAAGCTCCCAGACATTGCACCTTCTGAATTGATTCAGCTCCTCTTGCATAGCATCAATCCAGTGCTGGTCTTGGATGGCTTCTTCAAACTTCTTAGGCTCCAATTGTGACAGGAAACTTGAATGTAGAACTGTGTTTTGATTTCTGCTTCTAGTTTGCACCCCTTGTCGTGGATCACCTATTATCTGATCAGCTGGATGATCTCTTAAATGTCTTGTAGCTGGAGGAAGATTTCCTTCTGGTTGAACATCTCCAGCTCCTTCATTTAACTGATTCTCTTGATTTTCATCAGCTTCTATAGTGTCTTGTTCTCCCCTGGACTGAAGCCTTCATTTTCTAATGCCCCATCTTCTTTTGATACATCAGTAATGGAAAGCTTGTCCATACTTTTGCTTATACCAGTTGAGTCATTTGATCTACAAGACAACTCACAGTTGATTAATCTTGTTTCATCAAACACAACATGCACAGATTCTTCAACAACTTGTGTGGTCAAGTTGAAGACTCTATAGGCCTTACTATTTGTGCTGTACCCAACAAATATCCCATCCTGGGATTTGGCAGCAAACTTAGTCAAATATGACTTGCCATTGTTAAGTATATAACACTTGCAACCAAAGATCCTAAAGTAAGATAGATTTGGTTTTCTGCCTTTCACAATCTCATAGAGAGTCATTTTGTGGCTTTTGGTGATAGTAGCCCTATTGATTACATGACAAGCAGTGTTAACTGCCTCAGCCCAAAAATATTCTGGGAGAGAGGTGTCACTCAATAGAGTTCTACCAGCTTCAATTAATGTTCTATTCTTTCTTTCAGCAATTCCATTTTGCTGAGGTGTTCTAGGTGAGGAGAACTCTTGGAAAATCCCAAAGTCTTTACACAAGTTTGTTATGCTTTCAGATTGAAACTCAGTACCATGGTCACTTCTGATTTTGACCACTGTACTATCCAGTTCATTCTGAATTTGCTTTACAAAATTAAGTAATACACTTGGGGTTTCAGATTTTTGTCTCAGAAAGAACACCCATGTAAATCTAGAATAGTCATCTACAACCACAAAAGTGTAGACCTTCCTACCTAGACTATGAACTGGTATAGGACCAAAAAGATCCATATGCAAGAGGTATAAGCACCTCACAGAATCCTTGTTTTCAAGGCTTTGAAAGGAGGATTTTGTCTGCTTGCCCTTTTGACAAGCTGAGCATATCCCTTCCTTTATACACTTAATTTGAGGTCCATTCCTCACTAACTCTTTGATAAAGAGTTGGCCAATTGTCTTGTAGTTTAGATGAGCCAATCTCTTGTGCCACTTAACACAATGAGAAGCATTGTCATCAGCTACAAGACAGATGGGAGAAGCCTTATTCTCACATTCAAAATTAAGACAATATACATTTCTCTTCCTATACCCAGTCAATATGATCTTTTGATCACTTGACCTCTTGATATGACATCCATCTTTAACAAATGAAATGTCATATCCTAAATCACTTAGCTGGCTTATGCTTATTAGATTATGTTTCAAACCTTTTACATAAGCCACTTGAGTGATAGTAATTAGGTTAGAAGAAATGTTACCAAACCCTTTGATGACTCTTTTTTCAGATTCACCAAAGATCACTTTAGGTCCATCTTTGACAGATGAATACTCCTTCAGCAGCCCCTTTGTTCCAGTCATGTGCCTGGAACAACCGCTATCCAAGTACCATATAGGGGCATGGTTACTTGGATTCACCTGCAACACAGAATTACTTACCCTTAGAACCCAAGTAAGTCTTGGGTCCTTGGTTTAGGTTAGCATAAATAAAGCTACCATAACCTCTTCTAACAGGTAGACTATTGTTCTTTATAACACTTGTGTTATACCAGCAGTCTAATGCAAAATGGCCTCTCTTGCCACAGCACCAACATTCAAACTTATTGTATCTAGATCTAGATACATCCTTGTCAGAAGAATTTCTGTTCATTGCTGGTGCTGCAGCAACTTCACCTACTGATTTCTTAAAACCATTGGGTTTATGACCATAGGTAGGCCTGCTTGCATTTACACCCTTGTTCTTCAGAACATTAGTCTTAATATGACCTTGAATATCTTCATGATCATATTTGTTAGAAGGCACTTTCACCTTACTAAACTTTATGGGGACTGAAAGGTTTAGTGGCTGAGCAGGAGCTTTGCCTTTCCTCTTGAATCTGCCAGCCCTGAAGTTACCTTTGAATCCTAATCCAGCCTTACCCTTTTGAGTGACAAATTCATCTATCAAGGGTAAGACAGATTTTGGCTTAGAGTAACTAGCCACTAAATCCCTTTCAATTCTAAGTCTGGCCTCCAGACTCTTTACTTGATCATTAGTATAATTAATTGTGCCCATCTGAATAATAGTTATATTCTTCAGCTTGGCAATTTCATTTAATTTTTGATCAATAACTTTTTCTAACTCAGTTGTAGCAACCCTTAGTTCAGCAATTTCCTGAGCATGAGATTTAACCAGGTTCTTGCTTTTCTTAAGGGCCTGCAACTGGTCCCCATACTTGTCTATCAATTGATAGACATCTCCTTCAGATTCAGATGCATCTACATCAGTTGATGTAGATGTAGCTTATTCTTCACTTGTACAACAAACAGATGTAATAGAAGGACATTGTACCTTATTATGACCAGACTGATTCTGGCATATGTCCTCTTTTGATCCTGCCATCAGCCCCATACACTGATGATTCTTTTGTTCATTGATGGAGTCTAGCAACTGCAGAAACTCCTCTTCTTCAGATGCAGCATATAGTCCAATATATGCTTCAGCTTCAGATTCTGACTCTGAAGTTGACTGGTCTGTTAGACTCTTATCTTTCTTTGCAACAAAGGATTTCTCCTTCTTGCCTTTCTGATAAGTCTTCTTTTTGTCTGAAGATTCCTTTCTCTTATCAGGACAGTCAGCCACTACATGTCCAGGCCTATTGCAATAATAGCAGACAATCTTTGAAGTAGTGGCTTTGCTGGGCTTTGATCTGCTCTTCTCTTTCCTTGATGACCTTTTCTTCTGATAATAGTCATCAACTTGCTGCGATGTGGAAGGCCTAGACTTCCATTGCTTCTTTTTCAAGAACCTTTGGAATTGCCTTGTGAATGCAGCAAAGTCTGCATCTGAATCACAGCTTTCTGAACCCTTATCTGAATTTTCAGAACTATCTTCTGCAACTTCCTTAGGAGGAGATGGTGATTTCCTCCTATTCTTTCTAGTGGCTTCAGCATTGAATGCCACAGTCTTTTCTCTATGCTCTCCTCTTGAATTCTTTTCCTCCTCCTTCCTCACCATAAGTTGCATTTCATAGGATAGCAACTTTCCAAACAAGGTGGGAGGAGATATCTCTACCAATTTAGCCACTTCTCTTATGGCACAGATCTTTGTGTCCCAATCCTTTGTTAAGGATCTCAAGAATTTGTCATTCAGTTCATAAGTACTGAAGACTCTTCCATAGGACATAAGCTCATTCATAATTCTATAGAATTTCTTATAGCACTCAGTTATGCTATCAGATTTTCCTTGTATAAAACTTTCATACTCCTGATTGAGCATAGATTTCCTGTCCTGCCTCACTTCTTCAAATCCCTCCATATAGACAATCAATGTATCCCACATCTCTTTGGAGGTCTTGCAGTGAATCAGATTCTGAAAAGTTGAATCATCTATGGCACTAACAATAATGTTTTGAGCTCTTTTATCCATGGTTGCCAAGATGATTTCAACCTTGGTCATTTCTGAATAACTCTTTGGAGTTTGGATATTTGCATCAAGAACTGATACCTTCATTGGAATGAAGGGGCCTTCCTGTACTGTGATGTAAATCCTTGGGTCAGATGCTTCCATAAACAGTCTGACTCTTTCTTTCCAAATTCCAAAAATTTCTTTCTTGCATATGGGTAATTTCATAGACCCTAGCTGCTTATGATTCTCACCAGAACCCATCTTTTTGAATCTTGATTCTGCCTATCAGATCTACCTCAGACTGTTAAGTCCTTTTTGAGGAACCTCGCTTTGATACCACTTGATAGTTTTACTTTCAAGACAACCTAAACACCTAGAGGGGGGGGGGGGTGAATAGGTTCTAATTTCTTATCTATAAATCTAGGCAGAATTCAATTACAATTTAAAACATCTAGCACAGCATTCACAGACAACTAAGCATCACAGATTGCACAATGTTTTATAGTGGTTCCCCAAGGTCTGGGTACATCCACTTTCCCCCTTCACCTATCTAGCAATATGCTAGATTCGGCCAAACTTCCTCTATACTCAGATCCTCAGATCCTACAGCTCAGAACCAGGATAGGTTCCTACAACTCAGGCTCAACAGCCCTACCTCAGCCTTGCCTCAAGGCCTACCACTCAGAGAATAACTTTCTCCTACACTCAGGCAAATAGCCCTACCACTCAGAGATCACCTCTCCTACACTCAGCCTTTATAACACAGGCTTACAACTCAGATCTATGTAAACAGATCCTACAGAAATTTAGAAAAAGATATTATGATGTCTTGCCTTTGATGAGAGAGAAGAGGACAAGACACTTCTTGATCAGCTGATGAAATCAACTGAATCTGAGCTTTCTTCAAAGCTTCTTGAATCTGAACTTAGCTGAGTTGATTTCCAAACAGCTTCTTAAGAAACCACTGATGGCTTCCTTCTTCTTCTTCAAGATGACTGGATCTCCCTCTATCCAAAACCTTTTTGATACTTCAGACTTCTTCTTCTTAGACCTTCTGATGAAGATCTTCTTTTTCACTTTACTGAATTGAAACTTCAACAGGATCGTAATCCTTCTGTTTCTTCTTCTTAGATCTTCTTCTATTATTTTGCTTAGCTTAGCTGCCTTTTAATTCCTTCTGAATGTGTCTATTTATAGACTTTCTTCATGGTAACCGGCTGATCCGGTTTCTAACTGTTTTCTTACAGGTCTGACAGCTTCAGTTAAACGGTGGCAACCCACAGCTGTCAAGTCTTCAAACAGTTCTTGTACCTTAGCCTTGGACAGCAAAATGTCGAGACATTCAGTTAGAAAGTGTCGAGACCAATCTGTCTATCTGTGTCGACACAAGTGACTTTGGTGTCGACACAGTCTTTGATGATGTCGACTTAGTTGCCTTTAAGTGGACACAGCTTCTTCAGAAAATAACTTGGTCTAGACTCTGCAGTGTGTCGACACAAGTCCTGTGTGTCGACATAGTTGTTGTAGATTCAGAACTCAACATGTGTCGACTCAGCCTTCAGGTGTCGACACAGCAATCTTCAATCCTGCCAACATGTGTCGACTCAGTCTTCTGGTGTCGACACAAGCATAGTCGACTTCTGCCAATATGTGTCGACACAGTCTTCTGGTGTCGACACATCCACCCAGTGTCGACACAGTTGTGGTCGACTATCTTCTTCTGTGAGTCGACTATCTTTCTCTGGTCGACTATCTTTCACTAGTCGACTATCTTTCACGGTGTCGACTAACCTTCACTAGTCGACTATCTTTCACTAGTCGACTATCTTTCACGGTGTCGACACTGCTTCCCAGTGCTGAGGTCGACGATTTTCTTTATGTGTCGACACTGCTTCCCAGTGTCGACATAGTTGAAGTCGACTATTTTCTTTATGTGTCGACACTGCTTCCCAGTGTCGACATATATGTGGTCGACTATCTTTCTCTGTGTCGACACTGATATTCTGAAGTGTCGACACAAATATTCTGAAGTGTCGACACAATTTCTTCAGGTGTCGACCTGTGGACTTAGAATATTTTTCTGCATTCTTTAATACTTCTTCACCTGCACATGTCAACTCAAAACAACATCAAATACACCTTGATGTATATCATTGAGCTAAGTTGGGCTTCTTCAAATCAGGTACACATTTTCCAATGTACCCAATAGATGCAATTGAAGGTGCTGATGAGAGGTCGCCCGAAGATGACATTGTAACTACTGGGGGAATCCACGATGATGAACTTGTAGTTTCTGGACTGCACCCTCCCTAGAGTGACATGGAGCCCTACTCCTCCTTTTACCTCCATTATCTCCCTAGAGAACCCAATCTGTGGTTCGTCCGAGGCCAGCACCCTCTTGGCCTCCACCTTCATTGCGTCGAACACCTTCTTGAAGATTATGTTGACCGAACTTCCGTTGTCAATGAGGATCCAAGAGACCGTGAAGTCAATTACCACGTTCTGGATTACCAACGCATCGCAGAAGGGGTCCTCATGATCTGGCATGTCCTTCCCCTAGAAGGTTATCTTCATCTCTAGGGGTGGGGTCTAGGATATGGAGCCAATTCTCTGCCGGTACATGGTGTGGAGACTTGTCTTAAAAGGAAGACTCAACCCCCACCCCCCAATGGATCACTCTGATCCCTCCTTGGGCCCCTACATCGACCCGGTCCTTACACCTTTCCTCCTCTGCCCGAGGTAGGACTTCTTTAATCTGCACCTCCCAGTGGTCCTATTGCAGCTGCAGCTGTTCCCTATTTCCTCTCATCTTGAGGAACAAAGGGCATGTGGCCATAGCATGCCCCACCTCCTGGTGGAAGTCACAATAGGTTAACTCCACCCAAACTTCCCTCCTCCACTGCATAGATATTGTCATAGCCTGATGTTGATCGGGGAGAGGGGGCCTCTGCACTTGCCTCTATCTTGGAGGGTGGAAGTGACCCAAGCCCCCTTGACGGTTCTATCCTCCATGGAAACCTCTCCACTGGCCCTGATCCTGCCATTCCTGCTATCTCAATCCAAGCCGATTATTCGCCTCCTTGTGCCCCCACCTCAGCTGCTGCTGCAACTATTGCTGCTGTTCCTGCTTTTGGGGTTCAGCTCTTCTCACCTCCTGACCCCAGCAACCACCTGGCCCCTTCTCCTGCTCCGTGGCCCACCTGGCCAGCTTCCTAGCGAACACAGGGTTTTACACATCCCCCTCGATTTCCCTTTCCTCCCTCTCCATCAACTCCCCGTAGGAGAGAGGTGGCACCCTTTTCAGCTCCATCCTAAAGAAACCTTGCTGCAGCCCCAAGGTAAAGGCCATCATCATGGTATGCCCTGACATCTCCTGGACCTGGGTGACCTCTTCCTGGAACTGGTCCACGTAGCTCCCCACGGTCTCGTTCATCCCCTGCTTGATGTTGAATAGGGACACCGACTCCTTCTTCCTCTTTTTAGAGGTAGTGAACCTCAACATTCACCCCCTGCATAGGCCCTCAAAGTAGTAGATTGAGTTTGCCGGTAGCTGGTGGAACAACTCCCTCACCTTCTACTTGAGGGTGACGGAAAAGATTCTGCATTTGAAGGCATATGACATCTGCCTTATCGACACCACATCCTCAAACTGTTGGGTTTTTTAGGATGGCACAACACTTGTGCATGTAGTGGAAATAAGAATAAGAAAACTGAAACGAGTTCGGATCTATCAGTATCCATGAATCAAAAGGTAAAGCATGTTGTAATAAAATTACCTTTGAATGATTGAGTCAATACTCAACCTAGATGCTCCAGAAAAATTCCAACTGGTCACTAGCGGCTTGGGTTTTTAGAACAGAAAGTGTATCCGCACCTTTACATGAAATCCACATGATCAGGAGAACCCGTCGAAACTTTTCGCACAAGCTCTAGTTCTGGAGAGGATACTCAGCATCTCCACATACTGCTAGATCTGTTGAAGGAGAGGAGACGCCGACACTCGCTGGGATCGTGATCGAGCTCGGTGATGGGATTAGTGTAATGCTTCCGTCAGCTTTTAGGGCTTCCGTCGTTTCGCACAGTGACGACTCGTGTCCTTTGATAGAAAGAATGATCGCATACTGTTCAAGCCCTAATGTTTCTTATTTATACAGAAAGGGAATAAATTAAGAAGCTCGTCGCAAATCGTAGACATAGGACTTTGACAAAATAGACCTTCGGCCAGACAACAGTTTATTTTGACGAATCGTCGAATATCTACAGGATATACAGCGAATCGTCGAGTATTAATTTATACTCTTCGAATCGTTGAGTATCTTATAACATATACAACGAACTAAATGCCATCATCAACTGAGTCAATTATTGACTCTTCGAAGGCATTAAGTGGACTCAAAGCTCTCAACGCTTTTTGTGCCAAAGGGCAGATTCATCGAACGACATTCGTCAAACTGCATTAGTCGAATGAAATTCGTCGAACAACATACGACTTCTGCACCAAAGGCCAGATTCGTCGAACAACATTCGTCGAACTGCATTCGTCGAACGACATGCATCGAACGACATATGACTTCTGTGCCAAAGGCCAAATTCATCGAACGACATTCATCGAATGGCATTCATTTAACGGCGTATAACTTCTACGCCAAAGGCCAGAATTGTCGAATGCCGTTGAGTGAATTCAATACACTCAATGCCTAAGTGCCAGATTCTCCAAGTAAACCCTTTACTCAACGAAGGCATTGAGTGCACTCAATGCACTCAATGCCTATGACCCAGACTCGTAAAGTAAACTCCTTTACTCGACGAATCGCTGAGTGGACTGAACGCACTCAACGCTTAAGTGCGACAGTCGACGAATCAACACTTGATACTCGACGAATCGGTGAGTTAATTCAACACACTAAACGCCATCATTCGACGAGTTAACACTGAACTCGACGAAAGCGTTGACTGGTCTCAACACACTCAATGCTTTTGTCTTAGAATATTTCAGTCCCTTTTGCTCATTATATGAGCTATACCGTACAAATACAAACTCCCCATTTCTCCACAATCTTATGTGCGACCCTGATAGGCTCATACTGAGTTGGCAGTGAGGCAACATGCTTGATCACTTCTAGATAACTATGCGAGCACCCACAACCTCCCACTTAATCTAGAAAGTATCAAACAAAAGCTTCACAAACAATGAGCGGCATCTAGCTATACATCATTGCTCCCCAAACAGTAAGAGTTTATGAACTCATATACCATTGTGACCAATGTTACAGTGTTATCATATCCCTTCATCCCTTACATCTTGATAAAACTAGATGTATAGACCGTGTCACCCTCATAATTGTTCAATCCAAGATTCCTGATCTCAAATTGACTTTCAAAAATTGGTGAGCACAATATCCTATATTGAATCAACCAAGCATGGCCATGCATTTTCTCAGTCCAATTACATCAAGGGGCTCATGTAAGAAAATCCTATCATATAAGAGGACAAATCCCATCTCTGCTCATACGTAAACACCCAAATTATTCGTAACATACCCAATAACCACCTATATCATCCAACTTTCTCAAGACTAGACTTTTGATGGCATCAAAGCACGCTCTTCCTCACTCAATGAGTGATGTGACTTCAGGTCAAAGGACAACAAACACCATTGCCACTTGAGTCATACTTGTGACACGTTTATCTAACTATCCACAAAGTATTCTCACGGTGGGTCTGTCAAGTACAACTTGTTCATAAAAAGTACCTATTTGATGACTTGATATCACAATATCATGAGCTGTGAGGACGGGTCATCAGTCAACACACATACTATTCTTAAAGGCATCATCATCGCCCTTAGCTTCTAAGATTATACAATGACCAGGGACCTTTAAGAATGAAGTTTCTAGGATCATAGGTTCTCACATCAAGTCATTACTTAACCTATGGAAGCAAACATTCGAAGGGCATTTATTTTATTTAACTATTATATCACAATAGAAATAATAACATAATAAAAGAACTTGCCAAAATATATAAATGAAATGTATACAGTACTTTTATTCATCAAATGAAAAATTACAGCCAACAAACATACAATTCACAAGACTGAAACTAGAGTTGATCATTCAAGTATCGTATACCCATAGATCTAACATGACCATCATGCTTTCTCTGAGCGAGAGGCTTCATCAGTGGATCCGTAATATTTTCATCAGTCGGCACTCTACATATGCTCACATCTCCTCGATCGACAATCTATCGAATTAGATGGAACCGCCGAAGTATTTTCTTGGAGCGTTTATGAGATATAGGTTCCAAACAAGTGTAATTGCACCATTATTGTCACAGTAGAGAACTATTAGACGAACAATGCTAGGAACTACATCTAACTCATCGATGAATTTCCTAATCCATACAGCCTCCTTCGCTATATTTGTAGCGGCAATATACTCGGCCTTAGTTGTAGAATCAACAACTGTATCCTGCTTGGAACTGTTCCAGCTAACAACACCTTCATTGAGGAAAAACAGAAAACCTGATTGAGAATTTGAATCGTCCATATCAGTTTGGAAGCTAGCATCCGTATAACCACTTAAAACGAGCTCTTCCTCCCTGTAGAATACCAAGAATGTATCCTTAGTCCTTCTCAAGTACTTGAGGATATTCTTGACGGCTATCCAATGATCTTCACCGAGATCAGATTTATACCTGCTAGTCATGTTCAAAGCATAAGAGACATTGGGTCTAGTACATATCATTTCATATATGATTTACCCAATTGCCGAAGCATATGGAATCAACTTCATGCGGTCCTTATCTTCAAAAGACTTAGGACACTGGTCCTTAGAGAGACTCACATCATGAGACATGGGAAAGAATCCTTTCTTGGAATCAAGTATGCTTAACCGTTTCAACACCTTATCAATGTACGTACTTTGGGTCAAACCCAACAACTTCTTTGATTCATCTCTATATATCTTAATACCGAGTATATAAGTCGCTTCCCATAAGTCCTTCATCGAAAAACAGTCTCCTAGGTTGTTCTTAACAACTTGCAGGGTCGGTTTGTCATTCCCGATCAATAATATGTCATCTACATATAATATTAGGAAGAATACAATGCTCCAACTAATCAGTTTATAAATACACGGTTCATCCTCGTTCTTGATCAAACCAAACTCTTTGATCTTCTCATCAAAATGAAGATTCCAACTTCGAGAAGCTTGTTTCAATCCATAAATGGATCTCTGCGGCTTGCATATTTTAGTGGGTTCACCTGGAGATTAAAAACCCTCGGGTTGTGTCAAGTACACTTCCTCAAGGAGGTTCCCATTAAGAAAAGCCATTTTGACATCCATCTGCTTGATCTCGTAATCATAATATGTAGCAGTAACAAGCAGAATTCGGATGGACTTAACCATTGCAATTGGGGAAAAGGTCTCATCATAGTCAATACCATGAATTTTCTAAAAACCCTTAGCCACCATTCGCCATTTGAATGTCTGTACATTCCCATCCATGTCGGTCTTCTTCTTGAAGACCAACTTGCACCCTATGGGTCTTACCCCTTCAGGTGGTTCCACAAAAGTCCATACTTAGTTTCATACATGGAGTCCATTTCAGATTTCATGGCCTCAAGCCACTTCTCAGAGTCTGGTTCACACATAGTCTCTTGGTGGGTTGCAGGCTCATCATTATGATCAATAAACAACACATTACTTATTTGAGACATGAGAAATCCATATATCACAGACTCAAACCTTTGTCTACCAGATCTACATGGAACTTGTGTTTCATGAGTAGGTTCTCCAACAATAACTACTTGTAGTCCTGAGTCAGGTTCCAACGCCTGTTCATTCACTGTTTGTAGTTATTGAACTTCTTCAAGTTCTACCTTAGCAGTCTTTCTAATTAAGAACTTTTTCTCAAGAAAGACACCAGTCCTCGTGACAAAAACTTTGCCCTCAGAAAATATAATGTTTCTAGTTATGGAAGGAACATAATAACAATTATCTAATTCTATTACAAGCCCACTGGGCAAAGCAAGACGATAAACCCCCACGGCAATATCAGCAACTCTTGCTCCATTGCCAACGCGCAGGTCCACCTCTCCTTTACTCAACAATCTTCTCCTTCCCAGTTCCTTCACATTTATACAAATGTGAGAACCACATCTGGTATTTAATACTAAGGATGAAGGATCAGAAAGGTTTATCTCGATAACATATATACCTGAAGCGAAAGTCATACCTCCCCTTATCTTTTGCAGACCCTCAATGTAGGATGGAAAATTCCTCCTCTAATTACCATCCTTGCCACAGTGGTGGCACTTTCCTTCTTTCCCTGAGCCTTTCCTTTTCAATGCAGAGGACTTGGGCTCAAGTCCAGAATTGGTTCCTACCTTCGTCTTCTTGAAGCCCTTTACCTTGCCTTTATGCACCATCAATATGAGGCTAGCAGGTTTGGCCTTCTTCATGTTTATCTTGGCAGTTTGCAACATACCTAGGAGCTTGGGCAGTATCTTGTCTATTTCATTCAATTTATAGTTTAAGACAAACTGCTCACAACTGTCCAGCAACGATTGCAGGATCAGGTCTGTGGATAACTCTTGGCCTAGAGGGAACCCTATTCTTTAAAGCTTCTCGATATACCCAATCATCTTGAGTACGTGAGTCCCTACTTGGTCCCGAGCTCCCATCTTCCACTTGAATAATGCCTTAGTGACATCAAATCTCACTTGACGAGCTTGCCCTTTAAATATTTTCTTGAGATGCTCGTCAATTTCCTTGCAACCCATGCACTCATGTTTCTTTTGAAGCTCAGAGTTCATGGTCGCAAGCATGATACATTTGACATCTTAGGAGTGAATATGATACTTCTTGTAAGCATCTCTATCAGCATTGGATGCATTCCCGACAGGCTCATCAGGGGTTACCTCTTCCAAAACATAGAGCTTGTGCTCTTGCCTGAGAACAATTCTCAGGTTCCTGTACCAGTCAAAATAATTTATTCCACTCAACTTTCCTTCTCAAGGATCGCTCTGAGGGATAGGGTGGAGTGTGAACCACTTGCCATGGAAATTCTACAAGGATACAAGCAAAGCAAATTATTTCTAAATTTAAAAAAATATAATTTTATTCTTTCGATTTGGACTTTAATCAAAATAACTCCCACTATTTTTATCAAACTGATAACGCTCGATATCTTTTTTAAGAGTTTAGATTGTAACCCACTTAGTGGACAAGATCTATATTTCACTAACATTATGAGTCAGCTTTGACTTTTCTCTCACAATGCAGCTATTTAGGTAGGCGACGCTTGCCAATTTCATCACTATGCAATTCTTGTATGGCTGGTGACCATCATATGGTGCATGCCAAACCCATGCATCTGGGCACTTAACCTTTGAGGTCACCCAGTTATTCTTGACCCAATGTCAATAGTCGGATATCAAAATTATCCGGCCGCACCCTTACCAAGATAGATTAATGCACCTTGCTTTGGAAAGCCCACGTTTTATCGATCGAGGCAGGAAGAGTGTCATCTATAGGAAGGCATCCGAAAACTTAATATTGCTTAAGGGATTTTTTATATTCGATTAACTCTTTAATCATGTTTAACATTTAACCAGTGTGCACATCAATAAAATAAATTCAACAAGCATAATCCAAATTCATCGAAGATGTGCACAAGAAGATCATCAATACTTGATGAGCCGGGATAAATCTGAACATCCAAGACACTTATAAATCTTCAGATTTAAATGCATTGGACATGAGCAACACAAAATCCACTTACACAGTAGACTTGCTCGTCACTTTGTGTGAGATTCAAAATCTAACACATGCTTAGTTTCATAAACCAACGAAGTTACAGTTACTATTAAGGAGTAAACTTCCAAGAAATCACATGCGTTCTTGGGAAGATCCAAGACTAGATTTGGGAATTTTGAACACTTCTAAATGTCCAAATCTACACTTCATGGATTTAGAAACTCCTAAAACAATGAATATTATGGGCAACCTCCCTCTGATACCACTATTGGCTTTTTGAGAATGACACAACACTTGTGCACCCAGCAGAAATACGAACAAGAAAAACCCAAACGAGGTCGGATCTAGCAATATTCATGAATCAAGAAGTAAAACATGCTGTAATAAAATTACCTTTGAGGGATTGAGTCAATACTCAACCTAGATGCTTTAGAAAAATTCTAACAGGTCACTAACGGCTTGAGTTTTGAGCGCAGAAAGTATATCCATGCCTCTACAGGAAATCCACATGATCGGGAGAACCCGTAGCAACTTGTCGCACAAGATCTAGGTCGGGAGAGGACACTCAACGTCTCCACAGACTGCTAGGTATTTTGAAGGAGAGGCGGCGACGACACTCGCCAGGATCGGGATCGGGCTCGGTGATAGGATCGACGGAATGCTTCTGTCTGCTTTTAGGTCTTCCGTTATTTCACATAGTGACGGATTGTGTGCTTAGACAGAAAGAATCATCGCATACTATTCAAGCCATAATTTTTCCTATTTTTACCGAAAGGGAATAAATAAAGCAGCCCGTCGCTAATCGCAGACCCAGGACTTAGACAAAATAGACCTTCGGTCAGACAATAGTTTGTCTTGACGAATCGTCAAATATCTACAGGATATACGACGAATCGTCGAGTATCAATTTATACTCGTCGAATAGTCGAGTATCATATAACATATATGACAAACTCAACGACATCCTCAACTGAGTCAATGCTTGACTCTGCGAAGGCATTGAGTGGACTCAAAGCTCTCAACCATTTCTGTGCCAAAGGCCAGATTCGTCAAACGACATTCGTCTAACTGTATTCGTCGAAGACATTAATCAAACGACATATGACTTCTGCGCACAAGGCCATATTCATCGAATAACCTTTGTCAAACTGCATTCGTCGAACGAAATTCGTCAAACAGAGTATGACTTCTGCACCAAAGGCCAGATTCGTCGAACGGCATTCGTCGAACTGCATTCGTCGAACGGCATTTGTCGAACAGCGTAAGAATTCTACGCAAATGGCCAGATTCGTCGAATGGCGTTAAGTGAATTCAATACACTCAACGCCTGAGTGCCATATTCTCCATGTAAACCCTTTACTCGATGTAGGCATTGAGTGCACTCAATGCACTCAACGCCTAAGACCCAGACTCGTCAAGTAAACTACTTTACTTGACAAATCGCTAAGTGGACTCAAAACACTCAACACTTAATTGTGACAGTCGTTGAATCAACACTTAATATAAGACGAATCAGTGAGTCAACTCAATACACTCAACGCCATCATTCGACGAGTTAACACTTAACTCGACGAAAGCGTTGACTGGTCTCAACGCACTCAACGCTTTTGCCTTAGAATATGTCAGTCCCATTTACTCACCATATGAGCTATACCATACATATCTAAACTTCCAATTTATCCACAATCTTATGTGCCACCCTGATAGGCTCATACTGAGTTGGAAGTGAGGCTACATGCTTGATCACTTCCAGATCACTATGGTAGAACCAACACAAATGACTGGATGTGTTGGACCGGGTCATCATTCCCAATGTAGTAGGAAATCTCTGGCTCCATGAACCCCTATGGAATTGGTGTAGAAGAAACCAACTTGCTGAAGGGGCTGCATCCCCCTATTGGGAGAGCCAGAGGATCTCATACCCCCCATCTCGGCGAACTGGCCTCCACTCGCCGACCCGGGAAAGAGCACTATCCGGGGAGATCGCGCTCCCTCCCCTCCTCTAAAACCTCCTTCCCAGCTTGCCGATGTCACAACCCGCATTTTCTCCGAGGAAAACGAATTATCAGAATAGGAGAAAACATGTGTTATGATGCCACGTCGAGCAGGGGATAACTGCCGATGCTCAGGAAAACCACACTCAACTATACTTTATGAAAATTCATAAGTTAAATGATTAGAAAATCAGTTATATTTTTAAAGGCCGTATCTCTCGGCTTGGTGGATCACCTAGTCCACAATTTAAAAACTATACTTATACGCTGCGGAAAAATACTTTATTCAGGTTTGACATCCTAAAAGAGTGCATAAGTGTCCCCAGAGGACAACTTATACTATGCAAGACCCTACATTTAATTTATTCTATATATAAGAAAACGAGCTTTTCACGTTGTTTGAAAAATAGTGACGAGTTTTATAAAACATGCTGATCATGAGTAATATAAATAATAGTGGTTTTAGGTTTAAAAGTAATTAACAACCTAGCATAAATCATCCCCAGAACAAGTAGACTAACTCCAAAAAGGTAGCAGCAATAAGTAACATATCTAGTATCAAGGTAAAAACTACCAGTGGGTGCCAACAAACTGACACAAACCCACTGACAAGTATGTGTGTTTGTAAGAATAATAACACCAAAACTACCTCAAAAAAACAAGGTACTGATCTCTATAGCACAAGAGACCACCAGCAACTGCACAACACCACTAGCCGTCAGAGCGGCTACTATCAAGAACCTGAGGCATTCAAAGAAGAAAGAATACCTCAGCAAGCAAACTAGAAAAAAAACTGCTCGAAAGTGTCAATCAGAAGATAAGTAAAAGAGGAAAACAAAGCAGTAACAGTCACAACTGCCTAAGACAAGGCAAAAAGGAAGTGCACTAAGTGCGAGGACACAACAGTAACTCTGCCCAAAAGCTGTAGAGTCAACAATGCTACCATGAGCCCAAATGTTACAATCTACCAAGGAAGAAACGTCTAACACCCTAAGCTGTGAGAGATGGTAGTAGAAAAAACATCGCGGATCCGGTTTGGAGACAAACTCAGTCCCCCAACCACTATTTCCAAGAAACCAAGCTCAGGGGTCTACATGTGAAAGCACTAGGGACCTCCCACCCCCTTGCCCAGCCCATACTTGGAGCAAGATAAATGAAAAAGGGTGGGCTTGGCTAAATTACACAACACCTCCCCAATTAAGAGCTTCAAACACAACTACTAAGCACGGCCCACGATTCAGCCTTTTTTGAAAAAAACAAGAAAATATCCGACAAGGAACCTCAAAATCAAGAAATTCACTCGAGGGAGAAAATCAAGGTAAGGGAAAAGCGTTGAGATGACTCAACACGGCCTGGCATTGAGTGAGCCCCACTCACTAAACGCCTAACCAGACCTTGGCGTTGAGTGAGTTAGCCTCACTCAGCACTAGAATCAACCATGGCGTTGAGTGAGGTTCACTCACTTAATGCCCTCCGCAAGAACATCTATGGCGTTGAGTGAGCTTACCTCACTCAACGCCAAAATAGCAATGGCGTTGAGTGAGGTCCACTCCCACAATTCCTTTAGAAAAATAGGCAGTGGCGTTGAGTGAGCTAACCTCACTCAACAACAAAAAAGCTACGGCATAGAGTGAGGTCCACTCACTCAACGCCTTAGCACTTAACCAAAAAACCCAACGGTGGCGTTGAGTGAATCCACCTCTCTCAACACAAAAACAGCTTTGGCGTTGAGTGAGGTCAACTCACTCTATGGCAAAGTACTTACCCGCAGGAAAACCCTAAACCAATGCCATCCGTAAGAGGTCGGCGGGAATGTCGATCGATTCTAACCGAATCGGAGGGAAAGCAGATCTATTCTCTCCGAATCGGCGAAAATGCCGATCGATTATCGCCGAATCGACGGGAAAGCAGATCGATTCTCACCGAATCGGGCGGAAAGCAGAATGATTCTCGCCAAATCGGCGGGAATCACTAACGATACTCGTCGAAGTCGGCGATAATCACTTAGTGATTCCCGTCGATTTCGACTTAGACAAATTTTCTCACTAAATCTCCTCACTATTTAGCCGTAAAAGAACAGATCAAACTATAGCTTTGAGTGTGTGCACCACACTCAATGCCAAGCCCGGACGGTTTTTGGCTTTGAGAGTGTGCACCACACTCAACACCAAATCCCGAGAGCCTACCAAGACTTGTTCTAACCAGAGCACTACCATATAAACCTCCCTCTCTCTCTCTCGGCTCCACCCGCAAAAGCACCAAACCAGAAATTAAAATCTGGAGTGTAAATGGTGAAAACAACCAGCGGGTTGAGCAAAAACAGCACAAGGAGGGGGGCTCATAAAGGGAAACTGAAGCACAAAGTTTTAGCAAGCAAAAAGAGAAAAGCTTGGCTTATATCCTAGGGCTAACCGAGTAGTTAAGAGGGGGAAGATAAAAACAGAAAGTGCAAGAACCACTTGCCTCAGTTTTTCAGCGAAGCTTCACTCGAGCCCTTCCTCTCCCTCAGCACTAGCAGCAGCAACACCTAGCCAGCACATCCCGAGCTTTAATGGCGGAAAGGGCAAAAATTGAAAATCCAAATCTCCTAAAAACCGTACGAAAATCAAACCTCTTACCGTAGAAACATAGATCTAAGAGAGAGCAATCCAAATCTGCTTTCGAAATCAAAATCCGTCCACAAACGCTCCCGGAATTGCCGTCCGAAGGGGTAGCAGGTCCGACGGTTTTATTCTATTTTCCGCGAACAATAGCAGGCGATAGTTTTTAGGAAGAAGAAGAATGGGCCCGCTAATTTGGCTTAAGGCTTTTAAATAAATCTAATAACGCCTAATCATCCTTAACCGCCTCCTAAGCCACAAGTTCATTACCAAAGCTTTTGACCGCAAAAATCATCTAAATAGCTTTAAATATACACATTTGCTTTTATTATTAGCACACCCAAAACGACGCGAAAACCAAACTACCTCGGAATTCGACAAAACTCACATTGTAGCTAAATACCCATGCTACGAACGCAACATCGAAGTCGAAATTAACTTTCGACGAACAGAACTCGAGTTATACCCACCCGAAGCCAAAACAAAAGCATCCCCCGAGAGGCCACACCGGGTCACCCAAAAAGACTCGGCTTGCTAGGGAGATCTTGCCAATAGGCTACAAAATAGGACACCCAGTTCTAAGGAGTTAAGACCACACTCTACAGATGGCATAAGCAAAGAAAACGCTTCGACGTAACACCAAACGAGAATTAAATAATCGCAGGAAAACAAATCGGGGGCGTTACAGTCACTCCCCCTAAAAGAAAGTTTCGTCTCGAAACTTTACGCACAACACCTCAACTATAGAAGGAAAAGTAACAAGCCAAACATTACAAGAAGAAAACAAACCAAACGAATTAGAGAAACAGTTGAGGGTGAGCAACCGATCTTGAGTATCCAATATGCGGACCGGCACTTCAATAAAAGAGATTTTAGGCTCTAACTAGGGAACAACATACAAAACTTGCCCACTACTGTGCACACACTTCCGCAATTGGCTTACGTGAAATACATTATGAATACCTGGGAAGTTTGCTGGCAAATCCAACCTATAAGCTTACACGCCAATCCGTTCAACAATCTTAAACGGGCCCACATACCTCGGGTCAAATTTCTTATTCTTACCGAACCTCATAACTCCAACCATCGGGGAAACCTTAAGAAATACAAGGTCCCCTACATAAACTCCAAGTAAGACCTACGCCGATTGGCATTCTTCTCGTATCTCTCCTGAGCTATACAAAGCTTTTCTCGAATAAGCTTCACTGCGACTTCCATCTCTTCGAGCGCATCCGGACCCAGCAAGGGTCTCTCACCTGCCTCAGCCCAAAACATGGGAGTTCTGCAGCGCCTCACATACAAAGCTTCAAACGGAGCCATTTGCAAGCTTTCTTGATAACTGTTATTGTATGCAAACTCCATAAGCCGCAATCGCTCATCCCATGCTCCACCGTGGTCTAGATTTTAGCATCTAATCATATCCTCAACTATCTGGTTCACCTACTCCGTCTGACCATTGGTCTGTGGGTGGTAAGCAGGTTAATACCTCAGATCGGTACCCAAACCATCCTGCAGACTCTGCCAAAAGCAAGAAGTAAACCGAGAATCTCGATCGGAAATGATGCTAACAGGCACACCGTGCAATCTGATGACCTCATTCAAGTACAACTCTGCTATCTTCTTCATCGGGTAATCAATCTTATACGGCATGAAGTGAGCACACTTCGTCAGTCTATCCACTATAACCCAAATTTAATCAAATCCCCTTGGAGTTTTCAGTAAGCCCGTGATGAAGTCCATAGAAATACTTTCCCACTTCCAAGTCTGGATCTCTAACGGAGTTAACTTGCCACCAGGCCTTCTGTGATCGGCCTTTACACGCTTGGAAGTGTGGCACTCCACAACAAATCGGGCTATATCACTTTTCATTCCATACCACTAGGCAATTTGCTTTAAATCACAATACATCTTTTTAGATCCCGGATGGAAGACAACACTGGATCCATGATCCTCTCTGCATACCATACCCCTGATGTATCCAACAATAGGGATGCAAAATCTGCCGCGGTACTTCAAAGTACCCTCATCATCGATTGAAAAATCCGGCAACTCCCCTCTCTCAGTCCTGAGGTATAAGTGCAGAAGGTCCGGATAATCCTTCTGGTGCAACCTAGTAAGGGAAATTAAAGATGGCTCTGCCACTCCAAACTACTCTGTATGTCGCAGCATTCCACTGAGATATCCATAAGGAGGAACTCTTCCACTAAACGGTCGGCGGAGAGATTAAAGATCTTCCCCGTCTTCTGACTCAGGGCGTCGGCCACCACATTGGCCTTGCCTGGATGGTACTGGATCTCTACATCATAATCGGCCACATACTCTAGCCACCGACGCTGGCGCAGATTTAACTCCTTCTGCGTGAACACATACTTCAGGCTCTTGTGATCACTGAAGATCTTGCACTGATCCCCATAAAGTAGATGCCTCCATAGCTTCAATGCATAAATCACCGCTGCAATCTCAAGGTCATGTGTAGGGTAATTTCTCTCGTGAGTCTTTAATTGCCTTGACCCATACGCAATCACTTTTCCTACTTGCATCAACAGGCAACCTAGACCAACATGCGAAGCATCCACGTAAACTTCATACTCCACACCCTCAGTAGGTAGAGTCAGAACGAGAGCAATGCACAATCTATTCTTTCCCTGAGGTATTTCCTGAGAAATTACCAGGGTTACCCCCGCATAGAGAAGTGGATTTTCAGATTAAGCTTGTATCAGGAGCTAATCCTGTTTCCAGGACTCCTTTTCGAATGGCCCCAAATGAACTCGCAGAGTATAGAGTTCAACTGCAGGAGTTGGTAGAATCAGTGTTTGTTCGCGGCTCTTGCCCTGACACTCAACCGACTGACGGTACGGAACACCTATCCGTTACCTCGGATCGATGAGTTGTTCGATCAACTTATGGGAGCGCATTGGTTCTCCAAGCTGGATTTGCGCTCGGGGTATTATCAATTGAGAATACAAGAGGATGATATCCACAAAATGGCTTTCAGCTCAAGGTACGGCTTATATGAGTTTACAGTGATGCCGTTTGGGCTCACAAATGCCCCATCAGTTTTCATGAGCTTGATGAAAAAAGTGTTTGAGGCTTATCTAGATGTCTTCATCATTGTGTTTATTGACGACATCTTAGTCTACTCTAAGACGGAGGAAGAGCATGTCGGGCATCTGGCCTTAGTTCTGGAAAAGTTAAAAGAGCACGCCCTATTCGCCAAGTTTAGAAAGTGTGAATTCTGGCTTAGGGAAGTGGCTTTCTTGGGTCATGTAATCATTGGGGCTGGACTAGCTTTGGATCTGGCCAAGGTGCGTTCCATGAAGGAGTTGTCGCCCTTGATGTCGACGGCCGATGTGAGGAGTTTTCTTGGACTTGCCGAATACTACCGCAAGTTCGTAAAAGGATTTTCCAAGATTGCCCTCCCGCTTACTTCTTTGACAAAGAAAGGTGTGCCATTTGAGTGGACACCCCAATGTGAAGCGGCATTCTAGGAATTGAAGGATAGACTTACCTCCGCCCCCTTCCTTATCCTGTCGTTTGGGAAGGAAGGATTTCATGTTTACACGAACGCGTTTTATCAGGGGTTGGGAGCGGTGTTGATGCAGCATGGGCACTTGATTGCTTATGCTTCAAGATAATTGAAGAAGCATGAAATCAATTACTCGGTGCATGATTTGGAGCTAGGAGCAGTGGTGTTCTCCTTGAAGGTATGGAGTCATTATCTATACAGCGTCCACTGTGAAATTTTCTCGGACCATACAAACTTGAAGTACGTTTATACCCAGAAGGAGTTGAACCTAAGACAACGGCGGTGGTTAGAGTTTCTATGCGATTATGAGTTCACCTTGAACTACCACCCCGGAAAAGAAAACTCTGTAGCCGATGCGTTGAGCAGGAATGTACCCGGCTCGAGCCCAGAGTAACGGTTGATGAGCATGGAGTTGGCATTGATGATTGAGGAGATGGATATTACATTGATATTTAAGGATCCTTCGACAGAATATATGGAGTACTTGTCCAGCATGAGTATAGTTTGCTATATCCGGGACCGGATCCGAGTGGAGCAAGGATTGGATGCGGCTCTGGCCCCGGCACTCAAGTTGATCGAAGATGGGGCTACCGACGAGTACACACTAAAGGACAGCCTCGTTTACTTTCGCAGCCTGCTCTACATTCCAAAAGGCAGTAAAATCCGGGAGGATATCTTGAGAGAGGCACATTGCTGTCAATATTCAGTGCACCCGGGAATTTCAAAGATGTACGCCGTCTTACGGAAGTCGATGTGTTGGCCAGGAATGAAGAAGGATGTCCGATACTTTGCCACGTATTGTGAAGCCTGCCAAAGTGTGAAGATGGAGTGCAGGAGTCCTGGTGTCCTGTTGCAGTCGTTGCCAATCCCTGAGTGGAGGTTCGAGGATATTTCTATGGACTTCGTACATGGGCTACCTCGCTCCCGCTTAGGAAATGATTCAGTATTGGCGATCGTTGATCGCCTTTTTGTGGAGCAGTTTGTACGGTATCACGACGTACCTAAGACGATAGTTTCGTACAGTCATGGTCGCTTTACCTCCAAGGATTTGAAGGCAGTACAGGCGTATTTGGGCTCGCGCCTTACCTTCAGCACCACATTTCATCCTCAGACGGACGGGTAGTCTGAGCGGACGATCCGAACATTGGAGGATCTGTTGAGGTTGTGTGTGATAGATAGGGGGGAGACGTGGGAAAGACTCTTGCCCTTAGTGGAATTCTCCTACAACAACAACCATCAAGCTAGCATTGGCATGGCACCCCATTAGGTACTTTATGGAAGGAGGTGTAGAACCCCCATGTCTTGGGTGCAAGATGAAGACCCGAAGAATTTGGGTGTTGAATATATAGATGGCACGGATGCGGTGGTTAGGTTGATACGGGATCGTATGTTAGAGACTCAAAGTCGGCAGGCGAAGTATTATAACGCAAGGCACCGTATGGTGGAGTTTCAAGTGGGTGATAAAGTGTTCCTGAAAATCCGGCCGATGCTTGTAGTGTCACGGGTGCGGGGAGTGAAGAAGCTCAGCCCACGGTATGTTGGGCCTTATGTCATATTGGAAAGGATTGGCCCTTTGGCCTATCGGCTGGAGATACCGCCCGAGCCAGAGAATCTCCACGATGTGTTCCATGTATCGTCGCTTCAGAAGGCGCTGTTGCGGCCCGAACAATACATCCCCACAACTGATGGTACTGTGGCGTTTGACAGATCTGTGCGACTTGAGCCGGTGCGGATCGTTGATAATGAGATAAGAGCCTTGTACCGCAAAAGTGTTCCCTTGGTAAAAGTGTTATGGTCTAATCATGGGAAGGAGGAATTCACATGGGAGCCGATGGACTTGATGCAAGGATGCTACCCGGAGTTTTTTGCTTCAGGTAATTTTATTTAAAATCATATTTTACTTTCTGTATGCTTTACTCCACATGGCCTCAGCCTGATTTCGGGGACGAAATCTTTTATTTTTGTTTATAGTATTTATAATGTCCCAATTCGCGCTAGGCCCCTCGCACGAGTTCTGAGTCAAGAGACTTTACTCGGGCTCGGGGTGAACTGGCAAAAGATGTCAAGTGCATTGAATGGAGTGTTAGGGTTGAGTGATATCCAACAGAGCGAAAGGGAATGGCCTAAGAGAGTTGATCAAGGAGGAATCGTCGAAAATGATGACAAGTCATCGAGTATCGCTGGCTGATACTCGACGCACTCAATGCCAGGATTTCCGATAAATCGGTTAAGGGAAATTCTTCGGGAATCCTTATTGATACATGACGAATTCGTCGAGAATTCCTTGTCATACTCACCGATCGTCGAGAATGGAAGCTGATTCCCGCCGAATTTGACTTGTGTGTTTTCTTTGCCCAGCCAGATTCGCCAGCTTGTACAGGCAGAATGAAACGGACTTCGGGATTCGTGCTGGACGATCCCTTGGGCCGGTCGTTTCAAATAGGACTTAAATTGGGCGGTCCAATCAGAAATTGACACGTGGAGAAGTGACATAACCCTAATGCGCTAATATAAATAAGAAGCAAACGGAACCCTAGTCGTCACTCCGATAAGTCGAGCTGTTACCCGCGAAAAAGTCATCAGGAGAGAAGCGGATCATCATAATTGGAGTTCTGGAGGAGGAAAGGCTAGTTTGAGCAAGCCAAACTTTGGAGGAGGAGAAGCGCCGCCGTCGTCAAGGAAAAAAAGCAATGCCGCAGAAAAGGATAATAAGATCCATGGCCGGGAATGATGGTACTGCTGGAAATGATGTGAGCTTCCTCCCCTCTCCCTCAATGCTATATCTTTAGATATCTAGGTGAGATCTCGACTCAAGAGAGTCCAGACATGGGAGATGGTGATTTCTCTAGGAAAGGCCTTGTTAGAACGTTGTTCTAATGACTAGTCACCTTCAACTTCCCCCTCTTCAAAGTGATGATGGGGGTGGCTTCGTGAAGAGGAATGGCCTCGAGAGGGAGAATAAGGGTGGAGGAACTGCTGGTTGCGATTTGGGGAAAATCTCTTTAGGAGGAAGACGAACAGATGTCGTTCACTCCGCTTCAAGATGCGTGCAGAATCTGTGTTCTGCACGCAGCGACCTTCTTGGCTGTTTTCAATCAAGAAGGAGTCAGATCTGGGATTTTGACTAAACACGAAAGTTGTAGCCCTTGAAATTATCTTTCCAATGAGTGGTTACACGCACTCTCCGGATTTCTGTAGCCAAGGGAATCCTTTGTCAAAGTTGCTGCCCGGATTAATGATGCACCAAAATTCTGGGCTGTGTAATGTTGAATTCGATTTGGTGGAATTTAATGTTGCGATCAAACTCGAGGTTTGGGTAAACTCTTTTGACATAATCATCATAGCGATATGATAAGTTGATGTTATAAATCTGAATTCGTATAAAGAGCTGTGGACAAGCTTAATTTAAGGAAAGAGCCTGATATAAATTGGTAGATATATATTGATGCCCATTATCTATATCATGTTGAATTCATTTGGAAGGGCATATAAATGACTTAACTATGGCCATGATGTATGTTGAATGGATATAAGGGAATTAGTAATCCAATGCTTAGAGTGTCGTCTCCCTACGAGTAGCATTGTGGAAGTCAACAAGTGCGGTGTTGACCGTCACTAGCTGGAATGAGGTTGAGATGAGTAAAGTTGGACAGTTGGGCTTGGTCCTCGGTGTTCACGTCCCGAGGCTCCTTCCATATTTGATGGATGGTTGGGCTTTGTCCTCAGTGTTCACGTCCCGACGCTTCTTCAATGCCACGATATTGTGGAAGTGCACGTGGGGTGAGTCGACAGGCTGTGTCGTAATCCCGGGTTAAGAATAGTGTGGCAGGTCTACGGGCTCGCCAATCGTCACACCGATGGGAGTTGACAGTTAGACCTTGGGCGGTTGGGCTTGGTCCTCGGTGATCACGTCCCGAGGCTCCTTCCGTTCCAAGTGAATGGTTAGGCTTGGTCCTCGTGCTCATTTCTGGGGCTCCTTCCGTGTCATACCTTAGGACAGTTCGGGTCTAGGATCTTGGTGCACATTTACCCAAGAGAACCCGCTGAGCCGTAGTACGCATGTGAGCTCCACTGTTGTGTTCTTAGCGTTGAGGCGTACGGAGGCCTAGGTCAGGTAGTGTGGAGACCAGCCTAGTAGTGGAGATGCCTGCTCTACTGTCATCATTTCGCCACGATGGTTGACGCTTGAGAGGTTAACTACCTGCTCGAATAGTGGGAACTTTAATTCTGTGTCGACATAGCGATTGCATGTGCTTGATCATGGGTGTGTCGTTGCATTGCATACATAGCATTGCACTTCATTACATACACAAGACCCTCATCGTATAAGTTTGTATGGGCACTCCTATACGATGAGTTACTTACTGCTGAACGACCCTCAACTTATATGCTTGTATGGGCATCCATATAAGTTTAGTTACTTGCTGTTATAACATTATACTCTCTTGCTGCTGTAGATGGTAGAATTGTAGATTAAGAGGTTGCTCATTTATACACTACTTCTATTACTACTTATGACATGTATACTTACTTCACCTGCTTGTACTACTGTTTTATATATTGTACCTGTTCCTTTCTCTGCCCGGTGCCGAGGAGTCGTCGGGGGAGCGGATGTGAAGCCACTTATTCTTTATGACTAATGGTTGCTACGTCTTCCTTTTTAGGAGGAAACCCCGTAGGTGGAGCAGCAGGTCATACAGATGGACAGCCAGGCCAGGACGACAGGGCTTGAGGGGACGGTACCGTCGCTACAGTCGGTTACAGATGTGAGTGAGAGAGATTTTATTGTAGCCCTTTGGGGCAATTCTATTTACGTACTCTGATTATGTAGAAGCTTGTTTAGCTTCTCTTTTGTTGTACTTATGGACTTATGCTTAGTATGGATTGACTTCTTTATATTATTATTGTTGGGTTGGCATTTATATGTTGGTATTGGTTGTAGCCGACAGGATAGGCGTCTTGTGGTACAGGCTGGCCCGAGTGCTAGTGCTACTTCAAGGCGGGTGTTCTGGGCATAAGACCCCTCTCGTGCCGTGTTTTGTGTTCTGGGAAGGGGGTCTTACAGATTCTGCCTCAGCAGTATTTCTGTAGGAAAATAGTCATCCAAAAGAGGTCGGCGGGAATGAAGCCTGATTCCCGTCGAATCGACGAGAATCATATGTGACTCCCGTCGAAGTCGGCGGGAATGACATAGTGATTCTCGCCGATTTTAACTTAAACGATTTTTCTCGTCCTTTCTATGAACTTGGTCTTTGACCCATCTTTGCTCCTCTTCTGCTCTTGATCTATCTTGACCCTGTACTTTAAAATAAGTACACTCCAATAGAGAGAGCACACGTGAGTCAACACACTGATCTTCTCAACGAGGGATTACGTTACGCAGACCCGTATATATTGACCCACTACACCCTGACATTGGTTTGTACTTATCATGGAATAGCTGCAAGCACAACTTGATAGAGAATCATCAAATACATTATCAATTCAACTTAGCTTGTTCAGGGGCTTCTTCAAATAAGGTACATTGTAGATACAATACCCAACAGTTCCTGAATTAAAATTTCCATCGGGCTTATTTTCCCTTTTATGAGACCATTACCGATTCATAATTAATCGACGAGACTAGCGTGTTAGATGAAATGGTAAGCGAGGAATTGGTATTTTTTGACGATTATTTAGTCTTACCCTCGATTGAAAGTTCTTTGATGTTATCTTCGATTGGTAAAATTAATTCTGAATTTGGATATTCCGAGTTTGATTTCACCAACCCTTCCTCCTATTTTTGTGCCCACTTTCGTTGATGTATTAGGCAGTGGAATCGAATGGCCTAGAATGATTTGTTGTGACACGCCCACTATATTAGTGATGTCTCAGTGCTTAGGTCTTAGTCAGTTGAGCGCGCTAGTTTCTGGTGTGTTCACCACGCTGCGTAGATCTGACGACGCATCACATTTGACTATGCTTTTCTCTGCGTGTCCGGCTACGCCTCTACCCTCGTGTACTCCTCATTCTTTGACTATTTTTACACTAGAGGTGGTGCCACTTTCACACACTTATATTCCACACCCGGTCGCGCGAATTTACCCCCCCCCCCCCCGCCATTTGATGAACCCTTTTCCCACTCGTTAGTGGGCACGGTTAGGCCACATGAGTTGTATCACTCGCACCTATTGCTACACTTGGGAGCGTTCAGCGCTACTTGTATTTATGATGAGCGGTTTCCCTTGGCATATCTTCATGCCAAGCGTGATTATATTAATTATAAAAGTAGAACTGCGACGCACACGCCTATGAAAATCATCTTTGATTTTAAGGCTCCCATCCATCCAGACTTAACTCCTTTATTCTCTGAATTATGGGTGAGTCACATAGCGCATGGGTTCACACCACACGGTAACAAGGTATCTAGGCTCATTTTAATAGAATTAATCACTCTAGTGGTGTCTCATTACTTACCCTCTAGTTTATCGGCGAAACTCACTCCAGATTATGCTCGTTATGATCCCCTCTTATATAAGCACACTAGTAAAGCGCTAGCCATTCCAATTATTTTGTATCATATTCATGCTAGCTTACATAAAAGAGCATCTAACTATAAGGTGATCGATTTAGTTTTGGTGTGTCTCGACCCTAAATGGATGCCTTCGGGCACTTTAGAAAGTTGGCAATTTGGTAAGCTGAACCATTGTCGGATACTAATGAAATTTGGAGAATTTGCATACCATTTTAAGCTTTCCATTGATTAGGGTATCACGCCTCGTTTTAATGTTTCTAATTTAACGCCTTATGATTCTCCGCCTCTTTATTTATCTCTCTGTCTATTTGGGTTCACTTTGTTCTCTTTAGGGTTGGGTTGTGAGTTTATGCTTGGATTGTTTTCTTCTTCGGTCTTCCCTGGAGGTACGTTGGTTGTTGATGCTGAATTTTGTTTTCCTTTATTGCCTAATGCTTCTCCAAGGTTCCCTAGGAACATATTTTTGCATGACAGGATACTACATGTTGTTGTGCTCTTCTCTCCAAGTGGGGTTGTCTGCCACTCTGAGGTTCTATTCGATGATGCTTTCCTGCACCGGTACTTTCAGACCTACTCATCGGTGATGAGTACTTTTAAGAGGGTGAGGATTGATGGAGACGACGGCCCCCAACAAGTTGAAGATGAAGACGGCATGCTCACGAAAGTTATCTCTCTGCCTCCAAGTAAATATTTGCGGTGCCGTGACGATCATGCTGAGCGACGCCAAAAGATCTTCCCGCGACGCAAACCAATCTAATGATAGCTTAATAAAATAATTTTTTTATGTTTCTTTAATTTGCAATGTCTATGGCAATGTTTATGCCATGTTGTGTTTTAGTTTAATGTGTGTTATTTTTATTTATTTATTATGGGTTGCAAATAGCCGAACTCTTGATGTAGCCTATATATAGGCGAGTATGTTTTCATTATGGATTATTGAATAAGAGAAATATTGAAACCCTAACTTTTCCCCCTCTTGAGATTCCTCTTTTCCCTCTCCTTTGCCGAACTCCTCCTTTTCTCCCTCTCCTTGGCCGCCGACCATCCTCTCCTCCCTTCCTCCTTCTTGTATCCTATTCTCCTCCCTCCTTCCCTCTTCTACTTGCAAATCCGAGCCCTCCTCTTCCTCTACAAGAAAAGCCGACCACTTGCAACCTCCCATAACCGCAAACCTCCACCTCCATCACCACCCGAGCCCCCTTTCATCATCTAACCCGACCACCACCTCTCCTCCACAGAACCGATCTCATCCCCCTCAAGCAAAATCTGACCACCTCATATATAATCTTCCCTAAATCGACCACCCCCATACCCTTCCAAAAACGACCCCTCTTTTCCATCCCTTGAAACCCAACCTAAAATCTATTTCCACCATTGGGGAAAACCCGGCCAAGGCAAGAAGAACTTCCCCTTGAGGATCTCCGACACCGGCGTGAAGCGACAAGGGAGAGTTAGATTTTCATCTCCTTCCAGCGCAACTCCGGGGTAGACGTTGAGGGACGATCCAAGTAGAGAGTAATCGGAATCACCCATTCCGATTGGGTAACCAATTATTCCTACATCCCGTGTGATTTCATTTCTTAGATTAAGTCTTGTGGTGGATTTATCTTTGGTGTTGTTTTAGATAACTTTGAAATGGTATCGTGGATTTCTTTGCATGCTTTGTAATTCCCTTTATTATCATTTTATATTTGAGAAAGTTTGGCGAACATCGTTTAACTTTTGTTGGGAGAGATCTACCCATTCCGAATCGAACTTTTCGGTAGAGCTCTTTTGGTACAACACCGCTCGGTCGGACCCAATATTGGTCCTTTTAGCTCGATCGAACCTTGGCCATATAGCCCTTGTTGGATCCAAACCGGTTTGGCTACCCGTATGCTAGCAAAATATTGGTAGACTTAATTGCGTGGTGTTGCGTAGAGCGATTGTGCGAGTGTAGGGATTGGATCGAAGAGTGATGTGGCGTTTGACCGTAGTTCTATTCGGTGTGAAACATGAAAGCCTACATCACTAATACTTTATCACTCAACGCCAAAGATCACTAAGCGTAAAAATGGACTCAGCGACATAATTCACTCAAAGCCAAAGCTGTTCTCAGGTAAATGAACTTAGAGTACAGGGCAAGAAGATTTCGTCAAGAAGCAGTCAGCTATTCAGAGTTCGACGATCTTGTAACTCAGCTCGACGAATAGCAATACTTAGCTCGACGAACTATGGACTCAGCTCGACGAATTCTGTCTTCCGGTCGACGATTCCAGAGTAAGTTATTTCCTTCCTTCTGTTCCTATTATATTGCAGTAATTCCTATGCAATTAATGTTCTAACATTCTCTGAATATTACCGTTAGACAGAGCATTAATTACGGTCTTCATCAGGATTATTGCCTTCCATTTTTTCAATGAAACAATTGGGGAAAGTAATCAATGCCGTGTAATTCTCAACGTCATCTGCATTGATTACAGGAGTAATTTGAAAATTCAAATGGTCGTCGACACACTAATGAGTCATTATTCTGCTGAAAGAAGAAGATACACGACATCAACAATATACAGAGATAAAGAAAATCTTTACCTTCTTCATCCGTCCTCAGTCTGCTCCAAGGCTTTCCAAGAGACAAACATACTTATCAGTCTAGAAGCCTTTTGTCGAGCAATCATCAAAGCTGAAGGCCTACACCCTTAAACAAAGCTTCCACTCCGGAACCATTCAATATCTCAGGGGGAGCATTGACACCAAATAAGAATCTACACAGTCTTCTCATTTTTACTTGCGAAAAGAAGACTTGCATCACTCTCGCATTCCCATATCTGTACAGGGTTTTATTTCCCTTCAAAATTATTCTGGTTACAAGTCTCCATCCAAAAGACTTGAGTTGGTTTTTGAGCACCTGATCAAAAGCTATCTGGTGACAGTCACCTGATCAAAACTTGTAGTGGATTCCTACCAAGGGTGGTAGAAGAGTGGATGTACCCAGTTTAGGGAACCATTATAAATTTCTTGTGTTGTCTGGTTGCTCTTTCTTTTCTATTCTTGCTATGGCTGTGTTAGTTAGATATTCTGTGATCTTTGATTTACTTTAATATGTGATAGTTAGATATAGTTCTTAAAGGTAAAGATAATATATTATTAAATAAGAAAATTTAAAATAAAATAACACACCGACATACTCTATTCACCCCCCCCCCCCCTCTAGAATATATCAGATCTAACCCTAACTTTCGCATACTCGCATAGACCAGATGCAGACCCATTTTGACGGTCGCTTCGCTCATTTTGATGAGCGCTTTACCAAGCTGGAGAAGAGTCATGCTTCTTCCGTGGAGCATATTTCCCGCGATTTTGCGACCATGTGGACTTTCTTTAAGGAGCACGAAGACGCTCCCCACCAGGAGTAGCTATCTTTTCTTTTCTTTGGACTTGTAGAGGGTCGCCTCTCTTTGTATCTGTATCATTGTTTTTCTTTTTCTTTTTTTTATTATGAAAAAAATCTATCAAATATTATGTTTTGCTTTGCTACTATCTTACAGGTGTCTTTTGATGTTGGTTTGACATTCTCAAGGAAGTCTCATTTTCTTTCTTTTCTTCCTTTTTTCATTGGGGACAATGTATTGCTTAAGTATGGGGGAAGGATATTTTTCAAGCAAAACATACAAAAAAAAATGAATCAATTTTTTTTAAAAAAAATTCTAAAAAAAATTCTATTTCAAAAAATTCCAAATTTATCTTTTGTTATGAACTTTGTTTTTCAAAAATTAAAAATGAAAAAAAGTAGAAAATCAAAAAATAAATTTCTTAGAAAGGGACGTTTGGGATATCACCGCATTTTACCTCCTAGTATCGTTGAGAGCCCATCACAGGGTATACCTCGGGAAGTCTAAGAAATAACAAAAAAATAGGTTTAATTTTTAATTAGAAAAGTCGTTATTTTCGTATTTATTCAAATGGAAAATTCCTAGTAATTTAACTTTTTTATAGTATTTAGAGCATTTTAATGTTTTAATTGAATTTTGAATTTTGGAGTAAAAAAGTTGGTCATGGTGTGTTTCTAGTCAAGTGCACGTGTAAGTAGAATTTTATGTAGATTTAAATATTCAGTATATAATTTGATTTTAATTTTTCTAAATGCGTGGAAATGTTTTATTTTACTTTAATTTTGAAAACTGGTAAAATCTAAAATAATTTAGGTGAGTAAGTAGAAGTCTACTAAAGAGATATTTTGTGGATCAAGAAAGAGCTCTTCTTTCTCGATGTCTAGAACTTGCCCTCTAGCTATTCTCAAGACTTTGCATAAGTTAGACTCATTAACATAAATATGATTTAGGCACTTCTTTTAGCCAGTTTGAGTTTTTGTACTGATAGCTACAATTTTTATCTTTGTTAAGCCATTTTGAGCCTATTACCCTATCTTTTTGTTTTAGCTCCACCAAGCATTTTACCAAAGCCTAAAAAAGAAACCTAATTTCACACCTAAGACAAAGCTTGAACGTAGATATATAAACTCGGTTTGTGAGTGATTAGGACCCTTTTTTTTGGTGGCTCTTTTCTTATAAAAAAAAGAAGTTGATTTATTCTTCTTTCCTCTTCAAAATAAAAATAAAAAATAAAAAAATTATTATGAAAAAATGAAGAGGTAGATGAAAATTCTTAACATGATGAAAGAGTTGCAATAAATTATAAGAAAAAAAATACAAAATGATTATGAATTTGGCTGCCAAGAATGCTGCCGACAAGCTCAGGGAAAACTTCGATGTCGTGAAAGCCGCCATCCCGACAAATAAAAGGAAGCACAAGCCGACTTCATTAGTTGAGGAGAGGATAGAGGCAATCCTCCTGAAAAGGAAAAGAGAAAACAAGATATCTGCATCAGTCATGGCAGCGACCAGCAAGGTCGATGTAGCCGATCAGCTTGAGGACGAGACCGCCCGAACAGATGAAGTAAATGTTTTCGAATAGCTCGAGCGCCATAATAAAAAGGGGGCGGGTAAACGAGTAGAGATAATAGTACCGCCCACTGAGATTTCACTATAGGAAAAGGAAAAAGAAGTTAGCAGCAAGGAGCTATCTGGTGGCGACTCCGATCTGGAGATTCTGTTGGCGAGAGCAGGGAAGGAGATTCCTGGACCATCCGAGGTTGATGACAAAGTGAAACTACGGGAACGAATCCTTGCGGAGAAGAAGATTCTGACCGCTAGATAAGAGATTCATGATTCCTTGGTTCTTTCAGCTGCGGAGCAGGCTGAAGCTGACCGCTAGGCTGCTGCTAAGCTTCTGTAGACAGGTATGATTAAGCACGCCCCAAAGGTTATAAAAATTCCACCACCTTATAAGGAAACGCCGCGGTTAAAGAGGCCAATCTGCATAATAACCGAGACCGACGACTTGCTTCTGTCGCGTGAAGAGCTTGAAAAGGCTAAGCGGGCTGAGCGACTTCTGAGGGATAATTACCTGAAGAAGGTGGATCCTTAAAGACTGAGGCGACCAATTTTTTCTAGCTGTCAGATAGCTACCGCGACTAGAGAAGATAGCCTCAGCTCGGGTGCCTATTCTTTTAGCATCATTTCTTGTCGGTCCTATCGCGGGGTAAAACTAATTATGCCCGTCCTTTGCTTTGCGATGCAGATTTTGCGGAACTAAACTCTCAAGCTGTCGTGGACGAGACCGCATGGCAGCTTCAGGATGATGAAGGCCAACGTGCCTTCTCCGAACTATTCATCGAACTCGAGCGACTAAAGGCGAAGCTCAAATTCAAGGAAGAGGCATGGACAGGCCTAGAGGAGCAAATAAAGGCTCTGTCCGCGGAACTGGCCGGTTGTCACGAGCGAGAAAGGGCTGTAAGAGATGAAGTATGGGTCCTGGGGAAGCGACTACAAAGGGCAGAGGACGATGCTGCGTACTTCAAGAGAAAATATTACGAAAGGGTTGAAAAGGAGAAGGTCCGGCGACCTGACTGTGTGAGTTCGGCGAAACCGTGCGAGTCAGGTCACGGCCCCAGCAGGGGGGAAACATCTTCCTCGGTGACCGGCCATGCAAACCTACCCGCGCGACCTATCGAACAGGTGGCTTTTATTGAGCAAACCGTTCCGATGAGCCACATAGTTCGGGATACATCCCAGATTCACCGAGCACAGAACACCCTTATCCACCACTTGATCAGCGCGATGTCCGTTTTACTGGGCATTAGCGATCAAGTCGCGTACATTGGCAGGGACCCCGCAGAACCTAGCAGCAAGCGACGCGAAGAGAGAGAGAGAGATCTACAATAAGTTGATCGAACCGACCTTATTTGTTGTTGACCGCTTTTAGTACCTTATAATATTTGCGATGTGGTTTGTTAGTTCGATCGATTTGTATGTGTTTGTCACTTTATATTGTACCCGTACAATCTGTGATGCTTTCGATTCTTACAGATTGATTTTTTTTTTCGCGCGATCTTTCGTAATACGCTTTCGAAATCAGCAAGAAACGAATAAATTAGTGGATTCTTTGATCTAACCGCGCGAATTATAATGTGTCGAAATGATTGAAAAGATGTCTGCAGGAAATGATGAATATCCCGACAGCTTCTTTGACCTAACCGCGTGAATTGAAAATCATCTTGCAGGTAATATAAATACGGCCTAGCTCCGCATTATATGGAAAAATTTCAAGTTCACTACATCCTGTGGCAAGATTCAATGGCACTCGTGCGAGCTGCCGCTGCCACCGCCTTCCTTGATGTCGAGCACAGGAGGTAAAAAATGGCCGCCAGCGAACATGAGCGCTTCATCGCCATCCACATGTCAAATACCGATGTGGTCGCGTGACTAGCTCGAGAGGATGAGCGAATAAACACTTCCGGAAGGAATCTGGTGGCGATCTCGGTCGACCACTTCGACTTTGGTTTCAGCTGGCCGCCGCTAATCGAGCTCGTCGAGATTCTTGACTTCTCCGAAATCGTCCCTAACTAGCTCTCGCTGAATACAATTGCGTCGATGGTGAGCTTCATCATCTACTTGGGGACCGAGCGGGTAAGATTCACCATGGATATTTTCCGCCACTGCTTCGTGATCCGCTCCATCATCTCCGGCAAGAATGACAGTCGTATCTTCAATGGTGTTGTCTACTTCGGCTGCACCGGGATGAAGATAGTGAACTTGATGAACAAGTTCCCAAACTGGTACACAAGATACCTCATTTTTGAGGGGAATCTGGGCCTTCTGCTTGTCCGTCCGCAAGTCCGGCCGGCAAAGCTGTTTGAGCGGTTTGAGGTCGAAGGCATCGAGAAAGAGATCGCTGACTTCCTCGTCGGTTCGCGGCTAGACATCCTGCACTACATCCCGTTGCTGTCAATCGTGGCGGATTTGCCTGTAGAAGAAGGTATACTTTCAGCGATTAGTTACTTATTGCTTCGTCTTACCGCGCAGCTAAATATTTTGTCCCATGGCAGCTGTTCTGGTTCCGGCGAACAAGCCGGTTACACTAGTAGAGCCCGTCCTGACACGGAGCGATGCCAGGAAGAAAAGGGAGGCGACCGCCGTGAAGTGGACGATGTCGCCGCCGATTACGATTCCGAGCCCTTCACACCCCAGGGAATGGGGGAGAACTTGAAAGACTATCGCAGCAAGGCGGTTATGAGATGGCATCCGCGCGGGAAGAATGTTAAAGTTTCCACCGCTCTTCCCTTGTAGAAGAATGAGAAAATATGCAAACACTCCACCGCGGTTAGCTGGTCAATGTATGGCAGTGAGAACCTGACCGATCTGCGGGAAATTCCAACAAAGAAACTCCCAGCTCTAGCCGCTAAAATCCGCGCGAGGAGTTTCATGACTGACCACTTCATCGTTGAAGCCCTTGCCGAAGTGGTCGGCCTCACCGAGCGGTTAGAAGATGAGATAGAGCAGCTCAAGTAGAATAACGAGAAACTGCGGGAAAGAGGGGAGGATACGCTAAACAATCTGTGGGAGCAGGGAGCGCTTAAGCCCGACCATGAAAACACAACTTTTGACCAGTTATTCCCCGGCTTCAAGGATGTTGAATCCGCGCGAGAGGGCCGGCAAAAGAACCCGTTGACGAGATCCTCGCATAGGATGAGGCCGCAAAAGAACAGGAGGGCTTACTCATAGATGCTGATGCGGATAAAATCTCAAGGTCATCCAGCGGTTCGAGTGAAGAGGGATCCCAGGCATCGGGATCAGCTGAGGCGAGTAGTTCTTCAAGTTCTTCTAACAAGACGGACTATGAACCTGAGCGGAAAAAGACAAAGAGTTGATATGTAATGATTGAATCTTTTGATCCAACGGTATGATTTATGCAAGACGCTCGGATATAGATAATGTAAATTTTTGAGAATGTAAATGATATCACCTGTTCGATTTTACTGGATATGTTGTATTCGATCGATATTATATTTCTATCCGCACGTTTATAACACGCTGATTTATCCAGATAGTACATTGAATGATCCGCAGGAGAATAAAACAGACACATTATAATAGATAGAAGCGGATAGATAAGCCTAACGAGGTTATCGGCTGATAAATGCGTAATACTGGTTTACTTTCCCGGGCGACTAGAGAATCCTTGAGTGCGTAGCCAACTGTAATACGAAGTGATCACCATGCATAACTCATTTGCATGATTAATAATGATCAAGAATAACCAATTCACACGATTCATAATGATCACCAAGCATAATTTCCTTGCGTGACCCCTAGTGATAATTAGATAGTGATCAACAGGCTTAATATACTCGCGCAATTAATAACCATTTCCGCTTTCCCAATTAACACGAAAGATTGCCCGGTACGATGTACCCGCGCGATTCAAAAACAATATCCGCTATATGAATAGATGATTACCAAACATAGCATACTCGCACGATTAAGTCTAATATTTGTCGTATGAATAGAAGATTACCAAACATAGCATACTCGCGCGATTAAGTATGATATCCATGATCCAATCGATACGAATAAATGATTCCGGCCACATATCCTATAACCGCGCGGTTAATAATTGAGAATATTAGCACATTCAGCAAAGGTGTTATCAACTGCTTGCTTTAACAAGATCAATACCCAGACTCTGTCGAATACCAATTCCAATCTGCTCTTTGAAGGAGTCTGATAATAAGTCTCAGACATAAGGAAAGTTGGCTACAGACATATGCGACCAAGCGGGCAGGTGCATATAGCAGTGCTTTACTCACAGGGATGCAAAAACTGTAGCTTTCATCACTTAATAAGAAGATATCTCGGTCATCTGATAAATCAACTCTTGCGGACTGAAGTGAATACCAGAATTCTGCTGACTGAGAAATGAGCTACCGACTTAAATGACCAAGCGGGAAGGTGCATGTGGCAGTGCTTTCCTCACATGGTCGCAGAAGCTGTAAACTCAATCCACACTCCACTCAAGGGGAAAGGACTTACTGCCCTCTTACCTAGAGTACATCCTAAGTTGATCTTTCAGGTAGGTGCATATAGCATTGCTTTCCTCTGAGATAAACCTAGCTGTGGGTCTCCTGCAGGCACTGCTTGTGGGTTCCAAAGAGTATTTGAGGGTTACATGCTAAGATGATTCGCGGGCAGGTGCGTGTAGCAGCGCTTTCCTCGCGTGCTCATCAGAGTTGTGAAGATATCCCTTAAATGGCATAGTACAGCTGACTGTTGGGTATTGTATCCACAATATACCTGATTTGAAGAAGTCCCTGAACAAGCTAAGTTGAATAGATAATGTATTTGATGATCTTTTATCAAGTTATGCTTGCAGCTATTCCATGCTAAGTACACACCAATGTCAGGGTGTAGTGGGTCAATATACACGGGTGTGCGCAACGTAATCCCTCGTTGAGCAGATCAGTGTGTTGGCTCACATGTACTCTCTCTATTGGAGTGTATTTATTTTCAAGTACAGAGTTGAGATTTATGGAGAGCTGAAGAGGAGCAAGGATGGGTCAAAGACCAACTTATGGGAAGAAAGACGAAGATTCGTCTAAGTTAAATTCGATAAGAATCACTAGTGATTCTCGCCGAATCGTCAAGAGTCACTCGCTGATTCCCGCCGATTCCATACGGCTGACTCAATGCCTTCAAGAATTCTGCTAAGTCAGAATCGTTGAGAATCAATAAGTGATTCTCGCCGAATCGTCGAGAATGACTCTCAATTTTCGCCGATTCGTCGAGAATGGTTTTGATTCTCGCCGATTCCCTCCGGATGTCATTGATTTCAACTGGAATTCTTCTAAGGAAAATTCGACGGGAATCATGAGTGATTCCTGCCGACTTCGACGGGAATCACCAATGATTCCCGCCGAATTTGCCTTAGGCGATTTCTACCTGCTCGCTGGACCGAACCAAGATATCAGGCGCTGTTTGGACTAGGCTTAGGGATTCTCCTTGTGGGGCCCATAACGGTCATTTAGGATTGGTCTATAGAATAAATACTCGCGTATTTCGAACTCCAACAGTAATCAATAACGTGAAATCAAAGCCGCCGAGCGTAACCTAGCCGATCGTGAAACTTGTTCTGTCGCCGTCGCCGCTCGTAAGATAGTCGTCGCCGCTGATCTTAGAGGCCATCTTTGATCATCCGGCGATAGGACTGAGGCTAAGCTTAGCGTATCACATTTCTTTCTTGAGATCCTTTGTCTCTTGATTTGTTGAGCGGGAATATTCCTCCCCTCCGAATCGATTGAGACGATCGATCCAAGTAAGATCGTTGGTAGACCTTGCTAGCTTCGTTAAGAAGTTTGGATCTACAAAACATCACCGCCGCAATCCTTTGCCGCCGCCGATCTCGGAAAGATCCTCTCCAAGAGAGTGCTCCGATCGTGGACTCTTCGTCTTCATCAATAAAACTTCGTTGAACGAAGAGGGACATCGGGTTCTCCAAACGTAGTTTGTATTTCTTGTACATTCTATTTAACTTTGTTGTAAAGGAACTTTGATTCCTCGTTGTAAGGGTTGGGTGCAACCCGTGGTGAAGGAGTAGTGACTCCTTCGAGAGGAAGGGTTTCTTCCATAGTGTGAGAATTGGATTTCAATCCGGTTGGTGAAGTTACCGAGTCGTCCCTTGTTGGGAGATAGGTCGAAGGGAGAGAGTTGATGTACCCAAATCGGGGAACCACTAAAATTTCTGGTGTGCTTTTCTGTGTTGTGTTTGTTGTTTGTGCAGGTTATTTTTTATTCCGCAAAAGACTGCAAATCACCTATCCCCCCATAGGTGAAGTTAGTTAACACTAGATAACTTTCAAGTGGTTTCAGAGGGAGGTTACTCGTCAATAAGGTTAACACCTTGAGTAAGTTCCCGCATCTAGTGTCAAGAAGAAAGAAGATCTCTGAAATGGAAGGACTCAAGTATTCAGGGAAGATCCCAGTATGCACCAAGTTTAACTTTCCTATTTGGAAGGAAAAAAACAGGTACTACATGGAAGCAGTCGACCCTCGACTCTTCATGATAGTGTAGGAGGGACATTATATCCCCACTAAGGCCTCCACCATTGATCTAACCAAGAAAGTTCCCAAGAAACTGTCTGAAATGGATAAGGATGAGATGGTGCTTGTCGGACTTGACAAGAAAGCTCAGAACATTCTTGTAAGCGCCGTCGATGATTCCATGATGCAGGTTTTCTGCAACTGCAGGACGTCCAAGGACATCTGGCACTGCTGGATCATCCTGATGGAAGGCACTGATAAAGTAAGGGACAATCGAAGATCCCTTCTGAACCAGAAGTACGAGGCCTTCAGGCAAGGTCCCAAGGAAGAAATCAGAGTGACTTTTGAGAACTTCCTGAAGATCGTCAATTCCCTGAAGGGCTATGACAGAGTGTTCACCGATGGTGAACTAATTGACAAGTTCCTTAGATCCCTTACTAAGGAATGGGAGACCAAGATCTGCGCCATCAGAGAATTTGGCAGGCTGGCAGAAACAGAACCCCAGATTCTTTTTGGGAAACTTCTGTTCTATGAGCTTCAGCTGAACACCAGAAAAGCTAAAGAAGAAGCCGATAGAGCCGCTGCCAGAGAGAAGACTGTGTCCCTAAAAACTAATCACTCAAGGAAAGGCAAGGGTGCAGCCTCATCCCGCTCTCGGAAAATTGATGAGGAAGATGAGTCTGAGCCATGATCTTCCGACTTGGAGCTATCTGAAGAAGACTTCTCCCTCATCACTAGGGAGTTCAAGAAGTTCCTCAAGTTGAGGAATCAAAGAAAGAGAGACGGCTCCTCCTCCAGACATCAGAAGAAGAATTATTTTCCTGACAGGTATGAATCCAAACCGGACAAACATCACTCTAATGACATTATCTGCTTTGGGTTCAATAAGCCAGAACACGTCATAGCTGACTGCCACTAAGGCAAGAGAGATAAGGGGAAGGGAGAGGAGCACAAGTCCTCTAGAAATAAGAAGAAGGAGAGGAGCTATATAGCCAAAAAGCCAAAGACACTGAGTGAGTCTGATTCCTCAGACTCCAGTGATGATGAGGAAGCCTACTTCGGGCAAGTGGGTCGCTCTGACTTAGAAGGAGACTGCCCCCAATTTACTGGGAAGGTAAAAGATCGTACCTCCCTCTCTAACTATGACTATGAGTCTCCTGATGATGATCTCGTGGACAGCCCATCTTCCCGTGAAGCTTAGCTCCTCGAAAAGTATGAGCTTCTGCTCAATACCTTTGAGGAATGCCGTAAGAGGTTGAGGGCTCAAAAAAAGGAAGTCAAATTCCTTAAGGCTGAGGGTGTGTCTCTAAGAGAAGATATCACTAGCTTGATCTCACTCCGACAGGAACACCTGGGCCTTACTTCTGAGCACTCAGAGTCTCTAAGGCTCCTTGACCTAAAACAGGAAGAAGTCAACAAGTTGGAAGAACAACTTGCAGCAGAAAGGAAGATTGTCAAAAGCTTCTCTATGCCAAAGACTGTTCTTCCACTGGTTGATACCTTCTCTGCTCAGGCTAAGGGGGATGGCTTGGGGCATGTGGGTGTGCCTGGTAAATCATCTAGGAGAAACAGAAAGCAGAGGAAAAATAAGGCTACTAAGAAGGCCTCTACTGCAAAAAAGGGAAAGGCCCCTCTCAACATTGTTATATTCAGGATGCCTGTCTTTCCCTGCAATGAACAGGACTTTGAGTCAACCTATGGCCACTTCTTCCGACCCTCGGTTGAAAAGCCCAAGAGCCGGTATGATGGTTGGGCCTTCCCCCGACTCTACGGTAAGAGTGTATTCAAGGCACCTTATGAGGAAATCCAAGTGGAGGATTATGGCCACTTCTCTATCGGGCATAATAGGAAGCAGACACCTAAAACCAAGTCTGGTATACTGAAGGAACAGGAGGTGAAGAAAGCATGTGACCAACTCATGGGCAGAAAGGGAGATTGTTGGGTATTGTATCCACAATGTACCTGATTTGAAGAAGTCCCTGAACAAGCTAAGTTGAATAGATAATGTATTTGATGATCTTTTATCAAGTTGTGCTTGCAGCTATTCCATGCTAAGTGCACACCAATGTTAGGGTGCAGTGGGTCAATATACACGGGTCTGCGCAACGTAATCCCTCGTTGAGCAGATCAGTGTGTTGGCTCACTTGTACTCTCTCTATTGGAGTGTATTTATTTTCAAGTATAGGATTGAGATTGATCGAGAGATGAAGAGGAGCAAGGATGGGTCAAAGACCAACTCATGGGAAGAAAGACGAAGATTCATCTAAGTTAAATTCGACGGGAATCACTAGTGATTCTCGCCGAATCATCGAGAATCACTCGCCGATTCCTACCGACTGCATCCGGCTTACTCAACACCTTCAAGAATTCTGCTAAGTCAGAATCGTTGAGAATCAATAAGTGATTCTCGCCGAATCATCGAGAATGACTCTACATTCTCGCCGATTCGTTGAGAATTGTTTTGATTCTCGCCGATTCCCTCCGGATGTGATGGATTTCAACTAGAATTCTTCCAAGGAAAATTCGATGGGAATCATGAGTGATTCCCGCCGACTTCGACGGGAATCACCAATGATTCCCGCCGAATTTGCCTTAGGCGATTTCTACCTTCTCACTGGACCGAACCAAGATATCAGGCGGTGTTTGGACCGGGCTTAGGGTTTCTCCTTGTGGGGCCCACAACGGTCATTAAAGGTTGGTCTACAGTATAAATACTCGCGTATTTCGAACTCCAACAGTAATCAATCACGTGAAATCAAAGCCGTCGAGCGTAACCTAGCCGATCGCGAAACTCGTTCTGTCGCCATCGCCGCTCGCAAGATAGTCGCCGTCGCTGATCTTAGAGGCCATCTTTGATCGTCCGGCGACAGGACCGTGGCTAAGATTAGTGTCTCACGTTTCTTTCTTGAGATCCTTTTTCTCTTGATTTGTTAAGATGGAATATTCCTCCCCTCCGAATCGATTGAGACGATCGATCCAAGTAAGATCGTTGGTAGACCTTGCTAGCTTCGTCAAGAAGTTTGGATCTACAAAGCATCACCGCCACAATCCTTTGCCGCCGCCGATCTCGGGAAGAACCTCTCTAAGAGAGTGCTCCGATCGTGGACTCTTCGTCTTCATCAAGAAAGCTTCATTGAAAGAAGAGGGACATCGAGTTCTCAAAACCTAGTTTGTATTTCTTGTACATTCTATTTAACTTTGTTGTAAAGGAACTTTGATTCCTCGTTGTAAGGGTTGGGTGCAACCCGTGGTGAAGGAGTAGTGACTCCTTCGGGTGGAAGGGTTTCTTCCATAGTGTGAGGATTGGATTTCAATCCGGTTGGTTAAGTGACCGAGTCGTCCTTTGTTGGGAGATATGTCGAAGGGGGAGAGTGGACGTACCCAAATTGGGGAACCGCTATAATTTCTTTTGTGCTTTTCTGTGTTGTGTTTGTTGTTTGTGCAGGTTATTTTTTATTCCGCAAAAGACTGCAAATCACCTATCCCCCCCATAGGTGAAGTTCGTTGACACTAGATAACTTTCACTGACAACCACCCTGTCCCTCCATAATGCAGAGGTGGGGTTAGGTACTAGCCGGGATCCGAAATATTGTGTGCTGCCCCACTAGAACTGGTAAGCTCCCACTACACGGTACAAAATGTCCTCGCAACACGTGGTCTTCGTGGTGTTACGCTAATGACAACGGTTCTAAGGGTTGTTTCTGCTTAACTCAGCGTTGTTCTCTTTGAGTGAGTTATCCTTATTTCTTAAGCTGTCAAGAAAAGAGAACACTGAGAAAAGTGTTAGTTATGGGCCTTGAAACACAAGGACAAATTATAGAAAAACATATTTGACAAAGAAGTTTTTAGGAGACGAGTTGGTAATACAAACAACTTGACGCATTTGCCTTCAACATTGAAGGTGAGGCTTTTGGATCCATTTATTCCATGCCAGGGAGAATGTACGGCACATCTTTACCTTTTGAAGTCGACGAATCAGAACGGTAATCTTTTGAGAATATGTCGCGCATCTTACCCTGCCTAAGCAACCTTTGCATTAATAGCTTAAGAGCTCGACAATCTTTTGTCAAGTGACCCTTTTCCTTGCGATACTAACAGAACTGATCAGGGTTGTTGGTTTTATGGTCTGCAAGCTGAAAAGACTCCTTACCGTTCGGTTTGTTCTTTATGACGTAGTGAGAACTACCCCTTCTAGCCTCAGAGTACTGGTAAGTAAGATTAACTATCTCCTGATGTGCTTTTTCGCTCCTAATGGTGGCTTCAAACATGAATGGTCCTTGTTTTAATCCTTCAATCAAAGCGATTTTATATAAATCCGGTCCGGCCTCTTCAACTTCTATAACCTCCTTCTGGAAGTGGGCAATAAAATGAGAGAGTGTCTCATGCTCACGTTGTTTGACTCTGAACAAAGTTGACACATGTGCTTTTTTTTTGCAAGAATAGGGGATTTGTGCATTATCTTGGCACGATTGGCCATGTAGGGGGCAAACTGGGGACCGAGTTTGTAAGAACACACCCTTTCTGGCCGAATAACTAGAAACCGCACGGGGGCTGCGGTTAGCACTAGCGAGCAGGATGCCGGGAGGTATTACGGGCAAAAGAGCGGATAGGTAAGTGGTCCTCCGGGCAGACAAGTGGCTTGCTTAACGGGCGAATTGTCTACTGCTGACAGCGAGTTGTCCGATGTTATCATAGTCGCAGCGGGCTGTGATTCTAGCCGATGGATAATAACGGCTAAGACGCGGTTAGTCTCTTCAGACTACTAAACGATTTCCTTGCGAATTTGGTTAGTTTCCCGAGCTAACTTGATGATGACTTCCCAGAGAGTATCTTCATCGGGACGATGGTTTTTCCGTGCGGTCTGACGATCTGACATTATCTAGCTGCGTATTTCACCAGCCAACCGAGATCTGAAGGTGGCGTGTTAACTGTTGATGCATGAAATGCAACAGGGAGTCGGTACCACTAGCTAACGGTTCAAGCACTGGGGTTGGAGTAGGGAAAAGACTGTCGGCAACTCGGTTACTAGCATTCAGGACAAGAATCAGAACATGCTGCCCGAAGAGGCGACACCAGACTTTTCCCGCCGCGGTCTGAATGCCTCTCTTGCCGTGGGCTTTTCTTTTATGAACGGAAAATGGTTACAACGAATAGATTCTCGAGCCCGCGCGGACAGGATACCGGCTGGAGAAGGATTTCGAATCCGCTGCCACAGGCGGCAAGCTTGGGGATTTGAACTCCATCCATGGAAAGGTACTGTTCACGTCTATTTATAGGCTCAGGGGGCATGCCCAACGGGCAGGGCTAGAAATACCGGCTGCCCGCACATAGGAGAAACGGGCAGCAGTGACCAGATACATGGGGGATAAAAGAAAGAGGGGTCCATCTAACTGCATGGATAGGCGGGTAGATTGCTCCTGACTGACTTCTACTGGATGGCTGCCAAGTCAGGGAGACCCCGCAGGGATACGGGCAAGCGGCTAGAGGTGGCCTACCGCCGGCACTTGGGGAGCGGTAAAATCTGGTGTTAACAGTGACAAGCTATATCAGGATCTACTCCTCTCATGTCCTCCACTGCCCAAGCGAAGACATACAGGTTCTTCAATAAGCAGGCGATCAACTCTTCCTTTTCTTCCTCAGGGAGCTCCGAGTTGGTAGAAAGTCTTTTTTCTTCATCTACGCCAATTTGAATTCCTTGGGTTGCTTGAGCAGGCTCCAGGTGAACTCCTTCCTAGGTTTCCTCTTAATTTTCGATCTCTTCATGGGTGGCGGTTCAGTTTAAAAGTTGTTTATCTTTTTAGCCCCAGGTGATTTTACACTTTTACTCTTGGTGGTCTGCATATAATCCTTCAGAACAAGGGAGTTTGGCTATTGACAGACCCGACTAAGGGTATTTTGGTAATTTCAGGTCGGTTCAGTTTGGTTATTGGCAGTTCAAACTCAGAGGCCTATAAATAGACCGGTAAGGTACCTTGTAGAAGGTTGTTTACTCTTCTTTTTCTTCTACTAAGGTACCTAGCTCAGCATTGGCTAAGGAGGGGGAGAATTGCTAGTTCTTCCGGGTTAGAGGTGGGACCTCTGAGCTGAAGCCCGCGGTCTGTTTGTTTGAGACTCTCATCCAAGGCGGAGTTCGAGAAGAGTAGGTGTTAGCTACAACTTTAGATCTGTGCTTTAGGAGGAGCTGGGTTTACTTGCTTTAACATTTTTGGTGCAGTGAGCGTGGAATCACAGCCTACACAGAAGAATCTTCGACCACTTCACGGCAAGAGATCTTGGAGAAGGATACGAGGGTGGGTCCCGGAACCTAGGAGGATACGTTGGGAGAGAGGAGTTCATGGCGTCCATCGAAGGCATCATGGACATGCTGCAGCAGATCTCGCAGCGAGGTGATTGCATGACCCCCCTGCCTCAAGCGTCTGGTCTCGCGCCTCAAGAAGGGATCGACTCGGCATGGGTAGGCGAGGATACGCCCAGGGGGGGCTACCATGGAAGGCGAAGGTGGAAAAAGGGAGCAGGCGAGACCTAGAGGGCAGGTAGCTCTTCACTAGTCCCGTAAGTGCCGTCTTGTTAGGGGGGATGGTCGCGTGAGTGGAGGTTGCGAGACCTCTAGCGGGAGAGTCTCTTTTTTTAGAGTTGATCCTTTCGGCTCCCGTCTTAGAGGGGTTTTGCAAGCCAGAGATGATCTACTATATGGGGAAAGACGACCCCCTCCATCACTTGCAATGGTTCGAAGATGCGGTCTCAATTAGGTCGATGACGGATACATTTAAGTGCCGCCTCTTCGCCATCACCTTGAAGGACAAAGCTAGGGACGTGTTTCATCAAATCCCGGCGGAGTCGATATATGGTTTCGAGGACTTTAGTAGGAGCTTCCAGTTGTGCTTCTCGACCTCAAAGAAGAGGAAGAAGAACATGGAGTGGATCTTTCTGATCAGGAAGAAGGCCGATGGTCCTTGGCCTAATACCTGGACTGCCTCCAGGAAAAAATCCTGGACATTCAGGAGGTGTCCGCATTTGCTCTCAATATGGCCTTCACTGTTGGGCTGAGGGAGGGCTTCTTGAAGATGAGTTTGACCTGGAAGACGTCGTTGTCGTTTTAGGGATTAATAGAGAAGACAGCGAAGGAGATAGCGATGGAGGCCGCGAACCCGACGTTTGCTAGGAATTTGGCGGGGTTGATGGAGGTGGAGTCGAGTTAACCGGGAGGAGCGAGGCAGTAAGAATGCAGGAGGAGGGAAGAGCTGAGGGCTCCGATGTACCCGGAGATGGGTTGGAGGAAGCCAGGAGGCCATGTTCAAGGGTCGTGAAGAGGTTTTTGCCAAGGGGGATGGAACTTCAAGGGAGGACAAGGGAGATTCAACCAACTAAGGTGGGGACATGGTCCTAGACCACTCCTACCACGCTTTAACAAGCTATGTCCATCAGCCGAGGGCGGGGAAGAGGAAGAGAGCGGGGAAGAGTGGGAGCTGGAGCAGGAAGGAGGAACCACCATGAGGGGAGACGAGAGGGGGAAATAGTTGTTCTATATTGTGACTTCAACGAGGAGGAAGGTCACGCGACGGCTACCTGCCCAGAGTTTCTAGAGATGAAGAGGGTTAGAGGAGTAGGAGTGCAGAAACTACCGGTGCGGATAGTAGAGATGACTAGGACCGGAGAGGAGGACCGGTGTGTGGACCGATCAGATGTGGGAGATCAAGGAGGGATTAGAGTGATCAATGGGGGAGTGGGGATTGAGGCTACCTGCAAAGCTAGCCTTCATAACATGTATCGTCAGAGTGTTGCCTCGACGTCACAATACCCTCCCCTAGATGAGAAAATCACTTTCTCTATAAAGGACTTGTCGGATCACGAGGATCCATTCTGCGATGCGTTGGTGATTCAGACTGCCATCGAAAACTTCATGGTATCGAGGATCTTGGTGGATAATGGGAGCTCGGTGAATGTCATTTTCAAGAAGTCATTCAACGAGATGATGGTATAGGCCAGGAGGGTGTTGGCAGCAGACAGACAGTTGTTCGAGTTTTCAGGAGAAAGGAAGGAAGTCGAGTGGGAAATTCTTGGGAAATCTCCTCAACCCCTCAGGAGTGGAGCCTAACCCAGACAAGGTGAAGGTGATCTTGTGAGTTGGTGTCTCAGAAGAGTGCTAAAGAAGTCCAATGCCTCGCCGACAAATTGGCTGGATTGAGCGGGTTCCTATCCAGGGCGGGAGAGAAGTGCTCACCCTTCTTCTGAACATTGAGAGGAGGAAAGAAATTTAAGTAGACCCCTGAGTGTAAAGAGGCTTTACGAGCTCTAAATCAGCTCATCCAAACTCCACTACTCCAAGGGCCACGAGAGGGAGACGGCTTATTCGGGTACTTGGGAGTAGGGACGGGATCAGTAAGCTCGGTCCTTATGCAAGAAGAAGGAAAAAAGCACTTCCTGATTTACTATGTAAGAAGGGTCCTAAAGAAGGCAGATCTCAAATATCCTATCCTTGATAAACTGGCCTTCGCTCTAATCATCTCAGCTAGGAAGCTCAGGCCGTAATTTCAGGCTCACTTAATCCAGGTCATGACAGATCATCCTCTCCTTCGCATCCTAGAAGGGGTGGAGCACTCGAGGAGGTTGGCCAAGTGGACGATAGAGCTTAGTGAGTTTGATCTCACTTTAATCCCTCGGGTGGCTATCAAGGCGCAAGCAGTGTCGGACTTCTTGGCAGACTATATGGTCAAGGTCGGAGAAGCTGAAGCACCTCCTCTAGCGGCTTGGGAGATGCTTGTAGATGGAGCCTCTGGAAAAAGCTTTTTTGGAGGAGGGATGATCCTAGTAAGTCGTAAGGGGACCTGAATTAAGCACGCCCTGAAGATTCACTTCACCCTCACCAACAACAAGACATAGTACAAAGCCATCATTGCAAGGCTTAGGCTAGCATGGGAGCTCGGCATACAGGACATCAAGGTCTCCACATACTCTATGGTGGTTGCGGGACACATTAATGGGGAGTTTGAAGCGAGGGATCCCACCCACCAATTGTATATGAAGAAGGTGAAGGGTGTCATCAGGCAATTCCGCAGCATTTCCATTCAATATGTCCCCCGTGGAGAGAGTACCCAGGCGGACCTGCTCGCCTAGCACGGCTCTCGGGTCAGAGGAACCATGACGGAGCTCTTCAGGCCCTCCATAGAGGAGGGAGAGTTGATGGAAGTGGAACGTCAAGGGTCTTGGATGGGCCCCTTCATCACATTTTTTACATCGGGACGTCTACCCGAGAGAGACCTTGAGAAGAAGCGGATCAGGTACAAATCAGCATACTACCTACTGAAAGAGGGGACATTATACCGGAAGACACTATCAGGCCTGCTGGCTCGGTGTGTATCTGAGAGGGAAGCCTCAAGAGTGCTGGATGAAATTTATTCGGGAGAATGTGGGATCCATTCTTCAAGTCGGACCTTGGAAGGAATGGTGTTGAGACAAGGCTACTTCTAGAATACCCTCAAGAGAGTTGCTGAAGAATTTGCAAGTTGATGCAAGAAGTGCTAGGATTTTCCCCTCTTCAACTCCTCCCTACCCAAAGGTTACGCACAATCACGGCACCCTGGGCCTTTGCCATATAGGGGCTAGATCTTGTGGGCCCATTCCCCCAAGCTAGTGGCCAAAGGAAGTTCCTGCTGGTCATGGTGGATTATTTTTCAAAATGGCTAGAGGTAACTGCATTGGCGAAAATGACATCGCAGGTGGTCAGAAATTTTATATGGGGAGAGATCATCTGCCAGTACGGGCTCCGTTTGGCCATCGTCATGGATAAATGGACCACAGTTAGCTAGTAAGGAATTTGTGGATTTCTATTTCCAGCTGGGAATATACCTTCGATTCGCCTCGGTTCATCATCCTCAAAGCAATGGGCAGGTGGAAGCCGAGAACAAGGTCATCGTGAATCTCATGAAGAAGAAGGTGGAGAACTTAAGGGGAAGCTGGGTAGAGCAGCTCCCTTCTGTTCTCTGGGTTCTGAGAACTACACCAAACACCGCCACGGGAGAGACACCGTTTAAACTCTCCCACGGCTTGGAGGCTGTTATACCTGTAGAGTTCGAGGTGGAATCTCCCCGAGTAGCTGTGACAAGGAAGGTAGTTGAAGGATGGCAAGCAGAAAACGAGGAAGAGTAGAAGCTCTCCCTTGACTTTGTGGAGGAGCTCAGGGAACTAGCATCAATCGGGCAAGAGGAAGTCAAGCGCCGAATGGCCAAATACTTTGACAAACACATCGGGGTTAGATAGTTCCAGAAGGGTTACTTGGTCCTCAAGAAAGTAGATGCAGCGGGTAGAGGAGCCTCAGTGCGTCAGCTCAACCCCAACTGGGAGGGCCCCTTTATAGTGAGGGAGGTCCTGAAGTGTGACACCTCCCCTGTAATGACCATATAATATTGGTCCGGCGGGGGCCCCATAATATATGGTTGCCACAGCTTTAGCATTAAAAGATGATATTACTACCCAACTCACAACTCAGGATAAAGCAATAACGGAAATAGAAAATTAGACCAGAAGTTATCCACATCCATTGAGTATCAACTCAGCCTTATGGCCTTACAACAAAAGAGAGAGAGTCCAAAACTAACATAACAACATCAAACACCAACGTGCATAAGCACTCCTAAACTACCTCGGCATGCAAGCCGGAAACATAGTGCATCAAACATACAATCCCACAAAATAGAGCTATTACACAACTTGAAACACTTCATGAGGCTTAGGCTTTTTTGGCCGTTGAGCTAGCTCCTACTTGCGATCCTTTCCCTGTAAAAATATGGTGGTAACGTGGGTCAGAAAAGGCTGACCTCAATTGTGTAACCAACACATCCTCCCGACCATCCCTAGAAAATCCCGGGGTACTCCCTCACCCTGCAGGTGAACACTTCCTATGCAAAATACATAAACAAGTAAAACAGTAAAACAAGTTTGGATGTCTCATACAACAAACATGTTTCTATGTTGAGCACAAGAAAAAGTGGGCCAACAGTGCAGCATGAATGCAATCCTGGGTTTCACCCAAGGCACCCTAAGCATATGAATCAAACACATCATCACACATCATCAATCGTTGATGGCCGCGGAACAGAGACCGACTGTGGTTGGTTCGAAATGGTCAGATTTCGCGGGCCGGTTAGAAGATCGAGTTTTCTAACGAGAGGAGGCAAGTGCACCTATCGCAAGTAGTACTCGGTATTCGGGAAAATACCGAGGTCGTATTATTCTCGGGGACGCGTTGATTATATCTACTCTTCCAGGAACACTATTATCTTACTATCAGTAAGGTGGGATTTTTTTAGATTAATTAAAACGGAAAGAAAGAGAGCAAAATTTTGCTAAGTTAGTTCGATGACGGGTTAACGCTCGGCATCGAATCGGATTAAGACTAAAATAATTCTTAACAATTATTGAACTTTGTTTTTAATTTAATAAAAGGCACTTGGCCGTGGAGGTTCCAAGAACATGAGCTCACCTTGGTCTAGGGATATCGCTTACCTGGGCGCTAAGGCTATTCGACCGAACGTTAGTCCGACGAAGGATTCCCCTTAACGCCCGCATTACGCTAAGAACCCCACTATTGGGTGGGGAACCCAATCCGGCAGAACTACGTTTCTCCTCTTTCGAGGGGGCGTACACGGTTCTCTTTACCCAAGGGGGATCGATCCATACGTGCAGCCTCTCGGTGTCGCGTATGGATAACGGAAATAGAGCCCACACATCGATTATGTGGTCCTATGCGTCGTTAACCAGGGGTAAACCTTAAGTCCTTAAATTAAAATAAAAATAAATTTTTTTAATTATTTCAAATCATTTTATATGTCCCAATGCTCTTCGATGCCGAAGGCTAAAAGAGATTAGCCACTCATCGGTATGGGGACGGCTTTATGTTTTTAGGTGAAGCGTGAGTGTTAAATTAAGCACTGAACAATTATAAGAGAAAACACGAAAAATAGGACAATTAGATAAATTGAAGGCTAATTGATGCAGGCACTCACGCACACTTCAAAACCATAAAGAAAATTAAATAAAGCAAGCCCTACTCAAATGAGTAGGCGGAAATAAATGCACACACGCACACACTCTTCTTAATTGAAGAAAGCGATAAATAAAGCGGTAAAATTATCTCCTACACGCACGCACTCTACATAATTGAGAAAGCGATAACATTGCAAGTCCCGGCTCAAATGAGTGGGCTGGAGTAAATTTATCTCATACACACACGCACTCTACTTGAAAGTAAAACACACACACGCACTCTACAAAAATGAAAACACACGCACCCACACAAAATTTTCCTACTCAAGTGAGTAGGAAGAAAATGAAAGCAGTAAAAAGACAAGTCCCACTCAAACGAGTGGGCGGAAAATGAAAGCAGAGCGCCATTTAACTCTTAACGAGTAGGCAAAAATAAATGCATACGCACACACTCTACAGAAATTAAAACAAAGCTGTAAATTCTAACTCGTACACGCACGCACCCTGACAAAAAATAAGAAAAGCGAAGTGCTCAGAAAATTAAAACGACTGTATTTCTACCACTAGAATGCGGTAGAAATGCATAAAAAGTGAAAATAAAAATTAACCGGAGCGAAAAGTTTTGCAAATAAACACAAAATGAAAGTTGGCGAAAAATTAGAACAACTGCATTTCTACCGCTAGAATGCGGTAGAAATGCATAAAAAGTGAAAATAAAAATTAAAGGGACTAAAAAGTTTTGAAATTAAAAAGCTAAAATGAAGTTGACGAAAAATTATAACGACTACATTTTTATTCATAAGTTTTTATAAAACCTCCAAAAAACTGAGAATAAAACTAAAAAGGAACGAGAAGTTTTACATTCCTAAGAGCCTAAGTTAAAGAAAATAAAAACGAACACTTTTAGGGGAGTTTTTATAAAACCTATATGAATGAAAATGATAAAGAAGAAAAAGCTAAAGCTAAAAAGTGCGGAAAATGAAAACTAAACGGACGGCACAACGGCTAGAAATGCCGATAAATCCTAAATCTAACTAAGTTATCAAAGCTATAAAAATGAAAACATAAAAGAAACACAAAAAGATGAACGAAAAATTGCTTAAGTAGGCGCATTCAAATGGATTTTTCATACTAATGAAGAGAGAAAAATTCAAATTTTATTAAAGCAAAAACCCTAATACAAACTAAGAGAGAGAGGGGGAGAAATTCTCCTTACATAAGTATGGAATCCAAATGGGCAGCACCTCCCCTAAGCAAAGTGGTAAAAAAAGTGGACAAAATAAGCTTCCTGGAAGCTCTTATTTATAGGCAAATTTTCGGGTTGGTCACGCCCGTGACTAGGGCGTGATAGGGGGGCGTGTCGACACTATTCATGAGCTGATCGGGTGACTTGACTGGAAAGTTGACTTCGGCTGAAACGTGCCGGTCACGCCCTAGGTCACGGGCGTGACATGTGTTAGTCACGGGCGTGACTGGGGCTTGTCGGGGAGGTCGATCTGGGCACGGTCCGGCCGCAAAGTCGCGCGCGTCACGTCGGGCCAGGTGGCAAGGTCACGCCTGTGTCACACCTTGACACGGGCGTGTCTAGGGGCGTGTCGAGTTGGGTTTGTTGATCGCCGATCGTCGAGCTGGCACCTGTGGTCGGCGATCGTCGAGGGCATGACACGGGCGTGTCGGTCATGTTACACGGGCGTGTCAGTCAACATTTTGACTATTTCTGGAATTTTTCTGGAAATTTTCTGCAATAAAAATAAAGCTAAGTTAGAAATAATATTTACAAAAATAAGCAATTTATTGAATAAAACTAATAAAAAAGACAAAAAATAAAGAAAATTGACTTAAATAAAATACGAAAATATAGGTATATTTACAACTTATCAAACACCCCCATACTTAAGCTTTTGCTATTCCAGAGCAAAAGTTTGAGGTGAACTTATAAGGAATAATAAAAAAACCCTAAGTTCTGCTACCGCTAAATTAATTATAAGAGAGATCAAATAAAAATATACGGGGTATAAGAGTTAAGTCCTAAAATTATTTAGATGATTTAAACAGGGCAAAAGTTTTGGCCAAAAGACTTCTTGATGTAATCAAATAGAAAGCAATAATTGTATTGGTTAGATTAACAGAAAATAGTTTGGAGTTATACGAACTTTAGCTTATAGAAGTGTTATCGGAAATAATGCAATTTACGAATTATGCTCTCAAAAAGATTTTTGAATTAATTCTAGAGTCATGAAATTGGCTAAGGGGGTTGATGTTTGTTTATGAAGATGCTTGGATTTTGAGGCGAGGTTATTTTTTCTCGAACCTCCATTTTTTTTTTAATTTGGATGTTAAAGGAAAACGAAATCTTATTTTCCTTAACATAAAATTTTTTCTTCTTCATAAATAAAAATAACCCAATGTATATGTGTTGGAGTAATGAATTTTATCCTCTTACTCCGTAACGTATAATCTTTTAATTTATTGGGTGCCTATGTTTACGGAATGAAATCTTATTCCTATTGACATAAGATCTTTTTCTTTTTGAGGAAATATTTTTATCATACCAAGTAAGTTATGATAGGTAAGGGGAGAAAAGAGAACTAGATTTTTAATTGAAAAATAATTGAGAGCAACCTTTATAAATTGTACGTTCCAATTTTTCAGAAAGTTAAAAGCAAGCATAATTGAATTCTATAGTCGTTATTTTCTAACATGGTACACATGCTCCTATCTATGAAAAATTAGAAGTAGTGCCTAAAGCGAGTCCCCTATTTTTAACAAAGTATAATAAATTCTTTAAAACTTAACCCCGACTATTTAGATTTTTCAATCTATAATTAACAAACGAATAGTGAACAAAGAATTGATCAAATTCGCATATAAATAAACTCAAAACGAAAGTTTTGGATAACAAGAAACTTAAGAATGAGATGTTTGATTTATTTGTTTCATAACTTACATAAAAAAAAAATTTTGTTGTTTTTTTTGAAGTTATGCTCTTTTTTTTGTATTTTTGTATTTATATCTTTAATATATACATACTAAAAAGAAAGAAAAAATGCGATTTTTTTTTGGATTTTTAAGTTTTGTGAATTTTTTTGTATTTTTATGAAATTTTCATTCTATTTACAAAAATTTGGGAAAGAGAAAAAATATTTACAAGGATGAGAGGGAAAAAGGGAGAGGGGAAAGAGAAAGAATATTTATAAAAAGTACTTATAAAAATTATTTACAAAAATAATTACAAGAGTATTTACAAAAATATAAACTAGGATGCCGCGAGATGACTCGTTATGTGGATGGCTCGATGAGCCGGATCTCGCGGACAAAGTTAAAAATAAGTCAAAGTTTCAAAAATGAAACTTCAAAATTTTAATTTTTTTTTTTGGGATTTTTGTGTTATATATATATTTTTTTATTTTTGAAGTTTTGTTTTTTTAAATATTTTGTTTTGTTTTTTTTTAAGTGAAAAAGAAAGTACGAAAATACGAAAACACCCCCATACTTAGATCCAACATTGTCCCCAATATTGTATGCTAAGCATGAGGAACAAGATAGTAGGTATATGTACAAAAAAGGAAAAAGAGGGGGCAGAAAACGTCCCTGATCCGCGCTCGGGGAAGCCCATTAGAAACCCTGCATTTATTAGAAAAATAGAAAACATAATAAATAAAGACGTAAAAAAGATAGACGTGGGGTACCTCCCAGGAGCGCTTTGTTTATAGTCGCGTAGCTTGACTATAGTGGCGAGTTTATATATGGAGAAGGGTTATGGTTTCGCTCTTACTGATCACAGGGTCGCCCGCTATATAAGACTTTAACCGATTACCGTTCACCTTAAAAGTGCCTTTTTCGGGGTGGGAGATGAGTATGGTCCCATATGGCCAAACCTCTTCAACCGTGAAGGGGCCGAACCATCGCGATTTTAGCTTACCCGGGAAAAGCCTAAGACGTGAATTGTAAAGAAGGACTAGATCGCCCGGAGAAAAAATTTTGGGGGTTTTAATTTTTCGATCGTGATAAAACTTAGAACGCTCCTTATAGAATTTATTGCTCTCGTAAGCGTTCGCACGCAATTCATCGAGCTCGTTTAGTTGCAGTTTTCTATTTTGAGCGGCTAAGTTAGAGTCGAGGTTTAAGAGTTTTAATGCCCAAAGTGCGCGGTGCTCCAGTTCTACGGGTAAATGGCACGCTTTGCCATAGACTAATCGAAACGGGGTACAACCGGCAGCGGTTTTGTATGTCGTACGATACGCCCATAACGCGTCGTCGAGCTTAGCGGACCAATCTTTCCTATTAAGTGAAACGGGTTTTTCTAATATGCGTTTTATCTCTCGATTTACTACCTCCACTTGGCCGCTTGTTTGCGGGTGGTAGGGGTGGCAAGCTTGTGCGTGACTCCGTATTTAGCTAACGTCTTAGCCATTAGAGCGTTACAGAAATGCGTTCCCCTATCACTAACAATAGCGCGAGGTGTGCCGAAGCGAGAAAATAATTTTTTTAGAAATATAACGACGACTCGCGCATCGTTGGTGGGGAGAGCCTGCGCTTCCGCCCACCGTGATACGTAGTCGACCGCCACTAAAATATATGAATTTTTATAAGGAGGTAGGGGGCCAACAAAATCTATGCCCCATAAATCGAAGACTTCGCATTCTAAAAACATATTTTGGGGCATCTCGTCTCTACGTGAGATGTTACCCGACCGCTGATAGCTATCGCATGCGCGCACAAAATTGTGCGCGTCTTTGAAGAGAGTGGGCCAAAAGTAGCCCGCCTCTAGCGCCTTCCTAGCGGTCCGGTTGGCTTGATAGTGCCCCCCGGCTGGACCCTCATGGCAGTGCCTCAATATTTGTGTGCACTCCACTCCCGCGACGCATCTTTGAACCGCTTGGTCCGCGCAGATACAGAAAAGAAAGGGGTCATCCCAAAAGAAATTTTTCAAGTCGGAAAAGAATTTCTTCTTTTGATGACTTGAAAAATCTTTTGGAAGTACCCGCGCGACTAAGTAGTTCGCAAAATCTGCGAACCATGGCGAAGATGACGAAGACGAACGAATGGCGAGAAGGCATTCCTCGGGGAATCTGTCATTTATTTCAGATTCGACGAGCGCTTCCGCACCCGGATTTTCTAAACGGGAGAGGTGGTCTGCCACTAGATTCTCCGCACCCTTCTTATCTCGGATCTCCAAGTCAAATTCTTGAAGGAGGAGAATCCAGCGAAGAAGGCGGGGCTTCGCGTTGGCTTTAGCTAATAGATATTTAAGGGCAGAGTGATCGGTAAAAACGATAACTTTAGATAGCGTAAGATACGAGCGAAACTTATCGAAAGTGAAAACGACGGCTAAGAGTTCCTTTTCCGTCGTCGTGTAATTCACTTGTGCGGAAGTGAGCGTCTTGCTAGCGTAATAAATAGGATGAAAATGTTTTTCTACGCGTTGGCCAAGAACGGCGCCTAAGGCAATATCACTAGCGCCGCACATGATTTCGAACGGAAGGGACCAATTAGGGGCCACTAGAATTGGAGAATTGATAAGTTTTGTTTTATAAAATTAAAAGCAGACTCGCAATCGCTACTAAAGACAAAAGATGATTCCTTTTCCAAGAGGTGAGTAAGCGGCTTTGTTATTTTTGAAAAATCTTGAATGAAGCGCCTATAAAAGCCCGCGTGGCCTAAAAAACTCCTAATGGATTTTATGTTTGTCGGCTGAGGAAGTTTTTCTATGATTTCTACTTTGGCCTTATCGACCTCTATCCCCTTAATCGAAATCTTATGGCCGAGGACCAAACCTCCTCGAACCATAAAGTTACACTTTTCCCAATTTAAAACAAGATGCGTGTCCTCGCATCGCTGGAGGACACGATCAAGATTACGAAGACAATCCGGGAATGAGCATCCGAATACAGAAAAGTCATCCATAAATATTTCCATAATATCTTCTACTAGCTCACCAAAAATTACTAGCATACATCTTTGGAATGTAGTCGGCGCATTGCAGAGGCCAAATGGCATTCTTCGATAGGCGAAGGTGCCAAAGGGGCAAGTAAAAGTTGTTTTCTCTTGGTGTTCGGGGGAAATGGGGATTTGGAAAAACCCCGATAAACCGTCGAGAAAACAATAAAAAGGATGATCGGAAAGACTCAAGAATTTGGTCAAGGAACGGTAGTGGAAAATGGTCTTTGCGGGTGGCATCATTAAGTTTGCAATAATCAATGACCACACGCCAACCCGTAACAGTACGAGTTGGGACGAGCTCATTGTGCTCATTCGACACTACGGTTAGACCGCCCTTCTTGGGCACGACATGAATGGGACTAACCCATGCACTATTAGAAATGGGATAAATAATCCCCGCATCTAATAATTTAATTATCTCAGCTTTCACGACGTCTTTCATGTTTGGGTTAAGATGCCGCTGCGGCTGAATGGTTTTGCGGCAATTATCGTTTAAGAAAATTTTGTGAGTGCAGAAAGAAGGGTTAATCCCCTTTAGGTCAGAAATTTGCCACGCAATTGCGTGGCGATGTTTAAGCAAAACCTCCAATAACTCGGAGGTCTCCGAATCGCTTAAATACGAAGAAATGATTACCGGGACTGTATCATTTTTCCCCAAAAAGGCGTATTTTAGGGATTCGGGTAATGGTTTGAGTTCTAGGATGGGCGGTTCTTCTAGTGAGGTTTTAGTGCTAATGTCTTTTGAACCAATTGGTTCAAAAGGCATGTTCGTAGACGCGTCCTCATCGCAATAAAAATTTTCGAGTGAAAAAAAATTTTCGTTTAAAAACTCGGACTCGAAAACCGGAGAAGAACAATCTCCATAAAAAGAATCTAAAGAGTAGCAGAAATCGTCGCTCGGCGACGAGTCTTCCATAGATGAGTTAATAGAAAAAGTAACTTGGTCGTCTCCTACCCGAAGGAGAAGCTGACCATTACTTACATCGATTAACGCACGTGAGGTCGCGAGGAAAGGGCGACCAAGTATTATTGGTACGTTGGCGTCTTCCTCAATGTCCAAGATGACGAAGTCCACCGGGAAGGTGAACTTGTCTACTCGGACAAGGACATCCTCAACAACCCCGATGGGGAACCTAACCGAGCGATCCGCTGGTTGGATGCGCATATTGGTAGGAGCAGGAGTACCCAAACCTAAACGCAGGAAGAGCGAGAACGGCATCAAATTAATGATCGCGCCTAAGTCTGCCAAGGCGTATTTTACTAATACATCGCCAAAAAGGCACGGGATGGAGAACCATCCCGGGTCGTTTTGTTTTGAGGGCAATTTACTAGTAAGAGCCGCCGAGCAGACATCGTTGAGAGATATATGCGAAATATCCTCGAGTTTGCGTTTATTAGAAAGTAGTTCTTTTAAAAATTTCGCATATTTAGGCATTTGCGAGATACCCTCGCAAAAAGGAACATTAATATGAATTTGTTTAAGTAATAAAATAAACTTTTCATATTGCGTGTTTACTCGCTCGTTATCTAACTTATGCGGGTAGGGCAACGCCTTGTTTAAAATAGTTTTGTCATTAAAAATCGGTAAGGGTTGCGTAATTGAAGAAGAGGGAAGAGGGGTCGGAGGTGAAATATGTACCTGAGGATCGATCCATTTTGGATCGACCACCTCGTTACCGCTACGGAGGGTTATAGTGTTGGCGGTTTCCCTTGGATTGGGCTCCGTGTTCCCTGGCAGTGCCCCAAGGGCGCGTTCCGACATAAGTCGCGCCAGCTGTCCAACCTGGAGTTCTAAATTTTTTAGCGATCCGGTGATGTTCCGGATATTGGACTCGTTGGACGCGATATAACGATTAAAATTTTACTCCACCGGGGATGGCTTCATAGGAGGGGGAGGAGGAAACGTTGGCGCAAAAGGATGGGGAGGGGGACTCTGCGCGTTGTTCGGGTTGCTCCAGGAGAAATTCGGATGGTTCCTCCAACCCGGATTATAGTGGCTACTATAAGGGTTGTTTTGAAAGGAGGGATGCACCGGATTTCCCATGTAGTCCACGAATTCGTCGACTACGCAGACATTAGAGGGGGGAGAAAATAAGACGGAGTGGAGGAGGCAACAGACATCTCCGCCACCTGTTAAGTTAGCCTTTCCACTTGGAGGGCTAGCTGAGCAGTGGCATCCACTTCAAAAATGCCCGCCTGCTTAGGGCGTGCCCGCGGGACATTCCACTGGTAGGCGTTCACTGCCATTTCCTCGAAAAGGGCCTGGGCGGCCTCGGGGGTCTTATTTTTCAGAGTACCCCCGGCATCCGCGTCAATCATTTGACGCGTCTGACTATTCAGTCCATTGTAAAAAATTTGTACCTGCAACCACGTTGGCAGAGCGTGGTGCGGGCACCGGCGGAGAAACTCCTTAAAGCATTCCCAAGTCTCGTAAAGAAACTCGGAGTCGTTTTGGACGAATGAAGATATGTCCGCCCGCAGTCTTGCAGTTTTCGCGGGTGGAAAATACTTCGTAAGGAATTTCTCTGCCAACTCCGCCCAGGACGTGATGGATCCCCGCGGGAGGGAGAGTAACCACGCCTTAGCCTTGGACTTAAGAGAGAAGGGAAAAAGGCGCAAACGAATGGCGTCATCAGTGACGCCATTAATTTTAAAAGTATCGCAAATCTCAAGAAAATTAGACAAGTGATTATTGGGGTCCTCATCCGGCAGTCCGTCGAACTGCACGACATTTTGGATCATTTGAATCACACTTGACTTAATTTCAAAATTATTGTTGGCCACAGCGGGCCGAACAATACTCGACCCCGTATCATCCAAGTTGGGCCGAGCGTAGTAAGACATAGTACGCTCGGCCGGTTGGGCGTTATTCGGGTCGGCCATAGAAGAAGAAGAGGGTTCTCCGATAGATTCTGCGGGGTCTAAAAAGGGAATTCGACGGAGAGATCAGATACGCGCAAGAGAGCGGTCGATCTCGGGGTCGAATTCAAGATTTTCAGAACTCGAAGGTTGTCCATGGGTCATACACCCTAAAAAATTTTTGAACAGAGACCGACTGTGGTTGGTTCGAAATGGTCTGATTCTGCGGGCCGGTTAGAAGATCGAGTTTTCTAACGAGAGGAGGCAAGTGCACCTATCGCAAGTAGTACTCGGTATTCGGGAAAATACCGAGGTCGTATTATTCTCGGGGACGCGTTGATTATATCTACTCTTCCAGGAACACTATTATCTTACTATCAGTAAGGTGGGATTTTTTTAGTTTAATTAAAACGGAAAGAAAGAGAGCAGAATTTTGCTAAGTTAGTTCGATGACGGGTTAATGCTCGGCATCGAATCAGATTAAGACTAAAATAATTCTTAACAATTATTGAACTTTGTTTTTAATTTAATAAAAGGCACTTGGCCGTGGAGGTTCCAAGAACATGAGCTCACCTTGGTCTAGGGATATCGCTCACCTGGGCGCTAAGGCTATTCGACCGAACGTTAGTCCGACGATGGATTCCCCTTAACGCCCGCATTACGCTAAGAACCCCGCTATTGGGTGGGGAACCCAATCCGGCAGAACTACGTTTCTCCTCTTTAGAGGGGGAGTACGCGGTTCTCTTTACCCAAGGGGGATCGTTCCATACGTGCAGCCTCTCGGCGTCGCATATGAATAACGGAAATAGAGCCCACACATCGATTATGTTGTCCTATGCGTCGTTAACCCGGGGTAAACCTTAAGTCCTTAAATTAAAATAAAAATAAAGTTTTTTAATTATTTCAAATCATTTTATATGTGCCAATGCTCTTCGATGCCTAAGGCTAAAAGAGATTAGCCACTCATCGGTATCGGGACGGCTTTATGTTTTTAGGTGAAGCGTGAGTGTTAAATTAAGCACTGAACAATTATAAGAGAAAACACGAAAAATAGGACAATTAGATAAATTGAAGGCTAATTGATGCACGCACTCACGCACACTTCAAAACCATAAAGAAAATTAAATAAAGCAAGCCCTACTCAAATGAGTAGGCGGAAATAAATGCACACACGCACACACTCTTCTTAATTGAAGAAAGCGATAAATAAAGCGGTAAAATTATCTCCTACACGCACGCACTCTACATAATTGAGAAAGCGATAAAATTGCAAGTCCCGGCTCAAATGAGTGGGCGGGAGTAAATTTATCTCATACACGCACGAACTCTACTTGAAAGTAAAACACACACACGCACTCTACCGAAATGAAAAGACACGCACCCACACAAAGTTTTCCTACTCAAGTGAGTAGGAAGAAAATGAAAGCAGTAAAAAGACAAGTCCCACTCAAACGAGTGGGCGGAAAATGAAAGCAGAGCGCCATTTAACTCTTAACGAGTAGGCGAAAATAAATGCATACGCACACACTCTACAGAAATTAAAACGATGCTGTAAATTCTAACTCGTACACGCACGCACCCTGGCAAAAAATAAGAAAAGCGAAGTGCTCAGAAAATTAAAATGACTGCATTTCTACCGCTAGAATGCGGTAGAAATGCATAAAAAGTGAAAATAAAAATTAACCGGAGCGAAAAGTTTTGCAAATAAATGCAAAATGAAAGTTGGCGAAAAATTAGAACAACTGCATTTCTACCGCTAGAATGCGGTAGAAATGCATAAAAAGTGAAAATAAAAATTAAAGGGACTAAAAAGTTTTGAAATTAAAAAGCTAAAATGAAGTTGACGAAAAATTATAACAACTACATTTTTATTCATAAGTTTTTATAAAACCTCCAAAAAACTGAGAATAAAACTAAAAAGGAATGAGAAGTTTTACATTCCTAAGAGCCTAAGTTAAAGAAAATAAAAACGAACACTTTTAGGGGAGTTTTTATAAAACCTATATGTTGAAGCCAAAATTGACCCCAACGAATGTTCACGAACCAAAGTGCAGCCGACGCCTACTTCTCTCAAATCTCGACCCTTGACTGGCTGCTAAGGTCAAAAGACTGACCCAAAGCCTCAGATGGGAGGTCCCACGTCACACCCGGAAGATCTCTGAGAGCTTCCCCTCCAAAGCCAAATGCTGGGCTGGGAGCTCTTCAGAAAGCACTAGAGTTAGAGAATAATGAAAAGCCTGCCTTCCAAAGAGCCCCTATGGGTCTTTTTATAGTCTTCCCCTGACTTGAAAATACTGAAATACCCCTGGAGGGTCTGCCAATAGCCAGATCCCGCTGTCATCCTGGGGGCATACAGGTAATTTTACCCGGGGACAATAATATTAGAATAATCCTTTCCTGGGGGCTGGGCCCCACCACCTGGACCTGCTTGGCGAGAACCCCGGGCGAGAAGGCTCTCGCTGAGCCCCAGCTTGGCTTATCTTGGCGAGATGTCCCGCCGAGAGGGTTCTCGCTCCCGGTATTCGTGATGCCACTATCGCTGGATGTGGCGCTGAGTGAGTGAAGCTCACTCAACGCCCTTACTGCTAACCACGGCGTTGAGTGAGTGGAGCTCACTCAATGCCCTCTTCTGCTAACCACGACGTTGAGTGAGTGGAGCTCACTCAACGCCCTCTTCTGTTAACCGCGGCGTTGAGTGAGTGGAGCTCACTCAATGCCCTCTTCTGCCGAACTCGGCGTTGAGTGAGTGGAGCTCACTCGACGCCCTTTGCCGCCGAATGCGGCATTGAGTGAGTGGAACTCTCTCAACGCCCTCTCGCTCGCCCCTAGGGAGAGTTCCTTCCAGGCGGGAGCTCTACTGTCCCATAGCCTACGGCCGACCTGAAGACCCCGAGTCCTGGCGCGAACGATCTCGCCTACTGGTTGGTGGGAGCTCCCTAAAGGCGAGAACTCTGCCAGTCTGCCCTTGGGCTAACCTGGGATTAGCCCAACCCCGACCCCTGAAGTCTTAGTCTTCTGGATCCTACCCAGCGAATATTGGGTTGTACACAATCCCCGCTCTTTTCGAGCTAGCTCTACGCTCGACAAGACAAGTCCAACCCCAAAATATTCGCTGGACACGTGCCTGATAGCCGAGAGAATCTTTTGGCGGGCCCTACTGCGGCTATAAATACACGCTGTCGGGCGACCATAAGTCTTGCCTCCGATCTACTGCTTCTTTACTGAGCTCTCGCCTGGGGCTTTCTGTGCGATACCAAGATGAATGCTAAGCGCGCCGGCAAGCCACTTCCGCAGGACCTTCAGGATCGGTTGGCCGCGGCTCAAGCGCGAGCCTTGGCTAACTGCGCTGCGGTGGCGCCCTGGCTATCAAGGAAATCTCCAAATGCCGGTCCTTCGGAGCCGAAAAAGAAAAAGGGAAAACGAAAAGCGAAGGTGGTCCGGCGAGACCTTGTTTGCGAGAACAGGAACCCACCTTCTCCTACTCCCAATCCCGTGGAGGCCCCCTCCCCGCAGAAGGTATGCCTTCCGGCCAAGCTTACCAAGATGCTTATGCTACAGGCCCGACAACTAACGTGTCCTTTCGCAGGAATCCCTTCCTAACGATGACGTCGGGTCTTCCCCGATTCCCCCCGATTTGTCAGCTCCCCCTCCCGAGGATCAAACGAGGGTCTCGGAAAAAATTCCTCCGGCCGGGATCCAGGTGATAGGTACGCTTTCCGCTACTTCTCGCTAGTTCAATCATGCCTTTCCCTTTCTGAACTGCCTTGTCGTAGAGCCAGCTTCTGCCTTCCCGGGTTTTGCCACCCGGGAAGATGAAGCGAGAACCGGTGCGGCGATTTCTTCTGCGGCAAATCCCACCCTGCCGGCGGGAGGGGTGGCCCTCGAGCCCTTCACTACCCCTAAGGATGTCGATCATCCCTCGGGAGAGGACAACCCTCTCCATGCTTCCGGCCCGGCTGGGACCCCTGTGCGTAAACCCTTTCGCCCAGGGCGGGGTAAGCCTGTCCACCTTCTTTATGGCACCGACGGAGGGGTCGGGCCTTCTCATCTGTTGCCAGTCAATGGCTCTCTCCAGACTACAGGTATGCGAGACATTTTTGTCGGCTGATCATTAAGCCTTAATCATGACCTTGAGCGCACTTTTCGCAGGGGACCCCAGCTCTCGGCCGGGAGCTAACGAGGAGGGAGAAGAAGAAGGATAAGAAGAAGAAGAAGAAGACGAAGAAGAGGAGGAAGACGATTCCCTTCCTCCTTCGTCTGGCGAGATAGAGGAAACCTTGAATGGCGCCGGGAATGCGAAGGAGCGGAGGAAGAATATCTCGGCCATTTTGGCCAAGCTCATCCGGCAAGACCGCGCCCATGCTGCCGCGGCAAGAGCGTTTCGCGAGTCCGTGGAACAAAGGCTGGAGGCCCTGGAACGGGATTTCTTCTTGGGCGAGGCTGATCGGCCGGGAGGACCTTCCGCCCAGTCTTCGCCAGGGAGATGCATCGCGCAGATCCATGATCACGCTAGGCGGATCAACCTGGGGTGCACCACGCTATCCTCTTACTTCAACCCACTGGCCCCTACGCGAACCAGGCGGCGAGAACGAGGGCTGTTGGGATTTGTCTCCATAATACCTCAGATTTGTAGGAGGTCAGACCTTGAACTAAGATGAATTAAGGTGTATTTGAAATTGTGTTTAAGTTGTATGTGTGCAGGTTCTCATTGCCAAGTGTAGACCAATGTCAGTCTATAATGGGTCACCAAACACAGGACCATACAATGTAATCCCTCATTGTGTGATCCAAAGTGTTGGCCCATGTATAGCCTCTCTATTGGGATACACTTCCTATACAAGCACTTGGATTGGTGGACTGAAGTTTTGAAGTTTATCTTTTCAGAAGAAATATTTCCAAGTCCACATACTCGAGTATGTTTCTTCATATACTCGAGTAAGTGACTTAGTACTCGAGTAGATCATTAGACATACTCGTGTAGACTCAGTGTACTCATTTAGATAAGTTTATACTCGAGTAGATAGTCAGTCACTCGAGTAGGTCATATCTTATACTCGAGTAAATCCTTCTGCTTTTAGATCCAGAATTTTCTTTAAGTCCACATACTCGAGTATATCTCTTGTATACTCGAGTAAGTGGGTCTGCACTCGAGTAAGTTGGATTACATACTCGACTAGACTGTTTTACTCGAGTAGATGATAACTTGTACTCGAGAAGTTGGTTAGTTACTCGAGTAAGTGGTCTGTTCATACTCGAGTAGATCTGTGCTTCTCATCTCAGAATAATTCTAAGTCTACATACTCGAGTAGTTCCCTATATACTCGAGTAAGTGACGCTGAACTCGAGTAGATGTTTTTCATACTTGAGAGTGCTAAGTTGTCTACCTAAATCACCTAGAGGGGGGTGAATAGGTGAAGTGCGTGTCAAATGCGGAATAAAAAATACATAGCACAGATCAAGCAATCACACAGAGAACACAGGATTTATAGTGGTTCCCCAACCCTGGGTACATCCACTTTCACCTCACCAATCTAGTTAACCACTAGACTTGGCTACTCCACTATCTCGGATCAAACCGATCCTATAACTCGGAACAACGTTCCTACAAATCTCGATCCAAACTGGATCTACTATCGGAAGAAAACCTTCCTACAAAACTCGGAGAACAAAACTCCTCCAAAATAAATTGTTTGAAAAGAAAAATACAAACAACAATGTTCTCAGATCTGGATCTTGACAGTCTTCTTCCTTAAGAGCTTTGGCTGATCAGAAATGTTGAAGACGACTTGAAGGAGATCCACAGATCTGAAATATTGAATCACCTCAATCAAGATAAAGGAATAGAGATCGTTGAAGCACAGAGAGATCGAGTGATTTTTCTTGTCTGAATCTCTGTATCGGAGAAGACCGCGACGAAGAAGATGAACAGTAAGTTATCGACGTGACTTTCTCGGCTTCCCGATGTTGGCGATAAAATCAGATTCAGAAATCTTTTCTTCTTCTTCTTTAAGTCTGGATCTCTAGAGAATCAGAGTTGAAAGCAGCGATCAGAGATCGTCAATCCAGACCTTCTTCCGTGAACAGCAATGACGGCGGCGTGAGAAATTAGGGTTCACGGGATTTTCTTTTTCTGCTCTTTTTCTTCTGTAAGAACTTGTATATATATATAGTCAAATCAGAAAAGGCTTAATTAGGTGATATCCAATGGTCATAATCTTAATTAAGATTCACACGTGGACCAATCACACTTGAAGATTTGAAATACCCGCACGGTCTGAACTTAGAAAAAAAATTCTTTTTCTGAATTATGATATACACGAGTATATCATTTAACTACTCGGGTAGCAAGAGAGAGAGGCATACTCGGGTAAGCTTGAGTATAAACGAGTACAGGAGTTCGATTTTAATCTGAAGCAAACTACTCGAGTATAATCTGACCTACTCGAGCATAAACTGAACTACTCGAGTATAATCTGAACTACTCGAGTATATTGCTAACAAACTACTCGGGTAAGCACTAACCTACTCGAGTATGAATAACGACTACTCGAGTACAGAGTCACTTACTCGAGTATTTAAGAAACTACTCGAGTAGGTATACTCAGAAACTTTCTGAGATGAGAGGAGCGGAACTACTCGAGTATGAACACAACACTTACTCGAGTAACCAACCAACTACTCGAGTGCAAGTTATCATCTACTCGAGTATAATACAGTCTACTCGAGTATGTAACCCAACTTACTCGAGTGCGGACTCACTTACTCGAGTATACAAAGGATCTACTCGAGTACTAAGTCACTTACTCGAGAATATGAAGAAGGCTACTCGAGTATGTGGACTTAGAAAAATTTCTTCTGAGAAAATAAACTTCAACACTTAAGTCCACCAATCCAAGTGCATGTATAGGAAGTGTATCCCAATAGAGAGGCTATACATGGGCCAACACTATGGATCACACAATGAGGGATTACATTGTATGGTCCTGTGTTTGGTGACCCATTATAGACTGACATTGGTCTACACTTAGCAATAAACACCTGCACACACAACTTATACAAGGCATCAAATACAACTGCAATTCACCTTAGTCTTAGGAGGACTTCTTCAAATTAAGGTCATTGTGGAAACAAGACCCAACAATCTCCCCCTATTTGAAGAAGTCAGAACACCATCTACTAAGTTGAATTGCTAGAGATATAAAAACAAAATGACGTGAAAGAGGATGCATTGTATTACATTTCTTTACTATAATTGTCCAACAATCTCCCCATTTCTGTACTAGAACTGTTTTTCATTTCTCCCCCTTTCTGAAATCTTCATTTGGATTTGCAAACTTTCTCTTCCTTTATCATCTCTAAATTCCATTTCCTTTTGCTCTCCCCCTTTCTGATTTCTTTAAATAGGGGACACTAGAAACTCCCCCTAAATCAATGCATAAGGAATTCTTCTTCAATTTCTAAACACATCATGCTTTTCAACAGAGGTACTTTAATCATCTAGTTCCAAGAATTTTTCTGGAACTTCTTCTTGTCCATTTGCCAGATAAGAATTTTGTTGGCCCTTGGACATGCCTGCATCCACAAGATTAGAATCCCTTAGGAGCCCAAACAAGATTGGGTCCTAGGTCTCTTGTTAATATCCTCCCCCTATGAGAGTTAACATTATGAGTGGTCTTTCTCACATTATCAACTTGAGGAGTTAAAACATATCTGGGATTAAACCAGCAATCTATGGCGAAGTGACCAACCTTGCCACAACACCAACAGTTAAACCTGTTGTACCTTTTTTGTTCTCTTTCTTTTCCTTATGGATGGGGGGTCTAGCAAGAGCAACTGACTTGGAGGAGGAAGCCTCATGATTGCAACAGGTACATGGCTTCCTTGTCTCCTTGGCCTTTGTTACACCAGTTTTAGCTTTTGGTGTCTTCTTCTTATTTGGCCCATGATTGTAAGGATCATATTTCAGTAAGGCAACGGTTTGGCATGGGAAGGCTTTGCCTTTACCTTTGGCTGATTTATGTCCTATACTGCTATTTTTCCCAAAGGAGGTTTCTCCATTAGTGATTGGAAGCACAGTTGTAGGCATGGTGAGAGTTTCAACCAGCTTTTGTTCAATGACTAGCTTTGCTTCCAATTCATCCCGGAGAAAATCTTTATGATTTACTAATTCAGTAAAGTCTTTGATTTCCTCCTTCAAAGATTGAACTTCATCTCTGAGAGGGGTCATTTGGTCAATCTCCTCCCTCAGATTTGATTCCACCTCTTTGAGGGATGCAATCTCTTTTGATTGTGATTTGACTACCTTCCGGCATTTGTGCAGTCAATAAGACTTGATACTGATTTACCAATTCAAAATCATCCTCCCCAAAAGAATAGCCATCATGACCATTTGAGTCATAATCTGAGGCAGAAAGAGGTGTGTGAGAATTTACCTTCCCGGTATATGAGGAGTTACCATTGTCTTTGTCCTCTTGGTTAGAAAAAGCCATAAGCCCGAAGTAGGCTTCTTCATCCGCACTTGACTCAGATGAGTCAGAGTCACTGAGGGTCTTTGGCTTTTTGGTAATGAAGCTTCTTTCTTTCTTCATCAGAGGGCACTCAGTGCTTATATGCCCTGGCTTACTACAGGAATAACAAACAACTTTAGATGAAACATGTTTGTTCGATTTAGATTTATACCTGTCATGTCTGCTGTGACGATCACCATCAGGACGTGATCTTTTGGACGAGGAATCATTTTCTCTCATTTGTTTCTTATTGCTAAGAAACTTCTTGAATTGTCGGGAGAGAAGATGAAACTCTTCATCTGATGAATCTGAGCCTGAGGTGCTTGGCTCGGACTCTTCTTCTTCATAGTCTCCTTGAGTGGAAGCAGCTTTGGCCTTTCTTGAGCTGTTTGCCCTTAGTGCAACTGGCTTATCTTGGAATGAGGGGCTGTTACACTCTTCTTCAGCTTTTCTATTATTGATTTGAAGCACATATGACATAAGCTTTCAGAAGAGGTTCTGAGGATCAGTTTCTGCTAATCTTCCAAACTCTCTGATGGCACATATCTTGTTGTCCCAATCCTTTGTCAAGGATCTTAGGAACTTGTCATTTAGTTCACCATCTGTGAACACTCTGCCGTAGTTCCTCAATCCATTGACAATCTTAAAGAAATTTTCATATGTGTCAACAATAGCTTCCTTTGGTCCTTGCTTGAAGGCTTCATACTTCTGATTTAGAAGGGATCTTCTATCATCCCTTACTTCTTCTGTACCTTCCATCAAGAAAATTAGAGATCTCCACATTTCCATGGCAGATTGGCAGTGAATGAGGTTTTGCAACATAGAATCATTGACTGCACTTGCGATGATGTTCTTGGCTTTCTTGTCTAAGGAGACAAGTGCAATCTCATTCTTATCAAGATCCATCAACTTCTTTGGCACCTCCTTTGTAGGATCACTAGTGGAGGCAATCATAGGGATATAACGGCCTTCCTCCACTATCATGAATAAGCGGGGGTCAACAGCTTCCATGTAAAGTTTTATTCTCTCTTTTCACATGGGAAAGTTTGCCTTATTGCACACTGGGAGCTTAGAAAAATCCTTGGCTCTGTCCATGCTTGATTAACTCAGAAAGACAACTAGGAGGGATCAGATCAAGGTGTTAACCTTTTAAAGATCAACATCCCTCTGATACCATTTGAGAGTGCTAAGTTGTCTACCTAAATCACCTAGAGGGGGGTGAATAGGTGAAGTGCGTGTCAAATGCGGAATAAAAAATACACAGCACAGATCAAGCAATCACACAGAGAACACAGGATTTATAGTGGTTCCCCAACCCTGGGTACATCCACTTTCACCTCACCAATATAGTTAACCACTAGACTTGGCTACTCCACTATCTCGGATCAAACCGATCCTACAACTCGGAACAACGTTCCTACAAATCTCGATCCAAACTGGATCTACTATTGGAAGAAAACCTTCCTACAAAACTCGGAGAACAAAACTCCTACAAAATAAATTGTTTGAAAAGAAAAATACAAACAACAATGTTCTCAGATCTGGATCTTGACAGTCTTCTTCCTTAAGAGCTTTGGCTGATCAGAAATGTTGAAGACGACTTGAAGGAGATCCACAGATCTGAAATATTGAATCACCTCGATCAAGAGAAAGGAATAGAGATCGTTGAAGCACAGAGAGATCGAGTGATTTTTCTTGTCTGAATCTCTGTATCGGAGAAGACCGCGACGAAGAAGATGAACAGTAAGTTGTCGGCGTGACTTTCTCGGCTTCCCGATGTTGGCGATAAAATCAGATTCAGAAATCTTTTCTTCTTCTTCTTTAAGTCTGGATCTCTGGAGAATCAGAGTTAAAAGCAGCGATCAGAGATCGTCAATCCAGACCTTCTTCCGTGAACAGCAATGGCGGCGGCGTGAGAAATTAGGGTTCACGGGATTTTCTTTTTCTGCTCTTTTTCTTCTGTAAGAACTTGTATATATATATAGTCAAATCAGAAAAGACTTAATTAGGTGATCTGCAACGGTCATAATCTTAATTAAGATTCACACGTGGACCAATAACACTTGAAGATTTGAAATACCCGCACGGTCTGAACTTACAAAAAAAATTCTTTTTCTGAATTATGATATACACGAGTATATCATTTAACTACTCGGGTAGCAAGAGAGAGAGGCATACTCAGGTAAGCTTGAGTATAAACGAGTACAGGAGTTGGATTTTTATCTGAAGCAAACTACTCGAGTATAATCTGACCTACTCGAGCATAAACTGAACTACTCGAGTATAATCTGAACTACTCGAGTATATTGCTAACAAACTACTCGGGTAAGCACTAACCTACTCGAGTATGAATAACGACTACTCGAGTACAGAGTCACTTACTTGAGTATTTAAGAAACTACTCGAGTAGGTAGACTCAGAAACTTTCTGAGATGAGAGGAGCGGATCTACTCGAGTATGAACAGAACACTTACTCGAGTAACCAACCAACTACTCGAGTGCAAGTTATCATCTACTCGAGTATAATACAGTCTACTCGAGTATGTAACCCAACTTACTCGAGTGAGGACTCACTTACTCGAGTATACAAAGGATCTACTCGAGTACTAAGTCACTTACTCGAGTATATGAAGAAGGCTACTCGAGTATGTGGACTTAGAAAAATTTCTTCTGAGAAAATAAACTTCAACACTTCAGTCCACCAATCCAAGTGCATGTATAGGAAGTGTATCCCAATAGAGAGGCTATACATGGGCCAACACTTTGGATCACACAATGAGGGATTACATTGTATGGTCCTGTGTTGGGTGACCCATTATAGACTGACATTGGTCTACACTTAGCAATAAACACCTGCACACACAACTTATACAAGGCATCAAATATAACTACAATTCACCTTAGTCTTAGGAGGACTTCTTCAAATTAAGGTCATTGTGGAAACAAGACCCAACAATACTCGAGTAGTTCAATGATTACCCGAGTAGCTTTTCCAAGATACTCGAGTACTTCATTCTTCTCTTACTCGAGTATCTCCAACTCTTCTACTCGAGTAGTTCCTCCTCTTATCTGAGAAATTTTTTCTAAGTATTTTTACTCGAGTATATACTCTCATACTCGAGTAGTTCTGAATTCACTCGAGTGCTGATCTTTGAATCACTGGAGTAGTTTCTCTTCATATACTCGAGTATGCTCCTTCTTATCCACTCGAGTATATAACATCTAATACTCGAGTATGTTTCTCTTATGACTCGAGTATATCTGTTTAAAATTTTCCTGAAATTTCTCTAAGTCATTTCCTCTGTGTATTTCAAATCAATCATTTCTGATTGGTCCACATGTCATCCCTAATTAATTTTCTGACCGTTAGAGTCCACCTATAAATAGGTCCTCTCAGATTTGACTAATAACAAGTCTTTGAAAGATTATTATTTTAAGTAAGAGAAAAAGGAAATCCCGTGAACCCTAATTCCTCACGCCGCCGCCGCCGCCATTGACGTTCACGGAAGAAGCTCTGGATCGACGATCTTCGATCGCTGCCTTCAACTTTTATTCTCCAGCGATCCAGACGAAAGTTAATCACTCGATCTCGCCAAGCCTCAAAGATTTCAGATCTATTTTTTCGATCGAGGTGATTTCGTTTTTCAGATTTGTGGATCTCTCTCAAGTCATCTTCAACATCCTCTGATCAAGCCCAAGTTCTTAAGGAAGAAGACTGTCAAGATCCAGATCTGAGAATATTGTTGTTTGTTTTTTTCCTTTCAAACAATTTACTTTGTTGGAGCTTTGTTCTCCGAGATTTGTAGGAAGGCTTTTTCTTCCGAGTTTTGTAGATTCAGTTGGATCGAGTTTTGTAGGAACGTGGTTCCGAGGTGTAGGATTGTTTTCAATCCGAGATAGTGGAGTAGCCGAGTCTAGTGATTTGCTAGATCGGTGAGGAAAGTGGGCGTACCCAAGATTGGGGAACCACTATAAATCTCTTGTCGTCTGTGATTGCTTGATGTGTGCTGTGTTCATTTTTTAATTCCGCATTTGACACGCATTTCACCTATTCACCCCCCCCCCCTCTAGGTGATTTAGGCTAACAACTTAGCACTCTCAATTGGTATCAGAGGGAGGTTGATCGTTAAAAGGTTAACACCTTGATCTTATCCTACTAAGTTGTTTCTTGAATAGTATCAAGCATGAGTAAGACCAAGGATTTTGCTAAACTCCCTATCTGCACCAAGAACAATTTTCCTATGTGGAAGGAAAGAGTAAAGTTCTTCATGGAAGCAGTAGATCCCCGGATCTTCATGATTGTTGAAGAAGGTCCCCACATTCCTATGACTACTTCCACCATAGATCCCACCAAACAAGTTCCCAAGAAATTGATGGATCTAGATAAGGATGAGATTGCACTTGTCTCTCTGGACAAGAAAGCTAAAAACATTATAGCAAGTGCAGTCGATGACTCAATGCTGCAGAATCTGATCCATTGCCAATCTGCCAAGGAGATGCGGCAATCCCTAGTGACTCTAATGGAAGGTACTGAAGAAATAAGGGATGATCGAAGGTCCCTACTGAACCAGAAGTATGAAGCCTTCAGGCAGGGTCATAAAGAAGCCATATCTGACACTTTTGAGAACTTCTTCAAGATAGTAAATGGACTCAGAGTTTATGGACGTGTCTTCACCAATGGGGAACTCAATGACAAATTCTTAAGATCCCTAACCATGGAATGGGACAATAATGTATGTGCCATTCGGGAGTTTGGAAGGTTAGCTGAGACAGACCCGCAGAATCTGTTCGGAAAGCTTATGTCTTACGAGCTGCAAATCAACTCAAGAAAAGCTGAAGAAGAGATCAGCAGGTCTGCATCCAAGGAGAAGTCTGTCGCTCTAAAGGCAGATAGCTCAAGGAAGACAAAGGCTAGCTCTCCTGCCCCAGTTCCTGAAGCTGATGAAGAATAATCATCTGATCCAAGCTCATTTGGCTCAGAACTATCTGAAGGAGAGTTCTCATTGCTCTCCCGACAATTCAAGAAATTCTTAAATAAGAAGAAGCAATGGAGAGGCAAATATGCCTCATTAAGAAGATCACGACGTGATGGTGATCAGAGAAAGAAAGGGTCAAGTAGCCATGACAGGTATAACTCTAAACAGAACAAACAGATTTCGACTGACATCGTTTGTTATTGTTGCAATAAGCCAGGTCACGTCATCGTCGACTGCCCTCACAAAAAGAAAGAAGGTGGAAGAAGAGAGGAAAAGAAATCCTCACACCATAAGAAGAGGACAGAGAAGAGTCTAGTAGCCAAGAAGAGCAAAAATCTCAGCGACTCCGACTCATCTGAGTCGAGTGAAGAAGAGGAAGCTTACTTTGGGCTCATGGCTCACTCAGATGATGAACAAGTCCCCCAGTTCACTGGGGAGGTAAAATCTCACACTCCTCTCTCAGAGTCTGATGATGATAATGAGCAAGAGGGCTATTCCTCTGAAGATGAATCTGAACTCATGGCCCAGTACCAAGAGTTGCTCATGACCTATGAGAAATGTCGTAGAGTAGTGAAAATTCAAGCCAAAGAGATAAAATCTCTACAGGCTAGTGAGAGCAGCTTGAGAGAAGAAGTCGCTAAGACTAACTCTCTTCAAGAGAACTTCAATAGTGCTATGGATGAATACAATCAAGCTCTCAAGCACCTCGACCTTAAAGAGGAAATCATCAAAGAATTGGAACGACAACTCGAGGCTGAAAAGAAACTTGTTGAGAGTTTCTCTAAGCCTAAGACAGTTCTTCCAATCGTTGCTGAGTTCTCTGCTAAGGCCAAGGGTGCTGGTTTAGGCAACATTGGCTCTTCTAGTAAATCCTCTAGGAGAAACAAGGACAAGAGAAAGAATAAGGCTGCCCGGAAGGCTCTAACTGAAGAAAAAGGGAAAGCTCCCTTGGATCCATTTCTGTTCAAGAAAGTTATCTTTCCTACGAACGAGCTCGACTATGAGTCTACCTATGGACACTTTTCTAGGCCGATCCTTGAGAAGCCTAAGTCAAGATACCAAGGTTGGACTCGTCCTCGTAACTTCGGCGAGAGTGCCTTCAAAGCACCTTATGAAGAGATTCAACTTCAAAGCTATGGACCTTATGCTCATGGTCACAATATCAAAAAGACACCAAAAGTAAAACCCATTGTAGAAAAGCCTATGAAGGAGAAGACTTCATGTAATTGCCATCATCATGAAGCCTCTTCCTCCAAGAGTAAAGCTCCTGCTGGACCTTCATTCCAGAAAGTCAAGCAGGACTACACAAGGCAAAGATACAACAGGTTCGACTGTTGGTGTTGTGGCAAAATTGGTCACTTTGCCCTCGATTGTTGGTTCAATCCTAGTAATGCTGCAACCCCTCAAGTTAGCAACGTGAGAATGACCACTCATGAGGCTAATACTCGTAGGGGGAGTTTTCTAACTCGAGACCAAGGACCCAAAATTGTTTGGGTTCCTAAGGCTAAGTGATTGTAATTGCAGGTATGTCCAAAGGCCACCAAAATGCCAATCTGGTATTTGGACAGCGGATGTTCTCGACATATGACCGGGACAAGGAGCCTACTCCAGAATTACACCTCAGTCTGCAACGGACCAAAGGTCATCCTTGGAGGTTCAGATCGAGGAATAACTAAAGGCTATGGTATGATCACTAACGGTAGCGTATCCTTTTCGGATGTAGCCTATGTTGAAGGATTGGAACACAATCTCATCAGCATAAGCCAATTATGCGACAAAGGATACGTAGTTGAATTTCATGCTGACAAGTGCTTGATAAAATCAGTTAACAACATGGAAACTATTTTATCAGGCACTCGAAGCAGAAATATTTTCTGTTTAAATTTCATTTGTACTGACACTTCTACACCAGTATGTCTTTTAGCAAAAAGTAGTGCATCTCTTGCTGACCAATGGCACAAGAGACTAGCACATATTAATTTCAAAACTATTAATAAATTATTCTCTCAAAACATAGTACGTGATGCACCTAATGTCAAGTGCGTTACGGACAGTCCTTGTCATGCTTGTATCAAAGGCAAGCAAACAAGAAGTTCATTTCAAAGCATAATAGGCAAGGATTCCAATAGAAGCTTACAGCTTCTCCATATGGACTTGTTTGGTCCACTGCAAGTTAGAAGTTTGGGAGGTAAGGAATATACGTTGGTTATTGTGGATGATTACTCGCGCTTTGGGTGGGTGTTCTTTCTGAAACACAAGTCAGATACCTTCGGTATTTTCACTAATTTTGTTAGGCAGATCCAGAATGAATACAACTGTTCCGTAGTCAAAATCAGAAGTGACAATGGAACGGAATTCAAGTCTGGAGCCATTACAGAATTCTGTGAAAGTCAAGGTATCTTTCATGAGTTTTCCTCTCCTCGCACTCCACCGCAAAATGGAGTAGCTGAGAGAAGGAACAGAACACTCATAGAGGCTTGCCGGACCATGTTGAGTGATGCTTCACTTCCAGAGTACTTCTGGGCTGAGGCCGTCAACACCGCTTGTCACGTGCAAAATCGAGCTCTCATCAACAAGAACCATGATAAGACTCCCTACGAACTTTTAAAAGGCAGGAAACCAACCATTTCGTATTTTAGAATCTTTGGCTGTAAGTGCTTCGTACTTATCAATGGCAAGTATCACACCACCAAGTTTAGCGAGAAAAGCTTTGAAGGTATTTTTGTAGGTTATAGTAGCCACAGTAAGGCCTATAGAGTATTCAATAGAAAAACTCTGGTGGTAGAAGAGTCGATACATCTTGTATTTGATGAGATGAGTCTGCTGCAAGGCAACTCCTCTAGTGTGCCTATTGTAGATACAGGTACAAAGTTGAAAGAAATTAGCTTGGATGAAACTACCAAAGATAGAGATGAGTCGTTCATCAAGATCACCTCTACAACCCCTATTGAAGAGGTAGATGATCAAGATGAGGAACACATCTCAGCTGAAGATGCAACTCTAGTGGCTGAAGAGATCCCAGATGCAAGGACTTTAGAGTTCAGACACTTGAAGGATCATCCCGTAGACCAAATCATAGGAATTTATACTTAAGTTTTCTGTCACAGGTTGAACCAAAGAAGTTTGAGGAAGCCAACTCCGACGCATCCTGGATTCTAGCCATGGAAGAAGAACTGAATCAGTTCAAACAATGCAAAGTCTGGACACTTGTTCCTAGACCCAAGGGTAAGAACGTCATCGGGACAAAATGGGTCTACCAGAACAAGATGGACGAAGATGGAACAATTATAAAGAATAAAGCCAGACTTGTCGCCAAGGGCTATCGTCAAGAAGAAGGAATCGACTTTGACCAGACATATGCTCCAGTGGCAAGACTGGAGACGATCAGGTTATTTCTTGCCTACGCTGCACTTAAGGGCTTTACCGTCTATCAAATGGACGTTAAGTCCGCCTTCCTAAATGGTGACATAAAGGAAGAAGTGTATGTAGAGCAACCGCCAGGTTTTGTTGATTCAACCTTTCCTAATTATGTTTATTTACTGCAAAAAGCTTTATATGGTCTTAAGCAAGCTCCTCGAGCTTGGTATGAGACGTTGTCTACCTTTCTTCTTGAGAACAAGTTCACAAGAGGAAAGATAGACAAGACATTATTTCTTAGGGAAATAAAAGGCAAGATTTTGCTAGTGCAAATCTATGTCGACGACATCATTTTTGGCTCTACGGATAACAACCTCTGCAAGAAGTTTTCCAAACTTATGCAAGGGAAGTTTGAAATGAGCAGTATGGGAGAGGTGAAGTATTTCTTAGGGCTTCAAGTGAAATAATCTGAGGATGGAATTTTCATCTCACAGACCAAGTTCACCAAAAAGCTACTTAAGAAATTCGGAATGGAGAATGCAACCTCTATGAGGACTTCAATGGCCTCAACTATGTCTCTGGACAAGGATGAGAAAGGGAAACCTTTTGATGAAACCAAGTACAGAAGCATAATTGGGTCCTTGCTCTACCTTACTGCAAGTAGACCAGACATAATGTTCTCAATATGTGTATGTGCTAGATTTCAGGTGAACTCTAAGGAATCTCACTACATCGCTGCAAAGCGAATCTTGAGATACCTCAAAGGCACACCAAATCTTGGCTTATGGTACCCATGAAGTAATGATAGTGAACTAATTGGATTTTCAGATGCAGATTTTGCAGGTAGCAAAGATGACAGGAAAAGCACATCCGGGACTTGCCAATTTCTCGGAAGGAGACTTATTTCCTGGAGCAGTAAGAAGCAGAACTGTGTAGCCATCTCAACGGCTGAATCAGAGTACATCTCTGCAGGCAGCTGTTGTGCACAACTTTTATGGTTCAAGAATCAATTTGAAGACTACAACATGAAGTTCCAGAACATTCCTTTGTTTTGCGACTCATCCAGTGCCATAGCAAGTGCCAACAATCCAGTCTCCCACAGCCGGACCCAAGATATAGAGCTTCGCTATCATTTCATCCGGGAGCATGTGGAAAATGGAGACATTGATCTACAATATGTCTCCACAGACAGGCAAGTTGCAGATATATTCACCAAGCCGCTGGACGAGTCCAAGTTTTCGTTCTTCAAAACGGAACTCGGGCTGCTCAACAAAGAAGACTAGTAATGGACTCTCAAAGTTGAAGAGATCTATGTCAGTAAATATCTCCAAGGAAAATTATCCTTCAGAGTAAGATACTCGAGTATATCAAAGAAATACTCGAGTAAACGGGAAATACTTGAGTAAAGAGTTTCACACACTCGAGTAGTTGACTACATACTCGTGTATGAATTTTACACACTCGAGTATGCCTCGTTACTACTCGTGTATGAACTTCACATACTCGAGTATGCTCCGTCTCTACTCGAGTATGAACTTGACCTACTCGAGTATACGGACTTCTCTACTTTGAAATTCTACATTTTCTATTCGCACCGAGCTATTTGCCGCTTCATTCAGGTATGAAATTATATTTATTTTTCCTAAAACCTAATTAGGATTATATATATATAGAAAAATCGGGAAAACCCTTTCCACTTCTCATTTACTCGAGTAGCCGCCGACTCCTCATCTTCCATAAATCGCAGAGCATCGTCTTCTTCGCTTCTCTCATCTTCCAGAATCGCAAATGGCCCATTCCTCTAAAATCGGAATCGGCTCTGAACTCGCCCCCGCGGGTATCGCCGATCTCTCAGGTGATTTCAGAAATCTTCTGATTTTGTTCGACACCGCCGGATTATCTTTCGTTCTCGAGTCGCCGTGCAGAGTTATTTTTCGAGCAGTTGAAGAGTTCTATCAGAATCTGAAGATAAAGCGTAATGGCAAGCTCCTGAAATCCAAGGTCAGAGGAATAAAAATTCGACTAGATAAAGTTTCTCTTGCAACTCTATTGAAGCTCCCAGTGGTTGATGAAGATGCCGATATGACTGCAGAAGATTCCATAAGAACTAGCTTGTTCTGTGGAGCTAACCCTCAAGCTCATTCTTTCAGTAGGGCTGACTTCATTTCAGAAGGAAAGTTCCTAGTCGATGTTATTGCAAAAGTTCTGTTATGCAAGACGTATTCTATTCGAGACATTTCAATGGAAATGTTTGACATAATGCAAGCTATTGTATGCCGCAAACAGTTCTAGTTTGGACTGTTGCTCCTAGACAAAATCAGAGATAGTATTAAGCATCCCAGCTTTGCCAGAATTATCTCCCTCCTGCTTCATGAAGTTAACCCATCAGTGTTTAACATATCCAAAGGGACTCCCCTACATCACATGAAGAAAGTTTCCATCTCCTCCATCCAGAGATATGATGTTAAAATTCTGAATTCTGCCCAAGCTTCCAAGGCTGCTGTTCTATTAGAAAAATCCCAAGAACCTAGTTTATCTGAAGACAGGATTCCATCTCCTCCTCCACATCATACTGCTGCTACCTCTGGTGGACCAGTTTAGGGGAGCCTGCCTCTTCTCATCCAAAGTACCCAGCTTCCTCAGAACCTTCAGACCTAGCAGAAGTAAGAGTTTCTACTCCTCCAGTTTCTCCTCCTCCAGCAGATCTTCAATCAAAAATTCCTGAATCAGAGATTCCAGATACAGCAGACCTACTGTCTACAGCAGAAGATATAAATAAATTCATTGATGAGCTAAGCTCAGATGCTCCTCTATTTCAAAATGAATCAGCTGCAAAGTCTCCTGCCAAGTCTCCAATTCAGTCTCCAGCTCAGACTCCAGTACAGTCTCCTGCCAAGTCTCCTGATAGTGAGCCCAGCAAATGTGATCATATTCTCATGTCTGATGGTGAGGAAATGTCTCCAGATCCTGTGGAGGCACCTCTGAGGACTTTGGATTGCTCCTGTTCCTGCTCCTTCAGTTCCTGCACTAACCTCAGTCCCTTCTTCTTCTTCTTCAGATGTGGTAAGTCAGATTAATCATTTGCTCCTTGCACAGAGAAAGTACTTTGATGAATCTCTAGCATCAGTCAATAACAAGGTCACTACTCTTGAACAAGAGATGAGTAGAGGCTTTGCTGAAATCCAAGCCAATACTGATGAGCTAAAGACACTGTTCCAGATAGGTGGAAAAGCAATAGACCACACTATCACAAGCATAGGTGAACTGAGAAATCAACAAGAAACTGTTGCCAATAATCAAATTCAGTTGGACAAGAATGATGATACCAATCTTATGAAAATATGTGAAGAAGTTGGCACATTCAGAGATGAAGCTATTGCTAAGCTATCTGTAGATATCACCAAGGGGGATGAAAGTGAGGCTAAGATCTATCTCAACTCTAGAGGGGGGGTGAATAGAGTATTTTAAAATAATTTTTCACAGTTGAAATAAACAGCACATATAAAATTTAATTTATGATATAGTGTAGAGTGCTAGTAAGAGGTTAAGAACCAAGAAGTGAACAGCACAGCACACAGCAGACAAATCACACAAACAAACCAGAAGACACAAGGAATTATAGTGGTTCCCCAAAAACCTGGGTACATCCACTCTTCTACCACCCTTGGTAGGAATCCACTCAGGATGAGTTGATCAGGTGTCCTGACACCAATGAGCTTTTGATAAGGTGCCCAAAAACCAAAACTAGATTTTTTGATAAGGTGTCTTGCCACCACTGAGTTTTGACAAGGCTCTCAGAACCAGACAGAACTTTTGAAGGGAGTTCAAGAACCCTTTTACAGCAGGAAAAGAAAAATAAGAGTGAAGGGTGTCTTCTCTGTTCTCAATCAAATGAGAGAAGCACAAGTGGATTGATGATGTCAAAGCTCCCCCTGAGATGTAGAAAGGTTCAGGAAAAGAAGCTTTGCTCTAGGGTGATAGGTCTTCAGAACTTTGATCTCCAGCACAAGATGGTTTCAGCAAGAAGGCTGAAAATAAGGTGTCTGGTGTTCTGAGATGAGATTGTGAACACTTTTCAGTCAACAAGAAGATTATTGGAGTCACAGTTCTTCTGTTGTTCTTCTGCTATCAATTTTCTCTATTCTGTGTGTTCACTCTCTTTCTTGTCAATCTTTTTGTGTATCTTCTCTCTTGTGTATTCTGTATATCTTAAAACACAGGAGAGAGAGAATTAATTTTCTGACGTTTCCTTGTCCAAAATTTGCCGTTGGGAGTCATAAATGTCTTCCAAAAATAGTCTTGTCTTCTAGAGGAAAGTCCAGCAAACATTCTCTGAATAATTCCTTGAAACTTGCTCCAGAATAAAGACAAACGGCTGGGAGATCTTCTGACATAAATGCTGATAATATTCAAAAACATTCCAAAGAACAACAGCATTTGTATTCCTGGAAGCGTCGATCTCTCCAAAAAAAATGTCGATCTGAGCTCTACGATCGTCGAACTGAGCTAAGAGATGAAATGGACAAGCAGACAGAAAATGTCGATCTGAGCTCGACGATCGTCGAACCGAGCTCAGAGACCTGAGAAATAACTTCAGGGAGGGATCGTCGAACTGAGCTAGAAGATAGTCGAGGGGAGTTCGACGATCAAGCAGAAGCTAGCCAAAAGCTGATAGTCGATCTGAGCTCGAAGATCGTCGACCGGAGCTCGAAGATCGTCGACCGGAGCTCGACGATTTATTGAAGTTGAGCTCAGAGAGCGTCGAACGGAGTTCGACGATTCGTCGACCTGAGCTCGACGAAAATTGCCTTAGACTTAGCTCTTCAACCTTGATCTTGGAATGATCCTGGGGGCAGCTCCAAACCTAAGTTCTAAGCCCTAGACTCATTCTAATGTTGACCTTCTTAACTAAACAACTAGGTCAACTGGGATTCCTAAGACAAGCATAGTGATCCTTACCCAAATTAGTAATAGGGTGTTCCAACAATCTCCCCCTATTTGGGTTAGTATTACTATTTACAGACAATCATAGGAAATGAAAAGCATACAACAATACATAAGCTAATACAAAATTACAGAGAAGATATATAGCAGCAAAGCAGATCACAGATAAATAGCAGCAGATATCCAAAGGTGGATGAAATGTTTAGCTTACACAGTTCACTTCCTTTCAGATCCCTTTTTAAATAAAATTTCTCTATTTGGATTCTGACTTTCTTTCTTTGACCTTCTGTCATCCTCTGCACCTAGACAAGTTTGAGATTTGGGCCTTGGAACAACAACCTCTGGGTGCAGCTTCATGTAATCTTCTGGATTGAAAAATTTTCTTGATGCATATCTTTCCAGTTCTTTCTTTCTCTGCTCTGATAAGGTAGTTATGTTTGAAGTATCTTTGCCTTGTTCTCTGGCCCTTTTTATTTGATCAAGGGCATCCAATTCTTTCATTCTGGTTGTCCAGGATACAGGGTTGTTCTCAGGATCTTCAAAAGGAATAGGAGGTTCATATCTGTTGATGATTTCAGAAACAGTAGAAGGGGTCCTGGAGACAATTGTGTCTTTCAGCTTGTAAGGGAAAGGGCCTGAAGAAGGGTCAGAGTGACCTTGCCCTTCCCTTGGATGAAGTCTATGCCATCTCTGGATTCCTCTAAATTGATCTCTTCTTGATTGATATCCCCTTTGATGCTGTCCCCTTTGATATGATCTTTTATAATACTGGGAAGAACTGTGTCTGGAGACTGGAGCTTGAGAGGCTGAACCTGAGCCAGAATCTGGAGGAGGAGGAGGAGGCTGATATTGAGAAGATCCCTTTTCATATTTGTCAAGCTTCCTCTTCTTCTTCATAGCTTTCAGTTGATTTTTGGAATATTGCATCCAAGGCTCAGAGATGGGGCAGTCATGCATGATGTAGTATGGAATATCATTGGAGTCTTTGGCTTTGGCAGGAGGGACTGACATCATTGCTTTACTTCTGGCTTTTCTCTTCTTGGCAATAGTGCTAGCAGAATCATCAGAATCAGTCTTGTATTGGTCACTCTCAGAACTTTGAGGTTGATCATACAGATCATCAATTCTTCTGATAAGCTCTTCTTGAGCTTTAAGTTTTGCAGAAACAGCAGGAGCAGGAGGAGAGAGAGCAGCAGCAGAGCAGAAAGAATCAGGAGCAGACACTAGAGCAGGAGCAGCAATTTCATCAGCATCAGTTGCTAGAATCATTTCTATGTCAGCAGTAGCAGCAGCAGCAATTTCAACAGAAAGAGGCACAGTGGCCTTAGTAGCAATTGAAAGAGGCACAATGGCCTTAGTAGCAGTATTAGAGATATCCACAGCCTTCCAGGACTTGATGTAGGAATCAATATGGCTGGGATCACAGGTAGCTACAGGCACAATGGCCTTAGACAAATCTTCAGCAGGAGTTGCAGGCAGACAGCTGAAATGGACTGTATCAAATATAGATAGCAGCCTCTGCAGATTCAGTGCAAAAGCACATCCAAGAGCTGGAGCTGGAGCAGACATAATATCAGCTGCTGGCACATCCACTTCTTCATAAGGCATCTCCCCCTGCCTTGGTTCAGAGAGAGGTGAATCAAGGCATACAGAAGATGGGATAGCCAGGGAGGAGGAAAGGAAGGCAATCTTGGTAGACAGCTCCTGTACATGCTTCAGGAGTGGAGCCAGGGAAGACTCCAGTAGAGATGTCAGCTTGGGAGCTAGCAACTCATACAGCCTGTCTGCCAAATTAGGAAGATCCACATGCTCAAGTGGGGCTTGAGCAGAGGTAGAGGCAAAGGTGGATGGAGGGATGGTGGCTGAAACTGAAATTGTGGAGAAAGGTAGAGAGGGAATGGTTGGTTCAGAAGATGGAATTATGGAGATAGAGAAGGTTGAGGTGGAGATAGGGGAAGTAAGAGATGGTGAGAAGGAGGGTTGAGAGAGAATGTCACGGAGCATTTGTTGAAAGGAGGAAGTTGAGGGTGGTTCAGGAAGAGTAGAGGGTGAATCATCCATGATGGAATCATCAATGAGTGAGAAGGATGGTAGGGAGAAGGTTGAATGGGAAAAGAGAGGATGGAATTCCTCTGAGGTGGATGGAGGAGGGGATGACATAGGTGAGGAAATGGTAATTGGGGATGAGATAATTATGGTGGTGACTGGTGGTGAGGAGGTGACGGCTTGGGTGGATGTGGCTGGAGGAGGGGAAGAAACAGGCAGCTCTTCTGCTGGAGGAGTGACTGAGATAGTCCTTGTGCCTGAATGAAGTGTTGCAGCAGCCCTGGAGGGGTTTATGATCTGCCTGTCCCATTTACTGAAGAGGGCACAGGAAAGCCTCTTGGATGCATTGATAAACATGCCAGAGGAGGTTAATAGGTCAGGGCATCTGTTGTGCAGAAAGACCCCTAAGATTCTCCCATAACTAACTGCATTCTTGTTGATCTTCTTCTTAATCAGAGTGAAGAAGATGGAGCCCCAGTCCAGGTGTTTTTTATCTAATAAAGCTCCCATCAGGCAGAACTGATATCTGGAAATGGTGTCATGGGCTGAATGCTTAGCCAACAGCACCTTCCCAACTACATCAGCCAGGAATTGAAATTCTATAGCCAGATTTTTCTTCAGTAGCTTATTAGGGTTGACTGCATTGTGACCCATCCTATCCAGCATGGAGTCATACTCCTCTCCAGACAGTTCAATGGAGTCTTTTCCAGTACTGAGTTGAAAGACTTCTGTTAAAAGAGCCGGGGATAGAAATACCTGAGTGCCCTTAATGGTGCCGACAACAGAATTCTCAGTCTCGTCTGTTGCGGTAAAACACCACTCTTTAATTTCTTCTGAGGTGATCTTCATCCTTGTAGTCATTATTGGAGTCAGCTTTTGTTCTCTGAATAAGTTTAGGATGTCCTTGAAGTGCTGGTCGCTTCCGTCGAAGGAGTTTATGTCGATGTCAAAGCCTGTGTCGAACTTCATCTTAGCAATAGCAGCACTTGATTCAGCCATATTCACCTGCAACAGAAAACCAAAAATGACCAAGCATAGAGAGTTTGGAGGGAAAAGAAAGAAAGTTGCAGAGTATGAAAGCGCAAGAGGAGAACGACGGCTGAAAGAAAGATTTTATATTAGGGTTCGACGGCGAAAAGGAAGATCGTTGAGCTCAGCTCGACGAAACGTCGAGCTTAGCTCGACGATTTGGGCTACAGAGGGAATCTGAAGAGTCTTCAAAATCGGCGATCTTAGTTCGACGATGTTGAAAAACGTCGAGCTCAGCTCGACGCCCTCTGATCAGAAAGAGAGAAAGCCTAGTTCTAGCAAGGACTCTGAACTCAGATCGACGACTGAAAAAGCGTCGATCTCTGGTCGACGATTTTTGGAAAATCGTCGATCTCTGTTCGACGATTTTGGGGAAAATGTCGAGCGCAGTTCAGAGTCTAAACACATTCTACAGACACAAAAAGAAGGATTTTTGGCCTAGTCGTGGTCTGTTTTAGCTTTTCAAAACCTTGTAATTTAATTAAGGCTTCCTCCATCTAACATGCCAAACTGATTTAGGAAGAAACTGTGTTTCTTTTCATCCAAAGGTTTGGTGAAAATATCTCCCCTTTGCAAATCAGTAGGAATATATTGAAGTTCAATCTTATTTTTCTCTACATTATCTCTTAGAAAATGATGCCTAATTTCTATGTGTTTTGTCCTACTATGGAGGACTGGATTTTGAGCTATAGAGATAGCACTTGTATTATCACAGAAAATTTTAGACTTCTCTAAGTTGTAGCCATAGTCTAAGAGCTGATTCTGTATCCACAATATTTGTGAACAGCAACTGCCTGCAGCCATATACTCAGCTTCAGCAGTTGAGGTTGACACAGATGTTTGCTTCTTACAGAACCAGGAGACAAGTCTGTCACCAAGGAACTGGCATGTTCCACTGGTGCTTTTCCTGTCTATTCTGCATCCAGCATAATCAGCATCTGAGAATCCAGTTAAATCAAATGCTGAATCTTTTGGATACCAGAGACCTAGATTTGGACAACTTTTTACATACCTAAGAATTCTCTTAACTAAGATTAAATGTGACTCTCTAAGGCTAACTTGGAATCTAGCACAAATACATGTGGCAAACATTATATCAGGCCTACTAGCTGTAAGGTACAATAAAGAGCCAATTATTGCTCTATATGTTGTCTGATCAACAGGTTTCCCATGTTCATCAGCATCTACTTCAGCATTTGAGGGCATGGGTGTTTTCATACATGATGCATCAGACATACCAAATTTCTTAACCAATTCTTTTGCATACTTGGTTTGAGAAATAAATATGCCTTCAGCATGTTGCTTGACTTGCAGTCCTAAGAAGAAGGACAGCTCACCCATGCTACTCATTTCAAATTTAGAGTGCATAAGCTTGGAAAACTTTTTGCACAGTTTTGAATCAGTAGAACCAAAAATAATGTCATCTACATAAATTTGCACTAGTAGGGTGTGGGACTTATGGGTTCTAATAAAAAGGGTTTGGTCTACTCTCCCCCTAACAAAATCATTTTCCAGAAGAAAGCATGCTAGGGTCTCATACCATGCTCTAGGAGCTTGCTTGAGACCATATAATGCTTTATGCAATTTGTAAACATAATCAGGGTGAGTTAGAGAGATAAAACCTGGAGGTTGTCTAACATAGACTTCCTCTTTGATGTCCCCATTGAGAAATGCACTTTTTACATCCATTTGATACACTTTGAAGCCCTTGTGAGCAGCAAAGGCTAGGTATATTCTGATGGCTTCCAACCTTGCAACTGGTGCAAATGTCTGATCATAGTTTATTCCTTCTTGTTGAGAGTACCCTTGAGCAACTAGCCTTGCCTTATTTCTGACTATAATTCCTTGATCATCCAGCTTGTTCCTGAATACCCACTTTGTTCCAACAATGGGATGATCCTTTGGCATAGGCACTAGTTCCCAAACCTTGTTCCTTTCAAATTGATGCAACTCCTCTTGCATTGCAATGATCCAGTGTGGATCTTGCTCTGCATCTTGAATGGATTGAGGCTCAATTTGAGATAGGAATCAAGTGTGCATCAGGTTCTGGTTGACCTGACTTCTAGTTTGCACACCAGCTGAGATCTCTCCAATTACTTGGGTGATTGGATGATCTCTTGTTGTTACTAAGTCAACAGGGAGTGTTGATTGTTCACCAGCCTGTGTTGTTGTCTCCCCTAGTGGAATAGCAACTGGCTCTTCAGGTAGATTTTCTTCAAGATGTTGAACTTCTTCTTCATCATCACTGCTCTCATTCTTTTCAGCAACTTGCAGTTTGTTCAAGTCTTCAGCTAGAGAATGTACCTGCAGAGGTTCTATGGTAGAAGCATTCTTCTCCTTGAAAGACATGTTAGCTTCATCAAAAATAATATGAACAGATTCTTCAATTTTACAGGAAGATTTATTATAAACCCTATAGGCCTTGCTGATCATGGAGTATCCCAGAAACACTCCTTCATCAGCTTTAGCTTGGAATTTTGCTAGATATTTCTTGTCATTATTATGAATAAAACAAGTGCAACCAAAAACTTTGAAATAGCCTATTTTAAGTTTCTTCCCTTTGAGCAATTCATAAGGAGTCTTGCCCTTCAGCTTGTGTATCAGGCTTCTGTTCAACACATAGTTGGAGGTGTTTACTGCCTCAGCCCAAAAGGACAGAGGTAGGTGAGCATCTGCCAATAATGTAGTTGCAGATTCAATGAGTGTTCTATTTTTCCTTTCAGCTACACCATTTTGTTGAGGAGTTCTAGGTGCTGAGAAAGTGTGCCTGATCCCTTCACTCTGACAAAACTCTTGCATGAGAAGAGAATCAAACTCTGTCCCATGATCACTTCTGATCAGGGCAATGTGAGTGTTGAACTCAATCTGAATGCATTTGAGAAAATCTGTCAAACATTTGAAGTTATCAGACTTCTTCCTCAGAAAGAATACCCAAGTGAATCTTGAGAAGTCATCTACAACCACTAAAGTATAGGACTTCCCTCCTAGGCTTTGCACTGATATGGGTCCAAAAAGATCCATGTGCAACAGGTACAAAATCCTAGGTGAATCACTCTTATTAATTGATTTAAAACTACTTTTAGTTTGCTTGCCTAATTGACAAGCCTTGCACAGTCCTTCCTTCTTGTAGGGACCAGAAGGTAGTCCTTTAACAAGGTTGTCTTTAGATAGCTTAGCAATGGTTCTAAGGTTAATATGCCCAAGTCTCTTATGCCATAAAATATTACATTTTGAAATGGAGTTGAACAGGCAAATATCTACTATAGGTGAATGAAAATCCACTAAGTAAATATTACCTCTTCTGTTACCTGTCAACACAGTTGTGTTGTCCTCTGTCTTGACCTTGCATATGGCTTTGTTGAATGTCACTTGATATCCTTCATCACACAGTTCACTGATACTTATCAAGTTGTGCTTGAGTCCTTCAACATATGCCACCTTCTTGAATGTGACTGGACCAATTTTGACTGCACCATATCCTTTTGTAGTTCCAAAGCTTGAGTCTCCAAAAACGACTTTGGGTCCAAGCTTGGCTTTGAAGGAAGTGAAGTTGTCCTTGTCCCCTGTCATGTGCTTTGAGCACCCACTATCCAGATACCATTGATGGTTTGATGCTGGATAGGTCTTCTCCTGCACAAAAACAGCTTATTTGTTTTTGACCCAGTTAACCTTGGGCCTAGGTTGATATCCCTTGAATTATGAAATAAAAGACATCCCAGGTTGATCCTTATAACCTTCAGGATGGTATCTCCTAGGAGGTACTATCCATTCAGTATAGGGATTAAAGCCTTGGGATGTGGGACTTCTAGGATTGAATCTAGATGTGCCATTGAAGGATTATTCACAGTCCTGATTTCTGTTCGACGATCGTCGAGCTGAGGTCGACGATCTTGGGTCAGATCGTTGATCTCTGTTCGAAGATCGATTATGCTGAAGTTCAGAATTTGGATATCGTCGAGCTGAGGTCGACGATCTGTAGTTAGATCGTCGAGCTCTGTTCGACGATCGTCGAGCTCTGCTCGACGCCATCTGTTGAACTGAGTTCTTCTCTGACAGATCTGCATTCTTCCTAGGTACTTCTATTACTCCCCTTCCTTTGTCAGAGACAAACTTGATTGGAGTTGTCAAAATTTTAGGTTGGCTGGATGAGGCACCCAAGCCCAGTGTGCTATTAAATCTAGAGTTCACTGTGCTTGTGATGTCCATCAGTCTGATACTTCTCCCATTTAGGGATTCTTCAAACTTTTTGGCCTTTGATAGTTCACTTTTTAGTGAAGCTATCTCCTCCCTACAACATTCTAACTCCTCAGAGAGTTTGAGGTTCTTTGAGTTTAGGACACTATGCTCAGATAATTGGTTCCTGAGAGAGATTATCTCCTTCTCAGATTTTAATAGATCTAGACACAGTGTCTTAAATTCATCTTTGAAGTCCTCAGAGTTAAAATCAAAAGAGTTGATTACCGGATCCTCATCTGGTTGACTTTCTGAATCTGAATCTGATTCTTCATCAGAGTTTTGCTGTGATGCATTTATAGCCATCATGCAAAATTCTTTTTCATCTGCATCATCCTCATCATCACTGGAGCTGGATGAGGCTTCAGATTCCTCTTCAGTCTCACTCCATGTCTCAGCAACAAAGCCCTTCCTTGTATGTTTGTTCTTGCTGGAGGAGGCTTTGTCTGAGCTATTCTTCTTGTAATCCTTTTCTTTTCTTCTTTCTCTTCTTTCCCTTTTGTCCTTATTCTTGTTTTTTGGACAGTCAGGCACAATGTGGCCTGGTTTCCTGCAACCAAAGCATATGATTTCTTTATTGTTATTTGATTTATTATACCTTGGTTTATCATGACCCTTGTATGGTCTCTTTCTGAAGTCTTTTCTGGCCATCTTGTAGAATCTTTTGGCCAGTAGACTTATGAGCTCATCATTTCCTGTAGCTTTATCTTCAGGCTCCTCTTCTGCAGCTTTGAAGGCTATGGTCTTTTCTTTCCTTGTAGCTGGAGAGATAGCCTTTTGTTCTTCTTCTCTATTTTTAATGAGCAGCTCATAGGATTTGAGCTTGCCCAGGAGAGCTTCAGTAGTAATCTCATTTAAACTTCTGGCATCCTTGATTGGCCAGATTCTTGAATCCAAAGTGCTGGGGAAGCACATCAGGATTTTGTCATTCAGCTCAGTCAATGAGATTTCTTTGTCTAGGGTTTTTAGCTCATTGACAATTAGACTTAGTCTATTGTACATGTCAGCCACTGATTCAGCTTCTCCCTTTTTGAAGTTCTCATATTTGCTTATCAGATGAGATCTTCTATCTTTCCTTTCATCAGCAGATCCTGAGACAATTTCAGAGAGTTTGTCCCAGATTTCTTTGGCTGAGTGGCATTCAGCCACCTTCTGAAAGATTTCATCAGACATTGTTTGGGCTAAGATGTTCATAGCCTTAGCATCTGCAGTCTTCCACTTCTTTATATCTGCATCTGTTCCAGAAGGAGCTGGAACAGCACTTGTACTTGAGCTTGCTGGTGGAGTTGGACACACTGTCAAGACAGAATTAAAAATATCCTCATCAATAGAATTCATGTATAATCTAATCCTTGCCTTCCAGAGTGCAAACTTGGAAAGGTTGCACACTGGTGGTCTGGTGCTTGCATAATCTTTGTTCTGTGCCATGTCTTTAAATAAATAGGTAGATGTATAGAAAATAATCCCCTTAAGAGATTGATCTTATCAAGGATCTTTTGGTTCAGGTGTTAGCCTGTATGAGCAACCAAACCTGCCTCTGATACCAATTGAAAGTGAGGCTAAGATCTATCTCAACTCTAGAGGGGGGGTGAATAGAGTATTTTAAAATAATTTTTCACAGTTGAAATAAACAGCACATATAAAATTTAATTTATGATATAGTGTAGAGTGCTAGTAAGAGGTTAAGAACCAAGAAGTAAAGAGCACAGCACACGGCAGACAAATCACACAAACAAATCAGAAGACACAAGGAATTAAAGTGGATCCCCAAAAACCTGGGTACATCCACTCTTCTACCACCCTTGGTAGGAATCCACTCAGGATGAGTTGATCAGGTGTTCTGACACCAATGAGCTTTTGATAAGGTGCCCAAAAACCAAAACTAGATTTTTTAATAAGGTGTCTTGCCACCACTGAGTTTTGACAAGGCTCTCAGAACCAGACAGAACTTTTGAAGGGAGTTCAAGAACCCTTTTACAGCAGGAAAAGAAAAATAAGAGTGAAGGGTGTCTTCTCTGTTCTCAATCAAATGAGAGAAGCACAAGTGGATTGATGATGTCAAAGCTCCCCCTGAGATGTAGAAAGGTTCAGGAAAAGAAGCTTTGCTCTAGGGTGATAGGTCTTCAGAACTTTGATCTCCAACACAAGATGGTTTCAGCAAGAAGGCTGAAAATAAGGTGTCTGGAGTTCTGAGATGAGATTGTGAACACTTTTCAGTCAGCTAGAAGATTATTGGAGTCACAGTTCTTCTGTTGTTCTTCTGCTATCAATTTTCTCTATTCTGTGTGTTCACTCTCTTTCTTGTCAATCTTTTTGTGTATCTTTTCTCTTGTGTATTCTGTATATCTTAAAACACATGAGAGAGAGAATTAATTTTCTGACGTTTCCTTGTCCAAAATTTGCCGTTGGGAGTCATAAATGTCTTCCAAAAATAGTCTTGTCTTCTAGAGGAAAGTCCAGCAAACATTCTCTGAATAATTTCTTGAAACTTGCTCCAGAATAAAGACAAACGGCTGGGAGATCTTCTGACATAAATGCTGATAATATTCAAAAACATTCCAAAGAACAACAGTATTTGAATTCCTGGAAGCGTCGATCTCTCCAAAAAAAACGTCGATCTGAGCTTGACGATCGTCGAACTGAGCTCAGAGATGAAATGGACAAGCAGACAGAAAATGTCGATCTGAGCTCGACGATCGTCGAATCGAGCTCAGAGACCTGAGAAATAACTTCAGGGAGGGATCGTCGAACTGAGCTAGAAGATAGTCGAGGGGAGTTCGACGATCAAGCAGAAGCTAGCCAAAAGCAGATAGTCGATCTGAGCTCGAAGATCGTCGACCGGAGCTCGACGATTTATTGAAGTTGAGCTCAGAGAGCGTCGAACGGAGTTCGACGATTCGTCGACCTGAGCTCGACGAAAATTGCCTTAGACTTAGCTCTTCAACCTTGATCTTGGAATGATCCTGGGGGCAGCTCCAAACCTAAGTTCTAAGCCCTAGACTCATTCTAATGTTGACCTTCTTAACTATACAACTAGGTCAACTGGGATTCCTAAGACAAGCATAGTGATCCTTACCCAAATTATTAATAGGGTGTTCCAACAAGGGAGAAGGTAGTAAAAGAACAAGTGGAAAAACTATCTGAACAAGCTCAAGCAGCTGTAAAAGAACAAGTTGAAATCCTATCTAAACAAGCTCAAGCAGCTGTGGATGGTCTTGTAAAAGACATGAAAGCAGATATTCTATCCCAGCTCCAGTCTGTGAAGTTCTATACTTATGACACTGCTGTTTGGTTGCACAACCAGAATTTCCCTAATGCCCAGCTCAACCCTACCATCATTCCACACTTCTTAAATCCTCTTGAAGAACAACCTCCAACAGATGCTCCAGCCCAGGCAACCATTCCAGAAGGTATGCCAGTCTTCTCACCTAGACCTGATAGTGATGGGACTGAGCCCCCTCTCTCCTATGTTGATATGTGGCAAGATGAAATTCCATCCCCAAGGAAGAAGAGAAAATATGGTGAAGGTGCTTCTGCCAGTCGTTCTGCACCCAGAAAAGATCCTGCCCTAGCTTCTGAAGGTAGACCACCAATTGTTCATTCTGAGGTTTGGATTCCAACCTCCAAATACCTAATCCTTGATACCTTGAAGTTAGTGACAGATCTTGGTGAGAACAGAGATCAGTTTTACAGTTTTTCAGAATGGAAAGCCTATGAAGTGTCCCAAATCAAAATCAGACTTCATGACAGAAATTGGGGACACAACAACCCAGCTGCTCCTCCTAGGCCCAGAACTTATTTTCCTAAGCCATTCAGTTACCTAGAGAGGCAAGAGCTGAAGAGAGAAAGGATGCATAAAGAAGCCCCTGCTTGAGTCTATGAGAATGTGGAAATGGATATTCTTAATCTGTTAAAAACATTTCTATATATATATATTTGATTCTGGTTTTTGCTATCTAGTTATTTACCCTGCTTTAGTTTACTTTATTTTTTTTGGTATATGTGTATTGTTCTTTTTACTCTTAAGTAATTCACCTTAGTGTAGAGGGTGCTGACATCTACAAATAGGGCGAGATTGTTGGGATTTGTCTCCACAATACCTCAGATTTGTAGGAGGTCAGACCTTGAACTAAGATGAATTAAGGTGTATTTGATATTGTGTTTAAGTTGTATGTGTGCAGGTTCTCATTGCCAAGTGTAGACCAATGTCAGTCTATAATGGGTGACCAAACACAGGACCATACAATGTAATCCCTCATTGTGTGATCCAAAGTGTTGGCCCATGTATAGCCTCTCTATTGGGATACACTTCCAATACAAGCACTTGGATTGGTGGACTGAAGTTTTGAAGTTTATCTTTTCAGAAGAAATATTTCCAAGTCCACATACTCGAGTATGTTTCTTCATATACTCGAGTAAGTGACTTAGTACTCGAGTAGATCATTAGACATACTCGTGTAGACTCTGTGTACTCGTGTAGATAAGTTTATACTCGAGTAGATAGTCAGTCACTCGAGTAGGTCATATCTTATACTCGAGTAAATCCTTCTGCTTTTAGATCCAGAATTTTCTCTAAGTCCACATGCTCGAGTACATCTCTTGTATACTAGAGTAAGTGGGTCTGCACTCGAGTAAGTTGGATTACATACTCGAGTACACTGTTTTACTCGAGTAGATGATAACTTGTACTCGAGTAGTTGGTTAGTTACTCGAGTAAGTGGTCTGTTCATACTCGAGTAGATCTGTGCTTCTCATCTCAGAATAATTCTAAGTCTACATACTCGAGTAGTTCCCTATATACTCGAGTAAGTGACGCTGAACTCGAGTAGATGTTTTTCATACTCGAGTAGTTCAATGATTACCAGAGTAGCTTTTCCAAGATACTCGAGTACTTCATTCTTCTCTTACTCGAGTATCTCCAACTCTTCTACTCGAGTAGTTCCTCCTCTTATCTGAGAAATTTTCTCTAAGTATTTTTACTCGAGTATATACTCTCATACTCGAGTAGTTCTAAATTCACTCGAGTGCTGATCTTTGAATCACTCGAGTAGTTTCTCTTCATATACTCGAGTATGCTCCTTCTTATCCACTCGAGTATATACCATCTAATACTCGAGTATGTTTCTCTTATGACTCGAGTATATCTGTTTAAATTTTTCCTGAAATTTCTCTAAGTCATTTCCTCTGTGTATTTCAAATCAATCATTTCTGATTGGTCCACGTGTCATCCCTAATTAATTTTCTGACCGTTGGAGTCCACCTATAAATAGGTCCTCTCAGATTTGACTAATAACAAGTCTTTGAAAGATTATTATTTTAAGTAAGAGAAAAAGGAAATCCCGTGAACCCTAATTCCTCACGCCGCCGCCGCCGCCATTGACGTTCACTGAAGAAGCTCTGGATCGACGATCTTCGATCGCTGCCTTCAACATTTATTCTCCAGCGATCCAGACGAAAGTTAATCACTCGATCTCGCCAAGCCTCAAAGATTTCAGATCTATTTTTTCGATCGAGGTGATTCCGTTTTTCAGATTTGTGGATCTCTCTCAAGTCATCTTCAACATCCTCTGATCAAGCCCAAGTTCTTAAGGAAGAAGACTGTCAAGATCCATATCTGAGAATATTGTTGTTTGTATTTTTCCTTTCAAACTATTTACTTTGTAGGAGCTTTGTTCTCCAAGATTTGTAGGAAGGCTTTTTCTTCCGAGTTTTGTAGATCCAGTTGGATCGAGTTTTGTAGGAACGTGGTTCCGAGGTGTAGGATTGTTTTCAATCCGAGATAGTGGAGTAGCTGAGTCTAGTGATTTGCTAGATCGGTGAGGAAAGTGGACGTACCCAAGATTGGGGAACCACTATAAATCTCTTGTCGTCTATGATTGCTAGATGTGTGCTGTGTTCATTTTTTAATTCCGCATTTGACACGCATTTCACCTATTCACCCCCCCTCTAGGTGATTTAGGCTAACAATTAGCACTCTCAAGGGCGATGGCGCTGGGAGCCGTATTAGTTCTTCTAGGTCTCGCCCCTTCTTCCTCTTTATCCTTCCCTTCCTCCATGTACCCTTAACGAATGTAACAACTGCTATTGTTAACTTTATCCAGCTTTCGGCCGCGAGAGCACGCTATTACTTATCTCTCCCTTCATTGCGCTGTGAATTTTAAGATCATGCTAGAATTAGGTCGCTTGCGCCAAAGCTGAGAAGCTTGCGCCAAAACCAAGAGGCTCGCGCCTATGAGAGGCGATCGTCGACTGCTGTCATTCTGAGGGGGAAAACCGAGGCGTCGCCGGTTCAGATCGTGACAGCTGTGCTCCGCCGTCATTTTCTCTCTCTCTATCGGACGGAGCCGCCAAGATCATGGTTCCCTATAAATTGGGATGCCTACCAACCGCATTTATTTCTCCGATCCGGAATCTCAACCCCCTTTTCTTGCTCTCGCGTTCTTGCTTCCGCTTTCGCCTTTCTTCAGCTCTCGCTCTCACTCGCAAATCCACTATGCCTGGCGAGAACGAGGGTCACGCCCACTGCGCGGAAGCCTTCCGAAAACACCTCTTCCCTTCCTGCACGCTCACCTTAGATGAATATAACCTGATCGTCAGCCGCTACATTCCCGCTGGCTTCTCGGCGCGGAACCCGGGTAATCACGATAAGGTGAATACTCCGGAGGCGGGAGAGCTTGCCATCCCCCTCAATCATTTCGAGGTGGGCTTCCGCCTTCCCCTTTGGCCAGAGGTTCGGCTTGCTCTCCGCTACTATGGGGTGGTTCCCGCCCAACTGAACCCGAACTCAGTCGCGATTCTTATAGCATTCATATGCTACATGCGATCCGAGAGGATCGAGTTCAGTTTGGCAATCTTCCGGAAGCTGTTCAACTTCCGCGCCAAGGGAGGGGTGGTCTTCTTCTCCGGGCAGCTGCTCAAGACCACCGGTCTCGCCAACAAGCATCATCACTGGGGAGAGAAGTTCGTCTATGTCCGCGGGGACTTCGGCAACATCCCGCTTCAGCCTGTACAATATGAGAACGCCGCCTACAAACCGCCTACCCTGGGATCGGGTGAGAGCGCAATCCTAGAATTCTTTGGAACCAAGGAGTTTGACGTTCTCTTCCTCAGGCGAGACGTCGACTCCTTTCCACCCGTCCACCCGGGCGAAGGTACGGTCTCACCCCAGATTCAATCCCTTGTCAAGGATCTTCTTGTGCTGAAGTATTTTAACTTTGCAGGAGAGCGGGAGGTCCCCCTGCGCCAACCCTTTGCTGAAGCCCGAGGTGCCGAGGGTCTGGCCGCGAGAGGTTCTCTCGCTCTCGCGGAGGCTAGCGCTACCGCCTGCCGAGATGAGCCTGCTCTAACCTTGTCGACCGGAGCAAAGAAGCGGAAAGGCCCCGCTCCCGCCCCGCGACCGCTGAAGAGGCCGAGGCCGTCCGCTGCGGATAAGGGTAAGGGCTTGGCCGTCTCACCGCACCGGCCTCCCGCCCCGGGCGAGTCCTTCGAAGGACTGCTCCGGATGGCCAGCGAGATGGGTGCTGCCGCCAGGAGGCGTACCGAGGACGCTGCCGAGAACCCACCAGCCGCTGATGCGGCGGAAGGAGAGGGAGCGGTCGTCGAGACCTCCGCCCGGACCCCGCCCAAGGAAGTGCCGAAAGGGCACAGAAATTACGGCTTCGGCATGAAGCACCTTGACGCCGAGGGGAATCCCCTGCTCCAATGGGATCCCAAAGCCAACCTGGTCAAGGTTTCAACGCTCCTTCCCAGTTGGGTGGAGCGGGAGGAGGTTACTGGCGAAGCCTTCGCGCTTGGCTATGGCCTCTACAGCCAAGAGGACGCCAGTATCTTCGACCAGATGCCCACCCGGCTCCTGGCTTTCGATTCTATCCGGGCCCTACTACGCGGGTTCGAGCTTGCGCATATGTGCGCGCATCGAAGCATCAGCATCGACAAGAACTTCGCCGACATGTACAAGGCGAGAGAAGAGGCGGTGGCCCGAGCACACGCTTCGGAGGCAGAGCTTGCGAGTGCTCACCAGGAGTTGGCGAAAGCCCTAGAGGCGTTATCTTTGCGTCCCGCTGTCGAGGTAAGCGAGATCTCCTCGGCCCCCGCTCTCGCTTCTCGAAGTCTCGTTTGCGCGATAGTTACTGAGTTGATTTCTTCTTCACAGGATTCCGCCCAAGCCGCGGCGCTTCGCGCGGAGTTGGCTGATGCTCGATACGCGAACGTCCTGCTGAGGGACCAGCTCCAGCGTGCAGAAGCGGCGAAAGGCCCACCTTCGACACTTGACGAAAGACTGGAGAGCCGCAAGTTCTCGGTGTACGACATCGACAAGCTGCTGCAGGCGAATGCTCAGGCCACTGTCAAGCTGACCATCGAGACGTTGCGAGACGCGAAGCTACTTCGGGAGGATGGCGCAACCATCAACGCTCGCCAACTCCTCCCCTGGCTGTTCGACCCAGTACCGAAGCCCCCGGGCTCGCCGGACTCTCCTCCCTCAGATGTCCCGAAGTCTTCCACCGAGGCCGGCGAGACGTCTGAAGCGAGCTCTGGCGAGGACTCTTGCGAGAGCACTAGCGTGGATTACAGCACATCTCCGTGAAGCGCCTTTTTATTTTTGATATTCTTTTGTAACGAGCGAGAAGCTCTAAACCTCTGTAATCGTTGAGTATAATGCAATGTTTTATTTTTATTGCCGGTGTGTGTTTGAACGAGTAGATTAGTCAGCCGAGTGGCTTCCGCGCGGGCTTCCGCCGAGACCTTTAGTCTCTTTAATTTAACCTTCCTTGGGGATCGACCGGGCGGGAGCCTTGCGCTATTGATTGAGTTATCTTGCCTAGGTCTGCCAGGGAGCCTTCTTTTGCGAGAACCCCCTAGCCGAGACCTTCGAGTCGAGGCTTCTTTCAGCCGAGACCCTTTTGGGCCGAGACCCATTTAGGGCCGAGACCTTTGGGGGCCTTGCCTCCGATCCGGGCCAGAGTCTTGCCCATATATCATTCAACCAACTAGATGAAGCTAACCAGACCTCTCCCCCATAGGCGAGCCTTCGGACCTGCCAGCTAGATGAGAGCCTGCACAGCGGGTCTACCTGGGGTCGAGCCGAGCTCGGGGTATTGATGAAGATTTCCAAACCTCTCCCCCACAGGCGAGCCTTCGGACCTGCCAGCTTGATGAGAGCCTGCGCAGCGGGTCTACCTGGGGCCGAGCCGAGCTCGGAGTGTTGATGAATCTTTCCGAACCTCTCCCCTACAGGTGAGCCTTCGGACCTGCCAGCTAGATGGGAGCCTGCGCAGCGGGTCTACCTGGGGCCGAGCCGAGCTCGGGGTGTTGATGAATCTTTCCGAACCTCTCCCCCACAGGCAGGCCTTCGGACCTGCCAGCTAGATGGGAGCCTGCGCAGCGGGTCTACCTAGGGCCGAGCCGAGCTCGGGGTGTTGATGAAGATCAAACCAAACCTCTCCCCCACAGGCGAGCCTTCGGACCTGCCAGCTAGATGGGAGCCTGCGCATCGGGTCTACCTGGGGCCGAGCCGAGCTCGGGGTATTGATGAATCTTTTCAAACCTCTCCCCCACAGGCGAGCCTTCGGACCTGCCAGCTAGATAAGAGCCTGCGCAGCGGGTCTACCTGGGGCCGAGCCGAGCTCGGGGTATTGATGAAGATTTCCAAACCTCTCCCCCACAGGCGAGCCTTCGAACCTGCCAGCTAGATGAGAGCCTGCGCAGCGGGTCTACCTGGGGCCGAGCCGAGCTCGGGGTATTGATGAAGACTTCCAAACCTCTCCCCCACAGGCGAGCCTTCGGACCTGCCAGCTAGATGAGAGCCTGCGCAGCGGGTCTACCTGGGGCCGAGCCGAGCTCGGGGTATTGAAGAAGATTTCCAAACCTCTCCCCCACAGGCGAGCCTTCGGACTTGCCAGCTAGATGAGAGCATGCGCAGCGGGTCTACCTGGACCGAGCCGAGCTCGGGGTATTGATGAAGATTTCTAAACCTCTCCCCCACAGGCGAGCCTTCGGACCTGCCAGCTAGATGGGAGCCTGCGCAGCGGGTCTACCTGGGGCCGAGCCGAGCTCGGGGTATTGATGAAGATTTCCAAACCTCTCCCCCACAGGCGAGCCTTCAGACCTGCCAACTAGATGAGAGCCTGCGCAGCGGGTCTACCTGGGGCCGAGCCGAGCTCGGGGTATTGATGAAGATTTCCAAACCTCTCCCCCACAGGCGAGCCTTCGGACCTGCCAGCTAGATGGGAGCCTGCGCAGCGGGTCTACCTGGGGCCGAGACGAGCTCGGGGTGTTGATTAAGATCAAACCAAACCTCTCCCCCACAGGCGAGCCTTCGGACCTGCCAGCTAGATGGGAGCTTGCGCAGCGGGTCTACTTGGGGCCGAGCCTAGCTCGGGGTGTTGATGAAGATCGAACCAAACCTCTCCCCCACAGGCGAGCCTTCGGACCTGCCAGCTAGATGGGAGCCTGCGCTGCGGGTCTACCTGGGGCCGAGCCGAGCTCGGGGTATTGATGAAGCTTCTTTCCACCGGGCCTATTTTATCATTAAGATGAGAAGACATAGCCGGTTTAAACGAAAAGCATTGTGGTTATATTCTTGGAGATAGTCAATATTTCGAAATGAACTTATTGAAACGACAATAATTATTTACAACATTACAATCCTTCTTTCCCCTCACGGGTAGAAGCGCTTTAGATCATCACCGCTCCAAATATAGTTCAAGGTCCTTCCCTCCACATCCTGGAGGTAGTAACCTCCGTTAACCAGAGCCTTCTCTATTATGTACGGCCCTTCCCAGCTAGGGTTGAGCTTGCCAACAGGGGCCGATCACCCTGCTGCGTCGACCTTCTTCAGCACAAGGTCCCCTTCGGCGAATTGCTTGACCCGAATATGCTTATCGAAGTACTTGGCCATCCGCCGCTTTATCTCTTCTTGCCTGATGGCAGCGACGTCCCGTAGCTCTTCCGCCATGTCCAGCGAGAGGCGCAACCCTTCCTCGTTCTCCTGCCTCCAAGATTCGCTTCCTTCACCTGCGGTCGCGACCCGCGGAGACCAAACCTCGAACTCCATCGGGAGGACTGCCTCGCACCCATGAGAGAGCTTGAAGGGAGTCTCCCCTGTGGCCGTGTTCGGAGTTGTTCGCAGGGCCCACAGGACGGAAGGGAGTTGCTCCACCCAGTTGCCCTTCAGGTTCTCCACCTTCTTTTTGAGCAAGTTGACAATAATCTTGTTTGCTGCTTCTACCTGGCCATTGCTCCGAGGATGTTGGACAGAGGCAAACCTGAGGTCAATCCCCGATTGGGCGCAGAAAGTGATGAATTCTTCGCTGGCAAACTGAGGACCGTTGTCCGTCACTATTGCTTGGGGTAACCTATGCCTGCAGATGATTTCCCCCCAAATGATGTTCCTGATGACCTGAGAGGTAACCTTGGCTAGAGCTTTGACCTCCAGCCACTTCGAGAAGTAATCGATCATGACGAGGAGGAACCTCCTTTGCCCGCTGGCTGGAGGAAAGGGCCCGACTAGGTCCATCCCCCAAATAGCGAAGGGCCACGGCGCTATGACGCTTCAGAGCCTTTGGGCGGACAGGAGCTGGAGGGGAGCGTGTACTTGACATTTTTGACATCTCTTTGCAAACTCAACCGTATCTTTTCTTAAGGTCTGCCAGAAATACCCTTGTCTTATCACCCTTGCCTCCAATGTTCTGCCCCCTGAGTGGCTGCCGCATTCTCCCGAATGCACCTCTTCTAGGATCCTTGGGACCTCCTCCTTGGTCACACATCTCGCGAGGAGCCCTGACAACATCTTTCGGTGTAAGCCCCCATCCATCATCATGTAGTGGGCTGCCTTTTGCCTAAAGCTCTTCGCGTCCCTGATCCCTTCAGGTAGCTCGCCTGAGGTGAGGAATGCCGCCAATGGGTCCACCCATGAGGATCGTCGACCCACCTCCATTAGCTCACCTTCCTCAATCGCCGGTCGGAAAAGTTCAGTTAGGGTTCCTCCTCCCCGAGGCCCGAGCTTCGCCAACCGGTCAGCTGCCATGCTTTCCTCCTTGGGAACATGTTGAATAGAAAAAGAACGGAAACCTCCGATGATAGTCCTTACCTTAGATAGATATTTCGCGAGGGTGGGCTCCCGAGCCTCAAACTCCACACGGATTTGTGACGCAACTACCATCGAGTAGGTGAAGGCCTCCACATCTCGAATTTCCAGCTCCTTGGCCAACCGAAGGCCAGCTATCACGGCCTCATATTCTGCCTGATTATTGGTCACAGGGAAGTGGAAGGCCACCGCCTGTTCTATGATAACCCCTTGAGGGCTTATCAACACCACACCTCCTCCCAGGGAGTGCCTTCCTGAAGCTCCGTCGACGATCATTCTCCATGCTTCCTGCGACCTCGGCTCTTCTTTCTCGGCCTCGGTGACATAATCCGCCAGAAAGTCTGCCACGGCCTGGGCTTTGATGGAGAGCCTTGGAACAAAAGAAATGTAGAACTTGCTAAGCTAGATGGACCACTTTGCCAACCTTCCCGAGTGCTCCACCCCCTCGAAGACCTTGCGAAGAGGATGATCGGTCACAACCTTAATCGAATGCGCTTGGAAATATGGACGGAGCTTCCTTGCCGAAACGACCAAGGCATAAGCCAGCTTCTCCAGGATGGGGTAGCGGAGCTCCGCCTTTTTTAAGATTCGGCTTACATAATAAACTGGCAGCTGCTTCTTCCCTTCTTCTCTAACCAAGACGGAACTCACAGCTTCTACCCCCACACCGAGATACAAGGTCAGGTCTTCTCCCTCCTTGGGGCTTTGGAGTAGCGGAGCCCGGGAGAGTTGCCTCTTCAGTCCTTGGAAAGCCTCTTCGCATTCGATCGTCCATTCAAACACTTGATTACCACGGAGCACCTTAAAAAAGGAGGAACACCTATCTCCGGACTGAGAGAGGAACCGGCTTAGCCCGGCCAGCTTTCCGGTTAAGCGCTGGACCTCTTTGGCATTGCGAGGTGATTCCAAGTCCAAGACGGCCTTTACCTTGTCTGGGTTAGGTTCTACCCCTGCCGGGGTCAGGAGGTGTCCAAGGAATTTCCCGCGACTGGCCCCGAAGACACACTTCAAGGGATTCAACCTCATCTTGAATCTCTGTAGGGTGGCAAACGTCTCTTCCAAGTCCCGTAGGTGGGACTCCAGGCATTTGCTTTTTACCATCAGATCGTCGACGTAGACCTCTAGATTTTTCCCTCTTTGATCCCGAAAGACTCGATCCATCATGCGTTGGTACGTTGCCCCTGCATTCTTCAACCCGAAGGGCATCATCTTGTAGCTGAAGCATCCATCTCTTGTGATGAAGGAAACATCCTTGACATCGGGAGGGTGCATCCGAATCTGATGGTAACCTAAAAAAGCATCTAAAAAACTCATAAGAGAAAAACCGACGGCTGAGTCAACCAGCGCGTCGATATGAGGCAGGGGGTAGCAATCCTTAGGACATGATTTATTTAACAAGGAAAAGTCAATACACATGCGCCATTTTCCTCCCCCCTTTTTCACCATTACCACATTGGAGATCCAGCCTGGATACTGGATCTCCGAGATGAAGCCCGCCTCCAAGATCTTCTTGACCTCTTCCCGGATCGGCTCCTCCAGCTTGGTGGCGATGGCCCTCATCTTCTGGCATATGGGGCGAGTCCTGGGGTCCAGGTTCAGGCAATGACAAGCCACGTCTGCGTCGATGCCCGGCATGTCTGCCGCGCTCCAAGCGAAGATGTCGACGTTGCTTTGTATGCAGGCTCGCATCCGCTCCTGATCCTCGAGGCTCAAGCGTTCGCTGACCCGCACCCTTTGTACTTGCCCCGCCTTGGTGTGCACCTCCATCTCTATCACCTCTTCGGCTGGCTCCAATCCCGTCCGTTCCCAACCTGCCCTTGCCTCATCTGGCTCAAGCTCTTCTCCTCCAAGCTCACCAACCTCCATCGCCTCCTCCAAGCTCTCACCTTGCCTCTGCTCTCCTTCTCCTGCCACCCCTCTCGCCTCTTTCAGGCCAATATCTTCTCCCTCCATCTCCTCTACCACTAACTCCTCCGCTTCCTGCGGGCTCGCCTCCTGCACCTCTTTCGCTTGCTCTTCGACAATCTCCATCGCCTCCTCCAGGCTTGTCTCCCCTTCTCCAACACCTCCTTCCTGCTCAGCCATCTCCTTCTCCAGCTCTTCCGCTTCCACCATCCACGACACGGTGTTGACCGCCGTTACGTAGCACTGCCTCGCCACCTTTGGATCTCCCCTGATCCTAACCTGCACCCCTCCATTGTTGAACTTGAGGCATTGATGGAACGAGGAGGGTACGCAGCGAAAGGCGCTGATGAGGGGACGTCCAAAGATGGCATTGTAACTACTTGGGGCGTTCACGATCACGAACCTGCAGTTCCGTGAGAGGCCCCCAAGCCTTACATGGAGGCCTACTCCCCCTTCTACTTCCTTTCTCTCCCCAGAGAAGCCGAAAAGCGGTCCATCGGAAGCTAGGACCCTTTTCCCTTCCACCCCCATCTCGTCAAAAGCCTTCTTGAAAATCACGTTCACCGAGTGTAACATCCCATTTCCGGCTAGACCCCTAGGAGTCGGTTGGTTGTGGTAGAACCCTAGGGAGTCCAAAGCTTGATATAACCGACCAAGATTTCGAGTCACGGGTTGGTCACGCCCGTGACTGACCCGTCACGCCCGTGACCTAGGGCGTGACTCACTCGACGATCGTCGATCTCCGGGAGACGATCGTCGGGCGCAGCATTTCCAACCCGGCCCTGTCACGCCCGTGACCCAGATGTCACGCCCGTGACCTTGGGCGTGACCCCTTCGACGATCGTCGATCTCAGTTAGACGATCGTCGGACGCGGAATTTGCCTCATGGCCTGTCACGCCCGTGACACTTAATGTCACGCCCGTGACATAAGGCGTGACCATGACAGTCGACTTTAGGTCGACGGTCGTCGACCCAAAGTTATCCACACAGGCATGTCACACCCGTGACCAACAATGTCATGCCCGTGACATAGAGCGTGACACGCTCGACGATCGTCGATGTCAGTTCGACGTCATCGAACCAGAATTGGTCTCCAGGCCGGTCACGCCTGTGACCCATGTGTCACGCCCGTGACCACCCTTCGACGATCGTCGATCTCAGTTCGACGATCGTCGAACTCAGAACTGCTAACCGGGCCTGTCAAGCCCGTGACCTATGTGTCACGCCCGTGACCAAGGCCGAAACGTTAGCCACACTGGAAATTTTGGTAACCGACGCCTTAGTAAATTCTGACTGTGGTGATGAAAATCAAGAGTATTTATGGGTCGTTCCCTACTTTAATTATGTTAATAATTAAGGAAAAGTGGGCCCAATAGGAAATTGCCACCTGGCAAACACCTCTTCATCTCCAACTTTTCAACTGCCATTCGTCATAACCGAAACGTCATAAGGGTGTTATTAATGGCCGCCAACGTTTCTTCTCCAACGTTTCATCCCTTTCCCCTCCCCATTTGCTGATCTATAAAAGATTCCTAAGAGCAAGAGGAAAAGGTTACACTCCCTCAAACCGTTTCAGACTTCCCCTTGCTGTTGAAGAATTCCCGGCGACGCCACCACCGCGCAAATGGCTTGCCGACGTTCTGCACGCCTTCAACCCGGGAACAAGGTCCTCCCCTCCCTCTTCTTCTGCGGATAGATCTTAGGAATCGTTAGGAGAGATATCGGGCTCAAAAGAGCCAGATCGGGTGAGCGTCTTCGTGGTTTTCCAAAAATTTCATGGTGGCGGGTTCGCCGGAAACCGCCTCTCCGGCGGCTGTGCCGCCGCCCGACGATAGCCCTCGCCTCAACGGAGTTGGTGGTGGTGGTGGCCGGCCAGGGAGATGGCTGGATGGTCGGGAAATAGCTTGGAAAAAGCTACAGGAATTTAGGTTTTAGGCTCTGGTTTCGGGCTGTAGAAGAAGATGAACAGTGTCTTTTAATTAGATTTTATTTTTGAATCAATTTCTGAATGAGATATCTATCATGTTCAATAATTTGGGAAAAATACCTAGAGGCTCCCACAGGAAAAATAATCAACATAGGAAGTGTAGCCCTTGAAGTCTACTTTAATTAAAAATTAATTTCACTCGATTCGGAATCCTGGTTAGACCACAGCACCCTTTTTAGTGGGGTCTATCCAGAGGGCTGCCTTGACCTTAGAAAAATTCCCCACTCCAATTCAGTCATCCAAATGACTTGAAATTTGGGGTGTGGTCTAACCTTACATATATCTAGGTGCTATCCAAAAATGAGAATTTTTGGAGAATAGTTTTCTATAGTTTTTAGAAAAATTCAATAATCCTAGCCGAATTTAATTAGATAGTTAAATAATTTCCAAACCCTCCCAAACTTGGGTGTGTGGTCCCTGGGTTCACCATAAAGTTCTGTATAATTTTTCATCTCATTTGGAGATGGTTTGCATTAGAAATGAACAAACCTAAGTTTTGCCCTAATAAGGGGTCTTAGGTTAAAAGTGCACTTTCGAAGTTTGAGTGGTGAGATCACCTCAACAGAGGTTGAGATTTTTACCACTGGCTAGTAATATTCTCTAGCACCCCCTAATGGAGTTTGAGGTGGATCGGGGTATGTTTACCCTAAGGACCAAGGCCAAACCCTAAGGTTGGATCTTGGTGGTTTGTGAAGGTCATGTGGTCAGATGACCTTGGATTGACCCGAAATCGGGTGAAGAGAACCATAGGGCCAATATAGTTCTCTGGACGAAATCTTAGTAGATTTGGAGACCGTTGGGATATCTAAAAATCTAACCCTAGTTTAGGGTGCAAAACATGTAGAGATAGGAAATGACACTAAATCACATTGAAAAGTGATAAGAATTGGGTAGAGTGCATTATAGGGAGGGTACAAGCTCTGGATATTTTTCTATGAATTTTATGATCACTATTTTGGGTACTTCTTTAATGATTTAGTAATTGTATGATTTGCTTAGAAAATTTATTATGGGGTACAAACTTCCTGGAAACTGATGAAATTTAGGCTGAGAACTTTTATTATGATTTTAAAGCTCTGGGAATTTTTATGGTATTTTTAGAAGCTTAATTCTAAGGCTTGCTTCATTAAGTATTATTTATCATGGATATTGGATTAAATCTATTTTGGTGGTTAGCAAGCTAGTAAAATTATGATTCTCTGCACAAAGATCTTTTATATATCATACTATTGGCTAGTGATTTTTCCATAATTTTTAGATGAATAATTTCAGTACTTCCTTCACTACGTAGAATTAATATGATTATACTAAATAAATTATTTAGAGGTTAAATACTTTCTATAAAATTCTGAAAATCTATATTTGAGGTTATTTTTGCTGTTATTTAATGATCATGATTTTTGAGTAGTCATTACTTAGGAAGATCGTGCGGTTCATGTTTAAAATGACCCGAGGCACGTCCTTTGGAAAAATTAAATAAATATCAGATTAATTAGGAAAATTATAAATTTCTGGATTTAGACCAATTATGTTATGATGGACCTCCAGTAAATATTATAGGAGATTTGGAAGATGACTTGGTGTACCTCCCCTTGGGTACCTCATATAGTTTAGGATGGTATGCATATAGTAAAACCACAGAATTTTGATAGTTGATGGTTGGTAGGGCAGACTAGGATCGAGTTCATCATTGGGAGACTTGTTGGAATGAGGGAGTACGGGAACGACGAAAGATCGTCCATCCCGGGGAGTATAAGAAGAGTCTTAATACTCTAGGGTTAGAACTAAAGTAACTAAAAGAGGATCGGGTTAAGGGAGATCAACCAATAATAATAAGTGCCTTGCGAAAGGGAACTTCGGGCCGTAATGTCGCCGTCTTGGTTCCTAGTGCCCCTTGAGAGCCCTTCACGGGGTATACCGGGGGCAGTCCTGGGCTAACGTAAACCATAGGAATAATAAATTGAAAGAGTAACTAGTATAACTAGGGTTGCACACACTCACTCTCCGGTAGCTAGGAAAGTAGATTTATAGGATTACTTGCCATCAGACAGTAGCTCTGAAGGTAGATGCACGGACAGGACTGTCCGGGGGGCCGCGGGCTCGAGGGTTGGAGTACAGTATAAAGGTGGTGGGTCTTCGGTACTTGATCGTCGTTCACACCGACATCGGTACGCTGACTCGGCGGTGTGGGACACTTAGCCAAAGAAAGTCTGGAGGGTACATCCAGCAGCAGTACGCGGATACTCTAGGTTGTGTTCTTTTAGGGGCGTATGGGAGGGCTAGGCCTGGTAGTGTGGATACCCGCCTAGGAGTGGGGGGCCCGACCCACTGTCTCCGTTTGCCACTACGGAGGTTCCTGGGAGTGAAGCTAGCTGCCCAAACAGGGGGAACTAAAGGTTTGTGCGCATAGAGTCGTGTGCGTGAGTTGCACTTGCATGAATCATGGCATAGCATATCACTACACTCATATTTGCATACAACCGACACCCCAACGTATAAATTGGTATGGGACTTTTTATACGATGGGAGCTTTGCAGAAGATCCCTTAACTTATAAGTTTGTATGGGCATTCATATAAGTTAAGGTTACTTACTTACTTACTTACTTGTTGCTTACTTACTATTCTCTAACTGCCCTTTATACAATTTGCTATATACTAATTGTTCTACCTATTACAACATTTACACTGCTCACCTATTATAACTTGTTAGTTAGGTCCACCGTCACCTGCTTGTCTATTCTCCACTTTGTAGCTTCCCTTTCCTCCTCTTCACCCGGTGCTTAGGAGCCGTGGTGGGAGGGGTAGGGGATGATAGGGCTTAGTCTTTATGACTAATGGTTTTCGAACCAAACATTACAGGAGCTCCGGATGGGAGACAGGGACCAGCACCAGCGGAGTACGGTGCGCATGGAGGTGGGACAGTCTAGCACCGGTGCACCTGCGACCAGCTCCGTGAGTGATTAGCCTTTTCTTAGCTTCCGCGATGAGCGACTTGTAGTGAGGACTCTGATGTACCGGGCATGAGCCCTTTTATTTCCAGACTATTTATACTCTGATGATTTTCTGTGGACACTCCCTTCGTGGAGTTTTATTTTATGTGATATTCTCTTTTGGTGGACTTGCTTCTCTCTTGCTTGCTACTTATTGCGATCGAAAAGGCCGGCAGAATCGGCGCGTTGTAGTGGCAACCTTCCCGGGTGCGAAGGTGTCACCGCAAAGCGGCGGTTCTGGGCATAAGACCCTTGTGGTTGAAAAAGAAAAAAAAAAGGGGGTCTTACAAGTGGTATCAGAGGAAACCTCGATCGAAAGAGAAGTAGTCCACAAAAACCTTGGGCCACCCCCCGTGCGAGCTTAGTTTGCGGACAAACTAGCAGCGGAAGCAGTGGTGTGCCCATAAGGGAAATCACATGTGAAAGTCCATCATAACTCTTCTTAAATTCCATTCATTTCGCTCGCTAACAAATGGAAATTTTGCTTGTAGCCTGCGACGAACCCTACATCGCAGCAGGGGACACCTCAGCCTCCGGATGTGGTCCCGACTCCGCCAGCACCCGTTCCGTTCCAGCAGACGGAGATGGGGCAAACACTGATGGCCATCCTGGAGGCCTTCAGAGCTCAGCAAGCCCCGACCCCACAGCCAAACCCCGGGGCCAATTGGATGACGGTCTTCCGAGGACTTTCCCCTCCATCCTACCAGGGGACGGAGTCCGTAGTACGTACGGAGGAGTGGTTGGACACCATTTATGAGATGTTGGCAGGGATTCGATGCCCCACGGAGGAGGCAGTCGCTTTGACCGTCTCCTGCTTAGAGCCACACGGAAAGAGATGGTGGAAATCTCAGCTGGACACCACCTTTGCAGGGATGGACTGTGCTGATATTACTTGGGAGGAGTTCAGAGCAGCGCTCTTGGGACATTTTGTACCTCAGTCGGCGAGAGATGACCTGGAGGATAGATTCCTGCGGTTGAGGCAGGGGAACGGGACCGTGGTGGAGTACTATCAGGAGTTCACTCACCTGGCCCGTTATGCGGACGCTTATCAGTTAGACGATGCTGGCTACGCCCGGAGGTTTTATAAGGGGCTGCAGGATGACATGAGGCAGACCCTTCTTTTCGTTTCAGAGGGGAGTCTGGCCAGGATTCTGGAGATGGCTAAGAAGAGAGAGGCGGATCAGCTTACAGTGAGGAGCCGGAAGAGACCGGCTGATGATACAGTGATTGGAGGACGTAGAGACCGCCCTCGAGGCCAGGTTATTGGAGAGAGAAGGAACGGGGATCAGCCCCGTCAGGAGTTTGGGCAGGAGTAGAGGACTGAGGGGATATTGGCTCCCCAGCCTATACAGATGCTGGAGATGCCAAGGACGGCAGGGCAGCCACCGGTATGCTATCAGTGCAACCAGCCGGGGCATATCAAGCGGAACTGCCCTGTGGGGCGAGCACCCCCACCAGCACATCAGGGCGCTCCACCTCCCCGACAGTTTGGCGGACGAGGACAGGACCGAGGACGAGGATTTCAGGATCGAGGCCGCAGGCAAGAGAGAGAGCAGGTGCATGCTCTAGACCTGACACAGCCTCGGAACCCGGAGCAGGTTATCACAGGTACGGCAGCACTTTTAAATTTTCTTCATATAAACTACTATTTTAGACGTAACTTGCTTAGAAATTTAAGAGAAGATGAACTGCAACAAAAATACTAAGACACTTAATTACCCCAGGCATAGTTTTCGTTAGCGGCAAGCCCGCTCACACCCTCTTTGACACCGGTGCGTCGCAATCATTCGTGTCGGAGGATTTTGTGAAAGGACTGGCAGGAGTGGAGCTATGCACCGGGAAGATGCTGAGGGTGCGCCTACCCGATGGATCAGAGATATTGACCTCTACTCATTGTAATATGGAAGCGAGGATCGGCGGAAAGGCGTTTGAGGCACCAGCGACGGTCTTGAGGATGCCAGATTACGATCTGATTCTGGGCATGACCTGGCTGTATTGGAACCATGCCTAGATCGATTGCGTGGCGAAGAGGATCACCGTGAGGCACGGCGACTCCTTCATTGTTATCGAAGGTATTATATCAGCACCCCGTACTTTACTATCGTCTGTGCAGGCCGTTAAGGCCCACCTGCAGGGGAAGAGGTTTATCAGGTCCTCTTTGAGGCGGTCGTAGCCAAGGATTCCATTGCAGATATCCCGGTAGTGCGGGACTTCACCGACGTATTTCCAGAGAAGTTACCAGGGTTACCCCCGCACCGAGAGAAGGACTTTCAGATTCAGCTCGTACCGGGGGCTAAGCCGGTATCCAGAGCTCCCTATCGAATGGCCCCAAAGGAGTTGGTGGAATTCCGGAGTCAGCTTCAGGAGTTAGTGGAGGCCGGGTTCGTTCGGCCTAGCTCTTCACCATGGGGAGCTCCGGTGCTGTTCGTTAAGAAGAAAGACGGGACCCTTCGACTATGCATAGATTACCGGGCTCTGAACAGGTTGATAGTCCGGAACACTTATCCCTTACCACGGATAGATGAGCTTTTCGACCAGCTGGAGGGAGCCCATTGGTTCTCAAAGCTGGATCTGAGGTCAGGATACTACCAGCTTCGCATTCGGGAGGAGCCCGAAGACGGCGTTCAGCAGCAGATACGGCTTGTACGAGTTTACCGTGATGCCATTCGGGCTCACGAATGCACCCTCCGCAATCATGACTTTGATGAATCGGGTGTTCGAGGAGTATCTGGACGTCTTTGTCATAGTATTCATCGACGACATTCTCATCTATTCAAGGACGGAGGAGGAGCACGCGAGACATCTAACCTTGACCTTGGAGAAGCTGCGGGAGCACGAGATGTATGCCAAGTAAAGCAAGTGCCAGTTCTGGCTAAAGGAGGTGGCATTTCGGGGTCATGTCATCAGTGGAGCAGGCCTGGCAGTGGATCCGGCAAAGATCCAGGCAGTACGGGATTGGCCACCACTAAAGTCGGCCACGGAGGTTCGAAGTTTCTTGGGACTTGCCGGTTATTACCGAAAGTTCGTAAAGGGGTTCTCTCAGATTGCCCTTCCTCTTATGTCTCTGACGAAGAAGGAGTCCCCTTTTATTTGGACGCCGTGATGTGAATCTGCCTTCCAGGAGCTGAAGGATCGTCTCACCTCGGCCCCCATCCTTGCCCTTCCATCAGGGAGGGAGGGATTCCAGGTATATACAGATGCTTCCTATCAGGGGATTGGTGCCGTCCTTATGCAGAATGGGCACGTAATAGCTTACGCCTCCCGTCAGTTGAAGCAGCACGAGCAGAACTACCCCGTGCACGATTTGGAGATGGGGGCAGTCATTTTTGCTCTTAAGATCTGGCGGTACTATCTCTACGGGGTACATTGTGATATCTTCTCCGACCACAAGAATCTGAAGTACGTCGACACCCAGAAGGAGTTAAACATCAGACAGAGATGCTGGGTGGAGTTTCTTTCGGACTACCAGTATACCATGCACTACCATCTGGGGAAGGCGAACGTGGTTGCGGATGCTCTGAGCCGGAGAGCGAGTACGAATAGAGCAGGCCCGCAGCTGATGGCCTTGGAGTTGATTAGATCATTCGAGGAGATGCAGATTTCGCTAGTATCTGAGGATGACCCGGAGCTGTACATGGAGTACCTGGGGTCGATGGCTACTACAGACGACATCCGAGACCGCATCAGAGATGGGTAGAGGCTGGACGAGAGAACTGAGCCGATATTCCGAGCCTTGGAGGAAGGCACGACAGGAGATTACACTTTGAGGGATGGGCTCCTGTGTTTCCGGGGCAGAGTCTACATACCAGCAGGAGGACGGATCCGGGAGGATATTTTGACGGACGCTCACTGCAGCCGGTATTCGGTACACCCGGGGATCACCAAGATGGTAAAGGATTTAAAGAGGACGATGTATTGGCCGGGTATGAAGAAAGATATTACGTATTTTGTGACGCATTGTGAGGCCTGCCAGCTCGTGAAGGTGGAGTGTAGGAACCCGGCAGGTTTGTTGCAACCGCTTCCAGTGCCGGAGTGGAAGTTTGAGGATATAGCCATGGACTTCATACATGGGCTACCTAGATCCCGTGCGGGGAACGACTCGATCTGGGTGATAGTGGACAGGCTGACAAAGGTGGCCAGATTCATCCCAGTGGCAAAGGACACACCGGTCAGTGTATTAGTACGGAGATTCATTGAGCAGTTCGTGCGTTATCATGGGGTGCCCAAGACTATCGTTTCGGATCGGGATGGGCAGTTTACATCCAGGGAATGGAGGTCAGTCCAGGCCCATCTGGGTTCTCGGTTGACATTCAGCACAGCTTTCCACCCTCAGACCGACGGACAGACAGAGCGCACTAACCGTACACTGGAGGATCTGTTGCGACAATGTATTTTGGACCGTGGCGAGCCTTGGGAGAGATTGTTACCACTGGTCGAGTTTTCATACAACAACGCTCATCAGTCCAGCATAGGCATGGCTCCGTACGAAGCATTGTACGGAAGGAGGTGCAGAACCCCACTATCATGGGTTAAGGACGAGGATCCGCAGGCACTGGGCTCGGAGTTTGTGGGAGATACAGATGCACAGATTAGATTGATCCGAGACAGGATGTTGGAAGCCCAGAGCAGACAGGCGAAATATTACGATGCGAGGCATCGCAAAGTAGAGTTCCAGGTAGGAGACCGGGTTTTCTTGAAGATACGGCCGATGCACGGAGTCTCGCAGGTTCGCGGGCGGAAGAAGCTCAGTCCGAGATATATGGAGCTATAGGATCCTGGAGCGGATAGGCCCCTTAGCCTATAGACTGGAGCTACCGCCGGAGTTAGCGGGATTGCATGACGTCTTCCACGTCTCCTCACTTCGGAGGGCTCTGCTACGCCCTGAGCAGCTGATTTCCTCGGCAGATGGCCCAGTGGCCTCGGATCGGTCAGTCGATTTAGAGCCTATCAGGATTGACAATACAGCAGTGCGGGTCTTGCACGGAAGAAGGTCCCGTTAGTCAAGGTTCTGTGGAACAATCATGGGCAAGAGGAGCATACATGGGAGCCACAGGACTTGATGCGGCAAAAATACCCGGAACTTTTTGTCAGGTATACCTCAAAACCCCTCTGGACAATCAATTTGCCTTCCTATTTTAAACCAATGGAATTGAAATTTCAAGAATAGGGGCTAATCTTTTGTTTATTGTGGTGTATATACCTAGTTAAGTGGGCGAATTAACCTTAGATTCGAAACCGCACAAACAAACGTAACGTAGGGAGGTGATCATTCGGTTCTCATGGGATGTTCAAGCTTATTTTTCCCGATTTGAGTCCCGTAGGCTTAACCTTGATTTCGGGGACGAAATCTTTGTTTTTGTTTATTGGGATTTGTAACATCCCATTTCCGGCTAGACCCCTAGGAGTCGGTTGGTTGTGGTAGAACCCTAGGGAGTCCAAAGCTTGAAATAACCGACCAAGATTTCGGGTCACGGGTTGGTCACGCCCGTGACTGACCCGTCATGCCCGTGACCTAGGGCGTGACTCACTCGACGATCGTCGATCTCCGGGAGACGATCGTCGGGCACAGCATTTCCAACCCGGCCCTGTCACGCCCGTGACCCAGATGTCACGCCCGTGACCTTGGGCGTGACCCCTTCGACGATCGTCGATCTCAGTTAGACGATCGTCGGACGCGGAATTTGCCTCATGGCCTGTCACGCCCGTGACACTTAATGTCACGGCCGTGACATAAGGCGTGACCATGACCGTCAACTTCAGTTCGACGGTCGTCGACCCAAAGTTGTCCACACAGGCATGTCACGCCCGTGACCAACAATGTCACGCCCGTGACATAGGGCGTGACACGCTCGACGATCGTCGATGTCAGTTCGACGTCGTCGAACCAGAATTGGTCACCAGGCCGGTCACGCCCGTGACCCATGTGTCACGCCCGTGACCACCCTTCGACGATTGTCGATCTCAGTTCGATGATCGTCGAACTCAGAACTGCTAACCGGGCCTGTCACGCCCGTGACCTATGTGTCACGCCCGTGACCAAGGCCGAAACGTTAGCCATACTGGAAATTTCGGTAACCGACGCCTTAGTAAATTCTGACTGTGGTGATTCATTCCTAAGGTTTACGTTAGCCCAGGACTGCCCCTCGTATTCCCCGTGAAGGGCTCTCAAAGGGAACTAGGAACTATGATGGTAGTTGAAGCACACCGTTCCCTTTCGCAAGGAACTTATTGTTATTGGTTGATACCCATTACCCGATCCCTTTTAAATTACTTTAGATCTAGCCCTAGAGTATTAAGGCTCTTCCTCTCCTACCGGGGAGTACGATCTTTCGTCGATCCCGGACGCCACTTAACTCTAGTCAATCTCACACCCTACCCATCCTAACTTCCAATAATGAACTTGATTTAACTTACCCTATCCAAACCAGCAAACTACCAAAATTCCATCTCCCCAAGTTCATCACCCACTCTAGTTCAGCTTCTGCAGTTTTACTAAACGCAGACCATCCTAAGTTATATGAGGTATGCAAGGGGTGGTACTCCAAATTGTCTTCCGAATCTCTTATAATATTTACTGGAGGTCTATCATGACATAATTAGTCTAAATCCAGAAAATAATAATTTTTCTAATTAATCTGATATTTATTTAATTTCCTCCAAAACTAAGACACGGGTGATTTGAACATGAAGTACCCTTTCAGGTATGTTTAAAGCCCCATAAAATTATGATAAATACTTGGCAGTAATTTGACAGTAAATTCAAATCTCTCAGAAGTTTTACCAAATTTAAACCCTTAATCCTTAATTGTGAACATTTCACCAATTAACCACTTAGAGAAGTAAATACTATAAATAAGCTTCTAAAAATTCCAAGGAAATTCAAGTATAGTTGTCATGCCTTAAAATTAATACCGACAAGGTTTAAAAAATTTTCAATGAGTATTAACCTCAAAATCTAATTTAGAAATATAACCCTCTTTCTTAACTTAACAAAGCAACCACTGCAAATAATCATCTAAAAATTATGAATTAATTTACACATCAATGTGTTGACCTCATAACTCTACTAATCAAGTTACATAATTTTTTTCAACAATATATACTCTCTGAATCAATTATTGAATAGAATTGCATTACTAAAAGCCTGTAAAGGAAGTACTAAAAATAAACCTCCAAAAATTATAATAAAATTCCAGTGTGATTACATTAGGCTAAAACACACTCTCCCAAAATTTCATGGAGATCAAGTAACCACAAGGATCATCATAGATAAAAGCCTATTGGGGCAAATTCATGAATTATGTCATAAGGACTTGAAGTGCTATCCCATAAATTACAAAATAAATACCAGAGGACTTGACTATCCTAGCATCCACTCTACCAAATTTTAAGCTCTTACAAGGGCATTTGACCTCATGCCCTTCACAAGCCACCAAGGTCCATCCTTAGGGTTTGGCCTTGGTTCCTTGGGCAAATTTACCCCAATCCACCTCAAACTCCATGAGGGGGTGCTAGAGAGCATTCTAAGTCAGTGGTCAAAATCTCATCCTCTGTTGAGGTGATCTGACCATTCAAGTCTCAAAGTGCTCTTTTGACCTAAGACCCCTTATTAGGGCAAAACTTAGGTTAATTTATTTCCAATCTAAAACATCTCCAAATGAGATGATAAATTATACAGAACCTTATGATAAACCCAGGGACCACACACCAATATTTGGGAGGGTTTGGAAGTCATTAAGCCATCTAATTAATTTACCCTTGGACTATTAAATTTATCTAAACAATTTCGGAAACCATTCTCTAAAAATTCTCATTTTTGGACAGGCCATAGGTATAGCTAGGGTAGGCTCCCTGCCAACATTTCAGATCATTTGGTCAAAGGATGAAGGGTGGGCACACCTTTTGGTCTCTGCCTTGCTCTAGGCATAGATTCAACCAAGAAAGGTGCCCTGGTCAAACCAGTTGACCAAATTGACCCAAATAAATTTTCAAAAAGAGTAGACTCATAGGGCTACAAATTACTTGTTGACCATTTCTTCATATAAAGCTTCTAGGTATTTTTCAAAATTTATCTAAGGTGGCTGTTATTTTAATGCAAAAAATTCACATAAAGAAAAGGATTAATTAAATAGCACAGACCTTGAAGCAAGATCTAAGGGCCCTGTCATTGTCTTCTTCCTCCAGCCAAAGGCCACGATTTGCCTGACCATGAGCTACTTCCAAGCACAGCCGCCGGCTGTCCAGCCTCCTCCCTGGCCGGCCACCGCCACCACCACCTCCGTTGAGGTGGTGGCTATCGCCAGGCGGCGGCACGGCCGCCGGAGGGGATTTTTCCGGCGAGCCCGATAATGCAGATTTCATGGAAAATCCATGAAAATCAAAACTCCAATCAAGCTCAATTGAGACCGATTCTCAACCCTATTGAATCCTAAGATCTATCCGCAGAAGAAGAGGGAGGGGAGGACCTTGTTCGCGGGCTGGAGGCGTGCAGACCATCAGGATGCCATTTGTGCGGTGGTGGCGTCGCCGGAATTCTTAATAGCACAGTTGGAGGCTCGAAAACTTCAGGTAAAGGCTGGGAAAACCTCCTCTTGGGCCTCTGAGGGTGTTTAAAAGCTTGGTCAAGGAGGGGGAACGACAAAAACATCAATGGCAATTATTAGTCCACTAAATCTTGGGTCGGCCATGGTGGAGGGGGGCTGAAATGGCTCAATCCAGCCAAGCTAACGGCTGGAAACTCCTCCTCTTCCCTAGAGGAGTTGGATAAAGCAGTAAAAGGGGGAGAGGGAAAAGCCACGACATCAAATGCCATTGATGGTCATGAAGGCAGCCTCTCGGCCATGGTCGTAACCGTCCTCTTTGCAAAACCGTCGGTCCACGTGTCAAGCTTGACCGGTCAACTTAATTTAAGTAAGACTTATTAGGTCTTAATAGGAGAAAACGGCCCACTCCCTAGACCGGCCAGGTTCAGCTAAACCAACACCCAACCAAACCAAATCTGCGAGAAAAGGCTAAGTAAAATGGCATTGAGTGAGCTCTTCTCACTCAACGCCATCCTTGCTACGGCGTTGAGTGAGCTCTGCTCACTCAACGCCATCCCAGATACGGCATTGAGTGAGCTCTTCTCACTCAACACCATCCAGAATTGCCTCCTAGTCTATGGCGTTGAGTGAGCTTAGCTCACTCAATGCCATCCGTATTATGGCGTTGAGTTAGCTCTGCTCACTCAATGCCATCCAGAATATGCCCTTTTAAACGATGGCGTTGAGTGAGCTTAGCTCATTCAACACCGTCCAGATTATGGCGTTGAGTGAGCTCTGCTCACTCAACGCCATCCAGACAACACCAAATGGCATTGAGTGCGGTAAGTACACTCAACGTCGTTCAACTTATGGCGTTGAGTGCACTCAACGCACGCAACGCCATCCTGCATGACAGATTATGGCGTTGAGTGAGCTAAGCTCACACAATGCCATCCAGTCTACGGCATTGAGTGAGCTCTGCTCACTCAATGCCAACCAGACGACACCAGATGGCGTTGAGTGCAGTCAGTGCACTCAACGCCATTCATCTTATGGCGTTTAGTGCACTCAACGCCATCCCGTCTGAAGGATGGCGTTGAGTGCAGTCAGTGCACTCAATGCCATTCTTTCTGAAAGATGGCGTTGAGTGCAGCCAGTGCACTCAACGCCATTTTGCTTATGGAGTTTAGTGCACTCAACGCACTCAACACCATCTCTCCTGAAAGATGGCATTGAGTGCAGTCAGTGCACTCAACGCCATTATGCTTATGGCGTTGAGTGCACTCGACGCACTCAATGCCCAAGTCCTAAACTTATTTTAAGCAAGTTTGACCCACTATTTGCAGACCAAGGTGATTTTCACCTTTCTTCCTAAGCTCCCTTGGTCTTTTGGGTTTCCTATGGTTTTGTCGTGACCTAGTCATGGCAAAACCACCCCCTGGAGGGTCTAGCCGGAAATGGGATGTTACAAATCCTAATAAACAAAACAAATATTTCGTCCCCGAAATCAAGGTTAAGCCTACGGGGGCTCCAATCGGAAAAAAGAAGCTTGTAACATCCCATGAAAGTCGAAAGATTTTCTTCTCTATGCCACGTTTGCTATATGAGGTTTGAAGGTTATATTCAAATCTAAGACTAATTCGTCCAATTGACAAGGCATATACCCCAATAAACAAAAGATTAGCTCCTATTCTTGAAATTTCAGTCCTATTGGTTTTAAAACAGGAAAGCAAATTCATTTTCCGGAGGGGTTGTGAGGTATACCTGACTGAAAAAGTTCAGGATACTTCTATCGCATCAAGTCCTGTGGCTCCCATTTATGCTCCTCCTGCCCATGATTGTTCCACAGAACCTTGACTAATGGAACCTTCTTCCATCGCAAGACCCACACTACTGTGTCATCGATCTTGATAGGCTCCAAGTTGACTGACCGATCTGAGGCCACCGGGCCATCTGTCGAGGAAATCAGCTGCTCAGGGCGTAGCAGAGCCTTCCGCAGTGAGGAGACGTGGAAGATGTCATGCCGTCCCGCTAACTCCGGCGGTAGATCAAGTCTATAAGCCAAGAGGCCAATCTGCTCCAGGATCCTGTAAGGCCCCATATATCTCAGACTGAGCTTCTTCCGCCCGCGAACCCGCGAGACTCCGTGCATCGACTGTATCTTCAAGAAAACCCGGTCTCCCACCTGGAACACCACCTGACGATGCCTCGCATCGTAGTATTTGTCCTGCCTGCTCTGGGCTTCCAACATCTTGTCCCGGATCAATCTAATCTGAAGATCTGTATCCCCCACAAACTCCGAGCCCAGTGCCCGCGGATCCTCATCCTAAACCCATGATAGTGGGGTCCTGCACCTCCTTCCATACAACGCCTCATATGGACCCATGCCTATGCTTGACTGATGGGCGTTGTTGTACGAAAACTCGACCAGTGGCAACAATCTCTCCCAAGGCTCGCCGCGGTCCCAAATACACAGGCGCAGAAGATCTTCCAGTGTACGGTTGGTGCGCTGCGTCTGCCCGTCGTTCTGAGGGTGAAAAGCTATATTGAATGTCAACCGAGAACCCAGATGGGCCTTGACCGACCTAAATTCCCTGGATGTACACCTCCCATCCCAATCCGAAACTATAGTCTTGGGCACCCCATGATAACGCACAAACGTCTCAATGAACCTCTGTACTAATACAATAACCGGAGCGTCCTTCGCCACTGGAATGAATCTGGCCACCTTTGTTTGCCTGTCCACTATCACCCAGATAAAGTAATTCCCCGCACGGGATCGAGGTAGCCCATGTATGAATTCCATGGCTATATCCTCAAATTTCCACTCCGGCACCGGAAGTGGCTGCAGCAAGCCTGCCGGGTTCCTACACTCTGCCTTTACGAGTTGGCAGGCCTCACAATGTGTCACAAAGTACGTAATGTCCCTCTTCATACCTGGCCAGTACATCGTCCTCTTCAAATCTTTTACCATCTTGGTGATCCCCGGGTATACTGAGTATCGGCTGCAGTGAGCTTCCGTCATAATGTCTTCCCAGATCTGGCCTCCTGTCGGTATGTAGACCCTGCCTCTGAAACACAGGAAACCATCCCTCAAAGAGTAATCTCCTGTCGTGCCTTCCTCCAAGGCTCGGAATATCGGCTCAGCTCTCACACACAGCTTCTGCCCATCTCTGATGCGGTCTCGAATATCATCAGTAGTGACCATCGACCCCAGGTACTCCATGTATAACTCTGGCTCATCCTCGGAGACTAGTGATATCTGCATCTCCTCGAATGATTTTACCAACTCCAAGGCCATCAGCTGCGGCCCTAATCCTGACGTACTTGCTCTCCGACTCAAGGCGTCTGCGACCACGTTTGCCTTCCCTTGATGGTAGTGCATGGTATACTGGTAGTCCGACAGAAACTCCACCCAGCATCTCTGCCTGATATTTAACTCCTTCTAGCTGTCGACGTACTTCAGATTCTTATGGTCAGAGAAGATATCGCAGTGAATTCTATAAAGGTAGTATCGCCTGATCTTAAGAAAAAAACAACTACCCCATCTCCAAATCGTGCATGGGGTAGTTCTGCTCGTACTGCTTCAACTAACGGGAGGCATAGTGTAACACCCCAGAAATCTCAACAGGTCAAATTGAGGTTCAGGCTGGCTGACACGGCCTTGGACACGGGTATAACGGTCCAGGCCCGCCAACCCCGCGGGACCCAGCTGGCACCGCCGGCCTACCAGAGTCCAGACCCGGGCCCACTACTGGTAGTCAGCCTATCACATCAAGCCTGCAGGCCAATGCACCCCAACCCCTCTCCATCCAGGTGGATTGTTGGTGGCCGTAGCCCCCCTTAGATGAGTCAAACTCGATAGTCAAGCCCGCACTACGGGGACTTCCCAGGAGGTCACCCATCCCAGTACTACTCCAGCCCGAGCACGCTTAACTATGGAGTTCTTTCAACTCTCATCACCAATTGAGCTGCAGCTCAATTGGTGATGAGAGTTGAAAGAACTCCATAGTTAAGCGTGCTCGGGCTGGAGTAGTACTGGGATGGGTGACCTCCTGGGAAGTCCCCGTAGTGCGGGCTTGACTATCGAGTTTGACTCATCTAAGGGGGGCTACGGCCACCAACAACCCGCCTGGATGGAGAGGGGTTGGGGTGCATTGGCCTGCAGGCTTGATGTGATAGGCTGACTACCAGTAGTGGGCCCGGGTCTGGACTCTGGTAGGCCGGCGGTGCCAGCTGGGTCCCGCGGGGTTGGCGGGCCTGGACCGTTATAAAAAGTGCACTTTTTATAACGGTCCAGGCCCGCCAACCCCGCGGGACCCAGCTGGCACCGCCGGCCTACCAGAGTCCAGACCCGGGCCCACTACTGGTAGTCAGCCTATCACATCAAGCCTGCAGGCCAATGCACCCCAACCCCTCTCCATCCAGGCGGGTTGTTGGTGGCCGTAGCCCCCCTTAGATGAGTCAAACTCGATAGTCAAGCCCGCACTACGGGGACTTCCCAGGAGGTCACCCATCCCAGTACTACTCCAGCCCGAGCACGCTTAACTATGGAGTTCTTTCAACTCTCATCACCAATTGAGCTGCAGATCAATTGGTGATGAGAGTTGAAAGAACTCCATATTTAAGCGTGCTCGGGCTGGGCCCATAACCCACAGGTCGGAGGATCGAAACCTCCCTCTGATACCACTTTGTAAGACCCTTTTTTTTTTTGAAAAACCGGGGTCTTATGCCCAGAACCGCCGCTTTGCGGTGACACCTTCGCACCCGGGAAGGTCGTCACTACAACACGCCGATTCTGCCGGCCTTTTCGATCACAATAAGTAGCAAGCAAGAGAGAAGTAAGTCCACCAAAAGAGAATATCACATAAAATAAAACTCCACGAAGGGAGTGTCCACAGAAAATCATCAGAGTATAAATAGTCTGGAAATAAAAGGGCTCATGCCCGGTACATCAAATCCTCACTACAAGATCACTCAAAAGCGGAAACAAAACTAAAACTCTACGAAGGGTCGAGACTCACAGTCCCCGTAGTCTGGACTCCAGTGCTAGACTGTCCCATCTCCAAGCGTACCGGCCTCCTGGGCTGATCCTCCATGTTGGGCTCCGCGATCCCCTAAAATGATATGGTTCGAAAACCGTTAGTCTAAAGACTAAGTCCTATCATCCCCCACCCCTTCCCCCACGCTCTAAGGCACCGGGCGGAGAGGAAGAAAGGAGAGGACATGAAAGTGGAGAGTAGTCAAAAGCAGATGACGGTGGACCTAACTAGCAGTTGTGCATTCGGGGAGCAATTCAAATGTTGTAATAGGTATAACAGAAAGGAAGTAAGTAAGAAATTAAACTTTCGCTTATGTGAGTACGCATAAGCCAAGGGGTCTTTTGCAAGGCTCCCATCGTATAAAGTGTCCCATACCACTTATACGTTGGGGTGTCGGTTATCAAACAGCAGCATATATATATATTGAAATTAACCTTTGATTTATAAACTTGCCCACACAAGCTTATAGACCAAGGGGTCGTTTTGCAAGTCCTAAAGTATAAGCGTCCCATTCCACTTATACTTTAGGTGTCAAGGTTGTTATGAATGATTATGATATGCAACTATATGGTGGGTATGTTATGTCATGCAGTGCAACTCACCCACCCAACTTTGTGTACACAAACCTTTAGTTCCCTCTTTCTGGAGATAACTCCTAGGATACTCCCGTAGTGGCAGACGGAAGCGGTGGGTTGGGCCTCGCCCACCTCAAAACCAGTAAAAGCACTACTGGTCTGACCTATCGTACGCCCTCAACGCCTGGTGCACGAGGCGGACTCCTGCGTATTCTTGCCGACTGGTCCGTCGGACTTAACCTTGGCTTAGTGCTAGTCACCTTGCCGAGTCAACGATATCGGTGTCGGTGCAATCGAACTCCCCGATATCGAGAACCCACCACCTTAATCCTTCCTATTTTTGTGCACATGCAGTAGTTTAATATATAACAATTTAAAGTGTCAAACTCCCGGACTAACCCGTCCGTATTAACCACATCCGAGACCAAATTCCCCGGACTAAACCGTCCGTATTAACCACATTCGAGACCAAATTCCCCGGACTAAACCGTCCGGCTCATCTCCAGACTCCATCCCTTAGAACACCACGGAACAACGCCCCCTTGAACACCTCGGGACGACTTAACCATTACCATCCCTAACTAATGAATGTGTGCAATGTGAATCCCTATTAGGCTAATTACTCTTTCGTTTGTTTTAAGATTTACGTTAGCCCAGGACTGCCCCCGGCATACCCCGTGAAGGGCTCTCAAGGGGCACTAGGAACCAAGACGGCGGCATTACGGCCCGAAGTTCCCTTTCGCAAGGCACTTATTGTTATTGGTTGTCTACCCTTTACCCAATCCCTTTTTAATATTATAATGAATCTAACCCTAGTGTATTTGACTCTTCCACTCCTAGGGCAAGACGATCTTTCGTCTACCCCGAGCACCTCCTATGCTAGCCAAACACATCTTTACTCATCATAATCTCCAATGATGAATCCCATGCTCATTTTCCCAAGCCTATAAGGTACAAAACTCCACCCTTATATCCAAGTCTCATACTAACACTGTTCATGCCTTTTTCACACCAGACATACCCTTCTACCCTATACGTTGCCCATGATAGAACGTCCATTAAATTCTCTTCCAAAACCCTTGTAATAATTACTGGGAATCTACCACGTCATAATATGCCTAAATCCAGAAAATTATAATTTTTCCTAATTAAATTGATAATTAATTAATTTTCCAAATAATTGACCATGAGTGATAATGAACATGAACTACATGATCTACTCAAGTATTGGTCATCCAAAAATTATAGTTACTGTATAACAGTGAATTATTACTAAATATTAACTCCCATGATTTTACAAATAGTATTTATCCTCTAATTAAATTATTCATCGAAATTCCACAATTCATATTTAATGAAGGAAGTACAACAATTAATCATCATAAAATTATGTAAAAATTACAAAGCCTTGATAATCATCAGAAAAGTCCTCTGACCAAAAATAATAATTTTATTTGCATTTAATATACCAAATTGAATTTATCTAAATTTTTATGGGCAATAACATTTAATGAAGCAACCCCTAAATTTATAATTCAAATAATTCCATAAAAATTCACTGAGATGTAATATGATATTAAAACTCCTCTGACTAAATTTCACAAACTTTAAATGGCTGGTTACTTCATAATTAATTCCTAAGTAAAAATCTCTATTTGCTAAGTTGTGAAGGAAGTACTCTAATTGTTATCCCATAAATCATGATAAAATTTCCAGAGGTTTAATATATCCTAAAAACATGATGTACACAATTTCATTAAAATCTAAATCATATTACCACATATATTATTTCTCCCAAGATTCTACGATTATGTACTTTTGTTAAGATACACATATGAAAACTTATTTAAATTTCATGAAACAACAACTACTGTTCAATATATCAAAATTAACATCCTCTATCATAATTTTACATGAACTTAAAATCCTTTGACTCATCATCCATTCCATAAGATATAAAGACCTAATTTTGTATAATTAGAATTAAGTGATGTGACTAAGTACCCATACCATGCAACTCCTTCCTAGGGCATAATTCCACCCCTAGAACATCATGGACTAAACTCTAGATCCATACAAAGTCATAAAACCCTATGTCCTTCACAAACCCCATAGATCAACCCTTAAGATTTGAACTTGGATCCTAGGGCAAACCCACCCCAAACCATCTCAAATTCCATGAGGGGGTGTTTTATCTGTCCATGGGGCTCTGGCCAAAATCCCAACCCATTTGGGTGAGAATTGGACCCACCATGCCCCAACAACCCCTTGCCCTAATTTTCCCCTTTAAGGACCAATCTTTGATCACATCAAAACCCAATCATTTCAAACCCAATTGGGCTGAAATTTTTATCAAAGCTAAATGATAACACTAAAAACATGCCTCCAAAATTTTGGAGAATTTTGAGGTGATTTGACCCTTCAACTACCTTACCCTAGCTTCTCTAGGTTTAGGGCAAAAACATACGTTAAACTTCTTTAAATGGGTTCCAATTTTTACAGGAGCTAGGTCTAGGTGAGATTAAGCCACTGTCCAAAATTCAAAGCATTTGGACCAAGGGTTAGGTGTGGGGAATTTTTCAAAGATTTGCCCTATTTGTAGGACCTACCCTAGAAAAATGACCCTACAGGTCAGAATACTTGTCCTAAAATTTTCCATAACATATCAAACTGTAGATAATTAAAAAGCCTACAATATTCATGTTGATCATTTTTGATGAACATGCCCATAAAGGGCCTAAATAATTTTTAGAAGAAAACTACCCTAGTTGTAGGACATACCCTTACTAAAAAGGCTCTACAGGGCAGTCCCCTCATCCAATTTTTCACCACTACATATCAAATTGTAGGTATTCAAAAGACCTACAACTTTCATGTTATACACTTTTTCATTAGATGCCCAGAAGGGGCCTAAATTCCTTCTACAGTGAACTGTTTTATTAAAATACAGAAAAATCTGAAAATATGGGTTGCACGAATCTTAAAGCAAGATCCAACGGAGGCTGTTCATCTTCTCCGATTGAGCCGAAAATAGACCCGCGCAGGTGGTTTTTGCGGCCCATTTCCCGGCGGCCTGAGGCGGCGCCACCACCAGGAAACATCACCCATTTGTTCCCGGTGGTGGGGGCTATCCATGGCCGGAGCTAGGGTGGCCGGAGGTGGCGGCGCCGCCCTACCCGAGAGCTCCAAAAGTCCATGAAAAATGGCAAATTTCTGAAATTTTGAAGCTTGGCTCCGGTTCGTTTGGGCATGAAATCAACTTTTAAACATTCCTAGGATCTAAGCATGAGAGAAGGAGAGGAGGAGGACCTTATTTGGGGGTTCGACGACGACGGCGACGGCGGTTCGCCATGACGTTTTTCCTCTCCGGCAAACTTCCCGATCCCTCGTTCCTCCACCAAAACTATTGATCTTATATGTTATTTTTACTGCCATGGACGTTTTGAGGGAGATGGAATAGTCAAAGTTCAGAATAGGGGGCTGCATAGGGGGTTTTATAATTTTTTCATGGGAGGGGAGATGAAGGGGTGTTTGGCCATGGTGGTTGGGCTTCTCCATTGATGGTGGCTGATGGGAAAACGATGGGAATCTCTTCCCAAAGGTCAGGAGGAATGAATGGAGGCTTGGGGAGATGAATGGGGTGGCTCATGGTGTCCCTCCATAACTCCCCTCTCTCTTTTCCTCTTTCTCTCTCCTCCATTAAGGAGAAATTGAAGCTTTCTCTCTCCTGCCACCCTATGGCCGAAATTATTCATGGCACCAGCCTAAATGCAACCCTCAAAAACATATTATTAATTAAATGATGAAGAATAGAGGGGTGATTCACCTCCCCACCATGAGTGACCCTCTTTCTTCTCACTTTCTCTCTCCTCTTTATCTCTCTAAATTTAGGCTTCTCTCTCTCTCTCCTAGTCACTAGGTTGACTTGGTCAATCCTCTAGGATATGGGCAACCAAATTAATACATAATAATCATGCAAGAGATTAGCCTAAGGGGAGGGTGGCTTGAGGTTGGGTTGGCCCATATAGGCTAGGTTTGACTTGATTTGGGCTTGGGGTTGACTTGGTCAAATTGACCACTATGGTTGACCCAAGTGGGTCCTTGGCGACTCATTGGGCCCACATTAGGTCTAAGGGAATTTTTTAGAGTCACAATGAACCTACTAGGCCACCCAAAATCAAAGTTTTGAAAATTACTATTTGCAGACCAAGTGGGTCTCAACTAGGTTTTTAGGTCACTTGGTCTCCTGGGCTCACCTAGGTTAACTCATATGACCTAGTTATGCTCAAGTCACACCTAGGGGGTCAAATTTGAAAATGGGATGTTACAACGGGCGTGTCCCAGGGCGTGTCTGGGGTACACGGCCTGGGACACGGGCGTGTCCCAGGGCGTGTTGTTCATTGTCGACGATCGTTGAGTCGACGATCGTTGAGTATCGACACATCGACATGGCCTGGGACACGGGCGTGTCCCAGGGCATGTCATGCCAAAAAATTAGCAAGTTTGTCCCGAGAAGGACACGGCGTGTAGGCCCAGCCGTGTCGATCGTCACACGGGCGTGTCAAATTGTCATACGGGCGTGTCCAGTGCCCGTGTGGTCTCGGGGAAAATGCTGATTTCCATCTTAATGGGGGAACACGCCCCTCGACACGGGCGTGTCAGGTGTTGACACGGGCGTGTCCCGGGCGTGTTGACACCCGTGTTCTGGTTTGGCTTAAGTCGGTTGTGCACTGCTTCAGGAACACGGCTTGTGACACGGGCGTGTCACTACCCGTGTTCGGCCCAAGAAATCAAATTCAGGGCTGATCAGAGCCGTTCATTTTCTTTGACCAAGATCCAATGGTCTAGGCTCTTCCCTGGGTTGATAAGGCCGGGATTGAAGAGGAGAAAGCTCATTTGAGTTTCATCTTTCTCTTTCTAAAGTTAAGAGAGAGGGGAGAGCAAGGCAAGGAAGAAGAAAAGGAATCCGGCCTCCGGTGGTGCTGCGGTGGTCCAAATCGCGAGCCGAGTTCGGATTTACGAAGGCAAGGATGCTACGAAGGATTTCATCCGTCTCAATTTTCTCCATGGCTCTGAGGCGAATTCCAAGGGTAACGATTTCCGTCTTGGACATGTGAAGTCCTACTTTCCTTGATTTGCATAGGGAAAATCCGTCCCCGCGAGTGTGCGGTGGGTTGTGATGTCCCTTGGGGTAGATATGTGAAGTCCCCCTTGTTAGAGTCCGGAATTGGAGTATGGATCTAGGCATGCTGTGTGAAGCCGATCTGGACGTGTTGGTCTAGATTGGTGATGCTTTGTTTGCATTTCGGAGGAGCCTCCGAGTATTTAATTGTTTGTGTGCAATCTGTGGTAGATACTTGTCGCTTGTTGTAACAGGAAGTACTGGAGGAAGTCCAGGAAATTATTCGAGTTTAGTTCAACTCTTGTGGTGGACGGGAAAGGTGAAGCTCTACCCGCGTCAGGCCAGCCTTGCGTCTGACGATATGAGCAACGGGATAGGCGGATCTGTACCCGCGTTATGGTTATCTAACCTTGGGTGCTTAAGGCCCTGTTAGGATCACATAGCGAGAGTTGACGGCTTGCGTGCCGATCATGACTAGAATGCTCATTGGTGGGATCCGGTGTTTCCAGTACACCCGAATGTGTCCTGAGTGCACGGAGCGTCAGGCCGTCGTGGCGAAGTTTGTTATATGTATTGACTGTGCGGACGTGCACGTCTTGTGTGGTTTGTTATATATATATCATATTAGAAAATGCTATGCAGGGCTGGAATTCCGCTGGCCCGTGCTAGGGGCAGGGTCAATATAATTGGTCAGCTGAATGCTGACCGTTGCCCTATTTGCCACCGCTTGGTGGATTGCTTCTTACAGGTGCTGGAGGTGCTGGTCCGAGCGGGACATTGCGGGCTGAAGCCCAAGCTGCGTTGCTGCCCTCGAAGGCTTTGTTTTGTTTCTTCTCGTTCATGTGTGGCCAACCTGCGTGCCGATGTCTGTAAACCACACCTTGTTAAGATAAATTTGTAAGGCCTTAAGGCCAGACACTTTTGTTGTATACATTCCTATGTTTTTAGTGGACAGTTCTTGTTGTACTTGAGTTCAAGTTTTCAACCATGAACCTTCCGCTAGAATGCTCTGTGTTAGGATGCGTTTGTGTTTTGATATTATTTCGTAGCATCTCCACCTGTTTGTGGAATATAGTGTGGGGCCCCGGCCGGACCCTCTATTATAATCTTCTTGACGGGTATAGGTGTTACAATTTGGTATCATCTTGTTGGTCGATCTCTTCCGAATTCGCGGACAAATTCTTTTGAGGGGTAGCGAGCACGTGTCAGTGTTGTCGTTATAACACTTAACTTGAACTCAAGAATGTCCACTTAGGAATGCAAATACACTTGGTTGTTGAACTTGTGTATTCTTTTTGTATGTTTGCCATTTTACTTGGTCAGTAAATTGTGTGTTTTACACATATAGGTGACTAGAAGTGTTGCGGGTCAATCTGAACCTCAACATTTGTCGAAAGTGTGGCACCAGCTGCGGTGCCCACACCTCCTCCATCCGCTGAAACGGTACGTTTCATCACGGAAAAGGTACTTGCTATGATGAATGCTCAGCAGGCTTGGAAGGCATGTCCTGCAGTGGTGCCAACGCATGCTGGGATACGGCAAGAACCGGTAGAAGATGTAGTTGATCCGCGGGCAGCAGATCAACAATTGAAGCAATTCTTGAGCTTCAATCCTCCACAATTTACTGGGGCAGGGTCACCGTCCCAAGTAGAGGAATTGCTTGCAAGGATCAAGAGGATCATTAGAGCGATCAAGGTTGAGGAGGGACATAAAGTTATGTTGGCAACTTTCCTACTGGAAGGAGAGGCTCATTTAAGGTGGGATGAGATTGAATTGCATCACTTGGCAGACAGATACCTTGCAGAAGTCTCGATGGACGAATTTTCTCGGTTGTTCATGGCACAACATCTTCCAATGCAGCAAAGGATATCGATGGAAATTGAATTTCAGCGATTAACTCAAGGAGATCGTAGTGTGGATGATTACCTTCATGAATTCACACGTTTGGGAAGATATGCGGGTACCATCATTGTCGAAGAAGAGCGTAAGTCTAGTAGGTTTTATGCGGGACTGCGAGATGAGCTGCAGTATTTGCTCTCGAGTTCTGTGAGTCAGGGATTTCAAGCCTTAGTCTTAGCAGCTCGGTCTTTGGAGAAGGACATGAAAAGGGGGCAGGAAAGAGGGACCTTGGCTGTGACAAAGCCAGAGTTCAAGCCGCCGCATCCGGAGAAGTTTGGGTACCGTAAGAGATGGGGAAGAAGTCCAAGTCTACTGGACAAGCTCCTTTTGCGACTGTGACAGAGACATCTGGGTATGGATCTCGTGCTTGTTTTACGTGCGGGAAGTTGGGACACTTCGCACGTGATTGCCGAGTTGGTCCTCAAAAGGGTGTCAAGAAGACGGGAGCGTCTTATGCGGAGAAAGGGAAGACTGTTGTGGAGTCTTCTGCCTCGCACGCGCAGCCCAGGGTCTTCAACCTTGGACAACAGGAGGCCATTAAGCAGGCGGATGTCATCACAAGTGCGCGCAGTTTTTAATGTTATTTTATCATGTGTGCTGTGCTTGTTTTAATTGTGATTTTTTAGGGTTTGTCCTTATACGAGTGTATCCGGCGCGAGCACTGTTTGACACAGGTGCTTCACATTTGTTTCTGTCTGAAGAGTTCGTCTTTCGTGTCGGGGTACCTATCCGGACCACGACATACAGTGTAAAGGTGTTGTTACCTAACATATGTTTGATGTGTGCGGATAAATCTTCCGGTCTTGAGGTCAAGATAGGGAGTCGGGAGTTCAAGGTGAAAACACTAGTATTGCCGATCAAGGAATTTGATATAATCTTTGGTAGGGACTAGCTGTCAGAGCAGCGTGCCTGTATAGATTGCACTTCAAAAGAGGTCACACTTGGGCAGAATACCGAATAAGAGACCAAGTTCATTGGTATACAAGGGATGAGTGGGATGTTATTATCTGCTCTCCAAGTCGTTAAGGCAGTTCGGAAGGGTGCGGAGTTGTTCTTCACACTCGTAGAGGCGGTGGCGTCGAAGGACAGTGTGAGTGAAGTGCCGATTGTGTCGGAGTATGCTGATGTGTTTCCAAAGGACCTTCCGGGGTTACCTCCCCAAAGGGAAATCGACTTCACTATCGAGCTGGTGTCGGGTGCGAAACCTGTGGCCCGTTCGCCGTATCGGGTAGCGCCAAAAGAGATTGCCGAACTAAAAGTTCAGTCGTAAGAACTGTTGGAGCAGGGATACATACGCTCAAGTATGTCACCTTGGAGCGCGCCTGTTCTTTTTGTGAAAAAGAAAGACGGTAGTTTGCGGCTATGTATTGATTATTGCGAACTGAATAAGCTGACGGAGAAAAACAAGTATCCGATTCCACGGATCGATGACTTGTTTGATCAGCTAGCAGGCTCAACCGTCTATTCCAAGTTGGATTTGAAATCCGGGTATTACCAATTGCGGATTAGGGAAGGTGACATTCCCAAGACAGCGTTTGGCACACGCTACGGTCATTATGAGTTCACAGTGATGTCGTTCGGCTTATGTAATGCGCCTTCGGTATTCATGGATCTCATGCATCGAACGTTCCGCGAATACTTGGATCTGTTTGTGATTGTGTTCATTGATGATATCCTCGTGTACTCTCAGTCGGAGGAAGATCATGCAAACCATTTGCGGTGGGTATTGCATACCTTGCGGAGAAATAAGCTGTATGCAAAGTTCTCAAAGTGTGAGTTTTGGCTCTCGTCGGTGGCTTTTCTGGGCCATGTGGTAAGTGGAGAAGGCATAGCGGTGGATCCGGCAAAGATAAGTGCCATTCGTGATTGACCAGTGATGTCTTCGGTGGCCGAAGTCAGGAGTTTTCTTGGACTGGCAGGCTACTATAGACGATTTGTGGCGAACTTCTCCCGGATTGCTTTGCCTTTGACTACATTGACGAGAAAAGATCAGAAGTTCGTTTTGATGCCAGAGTGCGCGCGAGCTTTTGAGGAGCTAAAAGGTCGTTTGACCACGACACCTGTTTTGACGTCGCCTTGTGGTACAGACGGTTTTGAGATATACAGCGATGCGTCAGGAAGCGGCTTAGGCTGCGTTCTCTTGCAGTTTGTCAAGGTGATCGCTTATGGCTCATGTCAATTAAAGGTGCATGAGCGTAATTACCCCGTCCACGACTTGTAAATAGCGGCGGTTATCTTTTCGCTAAAGTTGTGGCGGCACTATCTTTATGGCTTGAAGGTAGATATTTATACAGATCATAAAAGCCTGAAGTATCTGCTCGATCAAAAGGATTTAAATATACGACAAAGGAGGTGGATGGAATTCCTAGGGGATTATACCTTCGACATTCACTATGTTCCCGGAAAGGGAAATGTGGTCGCTGATGCCTTGAGTCTAATCCAGGAATTGGAAGTGTTGGAGATATCTTGTGTTGAGAGGGATTCTTCGGCCAATGCATGCTTGAACTGGATGGAGGTTCAATATGACCTTGCGGACAGGGTTCGGCGGGCAACGGAGCTTGATGAAAGTCTCCAATGCTATGCCAAGGAAGGGTCTGGTGACCAATTCTCCTGGGATGACGGGTTATTACGGAAGGATGGCCGACTGTGCGTCCCGTATGCGGGTAAATTGCGAGAAGAATTGTTATATGAAGCACACTTTGCAAAGTACTCAATTCACCCTGGGAGCACAAAGATGTACAAGGACATGAAGAAATTGTTCTGGTGGCCTGGTTTAAAGAAGGACATAGCTGAGTATGTGGCTAAGTGTCGTACTTGTGCTTTGGTAAAGTAGAATGTTAACGGCCGAGTGGTTTCCTGAAATCATTGTCAGTTCCGCAGTGAAAGTTTGAGAATATTTCCATGGATTTCGTGCACGGGTTGCCGAGATCGCAACGTGGGAATGACTCAATTTGGGTGATTGTAGACCGGTTGACAAAGGTGGCTCACTTCCTACCGAACAAACAGGACGATTTAGTGGAAACATTGGCAAAGCTCTATGTGGAGCAGATTGTTCGATTGCACGGTATTCCTCGAAGCATCGTCAGTGACCGTGATGGGAGATTTACTTCAAAGGATTGGTGGCTAATTAATCAGCTGTTGGGCACGAAGTTAGCATTCAGTACGGCCTTTCATCCGCAAACGGATGGCCAAACTGAACGAACCAACAGAACAATGGAGGATATGCTCCGTATGTGCGCCCTGGACTTTGGTAAGAAGTGGGAAGATCATCTTGTTGTGGTGGAATTTGCCTATAATAATAGTTACCAAGCGAGCATCGGCATGGCTGATGACTAGTTTTTGTCATCGTTTTTGGTATAGTTTAATATGCAAAATTCCTTGTTTAATTATATGTTTTTAGTATATTTATGCTTATTTTGTTTTATTTCATATTTAAGGTCTTTTCTATTTCTATTTTATGTTTTATATGTTATGTTATGTTTGTATGTTTTGTTTTATGGTTTGTGTTTTGTTATAATATGTTATGTTATTTATATTTAGTTTTATGGTTTATATTTTATGTTTTATAACATGTTATTTATGTTTTAATAACTATTTTATGTTTGGTTCATGTTTGTATGTTATGTTATTTAGTTTTACGTTATTTTATAATATTTCTTATTTATGTTTTGTTATAATATATGTTATTTATAATATGTTTTGTTATAATTATAATATGTTATTTAGTATAATATTATATGTTATAATATGTTATATATTTAACAATAGAATTAATGCTTTGTTTTTCTCTTGTAGGTTCAATGTGTAGCAACCCACCTATATGGCCGGCCACTATTAGAGCAGCCCATGCAACCCACCACCTCCAACCCAAGCTCTCCAACTTGTCCAAGACCATTTGGTGCAGCAGCCCGAGCTTCATTCAAGCCCACCTTGGAGCAGCCCTTGTCCAAGCCTAGCCATACCCGAACCCATGGAGCAGCCCTCTTCAAGTTCAAACATGTGCAGCCCCTACCCGATCCCACCAAGCCTACATGATGCAGTCCAAGAGCAGCCCATTGAAGCCCATTGCAGCCCAGCAAAGCCTCCTTCCATCCACCTGGTCGGCCACCTTGCCACCTCATATATTCCCTCTATTATTATTTTATCTCCATCATTGAATATCATTGCATGCATTGAACCTTTATTCTCTCTCCATCATTTAATTAATTGTATGCATGCATTTTTCCTTGCTATGGCCGGCCACTTATTTCACATTCACCCCCTCTTTCTTACTCTCATGCATGCATGTAGCCTTCTACACACTTCCATTCATTCCCCCTCTCTTTATTTTATATTTTTCCATTTCATTTTCATTTATATAATACATTGCATCCATGCATTCTCTCTCCCTCATTTAATATCATGCATGAATCTCATCCCCCATGAAGTGGTCGGCCACCCCCCTTGGTTTTTCCTTTTTTTTATTCCCTTCTAGATCCTTCTCCTTCATCTATAAAAGGAACCCCTCCCCCTCTTGTTGATGTTAAGTAGTTTGGTAGGGATAGCTAGTTCAAGTAGATTTCTTTCTTCATTGTTGTAATAGTCCTCTTACTAGTGCAATATTATCTTGTCTTTATTTTTGTGTACTTCTCTTTATTTAAGTAATGAAAACACTTTCTTCTTCTTTTATTTTGGTTTTCTTTCTTATCATGCGTAGCTAAATAATTTTTGTGCCCGATCGCGATGATTTTTGCGATATAATAACGTATCTTTATTTTTTTGTTTTCCTTTGTAGTTTTCTATTTTTGATCCTTCCTTGAAATATCTCGTATCGACTCCGTATTTCTAGTATACGGTAGTAGATTCTGATCTCGTATTTGAGTAGCCGACAGGCTCGCGAATATGAAAGATCACTCAAGGAAGGAAGGAGTTGAACGCACCCCTAGAGATATGACGATGTAAATCCTCCGGATTGGAGTCAAATCCAATAGTGCGGGTCACTTCGATAATGCGACTTTAGGCCTTTTTGATTTGAAAGAGATTTCGGTCAAAACGTCTATAAGTTAGGGGATTTAATGCTCTAGCGAGATTACTTCCTAATATCGGATCCGTCACGGTCTTAATAGATTTGCAAATGTTAAACTATTTTATTTCGTTATTTTATTTCAAAGTGAATCGTCGATCGAGCACTCTTTTTCAATAGTTATTTCTCTTTTTAATTAAGCTTAGTTTATTTCCATTCTCAAAATTCATTTATCGTTCGGTAGGATAATAGAGTCGTTGTGAGTAATAGTACTTGCCTGCCCCGAGTTTTTATACGACCTTGATATTTTTCATATCCTATGCTATATTTTGATAGGTACACTTACCTTAATCGAGTATAGATTGGAGAATACGATTTTCTCTATCAAGTTTTTGGCGCCGTTGCCGGGGACTTTTTTGGCAATATTACGAAAGCATTGAATTTATTACTTCTACTAAAAAAAACAAAAAAAATTATTATCATTATTATTATTATTATATATTATAATCAACCCACATCATCTAATTTCTACCCAACCTAAAATCTCTCGAAAAGGGTAAGGGGCTTTAAGCGCCACAATTTTACCTAGTACCGGGCGAACCCTTCACCGGGTAGTCCTCGGGAAGTTCGAGAGCCAATCCATTAAAAAACCTATTTTAAAAATATATATATATATATCTAAAAAAAAAACAAATCAAAAAAAAATTTAGTTTTTCTTTTTCTTTTTAGTAGCAGTTTATTTTTTTTATGGAATCGTCGTATTTTTGCGCTTCTTGCGGGTCGCCCGACCACTTCTATTCGGAATGTCTTTCGGGAGTCCCTCCCTCTTTTGATTTCAATTTTTCTGGAGCGGGTCAAACTGGCCAATTTGACCCTTACTCCAATTTTTGTCCAACTTGGGAGATGGGCAACCCATATTTCTCTTATGATTTTGCCCCGCAAAGCGCCGCTCCTCCAAATTTTAATTTTAATTCTATCGATAATGGGTATCTTGAATTGCAAACTTCTATTGATAATATTAGTTCGCATTTCAAGACCATTATGGATTGTCTTTCTCGTGAGGCCGCATCTTTTTCTTCGTCTTCTTCTCCATCTCCTCCAATTTCTTCATGTAATGAGTCACCGGATATCCCGGCTTGTCTTGTTCCTCTCGAGGAGGATAACTATTCGGATATCCCGGATTGTTTCCTTCCTCCTTTGGAAGACGCCTCTATGGATATTCCGGTGTGCTTCTTACCTGTTGAGGATGACGAGACATCTCCTATCTCTCCATCTGAAGACGTTGGTGATTCCATTTCACTTCAATTTTTAACTGTTCCAAATTTTTCTCTTTTTAGCGAATCTTCTTTTTCTTTTTCTTTTATTCTTTCTTCCCCTTCCTCTCCCGAAATTTCACAAGACTCTTCTTCTTCTTGTGAAATTTCCGATGATGAAATTTCTTCTTCTATTTTTTTATTCCTCTCTCTATTTCTTCTTCTTTTTATTCTTCTTCTTTTGATGACCCATTCTTTCCTGCTTTACATACGGCGGAGTTCTTCTATAACTCCGTCCGTTCATTTTCGGGCGTCATTCCTTTGAAGATTCCACCGCATGTCGGTGCAATTCTTCATTTTTTTTACTTTACTCTCCTAAGTGCATACTTAGGGAGTTACCTCTTCATTTCAGCTTATATTTTCCATTTAGTTAACGAATAACGTCGGGCTCAGCCGACGTTAAACAAAGAGCGCTCTTGGGAGGCACCCCTTGCTTATCCTTTTTCTTTTTCTTTTTCTTTATTTTTTATTTTGCAGGAATAAAACCCCCGGCGGTTCGTTTGGCTCCATCAATTCATCTCTTCCTTAGGCCTGAGTCGGTGTCCAGCTTAAGCATGGGGGAGCGATATTTGCAATCGGCCTTACGACTCCGGGGAAGTCGTTTTCTTTTTATTTATTTATTTTTTTTGTATCCCCCTCCCCTTTCTTCTTCCTTTTACTTTCTTGTTTTTATTTTTCATTGAGGGCAATGAAAGGTTTAAGCATGGGGGAGGGTTTTGTTGTTTTATTTCTTTTTTCTTTCTTTTCTAAAAAAATGTTTTAAAAAAAATGTTTAGTATAATTTTATTTTGTTTAGTACTTCTCTTATATATCCTTACTAAAATCCAAAAAAATTAGAAAAATCAAAAACAAATTCCAAAAAAAGATAATATGTCAAAATCCAAAGAAAAAACCATGAAAAATGTCAAAAAATCAAAAAAATAATAAACCTCATGCTTAGCTTTTTGTTATTTTTAGAACTTTAGTTTGAGTTAGTTTATAAGCATTTTTATTTGCTAATTTTTATTTCATCATATTTAGTTAAATTTAACTTTTAGTGATTTTGTTTTGAGAATCATCTTATGGTTTAATTTGCTTAGAGTAATTTATTTAACACCTTTTCTCTTTTATTTTAAATAGTTTCAATTTTGTAGTAATTTGGCTAAACAATTTTGGATTTTAATTATTCTTACTTCATGCTTTTAGATTCTTAGGAAATCTCAATCTACTAGTAGTTGCTCTCTAATGTTTTAGTTTATTTTCTAAAATTTTGTTTAAACCCATCATTTTTTCTTTTATTGTTAGATCATATGTCATGGGAATAAGAGGATAAAATTCACTATTCCTTGGTAAACATATGCAACTCAAAATAAAATGAAGAGAGGAATTAACAGTTCATATATGTCGGGGGAAGTGATAAGATGTTAGTCTATCATTTCCTGGTATTACATATATTAAAAAAAAACAAAATTGTGTGGGTTGTGAAAAAAAAATGATGATCACCTCCAATCAAAGACCTCTTCATGTTAATTTCCTCCCTAAACCCCTTAGCCAATATCATTGTCTTAGTTTTTAAATTAAAATATGTGGAGAGCATAAGTAGTAGGTTGTCTTCTTCCTTAAATTTCTTTTAAGTCATTGTTTTTATAATCCCAATCTAACCTTGTTTGCACTTTACTCCATTTTGAATGCTAGTTAATTTATTAGAGAATTTTTGGCTAAATTCTTCTCTCTTTTCACATTAATTTCATAATTTAGGACTTGATTCTTAAATCCCTAACTTTTATTTTTGGCTAGATTTTGATGTAAATAAATTTTTAGTTTAATTGAAAATTTTATAATGCCTTATAAATATTTCTCTTACTTTTGCTCTGGAATAGCAAAAGCCTAAGCATGAGGGAGTTTGATGACTAGTTTTAGTCATCGTTTTTGGTATAGTTTAATAAGCAAAATTCCTTGTTTAATTATATGTTTTTAGTATATTTTTGCTTATTTTGTTTTATTTCTTATTTAATGTCTTTTCTATTTCTATTTTATGTTTTATATGTTATGTCATGTTTGTATGTTTAGTTTTATGGTTTGTGTTTTGTTATAATATGTTATGTTATTTATGTTTAGTTTTATGGTTTATATTTTATGTTTTATAACATGTTATTTATGTTTCAATAACTATTTTATGTTAGGTTCATGTTTGTATGTTATGTTATTTAGTTTTACGTTATTTTAAAATATTTCTTATTTATGTTTTGTTTTAATACATGTTATTTATAATATGTTTTGTTATAATTATAATATGTTATTTAGTATAATATTATATGTTATAATATGTTATATATTTAACAATAGAATTAATGCTTTGTTTTTCTCTTGTAGGTTCAATGTGTAGCAACCCACCTACATGGCCGGCCACTATTGGAGCAGCCCATGCAACCCACCACCTCTAACCCGAGCTCTCCAACTTGTCCAAGCCCATTTGGTGCAGCAGCCCGAGCTTCATTCAAGCCCACCATGGAGCAGCCCTTGTCCAAGCCTAGCCATACCCGAACCCATGGAGCAGCCCTCTTCAAGTTCAAACATGTGCAACCCCTACCCGAGCCCACCAAGCCTACATGATGCAGTCCAAGAGCAGCCCAATGAAGCCCAGTAAAGCCTCCTTCCATCCACATGGTCGGCCACCTTGCCACCTCATATATTCCCTCTATTATTATTTTATCTCCATCATTGAATATCATTGCATGCATTGAACCTTTATTCTCTCTCCATCATTTAATTAATTGCATGCATGCATTTTTCCTTGCTATGGCCGGCCACTTATTTCACATTCACCCCCTCTTTCTTACTCTCATGCATGCATGTCGCCTTCTACACACTTCCATTCATTCCCCCTCTCTTTATTTTATATTTTTCCATTTCATTTTAATTTATATAATACATTGTATCCATGCATTCTCTCTCCCCTCATTTAATATCATGCATGAATCTCCTCCCCCATGAAGTGGCCGACCAACCCCCTTGGTTTTTCCTTTTTTTTATTCCCTTCTAGATCCTTCTCCATCATCTATAAAAGGAACCCCTCCCCCTCTTGTTGATGTTAAGTAGTTTGGTAGGGATAGCTAGTTCAAGTAGATTTCTTTCTTCATTGTTGTAATAGTCCTCTTACTAGTGCAATATTATCTTGTCTTTATTTTGTGTACTTCTCTTTATTTAAGTAATGAAAACACTTTCTTCTTCTTTTATTTTGGTTTTCTTTCTTATCATGCGTAGCTAAATAATTTTTGTGCCCGATCGCGATGATCTTTGCGATATAATAACGTATCTTTATTTTTATGTTTTCCTTTGTAGTTTTCTATTTTTGATCCTTCCTTCAAATATCTCGTATCGACTCCGTATTTCTAGTATACGGTAGTAGATTCCGATCTCGTATTTGAGTAGCCGAGAGGCTCGTGAATATGAAAGATCACACAAGGAAGGAAGGAGTTGAACGCACCCCTAGAGATAGGATGACGTAAATCCTCCAGATTGGAGTCAAATCCAAAAGTGAGGGTCACTTCGATAATGCGACTTTAGGCCTTTTTGATTTGAAAGAGATTTCGGTCAAAACGTCTATAAGTTAGGGGATTTAATGCTCTAGCGAGATTACTTCCTAATATCGGATCCGTCGCGGTCTTAATAGATTTGCAAATGTTAAACTATTTTATTTCTTTATTTTATTTCAAAGTGAATCGTCGATCGAGCACTCTTTTTCAATAGTTATTTCTCTTTTTAATTAAGCTTAGTTTATTTCCATTCTCAAAATTCATTTATCATTCGGTAGGATAATAGAGTCGTTGTGAGTAATAGTACTTGCCTGCCCCGAGTTTTTATACGACCTTGATATTTTTCATATCCTATGCTATATTTCGATAGGTACACTTGCCTTAATCGAGTATAGATTGGAGAATACGATTTTCTCTATCAATGGCACCATTTGAAGCTTTGTATGGTCGCAAGTGCCGTACACCGTTAGCTTGGACAGAAACTGGCGAATCCAAACTTTTGGGACAAAAGGCAGTCGAGGATGCTAACTCAACAATATGCTCTATTCGAGAGAGACTATTAATAGCCCAGGATTGTCAAGTCATGTATTACAATGCTAAGCACCGGAACGTGGAGTTCGGGGTGGGTGACTGGGTCTATTTATATATTAAACCCTTCAAAGGCATATCTCGGATTCAGTGGTTGAAAAAGCAAAGTCCGCGATACCTTGGTCCATTTGAAGTGGTGGAGCGAGTTGGGGAAGCTTCCTATCGGCTAGCTCTTTCATCGGAATTGTGAGGACTGCATGATGTGTTCCACATCTCAATACTATGAAAAGTAGTCAAGGATCCAGCTCAAGTAATTGAGAATGATCGGGTGCCGGTTGAGTATGGGCTAACGACAAAGGTGAGGCCCATTCGGATCGAGGATTGAGCTGAGAAACAGTTGCGGAACAAAATGATCGGGATGGTCAAAGTCCGGTGGGACAATTGTGGCCGAGAAGAGCTAATATGGGAGCGGGAGCAGACCATGCGAGCCAAGTTTCCCGAGTTATTTTCGTAACCTGTTCGCTTGTTTGTATATGTAATCGAAACATATATGTCTCTGATTGTGTTATGTTGTTTTCTCCCTGCTGTCTTCAAATTTCGGGATGAAATTTAATTAAGGAGGGGAGGATTGTAACACCCCAGAAATCTCAACAGGTCAAATTGAGGTTCAGGCTGGCTGACATGGCCTGGGACACGGGCGTGTCCAAGGGCATGTCTGGGGTACATGGCCTTGGACATGGGCGTGTCCCAGGGTGTGTTCTTCATTGTAGACGATCGTTGAGTCGACGATCGTTGAGTATCGACACATCAACACGGCCTGGGACACGGGCGTGTCCCAGGGCGTATCATGCCCAGAAATTAGCCAGTTTGTCCCGAGAAGGACACGACGTGTAGGCCCAGCCGTATCGATCATGACACGGGCGTGTAAAATTGTCTCATGGGCATGTCCAGTGCCCGTGTGGTCTCGGGGAAAATGTTGATTTCCATCTCGATGGGGTAACACGCCCCTCGACACGGACGTGTCAGGTGTCGACACGGGCGTGTCCTGGGCGTGTTGACACCCGTGTTCTTGTTTGGCTTAAGTCGGTTGTGCACCGCTTCAGGAACACGGCCTGTGACACGAGCGTGTCACTACCCGTGTTCGGCCCAGGAAATCAAATTCAGGCTGATCAGAGCCGTTTATTTTCTTTTACCAAGATCCAATGGTCTGGGCTCTTCCCTGGGTTGATAAGGCCGGGATTGAAGAGGAGAAAGCTCATTTGAGTTTCATCTTTCTCTTTCTAAAGTTAAGAGAGAGGGGAGAGCAAGGCAAGGAAGAAGAAGAGGAATCCGGCCGCTGGTGGTGCTGCGGTGGTCCAAATCGCGAGCCGAGTTCGGATTTATGAAGGCAAGGCTACTACGAAGGCTTTCATCCGTCTCAATTTTCTCCATGGCTCTGAGTCGAATTCCAAGGGTAACGATTTCCGTCTTGGACAAGTGAAGTCCTACTTTCCTTCATTTGCATAGGGGAAATCCGTCCTCGCGAGTATGCGGTCGGTTGTGATGTCCCTTGGGGTAGATATGTGAAGTCCCCCTTGTTAGAGTCCGGAATTGGAGTACGGATCTAGGCATACTGTGTGAAGCCCATCTGGACGTGTTGGTCTTGATTTGTTATGCTTTGTTTGCATTTCGGAGGAGCCTTTGAGTATTTGATTGTTTGTGTGCAATCTGTGGTGGATACCTATTGCTTGGTGCAGCAGGAAGTACTGGAGGAAGTCCAGGAAATTATGCGAGTTGAGTTCAACTCTTGTGGTGGACGGGAAAGGTGAAGCTCTACCCGCGTCAGGACAGCCTTGCGTCTAACGATGTGAGAAACGGGATAGGCGGATCTGTACCCGCGTTATGGTGGTCTAACCTTGGGTGCTTAAGGCCCTGTAAGGATCACATAGCGAGAGTCGACGGCTTGCGTGCCGATCATGACTAGAATGCTCATTGGTGGGATCCGGTGTTTCTGGTACACCCGAATGTGCCCTGAGTACACGGAGCGGAGGGTCGTCGTGCCAACATTTGTGATATGTATTGACTGTGCGGTCATACACATCTTGCGTGGTTTGCTATATATATATCATATTGGAAAATGCTATGCAGGGCTGGAATTCCGCTGCCCCGTGCCAGGGGCAGGGTCGTTATAATTGGTCAGCTGAATGCTGACCGTTGCCCTATTTGCCACCACTTGGTGGATTGCTTCTTATAGGTGCTGGAGGTGCTAGTCCGAGCGGGACTTAGCGGGATGAAGCCCAAGCTGCGTTGCTGCCCTCGAAGGCTTTGTTTTGTTTCTTCTCGTTCATGTGTGGCCGGCCTGCGTGCCGATGTCTGTAAACCACACCTTGTTAAGAGAAATTTGTAAGGCCTTAAGGACATACACTTTGGTTGTATACATTCCTATGTTTTTAGTGGACAATTCTTGTTGTACTTGAGTTCAAGTTTTCAACCGTGAAGCTTCCGCTAGAATGCTTTGTGTATGGATGCATTGGTGTTTTGATATTATTTCGTAGCGTCTCCGCCTGTTTGTGGAATATGGTGTGGGGCCCCGGTCGGACCCTCTATTATATTCTTCTTGATGGGTAGAGGTGTTACACATAGGCTATTACGTGCCCGTTATGCATCACAACGACACCCATCCCTTGATAGGAAGCATCTGTGTACACCTGTAATCCTTCCTTCCCTGACGGAAGAGCAAGGATGGGAGCCGAGGTAAGACGATCCTTCAGCTCCTAAAAAGCAGATTCACATCGTGGTGTCCAAATAAAAGGGGACTCCTTCTTCGTCAGAGACGTAAGAGGGAGGGCAATCTGAGAGAACCCCTTTACGAACTTCCTGTAATAACTGGCAAGTCCTAAGAAACTTCGAAATTCCGAGGCCGACTTTAGTGGTGGCCAATCCCGTACTTCCTGGACCTTTGCCGGATCCACTGTCAGACCTGCTCCACTGATGACATGGCCCAGAAAGGCCACCTCATTTAGCAAAAAATGGCACTTGCTGAACTTGGCATACATCTTATGCTCTCTTAGCTTCTCCAAATTCAAGGCCAGATGCCTCGCGTGCTCCTCCTCCGTCCTTGAATAGATAAGGATGTCGTCGATGAATACGATAACAAAGACATCAAGATAATCTTCGAACACCCGATTCATCAAGGTCATAAATGCGGAGGGTGCGTTCGTGAGACCGAAAGGCATCACGGTGAACTCGTACAAACCATATCTTCTGCCGAAGGCCGTCTTCGGGATGTACTCCTCCCGAATTCGAAGCTGGTAGTACCCCGACCTTAGATTCAGCTTTGAGAACTAATGGGCTCCCTCCAGCTAGTCAAATAACTCGTCTATCCTTGGCAAGGGATAAGTATTCCGGACCGTCAGCCTGTTCAGGGCCCGATAATCTATACACAGCCGAAGGGTTCCATCCTTCTTCTTGACGAATAACACTGGAGCTCCCCATGGTGAAGAGCTAGGCCGAACAAACCCGACCTCCACTAACTCCCTAAGCTGGCTTCAAAATTCAACCAACTCCTTTGGGGCCATTCGATAGGGAGCTCTGGATACCGGCTAAGCCCCCGGTACGAGCTGAATCTGAAAGTCCTTCTCTCGATGTGGGGGTAGCCCTGGTAGCTTATCCGGAAACACGTCGGCGAAGTCCCGCACTACTGGAATATCTGAAATGGAGTCCTTGGCCACGATCGCCTCAAAAAGGGCCTGATAAACTTCTTCCCCCTACAGGTGGGCCTTAACGGCCTGCATAGATGATAATAAGGTGCGGGGTGCTGGTATAATACCTTCGATGACAATGAAGGAGTCATCGTGCCTCACGGTGATCCTCTTCACCACGCAGTCAATCTGGGCATGGTTCCAGCACATCCAAGTCATGCCCAGGATCATATCGTAATCTGGCATCTTCAGAATCGTCGCTGGTGCCTCGAACGCCTTCCCGCCGATCTCCGCTTCCATATTGCAATGAGGAGAGGTCATTATCTTTGATCCATCGGGTAGGTGAACCCTCATCATCTTCCCGGTCAATGGCTCCACACCTGCCAGTCCTTTCACAAAATCCTCCGACACGAACGAGTGCGAAGCACCAGTATCGAAGAGAGTGTGAGCGGGCTTGCCACTAACGAAGACTATGCCTGGGGTAATTAAGTGTCTTAGTATTCTTTTTGCAGTTATCTTCTCTTAATTTCTAACTAGGTTATGTCTAGAAAACTAGTTCATATGATTAAAAACATAAAAGTACTGTCATACCTGCGATAACCTGCTCCGGGTTCCGGGGCTGTGTCAGGTATAGAGCATACACCTGCTCCCTCTCTGGCCTACGTCCTCGGTCCTGAAATCCTCATCCTCGATCATGTCCTCAGCCGCCAATCTGTCGGGGAGCTGGGGTGCCCTGATGTGCTGGTGGGGGTGCTCGCCTCATAGGGCAGTTCCTCTTGATATGCCCCGGCTGATTTCATTGAAAGCATACTGGTGCCTGCTCTGCTGTCCTTGGCATCTCCAGCATCTGTAACGGTTGGGGAGCCAATACCCCCCTGACTCCTCTGCTCCTGCCCAAACTCCTGGCTAGGTTGATCGCCGTTCCTTCTCTCCCCAATAACCTGGCCTCGAGAATGGTCTCTACGACCTCCAATCACTATATCATCAGCCGGTCTCTTCCTGCTCTTAACTGTAAGCTGATCCGCTTCTCTCTTCTTAGCCATCTCTAGAATCCTGGCAAAACTCCCCTCTGAGACGAAGAGGAGGGCCTGTCTCATGTCGTCTTGCAGCCCCTTGTAAAACCTCCAGGCATAGCCAGCGTCATCCAACTGATAAGCATCCGGAAAGCGGGCCAGGTGAGTGAACTCCTGATAATACTCCACTACAGTCCTGTTCCCCTTCCTCGGCCGCAGGAACCTATCCTCCAGCTCGTCCCTCGCCGACTAAGGTATGAAATGTCCCAAGTGCTGTAACACCCCAAAAATCTCAAAATATGTTTGTACACAATTTTGGGTTGGAGGCTGTTAGACACGGCCTGGGACACGGGCGTGTCCCAGGGCGTGTCGGGTATACACGGCCTGGGACACGGGCGTGTCCCAGGGCGTGTCGGGTATACACGGCCGGGGACACGGGCGTGTCCCAGGGCGTGTTCAGGCTAGTCGACGTTTGAAAGTCGACAATCGTCGAGCCTGGGACATGGCCTTCGACACGGGCATGTCCCAGGGCGTGTTCGAATTAATTTTCGAAATTGGCCTATTCAAGTCAGAGCAGGACACGGCCTTGAACACGGCCGGGAACACGGGCGTGTGAGGCTGGACATGGGCGTGTCAGTTTCCGTGTTCCGACCCGTGTACTGGTTTTGGAGATCGGCGAGTACCGTGTAACAGGAGACACGGGCGTGTCTCATGACTGACACGGGCGTGTCAGGTTCGACACGGGCGTGTCGATGCCCATGTTCTCGAATATTTCAGTCGATGCGACTGCCGCGTGTGCCGCTTAAGGGTACACGGCCTGTGACACGGGCGTGTCACAGGCCGTGTCGGCCAAATTTCAAGGGAATTTTCAGTGGATCTTGGCCCTTCATTTTCTTTAAGTAGAATCCTGTGGCTGGAGTTCATTCCTGGGCTGATAAGGCCGGGAAAGGAGGAAAAGAGGGCTCATTTCTAAAAAATCCTACTCTCTTTCTAAAGTTTAAGAGAGAGGTGAGAGCAAGGAGGAAGAAGAAGTGGAGTCCGGCTGCCGGTGGTGCTACGGTGGTCCAAATCGCGAGCCGAGTTCGGATTTGCGAAGGCAACGCTGCTGCGAAGGCTTTCATCCGTCTCAAATTTCTCTCCATGGCTCCGAAGCGAACTCCTAGGGTAACGATTTCCTGCTTGGACATGTGAAGTCCTTAATTCCTGCATTGCATAGGGAAAACCCTTCCCCGCGAGTGTGTGGTGGGTTGTGGCGTCCCTTGGGGTAGATATGTGAAGTCCCCCTTGTTAGAGTCCGGAATTGGAGTACGGATCTAGACATGCTGTGTGAAGCCCATCTGGACATGGTCTGGATTGGTGATGCTTGGTTGCATATTGGAGAAGGCTCCGTGATGATTGCTTGTATGCATGATGGATAAAAGTACTGGAGGAAGTCCAGGAAATTATGAGAGTTGGACTCTCTTGTGACCGTGAGTGCTACTGGTGGAAAGTTGAGCCGTGAGGCTGCAACTAGGAAATGGTGGAACGGGCAAGGTGAAACTGTACCCGCATCAGTCCAGGCGTGAGTCTGACGATGTGAGCAACGGGAAAGGTGGATCTGTACCCGCGTTATGGTTGTCTAACCTTGGGTGCTTAAGACCCTGTTAGGATCACATAGCGAGAGTCGACGGCCGGTGAGCCGATCAGACTAGAATGCTCATAGTGCGCCGTTATGTCTGGGACCTCTGAACGGTGTGAATGTGCCCTGAGTGTACGGAGCGTCGGGCCGTCGAGCCGACGTTTGTAATATGTGACGGTGCGGGCGTGCACGTCTTGCTTGAATGGCTATATATCATGTGTATGAATGTTATGCAGGGATGGAATTCCGCTGCCCCGTGCCAGGGGCAGGGTCGTTATAATTGGTCAGCTGAATGCTGACCGTTGCCCTGTTTTGCCACCATTTGGTGGATTGGTTCTTACAGGTGCTGGAGGAGCTGGTCCGAGCGGGACTTAGCGGGCTGAAGCCCAAAGCTGCGTTGCTGCCCTCGAAGGCATTGTTTTGTTTCTTTTGTTCATTTGTGGCCGGCCTGCGTGCTGATGTCTGTAAACCACACTCTTGTTAAGAGAAACTGTTGTAAGGCCTTAAGGCCAGACTCTTTTGATGTATATATACATTCCTATGTTAGTGGACAGTGTTGTTTATCTTGAGTTCATTAATTCAACCGTGAAACTTCCGCTAGAATGCTCTGTGTTAGGATGCGTTGGTTATGATATTATTTAGTAGCATCTCCGCCTATTTGTGCAATATGGTGTGGGGCCCCGGCCGGACCCTCTATTATATTCTTCTTGACGGGTAGAGGTGTTACAATTTTGTATCAGCTTCTTGGTCGATCTCTTCCGAATTCGCGGACGAATTCTTTTGAGAGGGGGTGAGCACGTGTCAGTGCCGCCGTTATAACACTTAATTTGAACTCAAGATTGTCCACTTAGGAATGCAAATACACTTGTTTGTTGAACTTGTGTATTCTCTTTGTATGATTGTCGTTTTATTGGTCGTTAACCTGTGTGTTTTACACATATAGGTGACCAGAAGTGTTGCGGGTCAGTCCGAACCACAACGTTCTGTTGAGAGTGCGGCACCAGCCGAGGTGCCCACAACTCCTCCATCAGCTGAAACAGTCCGTCTCATCACGGAAACGGTACTTGCTGTGATGAATGCTCAGCAGACTGGGCAAGCACGTCCTGCAGTGGTGCCAGCGCAAGCTGGGGTACGGCAAGAATCGGTAGAAGCCGAAGTTGATCCGTGGGTAGCAGATCAACAATGGAAGCAATTCTTGAGCTTTAACCCTCCGCAGTTTCATGGGGCGGGTACACCGGCCCAAGCAGAGGATTGGCTTGCAAGAATTAAGAGGATTATGAGAGCTATCAGGGTTGAGGAGGAACAGAAAGTCATGTTAGCCACTTTCCTACTGGAAGGAGAGGCGCGATTGTGGTGGGATGAGATTGAACTGCATCACTTGGCCGGCAGGCAATTGGCAGAGATTACAATGGAAGAATTCTCTCGGTTGTTCTTAGCACAACATCTGCCGATGCAGCAAAGGATATCGATGGAAATGGAGTTCCAACAGTTAGCACAGGGAGATCGAAGTGTGGATGACTACCTGCATGAGTTCACCCGTTTAGGAAGATATGCGGGCTCGATCTTCGCCGAAGAAGAGCGTAAGACTAGTCGGTTTTATGCGGGACTGCGAGATGAGCTAAGGTATTTGCTCTCGAGTTCTGTGAGTCAGGGATTCCAAGCCTTAGTCTGTACGGCTCGTTCTTTGGAGATGGACATGAAACGGGGGCAAGCAAAGGGAAACTTGGCGGTTGTGAAGCCGGAGTTTAAGCCGCCGCGTCCGGACAAGTTTGGCTACCGAAGGAAATGGAATAAGAAGTCTAAGTCTTCTGGACAAGCTCCTTCTGCGACTGTGACGGACACATCTGGGAATGGAGCTCGTGCTTGTTTTACGTGCGGGAAGGTTGGACACTTCGCACGTGAATGCCGATTTGGTCCTCCAAAGGGTGATAAGAAGACGGGAGCGTCTTATGCGGAGAAGGGGAAGGTTGTGGTGGAGTCTTCTGCCTCGCACGCGCAGCCCAGGGTCTTCAACCTTGGACAACAGGAGGCCATTAAGCAGGCTGATGTCGTCACAGGTGCGCTTAAGTTTTAATGTTTTTACTTTTGGTGTGCTGTGCTTGTTTTAATTGTCATGTTATAGGGTTTGTCCTTGTACGAGAGTATCCGGCGCGAGCACTGTTTGACACAGGTGCTTCACATTCGTTTCTGTCTGAGGATTTTGTCTTGCGTGTCGGGGTGCCTATCCGGACCAAGACAGACAGTGTAAAGGTGTTGTTGCCTAACGGATGTTTGATGTGCGCGGATCGATCTTGCGGTCTTGAGGTCAAGATAGGAAGTCGGGAGTTCAAGGTGGAAACACTAGTATTGCTGATCAAAGGGTTTGATATAATCTTTGGTATGGACTGGCTTTCAGAGCAGCGTGCCTGTATTGATTGCACTTCAAAAGAGGTCACACTTGGGCAAAATACCGAACAAGAGACCAAGTTCATTGGTATGCAAGGGATGAGTGGGATGTTGTTATCCGCTCTCCAAGTTGTTAAGGCAGTTCGGAAGGGTGCGGAGTTGTTCTTCACACTCATAGAGGCGGTGGCGCCAAAGGCCAGTGTGAGTGAAGTGCCGATTGTGTCGGAATATGCGGATGTGTTTCCAAAGGACCTTCCGGGGTTACCTCCCCAAAGGGAAATTGACTTCGCTATCGAGCTGGTGCCGGGTGCAAAACCCGTGGCCCGTTCGCCGTATCGGGTAGCGCCAAAAGAAATGGCCGAACTGAAAGTTCAGTTGCAAGAGTTGTTGGAGCAGGGTTATATACGCCCAAGTATGTCACCTTGGAGCGCGCCTGTTCTTTTTGTGAAAAAGAAAGACGGTGGTTTGCGACTATGTATTGATTATCGCGAACTAAACAAACTGACGGAGAAAAACAAGTATCCAATTCCTCGGATCGATGACTTGTTCGATCAGCTAGCAGGCTCAACCGTCTATTCGAAGTTGGATTTGAAGTCCGGGTATTACCAGTTGCGGATTAGGGAAGGTGGCATTCCCAAGACAGCGTTTGGCACACGCTATGGTCATTATGAGTTCACAGTGATGCCGTTCGGCTTGTGTAATGCGCCTTCGGTATTCATGGATCTCATGCATCGTACGTTCCGCGAATACCTGGATCTGTTTGTGATTGTGTTTATTGATGATATTCTGGTATATTCACAATCGGAGGAAGATCATGCAAACCATTTGCGATTAGTATTGCATACCTTGCGAAGGAATAAACTGTATGCCAAGTTCTCAAAGTGTGAGTTCTGGCTCTCGTCGGTGGCTTTTCTAGGCCATGTGGTAAGTGGAGAGGGCATAGCGGTGGATCCGGCTAAGATAAGTGCCATTCGTGATTGGCCAGTGTTGTCTTCAGTGGCCGAAGTCAGGAGTTTCCTTGGACTGGCGGGCTACTATAGGAGGTTCGTGGGGAACTTCTCCCGGATTGCTTTGCCTCTGACTATGTTGACGAGAAAGGATCAGAAGTTCGTTTGGACGCCGGAGTGCGCACGAGCTTTTGAGGAGCTGAAAAGTCGTTTGACCACGGCGCCTGTTTTGACGTCGCCATGTGGTACAGATGGATTTGAGATATACATCGATGCGTCGGGAAGCGGCTTAGGCTGCGTTCTCCTGCAGTTTGGCAAGGTGATCGCTTATGGTTCACGTCAATTGAAAGTGCATGAGCGTAATTACCCCGTCCATGATTTGGAGTTGGCGGCGGTGATCTTTTCGCTAAAGTTGTGGCGGCATTATCTATATGGCGTGAAAGTGGATATTTATACCGATCATAAAAGCTTAAAGTATCTGCTCGATCAAAAAGAGTTGAATATGCGACAAAGGAGGTGGATGGAATTCCTTGGGGATTTTACATTCGACATTCATTATGTTCCCGGAAATGGAAATGTGGTCGCTGATGCCTTGAGTCGTCGGACTCCAGTACGGGCAAATTGGTTGCGGATACATGATGAGCGGTTAATCCAGGAGTTGGAAGCCTTGGAGATATCTTGTGTGGAAAGAGATTCTTCAACTGAAGCAAGCATGAACTGGTTGGAAGTTCAATATGACCTTGCTGACAGGGTTCGGCGGGCAACGGAGTTGGATGAAAGTCTCCAACGCTATGCAAAGGAGGGATCTGGGGATCAGTTCTCCTGGGATGATGGCTTGTTACGAAAAGATGGTCGATTGTGCGTCCCTAGTGCGGGTAATTTGCGAGAAGGGCTGCTATATGAAGCGCACTTTACAAAGTATTCAATTCACCCTGGGAGCACAAAAATATACAAAGACATGAAGAAATTGTTCTGGTGGCCTGGTTTAAAGAAGGACATAGCCGCGTATGTGGCTAAATGTCGTACTTGTGCTTTGGTAAAGGCAGAATGTCAACGGCCGAGTGGTTTCCTGAAGTCATTGCCGGTTCCGCAATGGAAATTTGAGGATATTTCTATGGATTTCGTGCACGGATTGCCGAGATCTCAGCGTGGCCATGACTCAATCTGGGTGATTGTAGACCGGTTGACAAAGGTCGCTCACTTTATACCAAACAAGCGGGACGATTCAGTGGAAACATTGGCAAAGCTCTATGTGGAGCAGATAGTTCGATTGCACGGTGTTCCCCGGAGCATCGTAAGTGACCGAGATGGGCGTTTTACTTCAAAGGATTGGAGATTAGTTCATCAAATGTTGGGCACGAAGTTAGCATTCAGTACGGCCTTTCACCCGCAAACGGATGGCCAAACTGAACGAACCAACTGAACGATGGAGGATATGCTCCGTATGTGCGCCCTGGACTTCGGTAAGAAGTGGGAAGAACATCTTGTTATGGTGGAATTTGCCTATAATAATAGATATCAAGCGAGTATAGGCATGGCCCCATTTGAAGCGCTGTATGGTCGCAAGTGTCGTACACCGCTAGCTTGGGCAAAAACTGGCGAGACTAAACTTTTAGGCAAAAAGGAAGTCGAGGATGCTACCTCAACAATACGCTCTATTCGAGAGAGGCTCCTAATAGCCCAAGATCGGCAGGCCAAGTATTACAATGCTAAGTACCGGAACGTGGAGTTCGCGGTGGGTGACTGGGTCTATTTAAAGATTAAGCCCTTCAAAGGCGTATCTCGGATCCGGCGGTTGAAAAAGCTAAGTCCGCGCTACCTTGGTCCGTTTGAAGTGGTGGAGCGAGTTGGGGAAGCTGCCTATCGGTTAGCTCTTTCATTGGAATTGAGTGGATTGCATGGCGTGTTTCACATCTCGGTGTTACGCAAAGAAGTCAAGGATCCAGCTCATATAGTTGAAAGTGATCGAGTGCCGGTTGAGTATGGGCTAACGACAAAGGTGAAGCCTATACGGATAGAGGATCGAGCCGAGAAACAGTTGCGGAACAAGGTGATCGGGATGGTCAATGTCCGGTGGGACAATTGTGGCCGAGAAGAGCTAACATGGGAGCGCGAGCAGACCATGCGAGCCGAGTTTCCCGAGTTATTTTCGTAGCTTGTTCACTCGTTGTATATGTAATAGAAACATATAAATGTTTTGGTATTTTCTCCCTATTGTTTTCAAATTTCGGGACGAAATTTTATTAAGGGGGGGAGGATTGTAACACCCCAAAAATCTCAAAATATGTTTGTACACAATTTTAGGTTGGAGGCTGTTAGACACGGCCTGGGACACGGGCGTGTCCCAGGGCGTGTCGGGTGTACACGGCCTGGGACACGGGCGTGTCCCAGGGCGTGTTCAGGCTAGTCGACGTTTGAAAGTCGACCATCGTCGAGCCTGGGACACGGCCTTCGACACGGGCGTGTCCCAGGGCGTGTTCGAATTAATTTTCGAAATTGGCATATTCAAGTCAGAGCAGGACACGGCCTTGAACACGGCCGGGAACACGGGCGTGTGAGGCTGGACACGGGCGTGTCAGTTGCCGTGTTCCGACCCGTGTACTGGTTTTGGAGATCGGCGAGTACCGTGTAACAGGAGACACGGGCGTGTCTCATGACTGACACGGGCGTGTCAGGTTCGACACGGGCGTGTCGATGCCCATGTTCTCGAATATTTTAGTCGGTGCGACTGCCGCGTGTGCCGCTTAAGGGTACACGGCCTGTGACACGGGCGTGTCACAGGCCGTGTCGGCCAAATTTCAAGGGAATTTTCATTGGATCTTGGCCCTTCATTTTCTTTAAGTAGAATCCTGTGGCTGGAGTTCATTCCTGGGCTGATAAGGCCGGGAAAGGAGGAAAAGAGGGCTCATTTCTAAAAAATCCTACTCTCTTTCTAAAGTTTAAGAGAGAGGTGAGAGCAAGGAGGAAGAAGAAGTGGAGTCCGGCTGCCGGTGGTGCTACGGTGGTCCAAATCGCGAGCCGAGTTCGGATTTGCGAAGGCAACGCTGCTGCGAAGGCTTTCATCCGTCTCAAATTTCTCTCCATGGCTCCGAAGCGAACTCCTAGTGTAACGATTTCCTGCTTGGACATGTGAAGTCCTTAATTCCTGCATTGCATAGGGAAAACCCTTCCCCGCGAGTGTGCGGTGGGTTGTGGCGTCCCTTGGGGTAGATATGTGAAGTCCCCCTTGTTAGAGTCCGGAATTGGAGTACGGATCTAGGCATGCTGTGTGAAGCCCATCTGGACATGGTCTGGATTGGTGATGCTTGGTTGCATATCGGAGAAGGCTCCGTGATGATTGCTTGTATGCATGATGGATAAAAGTACTGGAGGAAGTCCAGGAAATTATGAGAGTTGGACTCTCTTGTGGCCGTGAGTGCTACTGGTGGAAAGTTGAGCCGTGAGGCTGCAACTAGGAAATGGTGGAACGGGCAAGGTGAAACTGTACCCGCGTAAGTCCAGGCGTGAGTCTGACGATGTGAGCAACGGGAAAGGTGGATCTGTACCCGCGTTATGGTTGTCTAACCTTGGGTGCTTAAGACCCTGTTAGGATCACATAGCGAGAGTCGACGGCCGGTGAGCCGATCAGACTAGAATGCTCATAGTGCGTCGTTATGTCTGGGACCTCTGAACGTTGTGAATGTGCCCTGAGTGCACGGAGCGTCGGGCCGTCGAGCCGACGTTTGTGATATGTGACGGTGCGGGCGTGCACGTCTTGCTTGAATGGCTATATATCATGTGGATGAATGTTATGCAGGGATGGAATTCCGCTGCCCCGTGCCAGGGGCAGGGTCGTTATAATTGGTCAGCTGAATGCTGACCGTTGCCCTGTTTTTCCACCATTTGGTGGATTGGTTCTTACAGGTGCTGGAGGAGCTGGTCCGAGCGGGACTTAGCGGGCTGAAGCCCAAAGCTGCGTTGCTGCCCTCGAAGGCATTGTTTTGTTTCTTTTGTTCATGTGTGGCCGGCCTGCGTGCTGATGTCTGTAAACCACACTCTTGTTAAGAGAAACTGTTGTAAGGCCTTAAGGCCAGACTCTTTTGATGTATATATACATTCCTATGTTAGTGGACAGTGTTGTTTATCTTGAGTTCATTAATTCAACCGTGAAACTTCCGCTAGAATGCTCTGTGTTAGGATGCGTTGGTTATGATATTATTTAGTAGCGTCTCCGCCTGTTTGTGGAATATGGTGTGGGGCCCCGGCCGGACCCTCTATTATATTCTTCTTGACGGGTAGAGGTGTTACAAGAGCGCTGCTCTGAAATTCTCCCAAGTAATATCTGCACAATCCATACCCGCAAAGGTGGTGTCCAGCTGTGACTTCCACCACCTCTTTCTATGTGACTCCATGCAAGAGACCGCCAAAGCAACTGCCTCCTAAGTGGGGCATCGAATCCCCGCAAGCATCTCGTAAATGGTATCTAACCACTCCTCAGTTTATACTGCCGATTCCGTCCCCACGTAGGATGGAGGGGAAAGTCCCCGGAAGACGGTCATCCAGTTGGCCCTAGGTTTGGCTATGGAGTCGGGGCTTGTTGAGCTCTGAAGGCCTCCAGAATGGCCGTCAGTGTTTGCCCCATCTCTGTATGCTGGAACGAAGCTGGAGCCGGTGGATGCGGGACCACATTCGGAGCCTGAGGGGTCCCCTGCTGTGATGCTGGGTTCGTCGCAGGCTACAAGGAAGAATTCTCTTTGTTAGAGAGCGAATGAATGGAATTTAAGAAGGGGTAGGATGGACTTTCACATGTGATTTCCCTTATGGGCACACCGCTGCTTCCGCTGCTAGTTTGTCCGCAAACTAAGCTCGCATGGGGGTGGCCCAAGGTTTTGTGGACTACTTCTCTTCCGATCGAGGTCTCCTCTGATACCACTTGTAAGACCCCCCCTATTTTTGGAACACCAGGGTCTTAGCCCAGAATTGCCGCTTTGCGGTGGCACCGACTCACGGGAAGGCCGCCACTACAAAACGCCAATTCTGCCGACCTTCTTCGATCACAAGGAGAGAGAAGTAAGTATACATAAAATGTAAACAGCTCCATAGAAACAAACATATGGAATGAAATCACATCCAGTCCATCAGTAATATGAAATAGAAGTACTGCAAAGATCAGTTCAGAAGAAATATAAAGAAACGGGCTCGAGCCCGGTACATCCGACTCCTCAGTACAAATCACCCATCGTAGAAGCTATAAAATTACTAATCACTCACAGATCTGGTCGCAGGTGCACCGGTGCTAGACTGACCCACCTCCATGCGCACCGTACTCCGCTGGTGCTGGTCCCTGTCTCCCATCCGGAGCTCCTGTAATGTTGTGGTTCGAAAACCATTAGTCATAAAGACTATGCCCTATCATCCCCTACCCCTCCCCCCACGGCTCCTAAGCACCGAGCGGAGAGGAGGAAAGTTATCTTTAGTGACAAAAAATTTGTGAAGAAATATATCATCACTAAAGGTGTGTCTTTTGTGACAAAATACATTCCGTCACTAAAGAAATGTCGTAAGTGACAAAATATAAGCTTGGTCACTAAAGACATGCCATTAGTGATAAAATGTAAGCACGGTCACTAAAGACATTCCTTTAGTGATAAAATATAAACTCGATCACTAAAGACATGCCTTTAGTGACGAAATATAAGTCGAGTCACCAAAAAACATGTTTTTAGTGACAAAAATTATGACAAAAAAATTTTCGTCACAAAAAATATGTTTATTGTGACGAAATTAATTTCGTCACTAAAGACCTGTCTTTAATAATGAAATATAACCTCGTTCACTAAAAACACGTATTTCATGATAGAATATAAGTCTGGTCACTAAAAGAATGTCTTTAGTGACGCAATATAAGTTCGGTCATTATAACTAATTTTTAGTGATAAAAACTAATTTGGTCACTAGTCATTAATATTAGAACTTTTTCTCCTATAAAAAAATATTTTTATAATAGAATCACTAAACATATAAAAAAAATTAATTAATTTGGGCTAGGTTACTAATATAAATAATTTAATTACTAAATCATTCTTTATAGTGTTAAAATAAATCTTTGTTAGTCATAGAGTTATGTTCTAATAATCTTTTAAATGACTAGAATAATTTTACATACAATCATTTTTTTGCGTTCCTCCTACCAACCATATTTCATTCTCATATCAAATTTATGTTATAAAGATCCACTACAACAAAATAGGGGAAAAGGATTGTTTTTTACTGCGGCGTTTTCTGAAGCGTGGCAGTATAATTTGACATTTAGCACATTTTATAAAAGTGTGGTCGTATAATTCAATATTTGATGCAGGCCACTATCCGCCAACGTGAACACTTTAGCGTTCTAACGCGCGAGACGTCTAACACCCACGAGGACAACCACACAAAGCTCAAACACAGCGTGCTAATGTGCAAACTAAATAAGTAAGCCAACACGGTAGCCACACCGTCGGAAAGATCGAACAAGCGGCTATAGGCCGTTATCCTTTCAAGCAAAAGGGACCCACCCGGCCCGGACGAGCGATGTTGTACCAAAGAAGATCTACCCGAAAACACAATCGAGAAACGGTAGATCTCCCCCAACAAAAAGGTGCGGGGTTCACCAAACCCTTTTCGGAAATAAAGCGTAGTGATGTTGCAACACTTAATGCAAAACCCACGAAAATTCAACGATTCGCAAGCAACGCAAAAATTATTCCAGCCGCTAGAAAAATAAAGAGGGAAGCACATGGAAGTGGAGAGGTTCGTTACCCAAGTCGGAATGGATGATTCCGACTGCTTTACCAAGGGATCACTCGCTCGCGGTTCCGCCGGAGTTGTGCCGGATGGAGTAAGAGATTCCGCCGGCGCCGCGTCACGCCGTCTCCAAGTTCCTCGGAGCAAGAAACACTCCACCTCCTCCCAAGGGGAGGTAGTCATCCAAGAGGATGGGGGAATGGAGGTCGGCCAAGAGTGGTGGTGGCCGAATGGGTGAAGGTTGGTGGTCGGATATGGGGCGGCTTGTGAGGGGGAAGTGGTGTTGAGGAAGGAGATAGGGAGAGGGGAGAATGGTAGAGGAGGTGGGCGGCTTTTGGGAATGGAGAGAGGGGGCGGCCGAAATAGTGAGGAGGAAGAGAGAGAGAGAGGGGGCGGCTAAAGATGGGAGAAAGTAGAGAGATAGGTTTAGGGTTTTCAATTTTCTTCTTCAATACGTCAAAAGGAAACATCCTATGCCTATATATAGGCTTACAACCATCATCCGGCTATTAGTAGCCCAAAATGAAAATAAAGCAATAATGTTTTTTTGGTTAAACTTAAAGAGACTAATAAAATGCCTAAACAAGTGGCACAACAAATACGAAAAATAAAATGACAAAAATAAAAGGATTAGACGGGCTTGAGCCGAGGGCGGAGATTATAACATCGCCCCGAGTGGGCATCATGGCGACGCGAGTCCTTTGTTGGAGACGAGGGAGGGTCTTTAGCAAGCTGTGGTTCGTCGTCTCCACCAATCCTCCCCCCCCCTTTAATGGACTCATCACCGATGAGTTGTCCTGCAGATATCGTCGTAGAAGAGCATCATCCAAGAGCGCGACCTCGGATTCCGGGAGCCAAGAGTCATCCGAGGCGGGGCGACCACGCCTACGAACCAAGAAACGACGTACGTCGCCATCCGGAGTGGGAAGTACATCATCCTGTAGAATCCGGTGGAGGAAGAAAGCTGTCCTGGCAAACCTGGGAAAAGCATTTGGCAGTAACGGGGGAAAATCTAATTCATCAACATACGGCGTACCTCCTTTGGAGACCGACGGAACGAGTGATCCCGTACCCCACTCAGTCTTACGCCCAAGAGAATCTATAGTAGGTGTAAACGGGGAGGAAAATAATTCTAACGGCGGAGCAATATATGGCGTTAAGTCTGAAACATTAAAAATAGGGGAAATACCCCAATCAGTGGGTAATTCCAAAAGAAATGCATTTTCGCCTAACTGCTTTAAGATCCGAAGAGGGCCCGCTCGCCGGTCCGCTAACTTTTTTAAGGTGCACGTAGGCAACCGTTCAGGGATGAGACGGACCATGACTAAATCGCCGACTTTCAGGGGAGACGCTCGTTTATGTGTGTTGGCATGAACTTGATAGGACGCATATTGTGCGGTAAGTGTCTCATTAATGTGTTTATGCAGGTCATGGATGTGAGAGGCAAAGTCTTGTGCGATTTGGCTTGATTTAAAAGATGGGGGTAACGGAATCAAGTCAAGTGGCACCGGGGCCTTATAGCCATGCACAATTTCATTCGGGGACAGACCCGTGGACCTATTTTTTGAATTATTATATGCCAATTGAGCATGCGGAAGGATAAGATCCCATGTACCCTTGTGGTCTCCCACAAGGCAGCGCAATAGACTACCCAAACTTCTATTTTCAACCTCCGTTTTCCCATCCGTCTGCGGATGGTAGGCCGAAGAATGAACGCCGCGGTGACCCACTACCTCCTTAAAATAAAGTTGAGCGACATGTGACGCGTCGTTATTTTTATTGCAAGCGATAAAATATGCCATCTTGGAAAAACGGTCAACGACAACTAAGATCGAATCGTGACGCCTAAACGTGATCGAAAGGCCTAGAATGAAGTCCATGCTAACGTATTCCCAAGGAGTCATAGGGATCGGGAGAGTGGTATAAAGCCCCGCGTTCGTCTTGTTCCCCTTTGCCAACTGGCATGCCCGACAACTCCCCACGATTTTACTAACCATGGTCTTAAGGCCGGGCCAATAAAATTTGTCCTCAACTAACGCGATAGTCTTGTCACGGTCAAAATGGCCTCCTAACCCGCCACTATGCAGTTCCCACACAATGAAGTGACGAAGGGATGAGCATGGAATACATATCTTCGAGTGGTTGAAAAGATACCTATCACGAATGTAAAACGCGGATATGGTTGTGGGCAGGTTATCCTGAGTGGTGAAATATATGTCCTTGAAATCTGGGCAGTGGACATATTTGTCCTAAATCCTATCAAAGCCCACCACCTTAATTTCTAATGTGGATAGTAATAACGTGACACGACTAAGAGCGTCCGCTACGCGATTGAGGGTACCCTTCAGATGCTTGATGATGAATGTGTACTCCTGAAGATAGGAGACCCATTTAGCATATCGTGGGCTCGCCTTTGACTGTGAATTGATAAATCGTAGCGCCTCGTGATCGGATTGGTTGACGAACTCCTTAGGAAGCAAGTAGTGCCGCCAATGTTGGAGGCATCGGATGACCGCGTAGAATTCCCTATCATAGTTAGAATAGTTCAATTTCGGGCCGGCAAGCTTCTCACTGAAGTACCCCACCGGGTGACCTTCTTGGCTCAATACGCCCCCAATCCCCACTCCCGAAGCGTCACAAGATAATTGAAAAACCTTGGAGAAATCTGGGAGACGCAAGAGGGGGCCTTCGGACATGCACGTCTTAATTAATTGAAATGCCTTGGCGGCCGATTTCGTCCAAGAAAACTCACCCTTCTTCATGCACTCGGTTACAGGGGCCATTATGCTACTAAAATCCTTAATAAACCGCCGGTAGAAGGTGGCGAGTCCGTGGAAACTCCGCACATCCCGAATGTTGGCGGGCTCGGGCCAATCCTTTATGGCTTGCACATTCTTAGGGTCTACATGGATTCCCTTTGAACTAACGATGTAACCGAGGAACTCGACGGATGTCACGTGGAAGGTACATTTTTTTATGTTCACGAATAATTTTTCAGATCTTAACGTGGTTAGGATGATTCTTAAATGCGACTCATGATCACTCGTGGAGGTGCTAAAAATCAGGATGTCATAGAAGTACACCACAATGAATTTCCCCTTGTAAGGTTGGAAAACATGGGTCATCATACTAGAAAACGTGCTGGGCACGTTGGATAGCCCAAACGGCATCACTAACCACTCATAAAGGCCCTCCTTAGATTTAAAGGCGGTCTTCCACTCATCCCCTTCTCTAATTCGGATATGATGGTAACCACTCCTAAGATCCAACTTGGAGAAGATCGTGGCGCCGACCAACATATCTAGAAAATCGTCGAGACGGGGGATGGGGAATCGGTGCTTGATAGAGATTTTGTTTATGGCCCGGCTATCCATACACATCCTCCACGAGCCGTCCTTCTTGGGGGTAAGTAAGGCGGGCACGGCGCATTGACTCATGCTATGGCAGATAAATCCCTTTCGCAATAACTCCGTGATTTGGGTTTGTAGTTCTAAATGCGCGTACGGATTGAGGCGATAATGGGGGAGGTTGGGTAGGGAGTAGCCGGGGATGAAGTCGATGGCGTGTTGGATGTCCCGTATGGGGGGTAACTCAGACGGTAGCTCGTCCGGATACACATCCACAAATTCTTCTAGGAGCGACTTCAATGCCGGGGGTAAGCTCGCACATAACGCCGCATCGTCCTTGACTTCGAGGCAAACTAAAGCATAATGGACTCCGTCCATGAAGGTAGCCCGGGTAAGTTCCTTCCTACCAATAAGACCCAACGCTCTCTTCTCGACTGGGATGACGGTGTCCTTGGACGGGGTCGAAGGGTCCTTCGGAGGAGAGGGCTTCAAGATGATGACGCGGCCATTAAACTTGAATTCATAAGTATTAGCCCGACCATAGTGGGTGACGTCATGGTCAAACAACCAAGGGCGCCCAAGTAAGACGTGACACGCATCCATGGGGATGACATCACACCAAACCGGTTCGGTGTAGGCCTTGATGGTGAGGGGAACTAGACAATGCTTCGCCACGGGGAGGGATGACTTGTTCACCCATGCCACCTTATACGGGTGAGGGTGTGGTTCAGCAACTAGGGAAATGCGTTTCACGGCTGCTTCAGACACGACATTCATGCAACTACCGCTATCTATGATCAGCCTACACCATTTTTCACCGCTCTTGAAATTTAATGTGAAGATATTTGTCCTATTCCATTCGTCTAACGGCCGCGGGGTGGCCAAAATACATCTCATCACCATCATGTGGGATTCGTCATCCATGTCACTCGGCACGCTGTCCGACTCACTAAAATCACCTGCTTCGTAAGTAAGGTTGTCAGACCCGCCCGCGGCATCTAACAGGGCTAGGGGCTTGGGTTTTGTAGGACAATCACTAGCATAGTGTCCTTGAACCCCGCAAGAAAAACAGGTGACGCTTGTCCTGCTGACTCTTCCTATCGGCACTCTTTCCCCAGTCGGACTCCTATTGTTTTTAGCCGTCCCCACAATGGAGGATGAATCAGAGGACCGATACTTTCCTTTATCCTTATAGCTGGTTGCAGGGGGCGGTCCTAAGATGGACTTGCCCTTCTGGAAAGGACGTGACTTTCTTTTAAGCGCATTGTGTTTTTCGATATCTAACGCAGCGTTGAATGTCACGTGTAAGTCCGTGTGGCCGTATCGCAATAGATTCCCTTAAATATCGGGGTTGAGGCCCTTACGGAACCTGGACAGGTGACCTCGGGCATCTCCTTCACATCACAATGGACCATCATATCCTTGAGCAAACTCATGTACTCAGAAATCGACCTCGCCCCTTGCTTAAGGGTAGCCAAATCATCGAACATCTGTGTTCGATGGTACGTGGGAACGTATTGCTCGGTTAACCTAGCCTTCATATCTTCCCAACTGATGGGCCTTGCACCATTCTCTACTCGCAAGCGCCTCTCTTCGTTCAGCAAAAAGATCTTGTCTCGCCCTAATAATTTCATTCTCGCCACACGCACCTTGTCCGCATCGTTGATAGCGTACCATTTGAAGTAACACTCGATTTCCATGACCCAGTCCTCGAAGACTTGGGGGTCTCCCAATCCATCATAGGATGGCGGCTTAACTTGGACAGCCCGAGTAAGATCAAACTCGTATGGTGCTCGAGGAGCTTGCTCATTAGGGGGGTGGGGGTAAGGATTGTGATTTTCTCCCGCCCGTTGGTGCGGAGGTGGATTACCGGGTGCTCCTTGTTGTAATCCCATTGCGTGTATAGCCTCCCGAATAGCCGTCATCTACTCCATGAAATCCTGACGGACCTCCTCAATCTCAGTGAGGGCACGACCCTCAGGCCGGTCATCATCCATATTGGAAGACGACGGAGGATATTCCGTACCGAACCTAGTGCGCATGCACAAGTGAAGAAAACAGACTTAGACAGACCACATAAGGAATTAATCCCGCTAGACAATTTACCAAAAATATTTTTTTTTTGATTTTCTTACTGGAAATAAAATGAGGGTTATTAAAAAAATTTTTTTTGATTTTTTCGCTGAAAAATAAGAAATCTATACCGCTATTGGCAGTCGAGGGAAAAAAAAATTTTGTGATTTTTTTGACTCCAAACGTGCAAACAGAAGCGCGGGCTAACGTGCAAAAAAATTAACAGGGGGGGTGTCAATTAAGAAACTGACAGGAATCTCCCTCTGATACCAAAATTGATGCAGGCCACTATCCGCCAACGTGAACACTTTAGCGTTCTAACGCACGAGACTTCTAACACCCACGAGGACAACCACACAAAGCTCAAACGCAGCGCGCTAATGTGCAAACTAAACAAGTAAGCCAACACGGTAGCCACACCGTCGGAAAGATCGAACAAGCGGCTATAGGCCGTTATCCTTTCAAGCAAAAGGGACCCACCCGGTCCGGACGAGCGATGTTGTACCAAAGAAGATCTACCCGAAAACACAATCGAGAAACGGTAGATCTCCACCAACAAAAAGGTGCGGGGTTCGCCAAACCCTTTTCGGAAATAAAGCATAGTGATGTTGCAACACTTAAAGCAAACCCAAGAAAATTCAACGATTCGCAAGCAATGCAAAAATTATTCCAGCCGCTAGAAAAATCAAGAAGGAAGCACACGGAAGTGGAGAGGTTCGTTACCCAAGTCGGAATGGATGATTCCGACTGCTTTACCAAGGGATCACTCGCCCGCGGTTCCGCCGGAGTTGTGCCGGATGGAGTAAGAGATTCTGCCGTCGCCGCGTCACGCCGTCTCCAAGTTCCTCGGAGCAAGAAACACTCCACCTCCTCCCAAGGGGAGGTAGTCGGCCAAGAGGATGGGGGAATGGAGGTCGGCCAAGAGTGGTGGTGGCCGAATGGGTGAAGGTTTGTGGTCAGATATGGGGCGGCTTGTGAGGGGGAAGTGGTGTTGAGGAAGGAGATAGGGAGAGGGGAGAATGGTAGAGGAGGTGGGCAGCTTTTGGGAATGGAGAGAGGGGGCGGCCGAAATAGTGAGGAGGAAGAGAGAGAGAGAGAGAGAGGGTGCGGCTAAAGAGAGGAGAAAGTAGAGAGATAGGTTTAGGGTTTTCAATTTTCTTCTTCAATACCTCAAAAGGAAACATCCTATGCCTATATATAGGCTTACAACCATCATCCGGCTATTAGCAGCCCAAAATGAAAATATAGCTACAATGTTTTTTTGGTTAAACTTAAAGAGACTAATAAAATTCCTAAACAAGTGGCACAACAAATACGAAAAATAAAATGACATAAATAAAAGGATTAGACGGGCTTGAGCCGAGGGCGGAGATTATAACATCGCCCCGAGTGGGCATCATGGCGACGCGAGTCCTTTGTTGGAGACGAGGGAGGGTCTTCAGCAAGCTGTGGTTCGTCGTCTCCACCAATATTCACGCCGCAAAAACAATTACTTTGGCCATGTTTCCATTAAAATGCCTCCATAGCCTATTAAATAAGTTTTTAATAGTCAGGCGCCCACGATTAATAACCTTGAAATCTTTTTCTCTTCCGACGATCGAGCGCTGATACCTCCTCGCTTCAAACGACCAATCGACAGATTGCTCCCAATGAATAAACTGACGGCCTACACCACTTGGGGATCGTCGACGACATTCATTCCCACCGGCGGCCTGCACCATTTTCCTTCTACATATGATATCTTCCACAAGAATTCGACATTAAGCGCTGAGATTGAAGGGTTTCAGTCCTTAGGTTTTACATTAACATAAAGATCATGGTTGATCTCTTCGTTTTGCTGTTTTCTTTTAACATACGTCAAAGATTTGGTCTTCCCTTTCTTGATCTGTCGGCAAAGAGGTAACCATACTTCTTTTTCTCGCACCAAAGCTTGACTTCCTGCTACTGGAATGTATTTACCTAAGTCTTTTTATTGATAATAAATATGATCAAAGTTGAATGCTTAGTATCTGTGTTGTTTTTGAATGATTAGAGTTAAATGTTGGAATGATCCTAAAACTTAAATAATAAAAATAAGGAGAATGGATGACGGGAGAGGCGACCGGAGATGAGGGAGAGGAAGAAAGGTCGGGGGTGGCCGGAGGTGGGAGAGAAGCGGGGGGGGGGGGGGGGGGGGGGGGGGGGGGGGGGGGGGGGGGGGGGGGGGGGGGACAGAGTAGAACAACAAACTTTATTATTTTTCCTTCTTAATCCTTTTACATGCAAAGACCCCCCATTTATAATACTAATTACGAAGCAATTACCTCTAATATTTGGACACATGGGTTGATGTTGTTATATTGTCTTCCCCTTTTAAAATGATGTCCTCGTTGTTTACTTATCTAAAAAAATTCATTATTGGTGCCTTCAACTTAGCTGTAACATTGTGAACTAGAACATTTGCTACATTGTGTCCAAATTATTTCAATACTGTGTACTGGAACGTTTGCTGCTTCAAACATTCCACCTGGATTGAAGACAAAAATTTTGAGAGTTAAGCCAAGCATTGTGGAAACTTTTGTTAATAAAGTTTTCAAAGGATGTTTGTGAGAAGTAATCCTTGCAAGATTATTTCCACCAGGGTCAAACACTTGAATTCTTCTTGTTCCTTAATTGTTCAAAACAAATTCTGTCGGAGCTATTATGGAAAAAAAATTTCACAAAATAATGCTCTTCTAGCACTTCCACATATTCGTTCTTAATTGCGGTGGTACTAGATGGCAACATGAAATCATATTCCACTTACATTAGTGGCTCGTTGAATTGTGCAAGATCTTTATGTTGAACATCTTTAATTAATGTTGGGGATGAATTGATGAATGTTGGAAGGTGCTCCTCAAAAATGAGGAGAAGAGAATCTTGTTTTAAGGCCTGTCGTTGGATCATCCTTGGATACGAGTTGAACACTGAACTATCCAAGCAGACTGGATGAATTAACTGCTACGGTCCCGGTGGAGTGGCAGCAATCTGGGAGGTGTAAGCAGCATCGAATGGTCAAAGAACAAGATTTGAAGCCAATAATGATGGAGAAATATTCATCGTAAGTTGCTCTTCAAGAATCATGCTTTCTTGGATAGTTTCTTGGGCCTCCCCAAGAGAGATTGGAAGAGTGTCTTCATGCCTTTGTATCATTTTATTGATTGTCTCTTCCTGTTGATGGTTGTAGGCAACTAATTTTAGCGAGAAAGCTTTCTGAAGTTCGGCAAATGTTTGGTACATGAGGCGTCAAAGTTGATTGGCCCTCTATTGTTGGAAGTCTTTCATCTATTGTTGAAAGACATCAAAACTATGCATCATGTTTTGCTTGCAAACCCCTAGAGACCCGAAGAAGTCGTTCGCAATTACGTGCCACCCCTACTCTCCCACCTCCGACATCAAAACAATACATCATATTTTTTTTAATTTAAATTAAGTAGTTATTGCAGCGATTATAATATATAAACACCACTATAGGATTAATCTATCACCGTGCTTAGTTTAACAAGTGCCAATGTAGTCAAAGACCTAACACATCGTTTATTAAAAAGTGTCGCAGTTTATTTTAATCTTCAACGGCGTTTCTCATTAAAAATTCCACAATTTGCTATAGCGACGATTGCATACCCAGCGATTTTGTGGTGCTTAATGAACCACTTCTAAATCTACGATATTTGAAAAACGCCGCAAAAGCTTATAAAAAATGTTGTCATAAATGTTGTAGTGATCCATGATATAACATTTGGTCTATCATAAATACTATTCTAAAACTCTAGAACCAGTGATTTTATTAAAACTATTAATTTTTTGGTGAAGAAAATTGATCCGCCCGACCACTTTTAATTTTTCGATTCAAGCTCCCTAATGTCATCGTTTGCCCTGCTCATTTCATCTTGATCTCGTTGTTTGAGGACATTTTGACTTCTTCCTCTTGAGAATCAAGACTTTCATATATATGATTTCTGGTGGAGAATATTGAAAGTCATTCATAATCTACCATTCTTTGAGTTTGTAAGGAATCAACAATTAATACAGTCGCCAACGAAGTCGATGGAATTTCTGGAAAGTCAAGCACACATAGTTCCCGGTGATGGTGAGTTTTTATTCTTGCTGATTTTTCCATGCTTATACCGTAAAATTTGTCTAACTTTATCACAGTTATTTACCATCTTGTTACTGCATGACAATTTGGTTCAAACAAAAAAAAATTTACCTTTGTGAAAATGTTGACTTAATATCTGACATAAAAGGACTTATATGAGTTAGAAAGAAATTAATGTTGTAGACGCCCGTACAACTAATGGATATGATATCTGATCGGATATATAGCCATGTTATTTCCTATACAGTCATTATTTACAATTTTGTTATTGCATGACATTTTTAACTTTCTACTATCAGATATTTAAATTTAAAACTAATTTACTTATTGCTTGTTTGCATCTAAAGTTTGGATGAATGACGTACAAGGCAGGTCAGGAAGAGCTGGTTGTTTTGAAGAAGCTAGCTAGTCTAGATCCTTTGTACACATGCCACTGTGTTAGATTTCTTTTAAATATCATAAATTCAGAATCATCTTTGTTTAGTTTTTGAGTCACTTCATATGAATCCTTGCAATGTTTTAAAGAAATTTGATCCTAATAGCAACTACTCTATGGGAGTTATAATGGATCTCTTGTTGCTTACTTCCAATGTTGGTTTGATGGCATTATTGATGTTTCTATTTTAACCTTTGATATATACTTCTTCAAGAGATAATTTGATGAAGTGAGATTATAGGTCAGTTCAGATTTGAAATCAGGATTATTTCATTCCTTCCATTTTGATACTACTAACTTATATTGTATAGTGCAAACAAAGAAAAAAAATACTGCTAAAGGTATACCTTAAATATTTTTTTTTAAAACAACGTAACAAGTTGAACCTTCATAAGTTTTTGTCACAATATTATAGTTGCAAGTTGATTGATTTCATTGAAATAATTTTAATTATAGATTGTTTATAATTATATTGCAGATTGCATTTTGGAAGAAGATAAATCTCATCTATCAAGTTTTCTTCCTCTGAAAGGTTATATTACAACTATATCCCTTGCAACAGTTCTTAGAAAACTAACAAAAGAAGAGGAAAGGAGACATAAGTTTGCAATCACATATGCGTCAAAGAATGCACATTTATAGATTTTTCTTTATTATAAATATTTGCTCATGTATTTCAGTTTAATTAGAGATGAAAACATTATTATTTTGTATTGAGGGGTTTGGGCTATCTCCCACCCTCTATTTCTCTATTAATCAAATAATCTATATTGAACAATCTTCCTATTGCAATTGAGTATTTATTTATTGTGTTTGAATGTCAAAATATGAATTTGAGTGAATAACATGAAATAATCTTATCATATTTTATAAGAAATTGAGCACATTTTAGCGACGAATTATCGTTATTGTGTTATTTTTAGTGACCAAATATTTCATCACTAAAAATACATATAGTCAGCAATTTAATTTGGTCACTAAAATTATTTTCTTTTAGTGACTGAATTAATTTGGTTACAAAAATTTCATTTGATGACAATTAAGTAATCTCATCACTAAAACAACTTTTAGTGACCGAGTTAATGCAGTCACTAAATATGGACATTTTGTGATGGAACGGATTTGTAACTAAAGATATTTAGTGACAGAGCATTTTTCATCACTAAAAGTTCTTTTAGTGCCCGTTGTGTTTTAGTCACTAGAACTTCTTTTAATGACCAAAATGATTTGGTCACTAAATATGCACATTTAGTGATAGAACTCTTTTTGTTCACTGAAGACATTTAGTGGCGGGGTTTTCGTGACCACTTTGTGACGAACTGAATTTGATCACTAAATGTCTTTAGTGACCACAATTCAATATTTAGTGGCCAAATATTTCGTCACTGAAAGTCATATTTGTCGTAGTGAAAGGGAAGCTACAAAGGTGGAGAATAATCAAGCAGATGACAATGGAGCTAGTCTAACAACTATCATGGTGTATAAACAACTATCTAGAATAAAGTACATCTAGCAATTCTAAGGTAGTGAGCAGTAAGGTAGACATGTGGTAAGTAGTATAACAAAAGAAGACAAGTAGAACAAGTAAGCAAGTAAGTAATTAAGTAACCTTAAGTAAGTAAATTAATAAGTCAGTAAATAAGTAAGTAAGTAACCTTAAATTATATGAATGCCAATACAAACTTATAAGTTAAGGGGTCTTCTGCAAGGCTCCCATCGTATGAAAAGTCCCATACCGATTTATACATTGGGGTGTCGGTTGTATACAAATATGAGTGTAGTGATATGTTATACCATGATTCATGCAAGTGCAACTCACACACATGACTCTATGCGCACATACCTTTAGTTCCCCCTATTCGTGCAGCTAGCTTCACTCCTAAGAACCTCCGTAGTGGAAAACTGAGATAATGGGTCGGGCCCCCCACTCCTAGGCGGGTATCCACACTACCGGCCCTAGCCCTCCCGTACGCCCCTAGAAGAACACAACCTAGAGTATCCGCGTACTAGTGCTGGCTATATCCACCAGACTTTCTTTGGCTAAGTCTCCCACACCACCGAGTCAACGTACCGATGTCGGTGTGAACGACAATCAAATACCGAAGACCCACCACCTTATTCTTTATTCAAACCCTCGAGCCCTCGGCTCCTTGGACAGTCTCGTCCGTGCATCTGCCTTCAGAGCTACTGTCTGAATGGCAACCAAACCAACTTATTCTAGCTCCCTATCTACCAGGGTGTTTGAAAGTGCAACCCTAGTTATACTAGCTGCTCTTTTAGCTTATCATTCCTACGGTTTACGTTAGCCCATGACTGCCCCCGGTATTCCCCGTGAAGGGCTCTCAAAAGGCACTAGGAACTATGATGGTAGCTGAAGCCCACCGTTCCCTTTCGCAAGGCACTTATTGTTATTGGTTGATACCCATTACCCGATCCCTTTTAAATTACTTTAGATCTAGCCCTAGAGTATTAAGACTCTTCCTCTCCTATCGGGGAGTACGATATTTCGTCGATCCCGGACGCAACTTAACTCGAGTCAATCTCACACCCTACCCATCCTGACTTCCAATAATGAACTTGATTTAACTTACCCTATCCAAGCCAGCAAACTACCAAATTCCATCTCCCCAAGTTCATCACCCACTCTAGTTCAGCTTCTGCAGTTTTACTAAACGCAGACCATCCTAGGCAATATGAGGTATGCAAGGGGTGGTACTCCAAATTGTCTTCCGAATCTCCTATAATATTTACTGGAGGTCTATCATGACATAATTAGTCTAAATCCAGAAAATATTAATTTTCCTAATTAATCTGATATTTATTTAATTTCCTCCAAAACTAAGCCATGGGTGATTTAAACATGAAGTACCCTTTTTAGGTATGATTAAAACCCCATAAAATTATTATAAATACTAGGAAGTAATTTGAAAGTAAATTCAAATCTCTCAGAAGTTTTACCAAATTTAAACCCTTAATCCTTAATTGTGAACATTTCACCAATTAACCACTTAGAGAAGTAAATACTATAAATAAGCTTCTAAAAATTCCAAGGAAATTCAAGTATAGTTGTCATGCCTTAAAAGTAATACCGACAAGGTTTCCAAATTTTTTAGTAAGTATTAACCTCAAAATCTAATTTAGAAATATAACCCTCTTTCTTAACTTAACAAAGTAACCACTGCAAATAATCATCTAAAAATTATGAATTAATTTACACATCAATGTGTTGACCTCATAACTCTACTGATCAAGTTACATAATTTTTTTCAACAATATATACTCTCTGAATCAATTATTGAATAGAATTGCATTACAAAAAGCCTGTAAAGGAAGTACTAAAAATAAACCTCAAAGAATTATAATAAAATTCCAGTGTGATTACATTAAGGTAAAACACTCTCTGCCAAAATTTCATGGAGATCAAGTAAACACAAGGATCATCATAGATAAAAGCCTATTGGGACAAATTCATGAATTATGTGATAAGGACTTGAAGTTATATCCCATAAATTACAAAATAAATACCAGAGGACTTGGGCTATCCTAGCATCCACTCTACCAAATTTCAAGCTCTTACAAGGGCATTTGACCCCATGCCCTTCACAAGCCTCCAAGGTCCATCCTTAGGGTTTGGGCTTGGTTCCTAGGGCAAATTTACCCCGATCCACCTCAAACTCCATGAGGGGGTGCTAGAGAGCATTCTAAGTCAGTGGTCGAAATCTCATCCTTTGTTGAGGTGATCTGACCATTCAAGTCTCAAAGTGCTCTTTTGACCTAAGATCCCTTATTAGGGCAAAACTTAGGTTTGTTCATTTCCAATCTAAAACATCTCCAAATGAGATGAAAAATTATACAGAACCTTATGATAAACCCAGGGACAACTCACCAAAATTTGGGAGGGTTTGGAAGTCATTAAGCCATCTAATTAATTTACCCTAGGACTATTAAATTTTTCTAAAAACTTGAGGAAAACATTCTCCAAAAATTCCCATTTTTGTACAGGCCCTAGGTATAGCTTTGGTAGGCTCCCTGCCAAAATTTCAGATCATTTGGTCAAATGATGAAGGGTGGGCACAACTTTTGGTCTCTGTCTAGCTCTAGGTCTAGATCCCCCCAAGAGTGGTGCCCTGGTCAAACCAGTTGACCAAATTGACCCAAATTAATTTTAAAATATAGTAGACCCATAGGGTTAAGAATTACTTGTTGACCATTTCTTCATATAAAGCCTCTAGGTATTTTTCATAATTTATCTAAGGTGGTTGTTATTTTAATGCAGAAAATTCACATAAAGAAAAGGATTAATTAAATAGCACACAGATCTTGAAGCAAGATCAAAGGGCCTTGGCATTGTCTTCTTCTTCCTCCACACGGGATAGAGAAACTACCCGGATCACTGATCTTCTTCGGCAAACTGTTTGTTAAAACAGCAGAGCACTCGACATTTAACGTTACATGAGGGAGGTTCTCTAACTTTTTATTATTGGTCAAGAGGTCTTTAAGATACTTGGTGTATTTCGGCATCTACGAAATAGCTTCGTTGAAGGGTAGATTTATGTGGATTTGCTTGAAGATTTCTAAGAAGAGGGAGTACTGATCATCTTGACGTTGTTTATTAAGTTCAGAGGGGTATGGAGGAGTTGGATTATTTCTGAAAATGGGTGGTGGAGTGAGATTTTGTTTTAAAATAGTGGTGATAACTTTTTCAGCAGAGGGTGGAATTTTTAAAACGGGAGCGGAGCTTTGATTTTTCAAAATAGGGGCGTAGCTTGCCTCGGGCTCTTCGCAAACCATAACGGAGACTTTCTTCCTGTAACGTCCCAATTCGCGCTAGGCCCCTTGTTTGCGTATTTGAGTCAAGGGGGCTGTGGTGAGCCCAATGGGGGATGTGGGGGAACAGGTGCGGACGTACGGGAAATGAGGAAAACAAGGCAAAATGGCCTTTCTGGCTGACACGGGTATGGACACGGCCGTGTCCATACCCGTGTGCCTCATAAAAATAGGCTTACCAGTCAGAGAGGTACACGGCATTGGGACACGGGCGTGTCCCTAGCCGTGTGCCAAGGACACGGGTTGGGACACGGGCGTGTCCCTAGCCGTGTGCCAAGGACACGGGTCGGGACACGGCCGTGTCCCTACCCGTGTGCCGCAACCCTGACCCGGCAGAAAGTGGATCTGGGAGGAACACGGCCCTAGACACGGCATGCCACACGGCCGTGTCACCTGAACACGGGTAGGAACACGGCCGTGTGCCTACCCGTGTCTGCGATGTATAAAAAGGAAAAAGTTGGAAACCCTAGCATTCATTCTCCTTTCTTCTGCCCCGAAATTCCTGAGAGAGTTCTTGGCTGGAGGAGGAGGAAGAGCTTGCCGGAGCCATCTTTGGAGGAATCAAAGCGCCGCCATCGTCAAGGGAAAAACAATGCCGCCGCGAAGGAGTGCGAGGCTCATGGCCGGCCATGGTGGTACCGCTGGACTTGAGGTGAGCTTCCTCCCCTCTCCCTTGGTGCTAGATCTATAGTTATGATAGGAGAGACATCGACTCCATAGAGTCTTGATGTGAGGAGGAGAGTTCTTAGGTTAAAGCCATGCCTAGGTTTTAGGCTTAGTCTCCCTCAACCTTCTCATCCTTCAAAGTGGAGATGAGAGGGGTTTTCGTTGAGGGTTTGGCTTTGAAAGGAGAAATAAGGTTGGGTGTGATTTCTGGAGAAGTTTATGCGGGGCCGTTGCAAGGAAGAAGATGAACGGATGCCGTTCATCTCGCCTTAAGATGCGTGCAGAAATCTGATTTCTGCACGCTGCGACCTTCGTGGCCAATTTCGGAGGTGTTCTGGCCAAATCTGGGTGATCGACTCAACACGAAAGTCGTAGCCCTCGAAATTACCTTTCCAACGAGTGGTTGCTCTTTTCCATGCGATACCTGTAGCCACGGGAAAGCTGGTTCGAGTCCGCTGCGTTCGGGAAAATTCCTGTACAGGAAACTATTTCCTGTACGCATTCGAGTTGAATTTCTGGTATGTTGCAACCAGATCTGGGTGATCGACTCAACACGAAAGTCGTAGCCCTCGCGAATACCTTTCCAACGAGGGGTTGTGCATTGTGATCGGATTCCTGTAGCTCCGGGAATCCAAGTTTTAGTATTGGACTATCCTATGTTAATGCACTTGTTAAATTATAATGTTAGCACTCTTGCAATGATTGTGATTTGCTCATGTGATATCTTGCTCCCATATAACTATAATGTCGTTGTTACTATAATTTAGTATGGTTACTCATTTGGTTGTGTAATAAGGGATAACCATGCAATGGTAGAGAAATGGATTGGATGGGAATGCTAGTAATTAAGAGTTGAGATTGGTATTGAATTTATTTATATAGTTTGATGTTGAACATATTAATTATGCGAAGTATTGAGGTGTAATCAGTGAATAGAGGGGCGTGAATATGATGAACACTATGTGAGGAATATTTTGTAACCGTAATCCGAGCCCAAGGGGTTTATTAACAACCGATGCTTAGAGTGGTAGTCTCCCTACGGGTAGCATCGAGTGAGTTGTTTTGGGGCATGTGATGTGCGACGATTCATCGTGTCGCGGTGTTGAGATAATGAATGTGGCAGGTCTACGGGTTCGCCAGTCGTCACACCGATGGGAGCCAATGGGTAGACCTTGGGCGGTAGGGTTAGATACTTGGTGTCCATAACCCGAGATCTCCTCCGTGCCATGAGAACGGTTGGGCTTGCACCTCGTGCGTTTCCGAGGTTCCATCCGGTTCGAAATCAAAGGCCAGGTTGGGCTGTGTTCTTGGTGCACATTTACCCAAGACCCCTTCTGAGCCGTAGTACGCATGTGAGCTCCGCTGTTGTGTTCTTAGCGTTGAGGCGTACGGGGGCCTAGGATAGGTAGTGTGATACCACCTAGTAGTGGAGACGCCCGCTCCACTGTCGCCGTCTGGCCACGACGGACGACGCCTGAGAGGTTAGCTACCTGCTCGAAAAGTGGGAACTTCTAGTCTGTGTCGACATAGCAAACTTGCATGTGCGTGCGCATGAGTCGGTCATAACATAACTTTCATAACATGTCATTCATTGCATACACAAGATCCTCATCGTATAAGTTTGTATGGGCATTCTTATACGATGAGTTACTTTACTGTTAAGCCGATCCTTAACTTATAAGTTTGTATGGGCACTCTTATAAGTTAAGTTACTATTCTGATTAATTATACCTGCTGTCATTTATATATTATTGATATTCGTAGAACTGCTAGTTGTGTAGCGTAGTTTATACTTCACCATACTTATTGTCACCTGCTTGTTTACTTGCTTATATATATACATATTGTACCTTGTTCCTTTCTCCGCCCGGTGCCGAGGAGTCGCCGGGGGAGCGGATGTGAAGCCACTTAGTCTTATGACTAACGGTTGCTACGTCTTCCTTTTTAGGAGGAAACCCCGCAGGTAGAGCGGCAACGGACTATGCAGCAGGACAGCCAGGCCCGGATGATAGGACCTGAGGTGGTGGTGCCATCGGCACCGTCAGTGACAGTAGTGAGTGTTTTCATGTAGCCGTTTGGCAAAACATTTCTAGACTCTTGTTTATTTGTACAAGCATGTTGTGCTTGTTATCTTCCGCTATTTTGGACTTTAACTTAGCTGTGAACTGAACTGCTTTTAGTTTTACTTTTCTGTTATGGTTGGGTTGGCATAATTGTATTGATATGGATTGTAGCCGGCGGAATAGGCGTCTTGTGGTAAAGGCTAACTCGTGCGTTAGTGCTACCGCAAGGCGGCTATTTCGGGCATAAGACTCCCCTCGTGCCGTGTGTTGTGTTCCGGGAGGGGGGTCTTACACTTCCCACTCCGAAGAGTTATAAATTTCGCTTCCTCTCTCGGGTTGGGTTCAGTATTAGAAGGAAGAGACCCTGCGGGTCGCTTAGAAATTATTTTCGCGAGCTGTCCTACCTCCTTTTCTAGACTTTTAACGCTTCCGGTTAGGGTCCTAATCGTAGCGTCATTTTTGGAGATATATTTGGAAAGTAACTCCTCCAAGTTTGGAGCTTTTGGATTATTTTAAAGAGGTGGTGGTGGTGGTACAGGAAAATCATTTTGTGGTGGCGGGCGCATAGCATTCGATGGATTACTCCACGAAAAATTTGGATGATTTTTTAAGACAGGATTATAACTATTCGGAAAATTAAAACTAGGAGGATCAAAATTCGCAGCATAAAAATTATTAAAAGCATTTCTAGGCATATTGTTAAAAAAATCTAATTGTTCTTGGGCAGGAGTTGCAGATTCCCATACCTGAGGGCGGAGGCAGGAGTCATCTCCGTTATCTTTTTGCTTAATATTTCAACTTGTAGCGCGAGCTGGGAGATGTTGTCCACTTCAAATATACCGGCAGGCTTTCTCGGGCGGGACCTAGGAAAATTCCACTGATAAGTGTTAATGGCCATGTCCTCAAAAAGCTTAAGAGCTGCTTCCGGGGTCTTATTAGTTAAAGTACCGCCAGAAGCTGGGTTCATCATTTGCTTTGTATTTTTATTTAGCCCGTTATAAAACATCAGCACTTGTAACCATACAGGCAGCGCGTGATGTGGGCATCATCTTAATAGTTCTTTAAATCTTTCCCAAGTTTCATATAAGATTTCAGAGTCTATTTGTCCATAAGAAGAAATGTCGTTCTTAAGTTTAGCAGTTTTAGCTGGCAGAAAATACTTTGCCAAAAATTTTTCGGTTAATTTATTCAAGGTGGTTATGCTATTCTTTGGTAGAGTGTTCAGCCACTGCTTAGCTTTAGTTCTCAAAGAGAAGGGGAAAAGTCTTAGCCTGATTGCATCATTTGTGACACCATTTATCTTGAAGGTGTCACAAATTTCAAGAAAGCTTGATATGCGTGCGTTTAGATCTTCATCTCGAAGTCCGTCAAATTACACATATTACTGCACCATTTGAATTATGTTAAGCTTTAATTCGAAGTTATTATTTGCTATAGCAGGGCTGACTATGCTAGATTATGTTCCCTCGAGATTCGGCCAAGCATAATATGACATAGATCTTTGCACGGCTTCCTCCACGTTGGGTTCTTCCATTCTTAGAGTAGAGAATGACTCGGAGTCCTCAACCAGTATTTGGGAAGTAGGACCTTGAAATCGCGATTTTCTCAGAAGAGTACGCTCAATTTCGTTGTCCAAGTCCAAAATAACTGACGAATTCCCGCGGTTCATGCACTAAAAGAAGAGAAGAGAAGAAAGAAAGAGAAAATAGAATAAACAAGAAAGAAAAGCTAAATTAGAATATTTTTTTTGAAATAGATTTTTTTTAAATAGATTAACTCCCGAACTTCCCAAGGACTACCTCGTGAAGGGTTCGCAAGGTACTAGACAAGATAGTGGCGCTTAAAGCCCTTTGCCCTTTTCGAGAGAATTAGGTGGTCTAGAAAAATTATGAAGTTGGTTACTATTAAGAGCGGTGAAAATTTTAATTTTTTTTTAAAATTTAATGAAAGAGGATAAGAAAAAGAAGAGATAAAATTAATAGGTTCGTGTTTTCAATATATCAACGAAAGTTGATCCCCGGCAACGACGCCAAAAACTTGGTGGTTGCTAAGATTCGAAGAAAATAAAAGCAATCGAACTAGCAATCCAATGAGGCAAGTATACCTATAGAATTGTTGCTAGGGGACACAAGTGTCGTATTGAAATCCGGGAATTGTTGAGTATGCTTACTCATACGAGGACTATTATTTTATCGACGAAAAAACTAGGGTTTGAGAAACTAAGTGCAATTAAGGAAGTAAAGCTAATGCTAGAAAGAGAACTACTGTAATTAATTAAAGAGCATAAAGTAAGCGATTATAACGAAGGGTTGAAACTAAGAAATGGAAATGCACTCGATCAAGATTCACCTCGGCTAAATACGACTAAGAAAATGCGATAAGAACCTAAACTTAATCGGATAAACATCCTTGACCGTGGAGCTTCCTAAAGCTTAAACACGCTTCTCTCGAAGTCGTTCCCAACTGAGTTTAGGAAGGTCCGACCGACTCTCGTCTAAATCAGAGGCCTAAAACTCATTTTACGCGGTGAACCCCACTATTGGATTTTACTCCAATCAAGGATATTTGTATGTCTGCCTCTCTCGAGGGGTGCGTACAACTCCCTTTACTCTTGAATGCTCACTTCATTCTATTAGCCTCTCGGCTTGCCCAGAATGAAAGCAAAGGTGGAGAGTATATATCGATAATATACCTCCAACCCATGAAAAATCAAGAGTAATCCAAGGACTAAACCCTAAAAAGAAAAGGTAAATTCAAAGCATCATAACTTAATCGCTCGAACCTCAGATAATCAAGATCGAGTACAAGGAGGATTAGTTACTCATGGTGAAGTGGAGGGGGAGAGATGAGCAGAAGAGCATGATAACACAAAGTAAAAAAGGAGAATAAAAAAACAACACTTTTATTAATAATCAAGAGAGTTATACTTAGGAAATGAAAATTACATTTGCATGAAATGAAAATACTATTCTAGTCCTACCATTAGCACTAAGCAAAAGCAAGATTACAATAAAAGCTAAAACAACTAAATACTAAACTAGGGTTAAGAGTAAATTACAAAAGGAGAGAGAGAGAGAGAAAAAAGCATAAAAAAATCAAGAAACAAAGCAAGAAACCAAGGGGCAGCACTCCCCTCTCAACCCAAACTTACTGAAATGGAAGGGGGTGGTCTGAATTTATATAAAATTTTGACGGGTTGGTCACGCCGGCGACATGCCCAGGGAGGGCGTGTCAGGGGGCGTGACAGGTACGACATTAACCTCGGGCTCTAGATTCTGGTTGGAAGGATGATTGCTTTTGTACATCGGTGGTCACGCCCCGTGTCACGCCCATATAGGGGGGGCGTGACACGGAAGTCGGGTCAAAATCATTGGTCAGAATTCCGTCAGTCATAGGAAAAGGTTGGGTCACGCCCTATGTCACGCTAGTGACATGGGGCGTGAGAGTACTCTTTGGCGTGCTGGGATGAATCGGCATTCAATGCGGCGGAAGGCTTCGGGCAGAGGGACACACCCCACGTGTCACGCCCCGGGACATGCCCAGGGAGGGCGTGTTATGGGGGCGTGACAGCCGTTTTTCCAGGTTTTCTATCTCCGTCATCAGGAGTCCTCGGGATCAGGCGACACGCCCTAGGTCACGCCTAGGGAGGGCGTGATAGGGGGCGTGACAGGTAATTTTTGACCAAAAAACCTGAAACCTTCAAAAAGACAAGAAAATGTTAGTGGCAGTAATATTTATATAAAAAGGATAAAAGATAAACTAAAAAGACATGATTTGTACATTATAAACTAGAAAAATACGATAATAGTTTAGGCTACAAAACGTGTTGTCAATGACCCGGAGATCTTGGAGATTTCAGTGTAGTTCTCGAGAAGTCTTTCCATATTTTTGAAAAGCCTTATGCCTGTGTTGATTCTCAGGAACCCCCCTTAAATGGGAGGTTTTCGTCGAACGGAGGCGGGAGACGAAATTTTTAGGTCGTTGCCTGGGTTTTTTTCCAAGCGTCGAATGGAGTTCGATGAAAGAAGAACATAAGGCCCTCGCTAGGCTTTGACCAATCATCGAGCGGAGCTGGACGATCATCAAGCGGAGCTCGACGATCGTCGAACTGAGCTCGACGATAGCCGATCAGTGTTTTCCTTTGCGCTCGATGATCGTCGAACAGAGCTCGACTATAGTCGATCGAAGTTTCCTTTAATCGACGAAATTCGGTCGGAGTTTTCCTTTGTGCTCAATGAACTCCGAATAGCTATTGTCGAACGAGTTTTGTGTTCGACGAACTTCGAGCGGAATTTTTCGAACGGAGTTGTTCTTCCTTCTTGTTCTAGAGAAACCTGCTTCTTCTACTTGATTAATCTTCTTCCCTATTCCCGAGAAATATCTTCTACTCGATAAATATTTTTCTTCCACTCAAATAGTCCTTGACTTCTTCTCGAGAAGCCCTATTTAGGCGATCACGGTTCGTTTTCTTAAGTTTAGTTATTCTAAAATTACACCTAGTATATATATACAATACTTCTTCTTTCTCCTCTTTCACATAGACTGAACTACTATTCATCTCCCGAACAAGAGCAGCGTTAACCTTTCGGTCACCGCCGACGGTGCTCTAGTGCTCCAAATCTTGAACTGATCATAGATCTAGAAAGCTCTCAGCGAGAGATTCGCCTTCTTGGTAAAGTTTTCCCCGCTTCTTGAGTTATTTATCATTAGGGTTTTTGGCCCTAACCTCTATCTTGGCTATTTCTTGTTAGATTTTGACTCTCCTCGTCTTCTTTAGCCCCGATCGATGATAAGGAGCAATTTGGAGAGTTTTTTCGTCAAAACCAAGGCAAGCAGTGGTTTCCCCTTTACCCTCTTCTTTACAATCATGATGGTAACTGCTTATCTCATTTTCTTCAATCTCTCTGCACTTTTGTCATTCCAATTTGTAGATATATTTTATATTCCTTTGAGTCAACTTGTGTTATTTGTTTTTGTCATGATGATTCAATCTTGTAGTGTTGATGTGATTTGATGGAAATGTTTAATTGTTGGCTTTAATCGTTCCTAACTATTATGAGGATGTGTTAAGAGTTATTTAGGACTATGAAATCATTCCTAAGGTTGATCAACCGTTTCTTAATCTAGAATTGACTAGTAGAATCTGTTTTTCCATGTCTTGAGATATATCATGATTCTCTTATTTGCGAGAGTTAGTGGGCGTATCGACTTCCACAATGTTTTGAGACTTATTAATACCTTGTGGAACTCTATCGGGTATTTGGGCGTCTGTGGTAAATGGTGGAGTGTATGAGTGTCCCCCGCAGTTAGACGGATATTATATATATGAGGGTGTGTCTAGATGAGTGACCACCTTGCCAGTGTATTTTGGTAGAGTTTACCACATGTGGCTAAAAGGGTTGTTGTGATATTCTTGCTTATGATTTAATCATGATTTCCACCTTTTTAGCCTTGTGCATCTTCTGTATTTTGGCATGTGTGACGTTTCACGTAAGTTCTATTTACTGATTCTTTTGTACTTTACTCTAGTATTTTTGGTCTTGGGGTTGTACCCTTTTTACCTTGTTTACTTTTTGGCTTAATTTTTTTGCCACCGCTTGTACCTTCTTGCTGAGGTGTTCTGTGTTTGGAATGCCTCGGGTCCGGAGCTTTAAAAGGTAGTGGAGCTGGTTTTGGGGAGTCCATGGGAAGCAGTGTTGGCTGTGGTTTTCACCTCGTCGTTGTGAGGTAGTTTATCGTTTCAATTTGCTTTACTTAGATATGAGATACTTTTGTTTTTTTGTGGGTTCATGTCAGATTGTTGATGCCCATAAGGTTGTTGATTTTGGATACTTGTTAGCTACTAGTTATTTTCGTTATAACTAATTGGATTACTTGTTATCTAGGATGATTTATGCTAGGACGTGTAATTTCTTAAATGAAGTATTTTTCCGCACCGTATAAATTTTTTTCTTTCGTGGACTTGATGAGCCATCAAGCCGAGAGATACTGTTAAATTCTTAACTTAAATTTGATTTTTCTCTAAGACACTTAAAGATCCCTCTTTTGTGTCAAGTAGGAGTTTTGCCTTAGCATCCACAGTTATCCCTTGCTAACGTGGAATCATGGCACACATTTTCCCTTACTCTTATATACCCCCTTCTTGCGGAGAATATGCGGGTTCTGATAGTTGGTATCCGAAAAGACATCTGGAAACTCTTGCACCACGTCTTGAGGATATCTCGGTGGTGCAAGAGTTTCCAGATGTCTTTCCAAATAGTCTTCCAGGATTTCCTCTTTAGAGAGAGGTGGAGTTTGTGATAGATCTCGAGTCAGGTACTCGTCCTATTGCAAAGGCAATGTAACGTATCGCTCCTCACAAGTTAGAAGAGTTGCTCAATTATCTGGATGAGTTGTTGTAGTGTGGTTTTATTAGGCCGAGTTCTTCTCCGTGGGGTGCTCCTGCTTTGTTCATAAAGAAGAAAGACGGTTCCATGAGGCTTTGCATAGATTATCGAGAGTTAAATAACGTAATCATCAAGAACAGATATCTGTTGCCTTAGATTAATGATCTATTTGATGAGTTATGGGATGCACTGTATTTTCGAAGATTGACCTTCGTTCAAGATACCACCAGTTGAGGGTCCGTGAGGCTGATATACCACAGACGGCTTTTCGTTCCCAGCACGAGCACTTTGAGTTCTCAGTGATGTCCTTTGGTTTGACAAATGCCCATCTGCTTTTATGGACTTAATGAATAGAGTGTTTAAGGATTTATTGGACCACTTTACGGTCATGTTCATAGATGACGTTCTCATGTATTCCCGTAGTGTTGAGGAGCATGCTCAACACTTGCGCTTAGTTTTATCATCCCTGAAGGAGCATAAACTCTATGCAAATCTGAGTAAGTGCGAGTTCTGGTTACCCCAAGTGTCTTATCTGGGCCATATTGTGGGCAAAGACGGTATTTCCGTAGACCCGACAAAGATGTCTGCTGTGATTGAATTGAAGAGACCTTCCATAATTAAGGAGATTAGGAGCTTCTTAGGCCTGACCGGCTATTATAAAAGATTTATGGAAGGGTTCTCTGTATTATCTACACCTCTAAGTAGACGTACATAGAAGAACACTGCGTTCATTTAGAGCGATAAGTATTAAGAAGCTTTTCAAGTGTTGAAGTAGAGATCGTGTACTGCCCCAATTTTGACCTTGCCTACTGAAGGAGTTGAGTGCGCTGTGTATGTGGATGCATCACACATTGGACTTGGCTGTGTCTTGATACAAGAAGGAAAGTGATGGAGATTTTCTAAAAGTAAAATTACATCCAAACTAGAATCTCGATTAGGCAAGCGTACCTTTCGAAATGTAGTATAGGAAGTGTCGTATTGCGATTCGGGGCCTGTTGAGTACTTGTACTCACAAGGAAGAGCTATTATTTTATCAAACGGAAAAGTTGGTTTGATTATACTAGTTAATAAAACTAAAGCTGATGCTAAAGAGAAATTCAAATATGAGGAAGCTAGCACTTGATCTAGAATCCACTTGGACTAAAATAAATCTTCTTGGAAAATAATGAAATGTGAGTTCTTAATTATACTCACTCGACCGTGGAGGTTCCTAAAGTATAGAAGCATCTCTCTCGAGCTCATGCTTCTAACTAACCTTAGGTTGATCGATTAAGACCTCTCGGCCAGTCGAAACCCCTAAGCTTGCTTTATGCGGTGAACCCACTATTGGATTTGGCTCCAATCCGGAGGATTTACGTCGTCCTCTCTCGAGGAGTGCATTCAACTCCTTTTATCTTTGAGTGATCTCCTCGTATCGGCAACCGCTCGATCATTTAGGATACTGATCTTAGATCGAAGTACATATTCGCGAAATATGAATTCGACAAAATAAAAGTTCAAAGATAAATCGAAGAGAGTAAGATCAAGAACAAGATAATTATTTATTAAAGGAGAAAGATTTATTTTATTCCAAGGTTCATCATGATCAAGTGCTAAATGAAAGTTAGCTACTCATCATGATTAGAGAATTACAAATTAGAGTAGGGAAAGACATGATTGAAATAAAAACAAGTAAAATTTAAGCTAATCAACAATAGTAAATCTAACTTAGAAATGAAAAAATACAGCAAAAGAAAGAGAAAATTACAAGGCTCCAACTCCCAAAATTCGACTCTTGAGCATCTGAAGCTGTCTGGAATTTATAGAAAAAATTTCTGTTTGGTCACGCCCTAGGTCACGCCCGTGACCTAGGTCATGTCAGGCTTGGAACCGTCGTCTTGAAAGCCCGGGAACGTTGGAAGAGAAACCGCCAAAATCTGCTAACTGGTGGGTCACGCCCCCTAGTCACGCCCGTGACCTTGGGCGTGTCATAATTGTTACTGGAAAACGGCGGGAAGCTTATAACGGCGGGAGTAAACTGCATTTTATGGAGGCGTGACCATTGGCGTGTCTCGCTGTAACGGAAATCTGGTGGCAACGGTATGAACGACGTGTTAATGTCTGGAAATGTCCTTGACACGCCCTGGGTTATGCCAGTGACCTAGGCGTGTAATTTTAATCCGACGTGGCAGTGGTGAACAGTCTCTTTCTGGCACGCCTCATTTAGGAGTTCCACGGGCGTGTCATAAATCAACACGGGCATGACTTTGTCGATCGACGAACGTCAGGCGTGGGTCGACGAGATTAAGTCGCAGTCTCGATTATCACGTGTCACGCCCCTATGTCAGGCCTAGGTAGGGCGTGTCAGAGGGTGTGTTCAGGCCAAAAAAAATGAAAAATCTCCTTGGTTGGTCTAAATTTTCTGTAAATTAGCCCTGCAAAAACAAATATAATTTTATTAGAATAAATAAATAGGAAATATAAAACCTAGTTAATTCTAACTTAATATTATAAAAATAATATGTAAAATCTAAGTAAAAAGATAGAAATAATTAGAGTTATCAAATACCCCCATACTTATTCATTTGCTAGTCCCAAGCAAACAACTTCCTATAGGGGGCAGAAAAATTTAAAATGCTAGAAAAGAAAATTGAACCTAAGGAGTAAAATGCGAAGTCTTATGACTATGCTTGTAGATATTTTTATAGAAAGACTTACTCAGCATACAAATTAGGTTTTTATTTTTCATAAAATGCATTTTCACTATTATTTTTACTTTTAAGATGAAAATCCGGTAAATCTTAAAATTATCTTTAGGGAGAGTGTAGCGTGCGTACAAAGATAACATTGCACAAACAAAGATTAAGATACCCTCCAAAGAAATCCATCAATATCGATGGCCATAGGCTTGCCCTTTCACACTCTCGCCACGGCACTAGTCTAACTCATAAGCCCAAATCAATAGGACTTAACTAGGTTGAAATGTAGGCTTAGGTTTTTGGTGAGGATGGTCAAAGATAAAAACGGTGGCTACTCACACCAAAACTTAGGGAGAGCTTGCACAAAAATAAATTGTCATGGCTTTAATGAACGTAGCAAAGTCTTAAATTCCTTTGTTTTTTTTCATCATGTTGAAGTTTTTCCAATTTCCTCTCTCTTTTTTTTCATGTTTTTTTGTATTTTTTTCTTTTTCAGAGGAGGAGAAATAAATCAACTCTTTTTTAATTTTTTTAATTAACCACCAAAATAAAGTTGCTCCTAATCACTCCCAAAACATTTCTACATTTATTTTTTCAAGCTCTTGTTTAGGTGTGTAATTAGGATGCTTTTTAGGCTTTGGTAAAGTATTTGGTGGAGCTAAAACAAAAGATAGGATAAGAGGCTCAAATTGGCTTAGCAAAGGTGAAATGTTAGGTATGGATGCAAAGGCTCAAACTTGCCTAAAGATGTTCCTAAATCATTTTTATGCTAATGAGTTTAACCTATGCAAAGTCTTGAGAATAGCTAGAGGGCAAGTACTAGACATCGAGAAAGAATACCTCTTTCTTGATCTGCGAAATATCTCTCTAGCGAACTTCTACTTACTCACCTAAATTATTTTAAAGTTTTACCGATTTTCATAATTAAAGTAAAATAAGTTGTTTCTACGCATTTAGAAAAACAAAACTTTAATTGTATGCTGAATTTTTAATTCTACTTAAATTCTACTTACATGTGCATTTAACTAAAAACACAGCATGGCCAACAGTTCTACTCCAAAATTCAAAATTCAATTAAAACATTAAAATTCTCTAAACACTATAAACAAGTTGAATACTTGAGATTTTGCATGTGAATAAATATGAAAATAACGACTTCTCTAATTAAAAATTAAACCTAATTTTTTTTTTACTTCTTAGACTTCCCAAGGTATACCCTGTGAAGGGCTCTCAACGGTACTAGGAGGTAAGATGGGGTGATATCCCAAACGTCCCTTTCTAAGAAATTTAATTTTCGAATTTCTAATTTTTTTCGTTTTTAATTTTTTAATAATTTTTTTTTGAAAACCAAAATTCAAGAAAGAAAAAAAATACTTTTTTGAAATTTTTGATATATAATTTTTTTTGAGTTTTAATTTTGAAATTTTTTTTTGTGGTTTTTGTTGTTTTAAATTTTTTTTTTTGGAAATTTTATATGTTTTGCTTGAGAAATATCCCTCCCCCATACTTAAGCAATACATTGTCCCCAATGTAAAAAATAAAGGAAAGAAAGGAAAAGAGACTTCCCTGGAAATGCAAGCCAGCATCAAAAGATACCTGTAAAAAGGGAGTAAAGCAAAACATAATATTTTATAATTTTTTTTGTGTTTATTTTTTTTTAATAAAAACAAATACATTAAAATAAAACAATGATACAGATACAGATACAGAGAGATGACCCTCTACAAGTCAAAAGAAATAAAAAGGGAGCTATCTATTCCTGGTCTGGAGCGTCCTCGCGTTCCTGATAGAAAGTCTGCATGTTCGCGAACTCGCGAGTAATATGCGCCAAGGAGGAAGCATGGTTTTGCTCGAGCACGGTGAAGCGCGCATCAAAAGAATCGAAGCGACCGTCAAAATGGGTTTGCATCTGGTCTATCCGAGTATGTAGCAACCCAAATTGCTGGTCCCAATAGTTTGAAGGATCGGGCGGTGGAGCAGAGTGCAACGATGGTGGCGGATTCTAGGGGGAATGATGAGTGCCGCTGGGACCGGCACCATGATCAAGGTCAAGATCTCCTCCACCAACTAATGGGGGAATAGCCTCAAACTCACGTTCACGTCGACGAGCTAAACCAAGAGCCTGAAGGGTCGGGAACTGAAGAGGCTGCGGCATTTGTATGCAAGTGAGCCGCGGAAGAGCAGCCCATACGTCAGTCTGCTTGGCGAGGAAAGTGATGAAATTCCCGTCGTGCACCGCTCCCAATCTCACATTTTCGGCCTGGTGCCGAAATAAAATGGCGAGCATGTAACCAAGGTTGAGTGGGACCCGGTAAAACATACTATACAAGTATAGTAAGTCTGCCCAAGTCACCACGCCGTAGCTATCGCCGCGTCCGGAAAGAGTGAAAGTGAGAAGGTTATGTAGAATGCGCAAACCGGGAGAAATGAGGTGGCTACCCTTAGATTTCTTTGGGGTGTAGGGGGTGACGTCATTACTAATTTCCGACCAAAAAGTGGGGAGGCTGAAGTCGGGAGGGAAATCAGTTTATAGGTCGAGGTAGGCGGGGGAAATGGAAAAGGCCTCCGAGCAAAAGCCCATGGCGACATTGAGTTGGCGGATGGTGAGCTGGTGCATCATCCCGCCCATGCGAAAGGTGATGAAATCATCTTGCGCCGCCCAACGGAACTCAAAAGAAGCCCAGAACTCAATGGTGAGTTCGAGGAAAGCAGGCTCAGAAATGGAGAAGAGGGGAGCCCATCCCGTGGTGGATAAAAATCCCTGAACTAGCTCTGCCGCTCCGAATGTGGCAAGGATGGCCCAGTCCAAAATGCGAAAAATGCCAAACGGTTTGGCACGCAGTCGTTCGCTCCGATCTTGTTTGGTCGCGTTGTCGAAAAGGAGCATGGCCTCCGCCGAGGCAGGATCGGCAGGGTGCTCGGAGGAAGATGCGGAGGAGCGAGCGTGGTGGCAGGCATAATGAGAAAAAGGAGAGAAGTTTTCGAGCACAAGGAGAAGAGAATAGAAGGTGTGAAGGCTGAAGGGTGTGGAGAGAAAGGAAGTAGAAAACCTCGTATTTATAGGGTTTTCGGGTCGGTCACGCCCCCCTGTCACGCCCGTGATAGGGGACGTGATAAGCTCGGGTCAAAGCAGAAAGGAATCCGAGGCAGACAGCCTCGGATTTGGGTGTCACGCCCCAGAGTCAAGCCCGTGACTCTCAGAGTCACGCCCGTGACTCTAGGCGTGTAAGGGGAATCCAATGTTGGCGCTTAAATCCAAGGCACCGGGCTCAGATTCTTCTATCACGCCCCAGTGTCATGCCCGTGACACTGGGCGTGTTGGTCAAATTAGACCCGTGAAAAGGACTCCGAGGAGTAAGCTGGTCAACTCCTCGGATACACGCGATACGTGCATGCCACGCCCGTGACCATGATGGTCACGCCCGTGTTATGCCCGAAAGACGGACGAGAAAAACGAGTGAGGAGAAACAACCCGTCGCTAAGGTAAACACGTCCTAGACGCGCCTGTAACCTGAAGGTCACGCCCGTGACAGGAGCTTGTACGAGAAAAAAAAAATAAAACTAAAAAAATATATTTTTTTTTTGTTAAATTTTTTTTTCTTGTTGTTCATATATATATATATATATATATATATATATATATTTATTGTTTTTTTACTAATTTGTTAAATATCCAAATAAAGTAGAATAAAATAAAGGTTACCGACTTGACGAATTACGTAGACTTGATGCTCGTCCCGACCCGATCGTCATGCAGCGATGTCCTTCAAGCCTGTAAAAATAAACTTAAAAAGAAAATAATAAAATAATAAAAAGAAAAGATAATCGTGGGGTGCCTCCCACGAGTGCTTTGTTTATGGTCGGTGAGCTCGACCATAGTGGCACGCGCTTATTATGGGTTTGACAACATTATGTTGTCTAATTTTTCGTTAATATTATCACCGACAAAAAATAATTTTAGCCGGTGCCCATTAACTTTTAAGTTGCCTTTTTTCGGGTGTGAAATAAGAACCGTCCCGTAAGGCCAAACCTCCTTTACGACAAAGGGGTCGGACAAACGGGACTTAAGTTTACCCATAAATAAGCGTAAGCACGAGTTATATAAAAGGACTTGGTCTCCCGGTTTAAAGTCCTTTGGGTGCTTAATTTTCTTATCATGATAAAATTTGGTGCGCTCCATATAGTGTTTATTACTCTCATAAGCGAGGGAGCGCCACTCATCAAGCTCGTTAAGTTGGAATTTACGGAGCTCGGAGGACAAATTTTCATCAAGATTTAAAAATTTAAGTGCCCAAAAGGCACGATGTTCAAGCTCAACTGGTAAGTGGAATGCTTTCCCATAGACATATCGATACGGCGTACAATCGATAGCGGTCTTGTACGCAGTCCGATAAGCCCATAGAGCATCATCAAGCTTGACCGACCAATCTTTCCTATTAGTAGAAACCATTTTTTTCTAGTATACGTTTAATTTCACGATTAACTACTTCTACCTGGCCACTAGTTTGAGGGTGATAGGAGGTGGCTAACCTATGTGTAACGCCGTATTTCGATAACACTTTAGCGAATTGTGCGTTACAAAAGTGGGTGCCCCTATCACTAACTATTGCCCGCGGTGCTCCAAATCATAAAAATAGTATTTTAAGAAATCGGGTCACGACTCGGGTGTCATTGGTGGGGAGAGCTTGCGCTTCCGCCCACCGTGACACGTAGACAACCGCTACGAGAATATATTTATTTCCAAAGGAAGTTGGTAGCAGGCCGACAAAGTCGATTCCCCATAAATCAAAAACTTTAATTTCTAAAAATAAATTTAAGGGCATTTCATTTCGGCGGGAAATATTACCTGAGCGTTGGCATTGTTCACAACGACTTACATGTGCGTGAGCATCCTTGAAGATGCTCGGCCAATAGAAGCTTGCTTCAAGTACTTTCCGAGCCGTTCGATTAGATTTATAGTGCCCACCGGAGGGCCCCTCGTGGCAATGTTTTAAAATTCTTGCGCCCTCCTCGTGAGAAACACACCTCCGCACTACTTGGTCCGCGCAAACTCGGAAGAGAAATGGATCCTCCCAAAAATAATTTTTCAAATCGGAAAAGAATTTCTTCTTTTCTTGATAAGAAAAACCATTCGGTAGGAATCTTGCAACAAGAATGTTTGCAAAATCAGCGAACCAAGGAGTGGGGAGAGTGATTACCTTATGCATAGCGAGGAGGCGCTCCTCAGGAAATGTATCATCGATGTCCTCCTCTTTGAGCTCCTCTGAATTATGGTTCTCCAACCGAGAAAGATGATCCGCCGCTAGATTTTCCGCTCCTCTTTTATCCCGAATCTCCAAGTCAAATTCTTGGAGAAGCAGTACCCACCTAATCAATCGAGGCTTTGTATCTATTTTGGTTAGTAGATAACGCAAAGCCGAATGATCGGTAAAAACAATAACTTTGGATAAAGTAAGGTAAGAACAAAATTTATCAAAGGCAAAAATTATGGCAAGAAGTTCTTTTTTGGTGGTTATATAATTTTCTTGTGCGGTGGTTAGTGTTTTGCTCGTATAATATATCGGATGAAAATTTTTATTTATGCGTTGTCCTAAGACCGCACCAACGGCAAAACTACTAGCATCGCACATAATTTCGAAAGGAAGTTCCCAATTGGGAGCTATCACGATTGGTGCGTTTATAAATTTTTCTTTAATAAGAGAAAAAGCGCGCAAACAATCTTCATCAAAAATAAAAGGCGCAACTTTTTCTAACAAGTGTGTAAGGGGCTTAGTGATTTTAGAAAAATCTTTAATAAACCGGCGATATAAACCGGCATGCCCCAAAAAACTACGAATGGCCTTAACATTTGAGGGGGGGGTGGTAATTTTTCTATAGTTTCAATTTTTGCTTTATCTACCTCTATACCCTTGATAGAAATTTTATGGCCTAAGACCAAACCTTCCCGCACCATAGAATGGCACTTCTCCCAGTTCAAGACTAGGTTCATGTCCTCACATCTTTGGAGAACACGGGAAATATTTTCTAAACATAAATCAAACGAATCTCCAAAAATAGAGAAATCGTCCATGAAAACCTCAATGATATCCTCTACTAGTTCATCAAAGATCGCTAGCATACACCTTTGGAAGGTTGCCGGTGCATTGCATAAACCAAAGGGCATCCTTCGATAGGTGAAGGTGCCAAACAGATAAGTGAAGGATGTTTTCTCTTGGTCTTCGGGCGCGATTGGGATTTGGAAATATCCCGAGAGACCATCAAGAAAATAATAAAACGAGTGCCCGGATAACCGTTCAAGGATTTGGTCAATGAATGGCAAAGGAAAATGATCCTTTCGGGTTGCATCATTTAATTTACGGTAGTCGATGCAAACCCGCCATCCGGTAGCGGTTCGAGTAGGAATTAATTCATTTTTATCATTAGGAACTACTGTTAATCCTCCTTTCTTAGGCACCACTTGGACCGGACTCACCCAAGAGATATCCGAAATCGGATAGATGATGCACGCATCTAATAATTTAATTACTTCGGCCTTGACTACCTCCTTCATGTTAGGATTTAGCCGTCGTTGAGGTTGAATAGTTTTGTGAGCGTGTTCTTCCAATAAAATTTTATGGGTGCAAAAGGAGGGATTAATCCCTTTTAAATCTGTGATCTTCCATGCAATTGCGCTGCGATGAAGTTTTAAAATATAAGATAATTTAATTTTTTTCATCATCGGTCAAGTAGGCCGACACAATAACAGGAAGTTTAGAATCCTCCGCTAAAAATAAATATTCTAAATGATCAGGCAATTGTTTTAATTCTAGCGTGGGAGGTTCATCATAAGAAGTTTTCCAACGATCACTACCAATTTCCAAAATTTCAAAAGTAGGTGTGCGAGTGATTGAATCCTTATCACTATTTTCATAAGCAATTAAATCTAAATTTTCAAAATATGCGTTATGATCAATAGAAGATAAAGAATGTTCAGAAAACGGAATGAAGTCTTCTTCGGGAGAAGCCTCTAAATAGTAACATAAGTCGTCATTGGAGAGCGAATTTTTCATAGACGTGTCAATAGTAAAGGTAACTTCTTCATCTCCGAATCTAAGGAGAAGTTTACCGTTACTAACATCTATAACTGCGCGCGAAGTGGCAAGAAATGGGCGACCGAGAATGAGTGGTACCTCGGTGTCCTCTTCAATGTCAGAGATGACAAAATCTACCGGAAAGATATATTTTTCAACTTTGACAAGCACATCCTTAATAATACCCATCAGATATCTTATAGACCGATTCGCCAATTGAATGCTCATTCTTATGGGTTTAGGTTCTCCTAAACCCAATTTCTTAACTAAAGAATAAGGCATTAAATTTATTGAGGCACTTAAATCGGCTAATGCACGTTTTACCAATAAATCGCCAAATGAACAAGGTATAGAGAAACTACCCAGATCAGGTAATTTCTTAGGCTATTTATTAAGTAAAACCGCCGAGCACTCCGTGTTCAATTGAACCGTGCAGATATCCTCAAGTTTCTTTTTATTTAATAAAAGATCTTTGAGGTACTTAGCATATTTCGGCGATTGTGCTATCACTTCGCATAACGGTAAATTTATTTGAATTTGTTTAAACATATCTAAAAATTTACCGTGATGCTCATCTCTCCGGTCTTTTTGCATTCTAGACGGATAGGGAAAAGGCGGTTGATATGCTTGCGGTTTAGTATAATTAGAAGGCTTAGATGGAGGAGAAGATGAAGAAATTGGTACCTCCATGTCAACCGAAATTGGGGAAGTAGTTGTTACCTCCTTCCCGCTCCGTAGAGTGATGTCTTTCGCTTGCTCCCTTGGGTTGGGCTCCATATTGCCCGGTAGCGCTCCTTGTTGTCGATCGGAGAGCATATTTGCAATTTTCCCAATTTGAGTCTCCAAATTACGAAGAGATCCGGTGAGATTTCGGATATTGGCATCATTTGTACTCGTATATTTGGCGAACAACTCCTCGAGATTGGGAGATTTTTGAGCTTGTGGTGGAAAATATCCTGGTGGGATTGTGTTTGGTGGGCGACCCGCGTTCCCTGGATTACTCCAAGAGAAGTTGGGGTGAGTCCTTATACCCGGGTGATAGGTATTGCCAAAATTATGACCGAGATTATAAGGTGGCCGATTCGGATTACCCATGTAATCCACATGCTCAGCAATAGTAGAAGGCTCCCAAAATTGGGGCTCACCGGAAGGCGTAGACGAGAAAGCAGTCATCTAGTTCATCTGTTTTTGCATCTTCTCCATCTAGAGAGATAACTTAGATATCATATCTATTTCGTACATCCCGACCGATTTAGGTGGACGAGACCGAGGTGTACTCCATTGATACGTATTCATGGACATACCTTCTATAAGCTCTTGGGCGGCCGCCGGTGTTTTGTTATTTTACATTCCACCGGCGGCTGCATCGATATGTTGCCTCGTTTGATAGTTGACGCCATTATAGAAGGTTTGCACTTGCAACCAATCGGGGATTGCATGATGTGGACAACGGCAAAGTAATTTCTTAAATCGCTACCAAGTGGCATATAACGTTTCCGTATCAACTTGGGAGAAATAAGTAATATCATTGCGCAATTTGGCCGTCTTAGCGGGCGGAAAATATTTCGTGAGAAATTTTTCGGTCATCTCGGACCATGTAGTGATTGAGCCTCTTGGTAGAGTACCCAACCACTACTTAGCTTTGGTGCGCAATGTAAAAGGAAAAATCCTTAGCCGGATGGCATCATCCGAAACCCCGTTAATTTTAAAAGTATCACATATTTCTAAGAAATTAGAAATATGTGCGTTTGGGTCCTCATCTTGAAGCCCATCAAATTGTCCTGATTGTTGTACCATTTGAATGATGCTTGGCTTCAATTCAAAATTATTGTTCGCAATAGCGGGTCGAACAATACTTGATTGCTGCTCATCCAAATTTGGCCGAGCATAATAGGACATAGTTCGTTCTTCGTCCATATTTGGATTTTGATTACCCAAATTAAAGGAAAATTGAAAAGAAGGGGAAGATGAAGAAGAAGAAGAAGATAAGGTAGATGAAGAAGAAGAAAAAGTGTTACCTACGGATTCCTCAACCAAATCTGGAGAATTGAGGTCATGGAGTCTTAGGCGTCGCCGTAAGCTTTGCTCAATCTCCGGATCAAAATCAAATAGATTTGACGGATTCCCTCGGGTCATACACAAAAAAATAAAACAAAATGATAAAAGTTTAAAGATTCAAAAAATTATAAAATAAAATTTCCCGGACTTCCCAAGGGCTACCCAGTGACGGGTTCGCAAGGTACTAGGCAGTATTGCGGGATGAAAACCCGGCACGGCCCTTTCGCAAGAAATTTTAAATATAAAAATTTAAAGATAAAACTTTTGAAAGAAAAAGTTTATTTTTTTTTTGAAATAAATAAGAAAATGATAAAACTAATAGATCCTTGCTTTCAAAATATCAACAAAGAAAAGTCCCCCACAACGGCGCCAAAAACTTGATGGAGAATTTCTAAAAGTTAATTTACATCCAAACTAGAATCTCGATAAGGCATTGCGATTCGGGGCCTGTTGAGTACTTGTACTCACACGGAAGAGCTATTATTTTATCAAACGGAAATGTTCGTTTGATTATACTAGTTAATAAAACTAAAGCTGATGCTAAAGAGAATTTCTAATATAAGGAAGCTAGCACTTGATCTAGAATCCCCTTGGGCTAAAATAAATCTTCTTGGAAAATAATGAAATGCGAGTTCTTAATTATACTCACTCGACTGTGGAGGTTCCTAAAGTTTAGAAGCGTCTCTCTCGAGCTCATGCTTCTAACTAACCTTAGGTTGATCGATTAAGACCTCTCAGCCAGTTAAAACCCCTAAGCTTGCTTTATGCGGTGAACCCCACTATTGGATTTGGCTCCAATCCGGAAGATTTACGTCGTCCTCTCTCAAGGAGTGCATTCAACTCCTTTTATCTTTGAGTGATCTCCCCGTATCGGCAACCTCTCGGTCATTTAAGATACGGATCTTAGATCGAAGTACATATTCGCGAAATATGAATTCGACAAAATAAAAGTTCAAAGATAAATCGAAGAGAGTAAGATCAAGAACAAGACAATTTTTAATAAAGGAGAAAGATTTATTTTATTCCATGGTTCATCATGATTGTTGCGCGCTAGGGTTCGAAGAAAGTAAACGCAACCGAACTAGCAACCCGATGAGGCAAGTATACCTATCGAATTGTAGCAAGGGGACACAAGTGTCGTATTGAAATCCGGGAACTGTTGGCTAAACTTACTCACACGAACGCTATTATCTTATCGACGGAAAAACTAGGGTTTTAGAAAATTTAAGTGCAGGGGAGAAAGTAAAGTTATGCTAGAAAAAGAAACACTGCAATTAAGAGGGCTATTAAGTAAACAACTAAGCTAGAAAGGAAACTACTGCAGTTAATTAAAGAGCACGATATATGAGATTACTATAAAAGGTAGAACAATATGAAATGGAAAAGCACCCGATCGAGATTCACCTCGGCTAAAGACGATTAAGAAAATGCGATAAAAATCTAAACTTAATAGGGTAAGGGTCCTTGACCGTGGAGGTTCCTAAAGCTTGAACACGCTTCTCTCGAAGTCGTGCCCAACTGAGTTTAGGAAGGTCCGACCGACTCTCGTCTAAATCGGAGGCCTAAAACTCGCTTTACGCGGTGAACCCCACTATTGGATTTTACTCCAATCCGGGAGATTTGGACGTCTGCCTCTCTCGAGGGGTGCGTACAACTCCCTTTACTCTTGAAGGCTCACTTCATTCTTTCGGCCTCTCGGCTAGCCCAGAATGAAAGCAAAGGCGGAGAGCATATATCGAAAATATACCTCCGACCCGTGATAAATCAAGAGTAATTCAAGGCCCTAACCTAAAAAGAAAAGATTAATTAAAACATCATAACATAATCGCTCTAACCTCGGATCATCAAGATCGAGTACAAGGAGGATTAGTTAATCATAATGGAGAGGAGGGGGGAAGATGAGTAGAAAAACATAAGAAGAACACAAGCTAAGGGAAGAACAATTTTATTAATAAAAAGGGCAAGTTACACTATTGAAAATTAAAGTTACAAATGCATGAAAATTAAACCCTATTCTAGCCCTACATTAAGCACTAAGCAAGAAGAAAATTACATTAAAAGCTAGCACAAACTATGATTAAACTAGGGTTAACCAAAAAGTACAAAGAGAGGGGGAGAGAGAGAGAGAGAAAGCATGAAAAAGGATCAAGAACCAAAGGGGCAGCACCTCCCCCACTCAACCAAAGCTTGCTGAAATGGAGAGGGGGGGGTCAATTTATAGGAAATTTTCTCGGGTTGGTCACGCCCTCCGACACGCCCTAGGGGGGGCGTGTCAGGGGGCGTGACAAGTACGGGTTTGACCTCGGACTCTGGATTCTGGCGGGAGGGATGATTGCTTCGGTACGTCGGTGGTCACGCCCTAGGTCACGCCCGTGACAGGGGGGCGTGACAGGCATGTCATGTCCAAATCATTGGTCGGAAATCCGTCAGTCGCCGAAAAAGGGAGGTGTCACGCCCATGTCACGGGCGTGACGTGGGGCATGACAGTACTATTTGCGTGCTGAGGCGGAAGGGCATTTAATGCGGCGGCAGCTTTGCGGCAGAGGGCGACACGCCCCTGGTCACGCCCGGTGACACGCCCAGGGAGGGCGTGACAGGGGGGCGTGACAGCGGTTTTGACCGTTTTCTGTCCCTTCCAGCAGGTGTCCTCGGGATCGGGTGACACGCCCTAGGTCATGCCCAGGGAGGGCGTGACAGGGGGGCGTGACAGGCTATTTTGGCAATTTTTCTGAAAACCTGCAAAAAGACAGGAGAAAGTTAGTGGCAATAAAATTTACATAAAAAGGATAAAAATAAACTAATAATAGACATAATTTGTACAATATAAAATATAAAATACGATAATAGTTTAGGCTACAAAACATATTATCAAATTCCCCCAAGCTTAAGCTTTGCTTGTCCCCAAGCAAAAATATAAAAACTAGATATTTATAAAAAGGACTAATCAAAAAGTTCTAATTATGCCTACACAAGTATTATGCGAAATTCTTAGTAGGGAAAAGGTGAAATGTAAGTCTAAAACAATTATTTAGGTATGGTAAAACTTTTAAAAACTTTACTTAATAAAAACAAATCATCCAAAATTTTAACGAGATTTTTTTAAATGGACTTAAGTAAAGCAACGAAAATGAAAAACACGCATTGAGTTGTTACTAGATCCAAGCCACGCATTATAATTATATCAATTTAATTATCAAAAATCTAGGTTTAAATCCAAAACTAAAACTGATTTACTGTTTTTCTTTTCTTAGTTGTTAAATAAAAAACAAAAAGCGTGAATCAAAAGGACTTAAATAGGACAGAAACGTTTGGTTTAGGAAAATGATTAGGAGTGGAATTCAAAGATAAACGTGAAGGTTTAAAATCACACTAAACCAAAGCAAAGAGTCTCAAAAACTTTCATAAAAATATGTACACATTTTTTTTTTCTTTTTCTTTTTCTTTTTCATTTTTTTTTCTTTTCAAAACAAAGGCCATAAAAATTTTTATTTTCCTTTTTGAGTTGGCCAAACAAAAATAAACATCACTTTTGAACATACTTCCTTTTTTTTTCGAAAACCTTTCTCCACAAAAATCACAAAATACCCTATCAAAATCGTCAAAATAATTTATGAAACTCAAAAAGGCTAGTGTGATTCGATAGGTTGGAAATTTTGGCTTTGGTGAAACAGAAATGGAGGGAGGAGCTATCAAATGAAATAGGAAAAAGGCTCAAAAACGGCTAACTAGTGGTAAAAGTTTTTAGGTTGGCAGGAAAGCTCAAACGAAAACAAAAACGGCCTAAATCATTTTCACGCTTTTGAATTTATTTAAAACAAAGGTTTGAAAAATTTCAAAAAGCGAGTCCTAGATAATAAAAGAAGATTGATGAAATTAACTCGAAAATAGAAATAATAGGTGACTTGGATCGTTCACATCTACTACGTTATTCAAAAGTTGACTTTACAAAAATTATTCAAAAATGAAAAAGAAAATAGTGGATGATGAATTTTTGAGAAAGTAAAGGAAATAAAAAAACAAAAAACCATAATAGAAATGCGAGTTTTAGAAAAATATTTCACCTTAACATGCTACCGCGAATTAGAAACAGAGCATGGCCAACATTTTACTTGTGAAACATAATTAAAAAGGACGATTAGAAATATTATAATTAACTAAGTTGTTTATAGGAGATTTTGAGTAAAACAAAACTAAAAACTAGGGGTACTATTGAAATACCAAAATGTCTAAACTATTCAAAAACACACATATATTTTTTTTATTTTGAGAAATATTCTCTTTTTTTGGATTTTGGAAAATTTTTCTCTTTTTTGGAATTTTAAGATATTCATTTTTTTTTTAATTTATGGAACTATTTACAAAAAAGGAAATTATTTACACTAAGCAAAAATGAAGGAGGAAATCCTCCCCCAAGCTTAAAACAGACATTGTCCTCAATGGCTAAAGAAGGGGATTGGAGAAGGAGAGAAAAATAAAGTGCAGAATTGAAAAGACAGAATTGAAATACAGGTACTTCCCCGGATTTATTTGCTGCAAAAACTGAGTGATGCCGCTCCCCGAATGTCTTCTTTGGACTTCGTGATGGATTCAGCAATGTTGGAGCAGGCGATCGCAGAAGCTTCAGCTTGTCGGAGCCGTCCGAGGCAAAAATTGTAAAATAAAGAAAACAGAAAAAGATAACTTGGGTTGCCTCCCAAGAGCGCCCTTTGGTTAAAGCGTCGTTGAGCTCGACGCATCAAAAATAATATTGTCCAAAAATATTGTTGTCCCGAAATAAAATGTTTTTAGCAAAAAAAAAAATAAAATAAAAAGTTCAAGATTAAAGTTCGTGAAGCAGAAACTTAATAGTGTTTGGACTGACATCATCATCACCAGAGAAATACAGTTTAAGACGCTGACCATTCACTTTGAAATTACCCTTATCAGGGTGAGAAATTAAAACAGTTCCATAAGGAAATACTTCTAAAACAGAAAATGGGCCAGACCAGCGAGATTTTAATTTGCCCGGAAATAAACGTAAACGAGAATTATATAAAAGGACTTGGTCGCCCGGTTTAAAGTTTTTAGGGTGCCTTAAGTGTTTATCGTGTAAACGCTTCGTCCGCTCTTTATAAAGTTTATTATTTTCATAAGCATAAGAGCGCCACTCGTCGAGTTCATTTCAGTTGAAATTTTCGAAGGTCACCGACTGAGTGGGGATCGAAGTTTAAAAATTTTAAGGCCCAAAAGGCGCGGTGTTCTAACTCTATGGGCAGATGGCACGATTTTCCATAGACCAGCCGATACGGCGTACATCCGAGGGCGGTTTTGTACGCTGTTCGGTAGGCCCATAGAGCATCGTCAAGTTTGGCTGACCAGTCTTTTCTAGAAGTTGAAACAGTCTTTTCTAATATTCTTTTTATTTCTCTATTTACTACTTCGACTTGACCGTTAGTTTGGGGGTGGTAGGCAGTGGACAGTTTATGCGTAACGCTGTATTTAGTAAGGATTTTTGAAAATTGCGCGTTACAGAAATGGGAACCCCTATCGCTAACGATTGCGCGTGGCGTACCGAATCTAGAAAATAATTTTTTTAAAACGTGACTACAACTCGGGAGTCGTTCGTAGGAAGAGCTTGGGCCTCAGCCCATCGTGAAACATAATCAACAGCAACTAAAATATATTTGTTTTCGAAGCTAGAAGGAAGGGGGCCAACAAAATCAATTCCCCAGAGGTCGAAAATTTCGCACTCTAAGAAATAATTTTGCGGCATTTCATTTTTATTAGAAATATTGCCCGACCGTTGGCAACTATCATACCTGCTCACAAAGGCTTGCGCGTCTTTAAACAGGCTAGGCCAGTAAAAACCCGCGCAAAGCACTTTATGAGCGGTGCGAGCAGCTTGATAGTGCCCACCTGTCGGACCTTCATGCAAATGTTTTAGAATATCAATTCCTTCATCAAAAGAAACACATCTCCTTATCACTTGATCCGCACAAATTTTGAAAAGATGCGGGTCTTCCCAAAAGTAGTTCTTCAGCTCAGAAAAGAATTTCTTCTTCTGCTGAGAGGAGAACTCTTTTGGGAGCACCCGGGCCACTAGATAGTTGGCGATGTGCGCGAACCAAGGCGAAGTAGATGTATTAACTAAAAGCAGCTTCTCATCAGGAAAATAGTCATTAAAAGATTTTTCATTTAATTTTTCTATAAAGGGGTTATCTAATCTTGATAAATGGTCGGCGGCCAAGTTCTCGGCTCCTCGCTTATCACGGATCTCTAAGTCAAACTCCTGGAGGAGCAAGACCCAGCGAATCAAGCGAGGCTTGGCATCCGTTTTGGCAAGAAGGTACTTGAGGGCCGAGTGGTCCGTAAAAACAATGATTTTTGAAAGTGTAATGTAAGGGCGGAATTTATCAAACGCAAATACTACAGCTAAGAGCTCTTTTTCGGTTGTGGTGTAATTTTCTTGTGCAGATGTGAGGGTTTTACTAGCGTAAGAGATGGGGTGGAAGTTTTTAGATATGCGCTGACCTAATACGGCCCCCACCGCAAAACTACTCGCATCGCACATAATCTCGAAAGGAAGGTCCCACACCGGAGCTATCATAATCGGCGCGTTAATTAACTTTTCTTTAATTAATCAAAGGCAGAAATACAAGAGTCATCAAAAATGAATGGAGCGTCTTTTTCTAAGAGATGGGTGAGGGGCTTAGTGATCTTGGAGAAGTCCTTTATAAAACGACGATAAAAACCAGCGTGGCCTAGGAAACTTCTTATAGCTTTTATGTTTGTAGGTGGCGGCAACTTCTCAATAACTTCTATCTTGGCAACGTCTACCTCAATACCTTTAGCAGAAATTTTATGACCCAAAACTAACCCTTCCCTCACCATAAAATGGCATTTTTCCCAATTTACGGCAAGGTTAGTTTCTTCGCACCGTTCTAAGACTTTTTCGAGGTTTTCTAAACATCTATCGAAGGTATCGCCGAACACGGAGAAATCGTCCATGAATACCTCCATAATGCTTTCTACGTACTTGTCAAATATTGCGAGCATACATCGTTGGAATGTAGCCGGCGCATTGCATAATCCAAACAGCATTCTTCGGTACGCGAAGGTGCCGAAGGGACAAGTAAACGTAGTTTTCTCTTGGTCCTCGGGAGAGATGGGTATTTGAAAGTACCCCGAGAGGCCATCGAGAAAACAATAAAAGCTATGGCCGGAGAGACGTTCTAAAATTTGGTCGATAAACGGTAAAGGAAAGTGGTCCTTGCGAGTGGCGTCATTTAACTTACGGATAATCTATGCACATACGCCAACCCGTCACCGTCCGCATCGGGATTAATTCATTATTCTCATTACTAACTACGGTTGATCCCTCCCTTTTTTGGAACTACCTGAACGGGGCTAACCCACTTACTGTCCGATATAGGGTAGATAATTCCTGCGTCTAATAGTTTCATAACCTCGCCCTTAACTACTTCTTTCATGTTTGGGTTTATACGGCGCTGAGGTTGGATAGAGTTACGCGAATTATCTTCCATTAAAATTTTATGTGTACAGAAAGATGGGCTTATGCCCTTGATATCAGAGATTTGCCAAGCAATAGCCCGGCGATGCTTACGTTGAACTAGAAGAAGTTTATCGTTCTGCGTATCCGTGAGGTAAGCCGAAACGATAACTGGTAACTTGGAGTCTTTTTCTAAGAAAGCATACTTAAGGTGTTCGGGAAGTTCTTTAAGTTCTAGGGTAGGGGGTTCTTCATAAGAGGATTTTGAGATTCTTTCTTTTTCGAAAATAATATCTTCATAAACTTTTTTATAAGGAACGTAATAAGGGGTGGGGCTAGCAGCCAAGACGGCTTCCTGTAGTGATTCAGTGGGAAGAAAAGAGGAAGAACAAAAATCAGAAAACTCTTTTTCAAACTCAGAAAGACAATAAGAAGATTCATCACTTCCTTGCAGTGATTCTGTTGTAAGAGAAGAGGAGCAAAAAGTAGAAAATTCTTTTTCAAAGTCGGAGAGGCAGTAGGAAGAATCATCACTCACGGCGTCTATGAAAAAACATGAGTCATCGTTCGCTAAGGTGTTCTTCATCGAAGGGGTGATCGGAAATGTGACTTCGTCGTCGCCTACTCGAAGAAAGAGCTTACCATTGCTTACGTCAATGATGGCTCGGGAGGTGGCAAGGAAGGGTCGGCCAAGGATCAGGGGAACCTCGACGTCTTCTTCGATGTCCAAAATGACAAAGTCCACCGGGAAGATGAACTTGTCGACTTTCACTAAAACGTCCTCCACTATTCCTAACGGGTACTTGACGGATCTATCGGCTAGCTGGATACTCATACGCGTGGGGTTAAGGCTACCAATCCCTAACTTTTTGAACAACGAAAAGGGCATCAGGTTTATACTTGCGCCTAAGTCGGCTAACGCGTGTTTAACAAAGAGATCACCGAAGACACACGGGATAGAGAAACTACCCGGGTCACTGATTTTCTTCGGCAAACCGTTTGTTAAAACGGCGGAGCGCTCGGCGTTAAGCGTGACGTGCGAAAGATTCTCTAACTTCTTCTTGTTTGTGAGGAGGTCTTTAAGATATTTGGCGTATTTCGGCATTTGCGAAATAGCCTCGTGGAAGGGAAGATTAATGTGGATTTGTTTGAAGATTTCTAAGAAGCGGGAGTACTGATCATCTTGACGTTGTCTATTAAGTTCAGAGGGGTATGGAGGGGTTGAATTATTTTTGAAGAGGGGTGGTGGAGTGAGATTATTTTCTAAAATAGGGGTGATTACTTCTTCAGCAGAGGGTGGAATTTTTAAAACGGGAGCGGAGCTTTGATTTTTAAACGAGGGAGCGGAGCTTGCCTCGGGCTCTTCACTTACCATACCGGAGACTTGCTTCCCACTCCGAAGAGTTATAGCTTTCGCTTGCTCTCTCGGGTTGGGTTCGGTATTGGAAGGAAGAGACCCTGTGGGTCGCTCAGAAATTATTTTCGCGAGCTGTCCTACCTGATTTTCTAGACTTTTTACGCTTCCGGTTAACGTTCTTATGGTGGCGTCATTTGTGGTGATATATTTAGAAAGTAATTCCTCCAAGCTTGGAGGTTTTGGGTAATTTTGAAGAAGTGGTGGTGGTGGTGGTGCAGAAAAATCATTTTGCGGAGGTGGGCGCATCGCATTCGATGGATTACTCCATGAAAAGTTCGGATGATTTCTTAAAGCAGGGTTATAACTATTTGGAAAATTAAAACCAGGCGGATGAAAATTCGCAGCAGAAAAATTATTAAAGGCAGTTCTAGGCAAATTATTAACATAATCTAAATGTTCTGGAGTAGGGGTTGCAGATTCCCATACCTGAGGGGCGGAGGCAGCAGTCATCTCCGTGATTTTTTTGCTTAGGATTTCTACTTGCAGAGCGAGCTGGGAGACGTTGTCCACTTCGTAAATACCTGCAGGCTTGTTTGGGCGGGACCTAGGCACATTCCACTGATAAGTGTTCATGGCCATGTCCTCAAAAAGATCAAGAGCTGCTTCCGGGGTCTTATGATTTAAAGTACCGCCAGAGGCCGCGTCTATCATTTGCTTTGTATTTTGATTTAGCCCATTGTAAAACGTCTGCACTTGTAACCATACAGGCAGCGCGTGGTGTGGGCATCGTCTTAATAATTCTTTAAATCTCTCCCAGGTTTCATATAGGGTTTCAGAGTCTATTTGTCCGAAGGCAGAGATGTCGTTCCTAAGTTTTGCAGTTTTAGCGGCGGAAAATACTTCGCCAAAAATTTTTCAGTTAATTCAGTCCAAGTGGTTATGCTATTTTTCGGAAGTGTGTTAAGCCACTGCTTAGCTTTAGTTCTTAAAGAGAAGGGGAAGAGTCTCAGCCTGATCGCATCATTTGTGACACCATTTATCTTGAAGGTGTCGCAAATTTCAAGAAAGCTAGCTATATGTGCGTTCAGATCTTCATCTTGAAGTCCGTCAAATTGCACATATTGCTGCACCATTTGAATTATGCTAGGCTTTAGTTCGAAGTTATTATTTGTTATAGTAGGGCGGACTATACTCGATTCTATTCCCTCGAGGTTCGGTCGTGCATAATAGGACATAGTCCTTTGCACGGCCTCATCTACGTTGGGTTCTTCCATTTTTAAAGTATTAAATGACTCGGAGTCCTCAACCGGCACTTGGATAGTAGGACCTTGAAATCGCGATCTTCTCCGAAGAGTACGCTCAATTTCGTGGTCCAAGTCCAAAATAACCGACGGACTCCCGCGGGTCATGCACTAAAAGAACAGAAAAGAAGAAGAGAAAGAGAAAAAGGATAAACTAGAAAGAAAAACTTGAATTAGAAAATTAAATTAAAACTTTTTTTTTCTTTTTGAAATAGATTTTTTTTATATAAATTAACTCCCGAACTTCCCAAGGACTACCCCGTGAAGGGTTCGCAAGGTACTAGACAAGACAGTGGCGCTTAAAGCCCTTTGCCCTTTTCGAGAGAATTAGGTGGCGTAGAAAAATTGTGAGGTTGGTTTCTATTAAGAGCGGTGATAATTTTTTGAATTTTTTTTAAAACTTTAAAGAAAGGGGATGAGAAAGAGAAGAGATAAAATTAATAGGTTCGTGTTTTCAAAATATCAACGGAAGTTGGGTCCCCGGCAACGGCGCCAAAAACTTGTTGCGCGCTAGGGTTCGAAGAAAGTAAACGCAACCGAACTAGCAACCCGATGAGGCAAGTATACCTATCGAATTGTAGCAAGGGGACACAAGTGTCGTATTGAAATCCGGGAACTGTTGGCTAAACTTACTCACACGAACGCTATTATCTTATCGACGGAAAAACTAGGGTTTTAGAAAATTTAAGTGCAGGGGAGAAAGTAAAGTTATGCTAGAAAAAGAAACATTGCAATTAAGAGGGCTATTAAGTAAACAACTAAGCTAGAAAGGAAACTACTGCAGTTAATTAAAGAGCACGATATATGAGATTACTATAAAAGGTAGAACAATATGAAATGGAAAAGCACCCGATCGAGATTCACCTCGGCTAAAGACGATTAAGAAAATGCGATAAAAATCTAAACTTAATAGGGTAAGGGTCCTTGACCGTGGAGGTTCCTAAAGCTTGAACACGCTTCTCTCGAAGTCGTGCCCAACTGAGTTTAGGAAGGTCCGACCGACTCTCGTCTAAATCGGAGGCCTAAAACTCGCTTTACGCGGTGAACCCCACTATTGGATTTTACTCCAATCCGGGAGATTTGGACGTCTGCCTCTCTCGAGGGGTGCGTACAACTCCCTTTACTCTTGAAGGCTCACTTCATTCTTTCGGCCTCTCGGCTAGCCCAGAATGAAAGCAAAGGCGGAGAGCATATATCGAAAATATACCTCCGACCCGTGATAAATCAAGAGTAATTCAAGGCCCTAACCTAAAAAGAAAAGATTAATTAAAACATCATAACATAATCGCTCTAACCTCGGATCATCAAGATCGAGTACAAGGAGGATTAGTTAATCATAATGGAGAGGAGGGGGGAAGATGAGTAAAAAAACATAAGAAGAACACAAGCTAAGGGAAGAACAATTTTATTAATAAAAAGGGCAAGTTACACTATTGAAAATTAAAGTTACAAATGCATGAAAATTAAACCCTATTCTAGCCCTACATTAAGCACTAAGCAAGAAGAAAATTACATTAAAAGCTAGCACAAACTATGATTAAACTAGGGTTAACCAAAAGTACAAAGAGAGGGGGAGAGAGAGAGAGAGAAAGCATGAAAAAGGATCAAGAACCAAAGGGGCAGCACCTCTCCCACTCAACCAAAGCTTGCTGAAATGGAGAGGGGGGGGTCAATTTATAGGAAATTTTCTCGGGTTGGTCACGCCCTCCGACACGCCCTAGGGGGGGCGTGTCAGGGGGCGTGACAAGTACGGGTTTGACCTCGGGCTCTGGATTCTGGCGGGAGGGATGATTGCTTCGGTACGTCGGTGGTCACGCCCTAGGTCACGCCCGTGACAGGGGGGCGTGACAGGCATGTCATGTCCAAATCATTGGTCGGAAATCCGTCAGTCGCCGAAAAAGGGAGGTGTCACGCCCATGTCACGGGCGTGACGTGGGGCATGACAGTACTATTTGCGTGCTGAGGCGGAAGGGCATTTAATGCGGCGGCAGCTTTGCGGCAGAGGGCGACACGCCCCTGGTCACGCCCGGTGACACGCCCAGGGAGGGCGTGACAGGGGGGCGTGACAGCGGTTTTGACCGTTTTCTGTCCCTTCCAGCAGGTGTCCTCGGGATCAGGTGACACGCCCTAGGTCACGCCCAGGGAGGGCGTGACAGGGGGGCGTGACAGGCCATTTTGGCAATTTTTCTGAAAACCTGCAAAAAGACAGGAAAAAGTTAGTGGCAATAAAATTTACATAAAAAGGATAAAAATAAACTAATAATAGACATAATTTGTACAATATAAAATATAAAATACGATAATAGTTTAGGCTACAAAACATATTATCAATGATCAAGTGCTAAATGAAATTTAGCTACTCATCATGATTAGAGAATTACAAATTAGAGTAGGGAAATACATGATTGAAATAAAAACAAGTAAAATTTAAGCTAATCAACAATAGTAAATCTAACTTAGAAATGAGAAAATACAGCAAAAGAAAGAGAAAATTACAAGGCACCAACTCCCAAAATTCGACTCTTGAGCATCTGAAGCTATCTGGAATTTATAGAAAAAATTTCTGTTTAGTCACGCCCTAGGTCACGCCCGTGACCTAGGGCGTGTCAGGCTCAGAACCATCGTCTTGAAAGCCCGGGAACGTTGGAAGAAAAACCGCCAAAATCTGCTAACTGGTGGGTCACGCCCCCTAGTGACTCCCGTGACCTTGGGCGTGTCATAGTTGTTACTGGAAAACGGCGGGAAGCTAAAAACGGCAGAGGTAAACTGCATTTTATGGAGGCGTCACGCCCATTAGTCATGCCCGTGACCATGGGCGTGTCTTGCTGCAATGAAAATCTGGCGGCAACGGTATGAACGACGCGTTAATGTCTGGAAACGTCCTTGACATGCCCTAGGTAATGCCCGTGACCCAGGCGTGTAATTTTAATCCGACGTAGAAGTGGTCAACGGTCTCTTTCTAGCATGCCCCGTGTAGGAGTGCCACGGGCGTGTCATAAATCAACACGGGCGTGACTTGGTCGATCGACGAACGTCATCTGCGGGTCAACGAGATTCAGCCGCAGTCTCGATTATCACGTGTCACGCCCCTGTGTCACGCCTAGGTAGGGCGTGTCACAGGGCATGTTCAGGCCAAAAAATGCAAAATCTCCTTGGTTGCTCTAAATTTTCTATAAATTAGCCCTGCAACAACAAATATAATTTTATTAGAATAAATAAACAGGAAATGTAAAACCTAGATAATTCTAACTTAATATTATAAAAATAATATGTAAAATCTAAATAAAAAGTTATAAATAATTAGAGTTATCAGAAAGTTGATCGCATACGGATCAAGACAACTAAATATTCATGAAAAGAACTATCCGACACATGATTTGGAGATTGCTGCTGTGATTTTTTTGCTGAAACTTTGGAGACATTTATTGTATGGCATGCTGTGCAAGATTTACACAGACCATAAGAGTTTGAAGTACGTCTTCACTCAAAAGGAGTTAAATTTGCTCCATCATTGGTGGTTAGAATATGTGCTAAATTATGAAGTGGAGATTTTTTTTTTTCGGGAAAGGCTAACGTAGTTGCCGATGCTTTGAGTAGGAAGACTGAAAAAATCTTCAAACTATTTGTACAGTCCTAGGTAGAAAAATTCTTGTTGATGGACATTAAAGTTGGGAGTCGTACTATGCCTGCTAGTTTGGAAGCAGAAGAGCCCTCTTGGATTTCCATTACAAGAGTGCACTAGAAGGATGACCCTAATTTGTTACAACTCCGAATTAGAACAAAGAAGGGAGAGCAACCTGATTTCTCTTTGGATGAGTTCGATGCTCTGAAATATCTGGGTAGGTTTTTATCCCCGCTTTTGGTGATATTCAGGCTAAATTTTTTAATGAAGCTCATGGTTCCAGTGTTGCCTACCATCCTAGTTCCACAAAAATGTATAAAGATCTGAACCAAATTGTTTGGTGGTCAGGAATAAAGAATGATATATCAAAGTTTGTGTCAGAATGTTATACGTGTCAGCGTGTTAAGGCTGACCGAAAAAGGCCTGGTGGTAAACTTACACCGCTTGATTTTCCAAGTTGGAAGTGGAAAAGTATTTCGATAGATTTCATCACCGTTTTACCAAAGTCTCCCCGTGGGCTTGATTCAGTTTGGGTGATTGTTGATAGATTGACAAAGTGTGCTCACTTTGTTCCCTTTAAGATTGGGTATTCTATGAAGAAGATAGTTGAGTTATACCTTGATGAAGTCATCAGGTTACATGGAGTGTCTGTTAGCATTGTATCGAATCGAGACTCCCGATTTAGGTCCCTTTTTTGGAAGAGCTTACAAGAGGGGTTGGGTACCGATTTAAGGTATTCCATAGCCATTCATCCGCAGATAAATGGTCAGACGGAAAGGGTAAATCTGATCATGGAAGATATGATCAGGTGTTATATATTAGATAATGGTGGTGCTTGGGATGAACGCCTCAGACTCAAGGAATTTGCATACAGTAATTGTTATCAAGAGAGTCTACAGATGGCCGCGTTTGAGGCCTTGTACGAAAGGCGTTGTAGGACTCCTTTATTTTGGGCTGAGTTTGGCGAGAGACCGCTGATAGGTCCTGAATCCCATGAAGAGATGAATTGTGCGGTGACTCATAATCAAGTGAAGCTCCGTATAGCGCAAGAGAATTACGAGAAGTATGATAATCGACGAAGGGTCGATCTGGAGTTCGACGTAGGGGACTTGGTTTTTTCTTAAAGTCTCTCCAATGTCAGGTGTTAAAAGGTTTTGAGGGAACCACAAGTTAGACCCCCAGTATGTGGGACCTTTTCAAATTATTGAGCGCATCGGAGTGTCAGCTTATAGATTGGATTTGCATGCAACCTTCCCAGGTGGCCATGATGTGTTCCATGTGAGCTAGTTGCGGAAGTATGTTCGTAGTGATCATAAAGTCCATGACTCGGTACCTCAGATTCAGCCCAACCTTTCATATGGGGAAGAACATGTCCGTGCTTTATAATCTCAAGATCGAGTGTTACGAAGAAAGACCTTCCCCATGGTCAAGGTTCTTTGGAGAAATCAAGACGTCGAGAGCGAGACGTGGGAATTGGAGTCTGTGATGACGGAATCTCATGCGCACATCTTCCCTTTGTTTCTGGTATGTCTCCATTCCTTTGGTAGTGATTGATTTTCTCATTTTGGTTTGATTTTGGAGTTGTGTTAAGTTTCGGGACGAAATATCTTTTTAGGGCGAGTGATTATAAAGCCCCTGATTGTCTGATAATATTAATTGATTTATTATCATCATATTTATGACATCAAGGCGTTACTTTTTATATTATGTTAATGGCGCTGCACCGCTAGTGCATTTTTGCATCCTTTGGGTTTGGTTGATAAGATTTTTGTGATTTTTATTTAGATTGAAGGTTTTCCTTGATTGAAAGGATTGAGTTTTGAGGTTTTGTACTTGCCAAGTTTTATTATGATCCGAGCATTTTGGGTCTCGGCGCGTGTTCGAATTTTTGCGATGATTTTTGCTTATGTAAGCATTTGATGATAGTGTCTCAGGAATGGCCCGTCGGATTCTATGGTTGTCTTTCCTGCTAAATTCTTTGAGTCGGCATTTTATCCCAGAATTTAAGACAATCTGAATTCTCGTATTTTATCCTTCTCAGCTTTTAGGAGGTTTAGTGTTTTTCTCGAGGCACCCTAGAGTAAGTTATGGAGAAGAGCTGCTATTCTCGAGAAAGCTCTTATTGATCTCGAGATGTCTGGTTTAACCACTCGAGAGGTGCCCCACTTTTTTTTCTCGAGTGGTTCGGTAATACTCGAGAAATCCTTTGTTTGTTCTCGAGATGACCTTGAGATCTCGGAGATTTTAGTATAGTTCTCGAGAAGGCCATTAGTTCTCGAAAAGTCTTACCTTCTTTTCAAAAGGCCTGATGTCTGTGTTGATTCTCAGGAAGCCCTCCTTAAGGGTAGTTTTTCGTCGAACGGAGGCGGGAGATGAAATTTTTAGGGCATTTCCAGGGTTTTTGTCGAAGGGTCAAATGGAGTTCGACGGAAGTCGTACTTATAGCGCTGGATGGGCTCTGACTAATCATCGAGCGGAGCTCGACGATAGCCGATCAACGTTTTCCTTTGCACTAGACGATCATCGAACGAAGCTCGACGATAGTCGATCGGAGTTTCCTTCGATCGACAAAATTTGTTAGGAGTTTCCCTTTGTGCTCGACGAACTCCGAACAACTTTCGTCGAACGGGTTTTGTGTTCGAGGAACTTCGAGAAGAATTCATCGAATGGAGTTGTTCTCCACTCTTATTCTCGTGAAACCTGATTCTTCTACACGAGTAATCCTCTTCCCTATTCCAGAGAAATATCTTCTACTCGAGAAATATTTTTCTTCCACTCGAATAGTCCTTGACTTCTTCTCGAGAATCCCGGTTCAGCCAATCCCGGTTCATTTTCTTACGTTCAATTATTCTAAAATTACACCTAGTATATATATACCCTACTTATTCTTTCTCCCCTTTCACTTAGACAAAACAACTGTTCATCTCCCGAACCAGAGCAGCGTGAACGTAGGAGAGGTAGTGTTTCCGTGAACCTTCCTATCACCGCCGACGGAGCTCCAGTGCTCCAAATCTTGAACCGATTATAGATCATGAACTCTCTTGGTGAGAGAATCGCCTTTGTGGTAAAGTTTTCCCCATTTCTCTTGTTTTTTCTCGTTAGGGTTTTTGGCCCTAACCTCTATCTTGGCTATTTCTTGTAAGATTTCGACTCTCCTCATCTTATTTAGCCCCGATCTATGACAAGGAGCGATTTGGTGAGTTTTTCTGGCTAACCAAGGCAAGTGATGGTTTTCCCTTTTCCCACTTCTTTACAATCTCTATGGTAACAGTTTATCTTATTTTCTTCAATCTCTCTGCATTTTTGTCATTTCAAATTGTAGATATATTTAATCTTCCTTTGAGTCCACTTGTGTTATTACTTTTTATCATGATGATCTATCTTGTAGTGTTGTAGTGATTTGATGGAAATGTTTAATTGTTGGCTTTAATTGTTCCAAACTATTTTGTAGGATGTGTTAAGAGTTGTTTAGGACTGTTAAATATTTCCTAAGGTTGATCAACCATTTCTTAATATAGAATTGTCTAGTAGAATCTAATGTGCCAAGTCTTGAAATATTTCATGATTCTCTTGTTTGCGGGAGTTAGTTGGCGTATCCACCTCCGCAATGTTTTGACACTTATTAGAACCCTGTGGAACTCTACCGGGTGTTTGGGCGTCTGCGGTGAATGGTGGAGTATATGAGTCTCCCCCACTATTAGATGTATATTATATTTGTGAGGGTGTGTCCAGATGAGTGACCACCTTGCCCGTGTTTTTGGGTAGAGTTGACCACATGTGGCTAATAGGGTTATTGTGATATTCTTGCTTATGATTTAATCATTCTTTCCACCTTTTTAGCATTATGCATCTGATGTATTTTGGCGTGCGTGACGTTTCACGTAAGTTCTATTTACTGATTCTTTTGTTTTTTACTCCAGTACTTTTGGTCTTATGTTGGTACCCCTTTTGACCTTGTTTACTTTTTGGCTTACGTGTTCTGCCACCGCTTGTACCTTCTTGGTGAGGTGTTCTGTGTTTGGAATGCCTCAGGTCCGGAGCTTTAGCAAGTACTGGAGTTGTTTTTTGTGAGTCCTAGGGCAGCAGTGTTGACTGTTATTTTCACCTCGCCGTTGCGAGGTTGTTTGTTGTTTCTGTTTGCTTTACTTAGATTAGACATAATTTTGTTTTTTTTGTGGGTTCATGCCATATTGTTGATGCCCACAGGGTTGTTGATTTTGGAAACTTGCTAGCTGCTAGTTGTTTTCTTTGTGATGAATTGGATTACTTGCTCTCTGGGAAGATTTATGGTAGGAATGCAAGTTAGGTATTTTCAAGTATAAAATCTACTATTATTTCTTCACGCATTACATATTTTTAAAATCTAACTCATTATATTAAGCGACCGTAAAAGCTATTTTTATTAGTATTATAACCAAGAATATTGCATACAATGAGTTGTTCCCTAGGGAACGTCTACACAGATGTAGGATGTATAATCTATTAAATGAAGTATTTTTTCGCAGCGTATGAACTATTTTTCATTCTTGGACTTGATGAGCCACCAAGCCGAGGGATATGGGTAAATGCTTAACTTAAATTTGATTTTTCTCTAAATCACTTAAAGATCTCTCTTTTGTCTCAAGTAAGAGTTTTGCTTGAGCGTCCGCAATTAACCCTTGCTGACGTGGCATCATCACGTGCTTTTTTTCCCTTAATATGAAATACCCCCTTATTGCGGAGAAAATGCGGGTTGTGACAGTAACCTACTTCAAAGGCTTTTTCCCCCTCTTCTTCACGAACCATGAAGGTTTATGGTCGCAGAAAAACTCTCCAATGGCAGCAAGAAGGAGCTCCAAATGCCCCGCATGAGAAGGAGATGAAGAAAACGGCAGAAGATCTCCACTTGCGCTGAAGTTCAGAGGAGGAATGGTGGTCGAACAAGCTCTCCAAGGAGGAGAGAGGAAAAAGTGGCTAGAGAGCAATTTTCCCGCTCAAAGAGGCGGAAATGGAGGACTTTCTCTTCAGTCCACTCTTGAACTTAAATACAAGAAGGTCAGAAAAATGGCCACGCACGGTCTGACTCACGACTGTGCGTTAACCGTGCGATATTAATTTTCAGGATAAAGATTGCGAATGAAGATGCATTGACAAGTGCGTTTTACTCGTGCACGGATGCTACCGCCCGTGCTTGTTGGAAATCGCACGGGTAACCACAGAGTGCTGAGAATCCCTACAAGCAGGTGGAACCGTGTGTTTTACTTGCACATGGGAACTTCTTCCCGTGCATGAACAAATCACACGATTAACCACAGAACGCTAAAAACTAAGCAGCTACAGGAAAACTGTGTGTCTCCTTCGCGCACGGTTCAGAAGAAATTGTGCGTTAACCGTTCATGAAGATCACCAAGCTCATCTCGATGATATTCATCGAGCTCCACTCGACTATTTTCCTATTAAGACAAATGCACGATCAGGCATAAAGCTTGAGCTAAGGAAACGCGCGACTGTACATTTTCCATAATTCACAATTCCTGCCTTGGGGAAAATGCACCACCTGCACAGCAAAAACCAAAACTGGAGCACAAGCTTCAAGCACCAATACACAGCAAAAAACAACAAAATCCGCACGTCGAGTACCCCAATACTTACCCCCTTCATCCCAAGGCAATTTGCAAACCAAAATGGGCCAAAATAGTGCAATAATGGCTAAGTGAAGCCCTAATCAAATATATGACTTTTCCTAAAGAAATAGTCGTGCATAATAGCGAAAATAAGCCCAGATGAGTCTCGAAACCCCGATATAAATCATACTCATCAGTGGACGAGGTTTTTTGGGAGAATGTGCACATTGAGGAGGCAGGATACCTTGGCAACATCAGTATCGAGGAAAGCATTGACGCAGATGTCATGGGCATCCTTGGCGACCTCTTCTACGTTCATGAAGGAACAGGAGCAGAGTCAAGCAGGAAGTCTTCCTTAGCCAGGATATTTCGGCATGAGGTGTCCATGAATTCTACAGCCCCGCCAAGGGAAATCATAACTTTTGGCATAGGGGATCTCCCAAAGATGGCCAATGCCTTCAACGATGCTATCGTGATCAGAGCGATTATTGAGAGCTACATGGTCGAGAGAATATTGGTTGATACTGGTAGCTCAGTCAACCTTATATTCATGAATGCCTATGAGGCCCTGAGATCTGGAAAGCCTTTGTCTCCACCGAAGGGCAACATTGCGACTTCTTTGGCGAAAGAAAAGAGGTTTAAGGGAATGTTAAGCTCTTAGTAACACTCGGGGGGGGGAGATAACCAAGCTAACTTCATTCATACTAGTTGATGTGCCAAGAAGCTACTGCGCCATCTTTGGAATACCTCTTCTTAACGAATATTGGGTAGTGGTTTCCACCTATCACAGGGCAATCAAAATTATAGCAGGAGGTAAGCAATATCGGGTAAGGAGCGATACAAGGGATGCTCGAGAATATTATGTCAAAACGATCAACATGATCGAATAGGTCTCTCCTCCAACTGCTCTAGTTGCCATCTCAGAATAAATGGCCCCCCAGAAGTTATCGAAGATCGGGAGGAAGTCCAAGAAGAGGTCACTTGGAGCCTGCCCAGGAAACCCAAGGAGTTCTGATTGTCGGAGATGAAGAAAGGATACTTTCTATCAACTCGGAGCTTCCTAAGGAAGAAAAGGTAGAGTCTATTTCTTTCTTAAATAAGAACCTGGATGTCTTTTCCTGGGCAGTGGAGGACATGCCAGGAGTAGATCCTGATGTCGCTTGTCACCACATCAATATTGCTCCCTACTTCAAGCTTATTCGATAAAGGAAGAGGGAGGTGGCGACAAAGCTAGCTGAGTCTATCAAGGAGGAGGTCACCAGGCTCCTCAAAGCTAAATTCATTCACAAAATTCAATATACTTTCTGTGTATCGAACGTTGTAATGGTGAAAAAATGAGGGGGAAATGACGAATGTGTGTTGACTTTACTAAGTTGAATAAAGCATGTCGTAAAGATTGTTATCCCTTGCCTCAGATAAATGTTTTAGTAGATTCTACGGTTGGATATCCTATTATGAGTTTCTTAGATGCGTTCTCTGGTTATCACCAGATAAGGATGCATAAGCCTGACATTCCTCATACAGTATTCATCACAAACGATGGATGTTACAGCTATCTTGAGCGCATCAAAGTGTCAGTTTATAGATTGGATTTGTCTTCTACCTTCCCTTGTGTCCATGATGTGTTCCATATGAGCGAGTTGCGGAAGTGTGTTTGTAGTGATCGTCAAGTCCTTGACTCGGTACCTAAGATTATGCTCAACCTTTCATATGGGGAAGAACCTGTCCGTGTTTTAGAATCTCAAGATCGAGTGTTATGAAGAAAGACCATCCCCCATTATAAGGGTTCTTTGGAGAAATCAAGATGTCGAGAGAACGATGTGGGAATTGGAGTCAGTGATGATGGAATCTCATCCGCACCTCTTCCCTTAGTTTCTGGTATGTCTCCATGATTTTGGTAGTGTTTGATTTTCTCATTTTGGTTTGATATTGGAGTTGTGTTAACTTTCAGGACGAAACTTCTTTTTAGCTGGAGTGACTATAACACCCCCAATTTTCTGATTATATTATTTGATTTGGTATCATCATATTTCTGACGTTAAGGCATTACTTTTTACGTTATATTGACGGCGTTGCACCGCTAGTGCATTTTTGCATCCGTAGGGTTTGGTTCACAAGATTTTTGGGATTTGGATTTGGATTGAGGGTTTTCCTTGAATGAAAGGATTGAGTTTTGAGGTTTTGGACTTGTTTAGTTTTATTGTGATCCGAGCATTTTGGATCTCGGCGCGTGTTTGGATTGTTGCGATTATTTTTCCTTATGTAAGCATTTGATGATTGTTTGTCAGGAATTGCGCATCGGATTCTAGGGTTGTCTCTCCTGCTAAATTCGTAGAGTCGGCGTTTTATCCTAGAATTTAAGACAATCTGAATTCTCGGATTTTATCCTGCTCAGCTCTCGGGAGGTTTGTTGTGTTTCTCGAGGGACCCTAGAGTAAGTTATCGAGAAGAGATGCAGTTCTCGGGAAAGCTTTTATTGATCTTGAGATGTCTTGTTTAAGCTATCGATAGGTGCTCCCCTTTTTGGTCTTAAGTGGTTTGGTAGTACTCGAGAAATCCTTCATTTGTTCTCGAGATGACCTGGAGCTCTCGGAGATTTGAGTGTAGTTCTCGAGAAGGGCATTAGTTCTCGAGAATTCTTACCTTGTTTTCGAAAAGCCTGATGCCTGTATTGATTCTCGGGAATCCCTACTTAAGGGTAGTTTTCCGTAGAACAGAGGCGTGAGACGAATTTTTTAGGGCGTTTCCTGCCTTTTGTCCAAGCGTCGAACGGAGTTCGATGAAAGTCGTATGTAAGGCGCTGGCTGGGCTTTGACTAATCGTCGAGCAGAGTTCAGCGATAGCTGATTGACGTTTTCCTTTGCGCTCGACAATCATCGAATAGAGCTTGACGATAGTCGATCATAGTTTCCTTTGATCGACGAAATTTAGTCAGAGTTTTCATTTGTGCTCGACGAACTCAGTACAGCTTTCATCGAATGGGTTTTCTGTTCGACGAACCTCGAGCAGAATTTATCGAACGGAGTTGTTCTCCCCTCTTATTCTAGAGAAACCTTCTTCTTCTACTCGAGTAATCTTCTTCACATTCCCAAGAAATATCTTCTACTTGAGAAATATTTTTCTTCCACTCGAATAGTCCTTGACTTCTTCTCGATAAGCCCGGTTCAGCAGATCCCGGTTCATTTTCTTAAGTTCAGTTATTCTAAAATTATACCTAGTATATATATACCCTTCTTCTTTTTTCTCCCCTTTCACTTAGACCGAACTTCTGTTCATCTCCCAAACCAGAGCGGCGTGAATGTAAGAGAGGAAGTGTTTCGGTGAACCTTCCGGTCTCCGCCGATGGTGCTCTAGTGCTCCATATCTTGAACCAATCATAGATCCTAAAAGCTCTCGGTTAGTGCTTCGCCTTCATGGTAAAGTTTTCCCCATTGCTCGAGTTTTTTCTCGTTAGGGTTTTGGCCCTAACCTCTATCTTGGCTATTTCTTGTTAGATTTAGACTCTCCTCATCTTCTTTAGCCCCGATCTACGACAAGGAGCGATTTGGAGAGTTTTTCCTGTAAAACCAATGCAAGTGGTGGTTTTCCCTTTTCCCTCTTCTTTACAATCTTGATGGTAACAGTTTATCTCATTTTTTTCAATCTCTCTGCACTTTTGTCATTTAAATTTGTAGATATATTTAATCTTCCTTTGACTCCACTTGTGTTTTTAGTTTTTATCATGATGATTCAATCTTGTAGTGTTGTAGTGATTTGATAGAAATGTTTAATTGTTGGCTTTAATCGTTCCTAACTATTATATAGGATATGTTAAGAGTTGTTTAGGACTGCGAAATCTTTCCTAAGGTTGATCAACTGTTTCTTAATATAGAATTGTCTAGTAGAAACCGATGTGCCAAGTCTTGAACTATATCATGATTCTATTGTTTGAGGGAGTTAGTGGCCGTATCCACCTCCGTAATGTTTTAAGACTTAATAGTACCTTGCGGACCTCTACCAGGTGTTTGGGCATCTGCGATGAATGGTGGAGTGTATGAGTCTCCCCCGTAGTTAGACGGATATTATATCTGTAAGGGTGTGTCCAGATGAGTGACTACCTTGCCCATATTTTTGGGTAGAGTTGACCACATGAGGCTAATAGTCTTGTTGTGATATTCTTGCTTATGATTTAATCATGCTTTCCACCTTTTTAGCCTTGTTCATCTGGTGTATTTTGGCGTGTGTGACGTTTCACGTTAGTTCTATTTACTGATTATTTTGTACTTTACTCCAGTACTTTTTGTCTTTGGTTGGTACCCCTTTTGACCTTGTTTACTTTTTGGCTTACTTTTAGGCACCGCTTGTAACTTCTTGCTGAGATGTCTTGTGTTTGGAATGCCTTAGGTCCGGAGCATTAGTAGGTAGAGGAGCTATTTTTTGGGAGTCCTTCGGCAGTAGTGTTGGCTGTGGTTTTCACCTCGCCGTTGCGAGATTGTTTTTTGTTTCAACTTGCTTTACTTAGATTAGTCATACTTTTGTTTTTTTGTGGTTTGTGTCATATAGTTGACGCCCATAGGGTTGTTTATTTTTGATAATTGCTAGCTGCTAGTTATTTTCTTTGTGATGAATTAGATTACTTGTTCTCTGGTATGATTTATGGTTGGAATTCAAGTTAGGTATTTTCAAGTATAAAATCAACTATTATTACTTCACGCATTGCATATTTTAAAACCTTAACTCATCGTATTTAGCAACCATAAAAGCTATTTTTATTACTATTATAAACCTAGAGTCTTGCATACAATGAGTTGTTCTCTGGAGAACGTATACACTAATGTAGGATGTATAATATCTTAAATGAAGTATTTTTCTGCAGCGTATGAACTATTTTTCTTTCTTGGACTTGATAAGACACCAGGCCGAGGGATATGGTTAAATGCTTAACTTAAACTTGATTTTTCTCTAAATCACTTAAAGATCTCTCCTTTGTGTCAAGTAGGAGTGATGCCTGAGCTTCCACGGTTATCCCCTATTGACGTGGCATCATGACGCGCATTTTTCCTTACTATGAAATACCCCTTATTGTAGGGAAAATGCGGATTGTGATAATCACAATAACATCTCATTTCCAACTAGACCCCTAAGAGTGGTTTTGTCATGACTAGGTCAGGACAAAACCCTAGGAAGCCAAGAAGACCAAGTGAGCTTAGGCATGTAGTAGGAAATCACCATGGTCTGCAAATAGAAGAATTCTAAACAATAGTTTAGGATGACCATAGAACTTCACCATGACCACATGACCCCACCACAACATCCCTAAACCAATGGAAGGTCCATTAGAGCCCTAAGGGTCCATTGGAATCAACCTAGGGTGACCAAGTTGACCAAGGATCATCCTAGGCTTAAAATGGGCAAGGTGCCCTAACTAAGGGCAATGTGCCCCTAATGTGCCAAACCAACCCTACCTAAGTCTTCCTAAGCCCTAAGTGAGGTCAATGGGTCACCAAGGACCCATTGGGGACAACCCAAGAGGCTAAGTTGACACAAGTCAACTCTAGCCCTAACGTGGTCAAAGCGCCCTTACTAAGGGTCAAGTGACCTCCAAGGTGCCAAGTCAACCCTACCGAACCCTACCTTTTCCATAGGGGAGGCCAATGGTCCCAAGGACCCATTTGGGGTCAACCTAAAAGGTCAAATTGACCTAGGTTAACTTTATCCAAGCGTTAGGTCAAGTTTGTTCAAATGGGCTAACTCAAGCTCAAACCCAAACCCACAAGGGCTAACCTCATTTTTATTGTTCATGTGGTTTAGATGGGCTGCCAATAGGCTAGGTAGATGAGAAAATTCATTCATGATGACTAGGAGAGAGAAAGCGCCATTTGCCCTTAAATGGAGGAGAGAGAATGTGTGAAAGGGAAGGCCATTCATGGTGTGGAAGGTGAATCACCCCTCCATTCTTCACCAATTAATTAGTATTCATCTCCCCTATAAGTTTTGAGGAGTTTCCAAACAAATTGGGACCAAGGGAAGGTGAATTTCAAGGGATTTTCACCATGACCGAAATTCCCTTTCATGGACATAAATTGCTTTGAAGCCTAGGCCCTTCCCTTCCCCCATTTGATGACCTTAAAAGCTTCCCTAGGCAAAAAGCAGAAGTTTCTGACTTTTTGCTGAAGAAATCGAGCCCTCCCACTGCACGGTTGTTATATACACGAAGCTCCAAAATCCGGCCATGGCGCCCCACCACCAAACCCGTCGGCAAGCATGGTTGAAGGTCCTCCTCAACTCCTTCTTCTATGGATAGATCATAGGAATATTTTAGGATGAGAATCGGGCTCAAATGAGCCAGATCAGGTGATGATTTTTCCACAGTTTTTCCAAAAATTGAGTGGTCGGGTTCGCCGGAAACCACCCCTCCAGCGGCCGTGCCGCAGCCCGTCGATATCCCCCACCTCAACAAAGGTTGTGCAGAGATGTCCGGCAGAGGAGGTGGCCGGGTGGACGGGAAATGGGCTTGGAATAAGCTCCAGGTTCGGCCAATCATGGCCCTTGGATTGAGGAAGAATTTGACCAGGAGCCACTGGATATGCTTTTAGATTCGTGTTAAATCTGGATTTATTTAATTTCTGTTTATCAATTTCTATCCTATTTACTGGGTTTTTTTAAATTAAATATTAAAAATATTTATGTTCCTCTACAGAAACAGTAACTAACATAAACATTGTAGCCCTTGAAGTCTACTTTGATATAAAATTAATTTCAACAAATTTGGGTAAGTGGTTAGACCACAACACTCATTTTGGTGAGCTCTATACCTAGGTTAGATAAGACATTGTTTTGAGTTCCTCCATAAATCCAGCCATACAAATGATTTGAAAATTTGTATGGTGGTAACTCTTAACTATACATAAGACATATCCAAAAATGGGAATTTCTGGAGATACTTTTTCTAGAGTTTTTATAATTATTTAATAATCCTAGAATAATTTAACGAGGGGGCCTAATTACATCCAAATTCTCTCAAATTTTTGTGAGAGGTTATTGGGGTAAATATTGGTCACTGTATAAATTTTCATCCCATTTGGTGATGATTTAGTTTGGAAATAAGCAAACCCTATGATGGACCAAAAAGGGGTATTTAGGTCAATGTGCCCCTAGTGGGTTTTAGGTGGCCAAATCACCTAAACAGAGGTTGAAACTTGGGCCACTGATTTGTTATGATATTTAACTCCCTCACATGGAGTATGGGATAGATTAGGGTAGATTTTCCCTTGGAACCAAATTCAAACCCTAAGGTTGAACTTTGGGAATTTGTGAAGGACATAGGGTGTTATGTCCTTGGATGAACTTGTTGATTTGTCAATGTGGTCCAAGGGAGGTGAAATGCACTAGGGAGAGATATGGTGGAAATTGGACACATGCACCCCACTTAAACCACTTAGTAAGTATTTAGGTTCTTAAACCCTAGAAATTATTTAATGGGTCATATGACCTTGAATCTTGGTGGTACTTTGGTAAGCTTAATTTCATAGTATTATTAGCCTCTGGGATTTATCTTAGGTTGTTTAGATATCAGTAGCTCACCCTTTTAGTTATAGCTTCCATAATGCCCTTTTTGAATATAATGATGTACTTATGATTTATGTGTCTTAGAATGGTTTGAAACTATGAAAAAGCTAATAAGATCTCATGTAGTTGCACTAGTAATTTATTTATGGAGTTTGAAGCTTTCTTTGTAGTACTTCATTTGTAAAGTAAATTAGTGCACCATACCTTGATAAATAGGAAACAAATACAATGGCTTGCTGGAATATTGTGATACTTAGCCAGAGAACATTTTAGGGTATATAGAAGCATGGAAAAATTGTTAAATGTTGTTTAATTGAGATTACAAGGTTGTGTCTTTATAAAGTGCCTTATGATGGTTTTCCTTATGATAAACTTTTACCTGCTTTGCTGACTTGGGAATTTCATGAAACTTAGGCAGTGAAGTTTTATGATCATAATGTAGCTCTGTTAATTTTTAGGAATTTTTGGACTAGTATTTTTGGTACTTATTCAATACTCCTATTTATATGAATTATTTTGGATTAAATATTTAGAGGTTAAATGATTTGTGAAAGTTTATGATATTTAGTATTCACTGATATCTTGTTATTCTACATTGTTCATAATTTTTGTATGGTCATACAGTAAGTAAATCTAGTGCTTCATGTTAAAATCACCTATAGAATAATTTTGGAAAAAAAATTAATTAAAAATCAATTTTAATTAGAAATTTATAAATTTCTGGATTTAGACTGAATATATAAGGGTAGACCCTCAATAAATATTTTAGGGCTTTTGGATGAATATTTGGAGTACTCCTATTATGTATATCACATAGCTTAGCGTGGTCTGCATAAAATAAAACTGTAGAAACTGAGTTAGGGTGAGAAATCAACTTAGGGAGTTGGGGTATTAGGTTACAGTTTATGGTGTGGTATAAAAGAGTTCATCATCGGGAGTAGTGTTTGGTTGACTAGTGTTAAGGGTGCTCATGATCGACCAAATATCGTCCTTCCTATAGAGAGAGAGGATCAAAATACACTAGGTTTAGATCCAGTATAACATAAAAAGGGATTGGGGAATGGGTAACAACCAATAATAGTAAGTGCCTTGTGAAAGGGAACGGTGGGCTTCAGCTACCATTATTGTTCCTAGTTCCCTTTGAGAGCCCTTCACGGGGTATGCCGGGGGCAGTCCTGGGCTAACCTAAACCGTAGGAATAATAAACTTCAAGAGCAACTGTATAACTAGGGGTTCACTTTCACACACCCCAGTGTTTCAGGAAGATAGGGTAACTAGGATGTCCGGGGAGCTTTGGCTTGGTTGTTGGTTGTCACGAATAGGATAGTCTAGGGAGATTTGGCCTGGTTATTGGTTGTGACGGACGGGATGGTCTCGGAGCTTTGGCTCGGTGGATAATACATTAATATTGTATATGCATAAGATATAAGGTGGTGAGTCTTCGGTATTAGAGAGTCGTCTCACCAACACCAGTACGTTGACTCGGCGGCTATGGTTTTACACTTAGCTAAATTATGTCCGGTGCACCGGCCGACAAAGAGTACGCAGGAGCTCGGCTTAGTGCACCAGCATTTAGGCATAGGATAGTGTTGGAACACCCTATTACTAATTTGGGTAAGGATCACTATGTGTTTAGGTTTTTGTTTTGACCTTGCTGTATAGTCTGATAGGTCAATTAGAATTAGTCTTAGGGTTAGTACTTAGGTTTGAAAGCTGCCCTCCAGACCTTCTACAGATCAGGATTCAAGTGCTGAGACAAAGACAATTCTCATCGAGCTCAGGTCGAAGAAACGTCGAACTCAGGTCGACGTTCTCTGAGCTCAGTTCGACAAGTCATCGAACTCCGGTCGACGATTGTTGATCTCAGATCGATGTTTTGTTTCCAACTGTTTTCCAAGTCGCTGAGCTCAGGACGACGATCGTAGATCTCAGGTCGACATTTTCTGTCTCTAGTATAAATCCAATCTCTGAGCTCAGGTCGACGATAGCTGAGCTCAGGTCGACAATTTTTTGAGAGGTCGGCGTTTTTAGGATTCAAATTCAGGACAGTTATGGAATTCATTCAGATTTATTTTCAGCATTTATGACAAAGGATTATGTAGCCGTTTAAAGCAATCTGGTGATAGTTTCAAGGAAGAATAATTAGAATATTACATAGGACTTTTCCCAGAGACAGTTATCAATTATAGAAGTCATTTATGACTGAATAACGGCTATCAAAAAGTCAGAATCTGATATACTCCCTAGAGAATAATTCTGAATATAAAGAACAGACAAGATTTGAAAAAGATATACAGAAGAGAGAACAAGAAATTCATTGATCAAGAATTCATCTTTTGAGAATAGACTCAATAGACCAAAGCTTAGAAAATTACTTAGTTAGAATTTTTCAAGAACACAAGGAACATCATTGTGAAGGAGATCATCTGCCTTTCTACTCCTTCAAACTTCAAGTGTCAAAAGCTTCATTATCAAGGACTCCAGACATCACACATTTCAGCATCTGCTGAAATCATCTATTGTTGGAGATCTGAAGCAACTGAAGACCTATCACCCTAAGCAAAGCTCATCTTCCTAAACCTTTACAGATCTCAAGGGGAGCTTTGACAACATCTTCCACTTATCTTCTCTAAGATTGTTGGCAGAGAAGAACAACTCAACGCATTTTATTTTTCCTTTCTCTCCTGTAAAAGGGTTTCTCAAAACTCCCTTCAAAAGTTTTGTGGCTGGTTTCTGAGACCTTGTCAAAACTCAGTTGTGGCAAGACATCTTATCAAAAAATCTAGTTTTTGTTTTTGAGAACCTTATCAAAAGCTCATTGGTGCCCAGGACACCTGATCAACTATTCCTGCAGTAGTTTCCTACCTAGGATGGTAGAAGAGTGGATGTACCCCGGTTATTGGGGAACCATTATAGCTCCTTGTGTCATCTGGCTTGCTGTGCTTTTTGATTTGCTGTGTGTTGTGTGTTTCTATTTTCTTACTGCTTTAGTGTTTACTTTTCTGCTAGCACATTACACATATAAGTAAATTAAGTCTTCCACTGCTTTATAGTTTTAATTGTAAATTATTTTAAAATACTCTATTCACCCCCCTCTAGAGTGAAGATAGATCTTACCCTCACTTTCAATTGGTATCAGAGGCAGGTTGGTTAATCAACAACTGAATCTTCAACAGATTGGTTGAACAGGCTAACACCTGAACTAAAAGATCCTTGATAAGATAAATCTTCTATAGAGGATAGTTATTTCTTTTTGTATTATATTTATTTTCATACAAAACCATGGCACAGAACAAAGATTAAGCTAGCACCATACCTCCAGTGTGCAACCTTTCTAAGTTTGCACTTTGGAAGGCAAGGATTAGGCTTTACATGAATTCTATTGATAAGGACATTTTTAATTCTGTTTTGACAGTTTGTCCAAGACCCCATGTAATTACAAGTACAAGTGATGTTCCACCTCTTTTAGGAACAGATGAAAAAAATAAAGAAATGGAAAGTTGCAGATGCAAAGGCTATGAATATCCTTTCTCAAACTAAGTCTGATGAGATATTCCAAAAGGTGGTTGAATGCAGTTCAGCAAAAGTGATATGGGACAGGTTATCTGAAATTGTCTCAAGATCTGCTGATGAAAGGAAGGACAGGAGATCCAATCTCATAAGCCAATATGAGAACTTCAAGAAAGGAGAAACTGAACCAGTGGCTGACATGTACAATAGGCTCAGCCTAATAGTCAGTGAATTAAAAACACTGGACAAGGAGATCTCTCTAACTGAACAAAATGACAACATCCTAATATGCTTCCCTAGCACTTGGGATTCAAGGATCTGGCCAATCAAGGATGCCAGAAGCCTAACTGAGATTACTACTGAAGCTTTATTGGGCAAGCTAAAATCTTATGAGCTTCTCATCAAGAACAGAGAGGAAGAACAAAAGGTTGCTTCTCCAGCTATCAGGAAGGAGAAGACAATAGCATTCAAAGCTACAGAAGATCTGCCTGAAGACAAGGTCACAGGCAATGAAGAATTGATGAGCTTGCTTGCCAAAAGATTTTATAAGATGGCCAGGAAAGATTTTAGAAAGAGGTCATCCAGAGGGCATGAGAAGCCAAGATATGACAAGTCAAATAATAAAGAAATAATCTATTTTGGATGCAGGAAACCAGCCCATAGTGTGCCTGACTGTCTAGAAAATCAGAATAAGGACAAGAAGGACAGGAAAGAAAGGAGAAAAGACAAGGACTCCAGGGGAAACAATTACATCAAATCCTCCTCCAGAAAAAATAAACATACAAGGAAGGGATTTGTAGCAGAAACCTGGAGTGAAACTGAAGAAGAATCAGAGGCTTCATCAAGCTAAAGTGATGATGAAGATGATGCTGAAGAAAAGGAATTCTGCATGATGGCTATCAATGCCTCCCAACAAAATTCTGATGCAGAACAAGAGTAAGAGTCTGAATCTGAAACTCAAACTGAAGAATACCAGGTAATAGACTCCTTTGACTTTGATTCAGAGGACTTTAGATCTGAATTTAAGGCACTTTGTTTAGACCTATTAAAGTCTGAGAAAGAAATTATCTCTCTCAGAAAATAATTGTCTGAACATAACACCTTAAATCAGACAACCTCAAACTCTCTGAGGAGTTAGAATGCTGTAGGGATAAGATAGCTTCACTGAAAAGTGAGCTATCCCAAGCAAAGAAGTTTGAAGAATCCCTTAATGGGAGAAGCATCAGACTGATGGACTTCACAAGCACAGTGAACTCAAGATTCAACAGTACACTGGGCTTGGGTGCTTCATCCAGCCAACCTATAGTATTAATAACCCCAATTAAATTTATTTCTGATAAAGGAAAGGGTGTTGTAGAGGTAGCTAGGAAGAATCCTGATTTACCTAAGGAAAACAAAGTTCAACAGAAAATGTCGAACAGAGGTCGACGATCGTCGAACCAAGCTCGGCGATCTAAGGCTGGATCGTCGAACTCAGATCGACGACTTCTGAACTCTGAACTCTGGTATAGTCGATCGTTGAACGGAGCTCGATGATCTGACCCAAGATCGTCGAACTCTGCTCGACGATCGTCGAATGGAGCTTAGAGCTTTGAACATTCTTTCAAAGGTAAATCTAAAATCAATCCTAGAAGTCCCTCATCCCAAAGCTTCAACCCTTATACTGAATGGACAGTGCCTCTTAGGAGATACCATCCTTAAGGATATAAGAGTCAGCCAGGGATGTCTTTTATTTTTGAGTTTAAAGGTTATAAACCTATACCCAATGTAAACTGGGTCAAAAACATATAAATTGTTTATGTGCAGGTGAAGACCTATCCAGAAATGAACCAACAATGGTATCTGGATAGTGGGTGCTCAAAGCACATGATAGGGAGCAAGGAGAATCTCACATCCTTCAAATCCAAACTTGGTCCAAAAGTGATATTTGGTGATTCAAATTTTGGTCAAACAAAAGAATATGGTGCTGTTCAGATTGGCTCAGTCACATTCAAGAAGGTGGCTTATGTGGAAGGACTGAAGCACAACCTAATCAGCATCAGTCAACTTTGTGATGAAGGCTATCAAGTGTTATTCAACAAATCCTTATGCAAGATCAAGTCAGAGGATAATAAAACAGTGTTAACAGGTAAAAGGAAATGTATCATTTATCTTGTAGATTTCCTTTCAACCAACATAGATATCTATTTATTTAATTCAGTTTGCAAACAAAATGATCTTTGGCATAAGAGACTAGGACATCTAAACCTTAGAACCATTGCTAGGCTATCCAAGGAAAACCTTGTTATAGGACTACCTTCTGGCCCCTACAAGAAGGAAGGACTCTGCAGGGCTTGTCAATTAGGCAAGCAAACTAAAAATAGTTTTAAGTCACTTAATAAAAGTGATTCACCTAGGATATTGTATCTGTTACACATGGATGTTTTTGGACCCATTACAGTACAAAGCTTAGGAGCGAAATCTTACACTTTAGTGATTGTAGATAACTTGTCTAGATTCACATGGGTATTCTTCCTGAGGAAGAAGCTGATAACTTTAAGTGTTTGACAGATTTTCTCAAATGCATACACACTACACCATTTCTGGCCTTTAGCAACACTTGAAAACTGTTGCCTAAAACTGCAAAGTGTTGCCAAAACATCAAAAACTATTGCCATAGGGGTGTCTCAAATAGGCGTGTTGCCAAAAATCTAAGGCAACAGTTTGCATACCTTTAGGCAACAGTATGCAAAAACTGTTGCCTAAACCCTTTGAATAGCCAATAGTTTTTTGATTGACCTATTGCAACATTTTAGAACTGTTGACATGTACTGTTACAATTAAAAAACATTACCAAAAACTACAAAGGCAACACTTTAAAACTGTTGTCAAAAAATTGCGATTTTTTTTTAAAAAATGCCAATGCCGCCAGAGGATGTTGAGCGTAACATATAATGGCATGTTTGGAAAACAAAACTTAAATGACAGACGTCTTCATATTTATTTCTATTAATATTTAAATAATTTTAAAAAATTCAAAACATAATTTTCAAAAATCATGGATCCAATATAAGTACAACCATCATCATGATTCAAAGCATGATGGCGCTGCCGCTCATATATGAAATACAAAGCAGGTCGACTACAACTATGAAATGTGGTTTAACAAATTCAACTTAAGGGAAATTCAATAATGCATAAGAATAATTTAAATTATCATATGAACAGCATCTGTAAGACATTTTATAGAAAAAAGTAAACGGTACTACAATTATGCTACAAAGTAACACCTGACATTCCAAATTTTAATGATGCTATTTAACACAACACTTTAGAAGTATAGAATATAACATAGCCAATTTTAATAATGTTCATAATGTTCACTATGTAAAACACAAGCATCTGATAGTTGAATAGTATCTCAAAACTATGGCACTATCTGGCGGGCTTGCAGCTTGCCGGTGCATCGTTGTTGGAGCCAGAACAGCTTTAATCATTAGTGTGGAACGATAAAGGCAAATTTTTGGCATTCCGTGATCTGTCTCCGACTGGAAGCAGGGGCTCCTACGGCGTTCCTTCCTCCGCCGTCCATCATTGGTGCGAGCCAGCACGCCAAACAATGTCTATGTCAAAGAGTGGCAACTATTATTGTTTATAACATACCATTATGCCAATGCTATAAAACAAAACACTAGTTTACCACTGTCAGTGAGTTGCATCTGAGTGATTGTAATTTAACATAATGTCACCACTGGGCAAAGAGCAACTTCTAACATTGTTTCTAGCCACCCCACTAGAAGCACTGTAGTCAAAACTTCCTTGATCAATAACTGCACTAATGAAATTATGACATTCTTCTTTTGAATGTCCAACATCTGAATGGACTTTTCCACATGCCATTTCCGACCTTGTTGAAGGTGTTTCTGCTACAGATCATTTAGACCATAGTTGTTCATTAGAATCCGCTATTCTAACAAAGAAGTTTGAACGTCTAAAGCTTTCTAGTAGTGCTTCAGTCTTTTGCTTATGGCCCTCCTTCTGAAGAAAATACTTGGTTACAGTTGTATCCTGCTTAGGATCTAGATTCTCTGCATTGGACAAAGTTTAAACATTATTTTCACTTAAACATGTATCTCTGTTCAGATTTCCACAGGCAGAATAATTGATACCTGAACTTTCATTCTGATACCTCCTTTTCTGCGAAGAATTATTATTTTTTTAACATTGTAGCAGAAAATTTAAATGGATTTATGATTCCATGCTTAGCTGCTGATAAGCATACCAATATATAAAGTTGTTCACCTTAAGATGAAAAGTATGTCAGATTAATTTAGAGAGGACCAAATTTGCTGCAATAACCAGGTTAGATAGCTACCAGAGAAAACAAAAGACCTGTCCAAAGAGCGCAACTGTAGTATATCTGAGGCTTCAAACCAATCATCAGGAATTTTACCTGCAAATAGAAGGAAAGAAAAAAATATCAACAAAAACATATATAAACCAGGCTGGACAGCAATGAGGGGCCTTTTGTGGGCGTGGCGGGCTGGACTGATAGGAAGGTGGGATGGTCGGCTGGTTATTGGAGTAAACCAGGCTGGTGGCCTATTTTGGAATGTGGTCGGCCAGGTTTGGGGGGCTGAGGCAGTGGGGGGGGGGGGGGAGTCTATGGAGGGGTGTCCGGATGAGGCCCTGGAGGTTCCAGGTATTAACAGTGTGTGAACACCACCTCCTTCTAACTATGTTAGTCTTAGTATGATGTTTTTAAAAGAACATTTTATAATCAAAAGCAAGCCATAACTATAACAGAGTTCATACAAAATGAATGCCACACACCTCAATCAAAACTTAATGGGCCAAGTTTCATGTACAGCTATCTCTCTTGCCATATGAATTGTGTTGTACATAGCATGAACATCAATGGTAGAAGTCGTTTGGATGGTATGCCAATGGTAATTGGCATACCATCCAATGGTAATTGGCATACCATCCAATGGTAATTGGCATACCATCCAAGCTCAAATTTGGAGTGGGCAATATGACAAAGTAAAATATGTTTCGTGTCTGATTGAGCTCTAACAAACCACAACTTGTGAATTCTTCTCTGCTAAAACATTAAATAGGAGTGGGCAATATGACAATATAATGCCTTTGCAGCTGAAAAAGTATGAACACTTGTGAGAGACCAACATAAATCAGTGAGAATGGAGAAGGTGATTAAGCTGAAATAAGTAGACGTGTTTAGATATTAAAAAGAAATCTGAAAACATTGAGCACATGGTTCTCTTACCCGCCCAAATCAGCCAGGTTTCTCACCCAAACATTGAAGAATGCATCACTCGAGGTTTAATTTTTATTCCTCTTTTTGTTTGTTTTAACATTTATTAAGGGCATCATTATAACTTCTATGTACAACATGAAGGAATCTTAATTCCTAACCAAGGTTAATGAAATGGAAAACTCCAACTCATGCAAATTCTAGAGCTGAAATCTGATTTAAATTCTAATAAATCAGATATACGCCATTAGTAATCACACTTTATGATGACCAATAAACTGGAAATTTTAAGGAGAATCTTGATAACATGAATCTTGATTTATGAACTAATGGTTTTTGTCTGATTTATTAGAAGTTAAATCAGATATGGCCAAACATCTGAAAGCAAGGGACTACTGCTAAAAAATGGAGTCATGTTTCTTTGCAAAAGAAATCAACATAATTTTTTTTATAATGATTATTTTGATCTAGAAAAAAATATTAGAAGTAAGAAATACCTAAACCTAAAGCCCCAAAGTTGTTTTGCAGAGCCACAAATTGTAATGTGATGCCCCCAAAATTCTTTTGTCATTTCCACTGTATTCGACATCAATAAACTAATTAACCAATAAATATCAGCATCCAATTACTGCCATATTAAAATGATTGTATCTAATAAAAAATTTATTTCGACAAAAATGAAGTGACTGTAAAAAAATGGTAATTTGCAAGAACCTTACCAAACATTGCATAGCTATCCGAGATTTTTAGAAAATAGTAGAATTTTAGTTTCGTACCTTTCTTCATTGTCTTAAGTAGAGAGAGGCCAAACTCCATTGCACTGTCACCACAACAATCGCGGCTGGCAACTCCAACATCCACACCACCACCGCCATCACACTCAAATCCTTCCTCTCCAATAGCATTCCAGCTACTGAAATTTATCACAAAATGATACTGATTAAAAGAAAAGCAACGCCTTAAATGTTGGAGTATTGAATGCAGGATATAAAATTAAAGTGTGATGCCCTACAATCATTTTTACATTTTCATTAACGGACCATCTTTCCAAATTAGTAGAGCATCTTCAAAATTATCAATTAGTATACAAACATCGAGTAGCAAGTAGCATCTATCCAAATAAACTGGACGGGGTGAGTAATTACGATTAAAATCGATTCTCCTACTCAACTTTATTAAGTTTAGCTGTCATCCAATGTACAATAAAATCTCACAACCAGTAAAGTGTCAACAATTCTAGTTTGAAGAGGAATGGAGACCTTCTATAAATCAGAGAACAAAGTAAAAAAACAAATTTTACTACCCTATGTAAATAAAGTGACATCAAAAAAATCTGAAAAGAACATTAAACATGAGTAATGAAGGCTGGAATTATACAAAATGCTCTAATTGTGTTTTTTTTCTTTTTCCCTTTTATTTAATATTTTCACCCTTTCATCTAACATAACATGATGGAAATAAAGAATGACAATAATTAAAGAGAGAGTCCATCAAAAGATAAGAGTCACCAAATTGTGTAGGCCACTAATTGCCCTTCTATTATAACATGGTATGCACAGTATATACAAAAAAGTTGACCATGCTATATTTATTGAGAAAATTAAGCTATAAAACTGTTAAGAGTTGTGGAGTCGTAATTTGCACAATTTAAAACTGAAATTATGATGTTAGAGATCTGTATATCTGCAATTCCATCCCCACAACTTAGGACTGCATTGAACAAAAAAAAATTGTAAAAAAAATCAAATATAGAAAATGAAGGGGGAGAGAAAATAGATGTGCTAAATGGTAAACATTAGATGCACTTGCAATTATAGGTAATATAAACCTTTGATGAATCAATCAAACTACTGTAGATTCAAAACAAAAGTGATTTTCAACAACCGAAGTCCATTTAAAGGAATGATATCAATGTAGAGAGCACGAGCAAGCTTAGATCGAGGCATGAAGTAACTTACCTATATCCCCCAAATGAGCAAGCCAGCAAGTTGAAGCGGGGAGTTCAAGAATCGGGAGTGAGTACTGCAACTTCCAAGCTTAAAAGAAGGAGTGCATTCAAGGGAGTGACGTCAACATAGAGCGCAATCCCATACTCAGATCTACCCCAATATGAGCAAATGGAGTAAAAGGTTCAGCATAAGTAGATTACCAAATAATAGGCCCACATACAACATTCCATCAGTGCAAAAAGTAAATTTCTGGTAACTGTACGAACACAAAAATGGTGATCAAATCTCCAACCCCGGGAAAACAAAAATAACCAAATAACAGGCCCACATAACCCTACGCATCAAACACAGGACATGAGCTCGCCCCCGGTGTAAGTTCAAGTTTCGCCGACCTTGAAAAAGCTGCGTCGAATTTTACCTAAAGTTAAGATATATCTTTTCAAGATATCATTAACCCCTTCCAGAAGGATTATTTTCTAGCCGTTGGAGTAATTTTCAAGAAAGATATAATCTCTTTTCTATGCTTCTAGAAATTTGAGCTTGGATGGTATGCCAATTACTTCTTCTCTGTCCACTCCATACAAAATAGTGACTACATGATTTGCACCAACATCACATGTGTAGTTATGAAGATTTTACACTATATAAAAACACATACAAAAAGAAGAATATAAGGGTGGATCATTTCAAGGATTGAGATGTAAGTGAACCAAAAACTTGATCCAGGAGGTAGAATACACAACAAGCTGAGGTGGAATATTAAATTGATAAAACAAAAGAAATAGTAAACTAGAATGAGATTTGAACATGAGGATTTCTAATATAAATCAGTATATTGAGAGATCTGTGTCATTCGGGCTTCATAGCTACGAGAAATAGAGCTTAGTTTTGAACATAATAGGAGGAAATAAAGATATCAACCATAAAACATCCTATTTACAGAACTATCATTATGTGTGTTTAAGGAAGCAAAAATCTTCATAGTCCATCATCGAAACAGGCATCTGAATCGACTTGAACATCAAAAAATCTTCATAGTCCATCATTGACCTCCTCATTTACCTCCAGAATATCAAGAACTTTCTGCACAAGATGAATAAATAAATATAATATGATTATACTAAAATTATATAAAGATCTATAACACTATACCTCCCCAAAATTTGGAACATGTGTGGATGTAGAAGAATGTGCACGTTGTGCACCCACTACCTTTTGTGCACTATTTGTGTCGCCGGGAGATGAACCCAACATATCTTCCAATGATTCTATATCAATTCTTGCTGGGTTGCTTTGTTGCAACATAGTCTTGAGCACACCTTTTAATTTGTTTAGTGAATTTTCCATATTATGCATTTTTTCGTTCAGTAAAAGGACTTCTTTAGTGTGCATTTTTCTCAGAGCAGCAATCTCTTCCTTTTGCTTCAAAGACGTTTTTGTAACACCATTCCCAAAACAACGCATTTATCCAGGATGTTCTTTCCCAAACACGGCTTGAAAAGCTTCTGCATTAGTTTTCTCATTGTTCATAATAATATCCTAAAGTTGAGACTAATAAAAAATTTAAATAAGGTTAATATATATAATTAACTTGAATAATGAGGAACTAATGAAAATTATGATTTTATTAATAATAATATTTAACTTACAATTGCATTATTAGTCTCCAAGTCCAACTCCTTTCCCTTACTGCCTTTTCGGGTTTCAATAAAAATTTCAGCTTGAGTGGGGTCTTTCTTCTCCTTTAGACACTACAAGTGCAAAAAATTAAATAAATATGATTTGAAGTAATAAATTCAATTAAAGAGTTGTATACCATTTTTTGCGAACTACAGCAAATGTTTTGGGTCCCATTCAATGCCTCCACTTTTGTATTGTTGTACTTTGAGTATTCCTTTCGCTGATTGACTATACATTTGATTAAAAATATTAGAATAAATATATTTACAAGACAAGTAACAAAGAATAACTTTTAATCTTACTTTGATATTTTTCTAAACACCAAAAATGGCAAAGCTTTTTAAATTGAGCCTCTGGCACCTTTACAGGACGATTTTTGAGTCTATCAGTCATATTGGAGTAATTTAGAAAATGATTCTTCTTAATTATGTGTTTATATCATCTCCAAGCATCTCTATCAGTAATCTTTACCCAATTTTTTGCTTCATCTGGCAAAATAAACTTCGACTACAAAGTCCAAAATAAGAACGAGTGTTTAAATCATATAATTCCATACAAGTAAAAGTAAGAAAATAAATACACACACATACCTTGGTATAATTCCATACACGCTCTATGTTCTCATTTGGCATGACTTTCCAACTTGTGTAAATCAAAGGACAGAAAGTTGAATTTCTAGCCAATGTGCCTATGAATAGACTTAAGTCAGATACAACAGAATCAGTAGGCCCTACATGCTGACCTTCTTCATTTATTGTCACTTCTTCACGATCCTCCAAAGTTCTTGCATGAATATTTTTGCACATTGTTTTTCCACGAGTTTTTTTTATCGCTAGTCCTATTAACAATGTACGTACATTCACATAATTTAATATGAAGTAAATACAAAGAGAATTAACGCTCAAACCAAAAATAAAATTATATACATACCATCTTCTTTATTTGGTTGTGCAACAATCCCTTCTTGACTATCTTTATCAACTTGAAGTGACTCAGTTCTCCACTAGATTATCCCTGAATTTGATTCACTTTTAGTGAAACATGTAGATATCCTCCTTCATGAGAAACCCCATGAAATTCAACAAACTCATCAATTAACATTGATGGGCATCTCTTGTTCCTCTTAACCTTATCATTGAGACTTTCCTCTACATTATTGCATTCCTGGGACACAGTTGTAATGATAGGAACTGGTTGTTGTACTTTATTTTGATCAAACTTGTCATTAACCTCTTGTTCTTTATTTGATGTATTTCTTCGAAGACTTCTATGCAAAACATTAGCTTTCTCTTGTTCCTTTTAGGTAATAATTAGGGGTGTGAGAATAGTAATTTTTATTAAATTGAAAATGATTAGACAACACTTTTAATGTGTTGCAAATTTATTTTTAAAGAGGCAACATATAATAATTGTTGCGTAAAGTGAATTGTCAAGTGCAACATTTCAAAAATGTTATCTATAAGGGATTAGAGAACAGTTTTTGAATGTTGCACAGAAAGTGTTGCCTAAAGATGCTAACTTATTGCAACACTTATAAACTGTTCTCTATTTAAGGTTTAGACAACATTTTTCGAACTGTTGCAAAGAGAGTGTTGCTTAAGACTAAAAATGTTGTAGTGACAGATTGAGTTCAATACTCACATTGCCCTGATCAGAAGAGATCATGAGACAGAGTTTGATTGTCTTCTTATGCAAGAGTTATGTCAGAGTGAAGGGATCAGGCATACTTTCTCAGCTCTTAGAACTCCTCAACAAAATGGGGTTGCTGAAAGGAAAAAATAGAACCCTAACTGAATCTGCTACTACATTATTGACAGATGCTCACCATCCTCTATCTTTTTGGGCAGAGGCAGTGAACACCTCTAACTATGTGTTGAATAGAAGTTTGATACATAAACTGAAGGGCAAGAGTCCCTATGAATTGCTCAAAGGAAAGAAACCTAAAGTAGACTTTTTCAAAAAATTTTGTTGCATTTGTTATATTCACAATAATGACAAGAAGAATTTAGCAAAATTTCAAGCTAAAGCTGATGAAGGAGTGTTTCTGGGATACTCCATGATCAGTAAAGCATATAGTGTTTATAACAAATCTTCACTTAAAATTGAAGAATCTGTTCATGTATCTTTTAATGAGACTTTCGCATGCTTTCTTTTAAAAAATGATTTTATAAGGGGTAGAGTAGACCAAACTCTTTTCATTAGAACCCATAAGTCTCATACCCTACTTATACAAATATATGTAGATGATATCATATTTGGTTCTACTGATTAAAATTTGTACAGAAGGTTCTCTAACCTAATGCATTCTAAATTTGAAATGAGTAGCATGGGTGAGCTTTCCTTCTTTCTAGGATTTCAAGTCAAACAACATGCTAATGGCATATTTATTTCTCAAACCAAGTATGTAAAAGAACTGGTTAAGAAATTTGGTATGTCTGAAGCATCTTGTATGAAAACACCTATGCCTTCTAATGCTGTATTAGATGCTGATGAACATGGAAAACATGTTGATCAAACAACATATAGAGCAATGATTGACTCTCTATTATACGTTATAGCTAGTAGACCTGATATAATGTTTGCTACATGTATATGTGCTAGGTTCCAAGTAAGCCCTAGACAGTCACACCTAACATTAGTTAAGAGGATTCTTAGGTATGTGAAAAGTGTTCCAAATCTAGGTCTATGGTATCCAAAAGACTCAGGATTTGAATTAACTGGATTTTCAGATGCTGATTATGCTGGATGTAGAGTAGACAGGAAAAGCACCAGTGGAACTTGCAAGTTCCTTGGTGATAAACTTTTCTCCTGGTTCTGTAAGAAACAAACATCTGTGTCCACTTCACTACTGAAGCTGAATATATGGCAGCAGACAGTTATTGCTCACAGATTTTGTGGATTCAAAACTAGCTCCTACACAATAGCTACAACTTAGAAGGGTCAAAAATATTTTGTGATAACACCAGTGCTATTTCTATAGCACAAAATCCATTCCTCCATAGTTGGACAAAATATATAGAGATTAGGCATCACTTCTTAAGAGATAATGTTAAGAAAAATATAATTGAAATTAAATATATCCCAACTGATTTGCAAAGGGGAGATATTATCACCAAACCTTTGGATGAAAAGAAACATACCTTATTCCTAAATTAGTTAGGAATGTTAGATGGAGGAAATCTAAAATAAAACCCAAGATTATCAAACTCTAAAAACAGAATAAGACTAGGCTAAAAACTTGTATTTTCTAGTGCCTGTAGGTTTTTTGTTGTCTCTGAACTGCGCTCAACGTTTTTCCCAAAAAATGTCAAACAGAGATCGATGCTTTCCAATAGCGTCGACCGGAGTTCAGCATTTTCCAGATAGCGCCAGGCTATCTTCTTCTGGTCAGCGATCATCGATCGGAGATCGACGCTCTCCAATATCGTCGAACGGAGATTGACGTTATTGAAGACTCTTACGATTCCTTTAGAAGCCCAGATCGTCGAACGGAGTTCAACGATCTTTCCTTTCCAGCGTCGAACCCTAATATAAAAATCATTCTTCAGCCGTCGTTCTTCTTTTGCGCTTTCATACTCTCTGCAAACGTTTCCTTTCCCTCCAAACTTCTCTACACTTGGTCGTGTTTGTTCATCTTTGAAGGTACATAATGGCTGTGTCTGTTGCCGCTCTTGCCAAGATGAAGTTCGACACAGGGTTTGATATCGACATGGACTCCTTTGATGGAAGCGATCAAATCTTCAAAGACATTCTGGACCTATTTAGAGAACAACAGCTAGTGCAAATAATGTCAACCAGGATGAAGATTGCAGCCGATGAAATTAAAGAATGGGTATATATAGTGAACAATCTGGATCAGAATACTTTGGTTGGTACTATAGCCGGGACGCAGGTATCCATAACACCTGCTCTTCTAAATGAAGTGTTTCAATTGAGTTCTGGAGATGATTCTATTGAATTATCTGAACAAGAATCTGCAAATATGTTAGATAGAATGGGACACTCTGCCGCTAACCCTAGCAAGTTGTTTAAAAAGAACTTATCTATCGAATATAGTTTTCTCACTGATGTTGTGGGGAAAGTACTGTTGGCAAAGACCTCAGCACATGATACCATCTGAGGTATAAGTTCTGCATGATGGGAGCACTTGTGGACAAGAAACATTTGAACTGTGGAGAGCTCTTCTTTGACTTGATTAAGAAGAAAGTGAACAAAATTTTGGTAAACTTTGGGAGGATAATAGGGTTATTCCTGCACTCCAGGTGCCTGAACTGCTGTTATCAAGTGGGATGCACATCAATGCATCAAAGAGGCTGACCTGTGCCCGGTTTGGGAAATGGGAAAGGCAGATATTCAAGCCAACCAGGACTACTACTACTTCAGGCACAAGGACTGCTGTAGTCTCTTCCCCTCAGGCCCCTTCCCTCATTAAAGCATGGCTTGCCTACTTATCTTCTCAACCTTCTCCAGTTCTTCCCTCAACAATTCCCTTATCCACTATAACCATCTCTACCTCCATCTCACCTCAACCATCTCCACATTAATCTCTTCCCCCATTCTAATTTCATCTCCTCTGTCCACTCCTTCACCACCTCCAGCCACTACCATAGAACAACAATTCCATCCACTTCATTATTATCGACCTCTTGACATTCCATCTTTCTACATCATGGAAGATTCCTTCATAGATGATTCCCCCTCCTCACCTACTGAGCTTCCCTCCACTTCCTCATACCAACAACTACTCCATGACAATCTCACCCAACCATCATTTACTGCATCCATCTCCACACCCTTAACCTCTATCTCCACCATCCATATCTCTCAACCCAACATCCTACCATCCCTACCCACTCATCCTGCAGCCCATCCATCCCCAGCCATAATCATTTCTTCCTCCACCTCTACTCAAGTTCCACATGAGCAAGTGGATCTCTCAGCACTAGCAGATAAGCTCTATGGGATACTGGCTCCCAAGCTAGAAGACCTGCTGGAGACCTCCATGGCTCCACTCTTGTAGTCTATAAAGGAGTTATCTGATGGGCTCTCCTCTCTATCTACTCCTCAGGCAATCCCTACAATGGTGTGCCTTGATCCAGTTCTCACTGAATCAAGGCAAGGGGAGATGCCCTATGAAGCTATGGTAGTGCCTGCTATTTAAGATGAATTGCTGCCAGAAATTGTTGCTGCTTCAGTTCCAGCCCCAGCACAAGTACTAACAGTGGACATCCGGTCACTGTTTTCATTTTTTGATTCTCTTCACTTCAGCTATTCATCAGCTCAGGAAGTTGAAGATCTAACTAAGTCGATTGTGCCTGTTGCTGTCTGTGATCCCAGTCTAATTACTTCTTATATCAGTTCTCTTGAGGCTGAGGAAGTTATTGTTTCTATTTGTGCTGCTGCTGCTGTTTAAGTTGTTGAATCTGCTGATATTGATATGTTGTCTGTTGTTCCTGTTGCTGCTGCTGTTGATGAACTTGCTGTTTACTTAGAAGAACCTGTTATTTCTGAGGTTCCTATTGCTCCTGCTACTCCAGAAGTTCCTGTCTCTGCTCCTGCTGCTACTCCAATAGTTTCTTCTCCTGCTACAACTCCTGTTTTGTCTGTTGAGAAGTCAAAACAAAGAGAAGAGTATATTAAAAGAATTGATGATCTATATGACAGACCCCAGAGTTCAGATAGTGATCAATTCAACACTAACTCTGATGATTCTTCTGGCACTATTGCCAAGAAAAGAAAAGCAAGAAGTAAGGCTATGATGAAAGTACCTCCTGCAAAAACCAAAGATGTAAATGATATACCCTATTACATTCTTCATGACTGCCAAATCACTGAACGATGGATGCAATACTCTAAGAACCAGCTTAAGGCCATGAGGATAAGGAGAAAGCTTTACAAGTATGAAAAAGGATCATCTCAATATCCTCCCCCTCCTCCTCCAGATTCAGGATCTGGTGGAGGCTCAGCTTTTCAGTCATCTGCTTCAAAGCATAGCTCCTCTCAACCTTCTCAGAGATATCAACCCAGAGGACAACATTAAAGAGGTGATCAGTCTAGAAGAGGCCAGCATTGAGGAAGACAAAGAGATTACAGAACTTACTCCAGACAAAAAAGGGAATGACAAGGCCCCACTGATTCACCATCAGGTCCTTTCCCATACAAGCTAAGAGATATAGTTGTCACCAGGGATCCTTCTACTGATTCAGAGTCAATCAACAGATATGAACCCCCAGTTCCTTTTGAGGACCCTGAGAACAATCCTTTATCATGGACAGTTAGAATGAAAGAGCTTGCTGCTTTAGATCAGATTAAGATGGCTAAAGAGCAAGGCAAAGATACTTCCAATATCACAACTTTGTTAGAACATAGAAAGAAAGAATTAGAGAGATATGCTTCAAGGAAATTCTTTGATCCAGAAGACTATATGAAGCTGCATCCTGAGGATGTAGTTCCAAGGCAAAGATCTCAAACCTCCTTAGGTGCAGAAGATGATAGAAGATCCAAGAAAGAAGCCCTTAATCCCAACAGAGAAATCTTATTCAAGAAGGGTAATGAGTAACTTGTGTAAGCTGATACTCATATTTATCTTCTGACTGATTTTGTGACTCTTGATGTGTTTATACAATGCTCAACATATGTTATCTGCAAAGTTGCTTCTATTTTGTTTTTTTTATCCTGATGTATGCTTGTTATTTTTCATTCTATCATGTAAATAGTAATCCTAACACAAATAGGGGGAGATTGTTGGAACACCCTAATACTAATTTCGGTAAGGATCACTATGTGTTTTTTAGGTTTTTGTTTTGACCTTGTTGTATAGTCTGATAGGTCAAATAGAATGAGTCTTTAGGGTTATACTTAGTTTGAATACTGCCCTCCAGACCTTCTACAGATCAGGATTCAAGTGCTGAGACAAAGACAATTCTCATCGAGCTCAGGTCGACGAAACGTCAAACTAACGTCGACGTTCTCTGAGCTCAGTTCTACAAGTCATCGAACTCCGGTCGACGATCGTTGAGCTAAGATCAACGTTCTTTTTCCAGCTTTTTTCAAAGTCGCTGAGCTCAGGTCGACGATCGTAGAGCTCAGGTCGATGTTTTCTGTCTCTAGTATAAATCCAATCTCTGAGCTCAGGTCGACGATAGCTGAGCTCAGGTCGACGATTTTCTGAGAGGTCGACGTTTTCAGGATTCAAATTCAGGACAGTTATGGAATTCTTTCAAATTTATTTTCAGCATTTATGACAAAGGATTATGTAGCCATTTCAAGCAATCTGGTGATGGTTTCAAGGAAGAATAATTGGAATGTTACTTAGGACTTTCCCAGAGACAGTTGTCAATTATGGAAGTCATTTATGAATGAATAAAGACTATCAAAAAGTCAGAATCTGATATACTCCCTAGAGAATTATTCTGAATATAAAGAACATACAAGATTTGAAAAAGATATACAGAAGAGAGAACAAGAAATTCATTGATCAAGAATTCATCTTCTGAGAAATAGACTTAGTAGGCCAAAGCTTAGAATTACTAGGCCACAAGGACATCATTTACAGAATTACTTCAAGAGTTCAAAAGATTTCATATCAAGAACACATCAGGAAAATCATTGTGAAAGAAGATATCTAAAGCCCTCCTTACTATCAGGGGGACATTTGACAACATCTTCCGTCTTCTCTCAGTGTTCAAGAAGATCTCAAAATTATCAAGACCTTGACTCCATAATC